>JAREIS010000041.1:52500-797500 GCA_030060385.1 Muscicapa striata striata | reverse complement strand
ACAAGTGAAACTTTTCCATCCATTTGACAGAGACAAGACTATAAAAGGTCTCAAATTTCTCCAATAAAAGTGGAAATTACATCTCAATATTTCGTCAGAGATTAAAAACAGAATTTTAGATGAATTATCTGATACAAAGATGGAAGTCAGGGTGCTGCTTCAAGATCTACAGAAGTAGAGCACTTTAAGACAATTAAATGATTTCCCTGCAGGCAATGTCTTTTCAATCCAAGCTAATGACATCATTTAAGGAGGATGGTCCATTTAACTGAAAGGATCTTTTACAAGGCAGACAGACAGAAGGCAATCCCGGAATGTTTTCAAGGACTTCCCATATTTCAGAATTATAATGGCAAAATGCCTACATCAGAATCTTAAACTCAAGCATTAATCAACAAAATGAAAGACTAATTTTATAAGAAAAATGTAATAAAACTCATTTTAAGAAGTTTTCCCTTCATTATTTTTTCCCTTTAAAGGAACCAATTCTCTCCTAATGGTAATTATGCTGCTTTGGAGTAATGATAATATTCAGGCAGCTCAGTTTTAGGCTGCTGTTTTTAAAGTGAAGCCAAATCACTTCACTCACTTGCAAGTTGAAGAGTAACTTTCATAAACTTTTCTATCAGTTTACATAAGCTATCTGTGATCTTTCAGATAGAAAGCATTGTACTGTTGCCTCCAGAGTGTACTGTACTGCTTTTGGTACAGTCGATATACCTGCCTTTAAATTGCCCCACCCCCTGTTTCATTAAAAAAAAAACAAAAAAACCCTTCAAATGAGCCAGTAAAGGAAAAGTCACAGTTTTAGTGTCTGTATCAGCTGTTTAATGCACTTCTGTATCTCCTGAGGAGGGGGAGGTGGCATTGGGGTCCTAAACCTAAATGATTTTTCTGATATTGAAAAATCAGAGCAGGATGTGCTATTTTTAAACAGCTAAAGAAACACCAACATTTTCATATTAAAATAATATTATTAAAACTAAGACATTATACAAAACTACAAACACCTCTTGTACTTCAGAAGGCAGCATCAGTCTAAACCCAACCAAAGAGCCTTTTTACCATTTACAATAACACTCAAAGCCATGGAAGTTGTATACACATTAGGATGACATCTCTTAATAAATGATGTGGTTCTGAGCACAGGGGGAAAAAAGTTTACCTTATGTCCCCTTAATATCCATTTTAAATTGTCAAAAACTTCAGAAAGCTGGAACGTGTGAGACATAACGAAGAGATCTTACCATGTAAGCAGGAGCTGGAAAATGTAGAACTAGTCCTGACTCTTAACCAGACTCCTTTCGCAATCTTGGGCAAGTCTCAGCTACTTTGCCTCCACTGTTCCTTTTGATAACAGAGAAACAGTATTCACATCTTTTCTAGAAATGCTGTGAAATGTTGGTTTCATTATGCTTGTCTTTAAAAAAAGTATTTACAGGGGAAAACATTTCATTTTCAGGCCCGCTGTGCCACTGATTTTCCCCTGCCGCACCCACGCGCTTTTCCAAAGTAATGTAAGAGGGAGGGAGAAGGGGTGGAGGGAAGGTTCCAGCATGTATAAGACTGGGGATGTCACATATGTACTGATCCCTGCATTTCAGAAAACTACACACTTTCTTCTGTGACTGCTATAGCATACCTTAAATTGACAGAAGAAAAGTGAGGAGAACACCATGAAAGAGGATCCTTATGGTAAGGTGACTCTGATTTTACAAATTAAATGGTCTTCCAAAAAATCCATTTTTTTATTCTAATAATGTTGCCTTCTTTCTTCATTTTTAAATATAAAATAATGTCAGGTGAAAATGCTGTTTTATAACATATGCTAATAGGTCACAGAAAATTGAGGGAGTTTCACCAACCCAAGTGAAAATTTCCTCAGTTTGGATATGCACTGTTTCAACTTTCACTGTCACTCAAAAAAGCTAAGGAGCAACTGTAAAATTCAAGTTATTTTAGTTTAAGGACTTAACTTTTGACACTCTACATCTTTCCCCACATAAAGACCAGTATCCTGAAGTGAGGAACAAGTAGCACATCAAAAGAATGCTGACTACTAAAGCCTGAATATAGTAATGTGGAAATGACAATAAGAAAGTGGCATTGCACAAAGTAATACTATTCCATTCCTAACCACCTGGGCGTTTTCTTAGTTGACAGTTGTATTTCTAGTAAAGGAAGAAGAGATTTCTGTGGACTTCAACAGCCACAAGAGATTAATTCCACTTCCTGTTACACACCTTCTGTACAACCTAGGTCCTCCACCAGTATATTTGCACATCTGTCTCCAAACTTTCTCTCCCAGTTTTTTGTCTTATCCTGATTAGGTTTTCTGGAGCATGAAATTATTAAAATTCATACATACAGCAAAGGATTCTAAAAGTGTCTTGATCCAATGAAATAAGGTGACATATGCAAAATACATTACCTCATTTACTGGCACTTAGCCAGTTTTCATGGCTTTTTTATTCTGCTTCATAAACTGAACTCCCAAAAGCAGCCAATCAATCTATGACTACCAACAAAACTGTACCAAAACAAAAATCTAGTCATTGTAAAGATTCATTTTTATAGTTTCCCACAAAAGTTTTGAATCTAGAATGCACCCTCAGATCTCCCCACATAAACTTGAAATGCTCTAAAAATAACATACTTTGACAACAAATTCTCAAAAACACCTGACAAAATGGTACCAGAGAACATCACACAGAAAGAGTCAGTGAGACAAGTACTAATGGAGAAGACTCTTGAATCAACTTTTCATTAATTATCTACACCATTATGTGTCTTATATCACTCCCAGAGCCCATTTCTGTGCAACATCAGAGGTATACTGAACAAATAAAATTACTGATTGCTGTTCTATTTGTTCTGATTTCATTAGCATTATTTTATTCAACAGTACACGTTACCCTGTAAAACATATTGACAAGCAAATTTACCTCTGGCAAATACCCCACATAAGGATAACTTGGTTCAAAATATTTACAAATCACTGGTGTATTACTCAGAACAATCTTACAGATTAAGAAACTAACATGAAAAAGCCATCAGAACTAGACAATTGACTCTCAGTCACAAAAGAATTCATTAATAATTCCACAAGGACCATCAATGTAATTATCAAACCAAGAGGACAAATTATGGCCACATTTACACATCAGTAGAAACCAGAATAGGTAGTTATGTTGCAATCACACTTTTCCTTATTATAATGTTACCTTGTAATAGCATTGTTCTGTTTTGCTTGTTAGAAGGCAAGGGGAGCCCAAGCAACAACCTAAACCACTCCAGTTCTGAATGAAACAATTTTTTTCTCAGTTTTAAGGTGATTTTCATCCATTTAGCTTGTTCAGTTTCACACACGTGCTTTTCAGGTTTTTAAACATTTTGACTCAATGGGTCTGCTTTTTGTACAATATTTTCACCTTCTTGGTTTCTACTTGGAAATTTTATTCATTAGAAGCTATTTTTAATTGAAGAACTAAATAATCTCTAATTGCAAATAGGGTGAAAAAAATTCTCTGCCTGACATTCTTAATCATAGAACTTGGGAAAGGAGAAGCCAGCTGAAAAAAAGATTAACCTAGAGATTTAATAAAGGCCCAGACACTCAAGGCCCTTTCTAAAATACAACAAGCAGTTAGTTGATATCAACACTATGTTATGAATCGCTGCACCTCATTATCAATCCTTGAAAACGAAAACAAACCTCCCTCAAATTGTCTGTTTCCGAAGGACAAAGGCGATTAACAGGGGCAGGTAAAAAAAAAAAAAACAATGACTGTACTAGAGTGACAGGGAAATTTAAACATGCCATATGCATTAGGTTATATTTCCTAAATTAAGGCTTAAAGGCAACAAGAACTGCAGATTCCTCAGACCTGTTCAAAGTTGAATTTATCCCAGGTTGAAAACATCCTGGAAGCACAACAAAGCTAGATTAATTTCTCTTCTCAATATACACATTAGTAAAGGTAGAAGCCCTTGTAAACTCCATCTTAAAAAAGGTAATAAAATGTTGATAATATAAACGTGGTAGTGTCTTAGTTATGGCCTTAATCTACCCAAAAATAGCCATAACCATACTGCCTTCAGCCTTCACACTATTTAGTGTTCTGTGTACCTTAAAACACTCCTTGTTTCTACTCCTCTTGAGCTATAAAAACAAAAATTAGCCACAATAATTAAATATTATTCGTATGTATTAGGGCTATGTTCATACACAAGTCAGTCACTCAATATCTCAATGACTCTTAATGAAACTGAAAGCCTAATTAGCAAGATGAGGGGAATAACCCCAGCATTCTGGCCCACCTCCAGTATGAATAATTGCTTCTACCTATGCAAAATCCCCCCTGTCATTTCAATTAGGTAAAATATTCCTCACATCCTGCTCTTAAAATGCTGGTATTGTTTACAGTGCCATTGTAAGAGCTGCTGTATTCTACCCTGGGTATGGCTGCGTTTTGATAGTAATAATGTGGCAACTACTTTCAGTTACCTCCTTCAAAAACCTTAGTTTTGCAAAAGGCTGGCTGCTATCAGAAAAAGAACCAACCAACTAAAAGAACCCCAGCACTAATTTATTGTGCATCTATTAAGGACAGAAGTATAAAATCTGTGTAGAACACAGGGAATACGTTAACAGGTACTGAGGTATAAAAATGAGTCAGTCAGGCAGAAGCATCTCTTTGGCAATTCAGCAGCATAACAAGCAGCCATCTTACCACACTATCACAACTCTGAATATCCCAGAAATTAAGTCAAAGCAAACACCTCTCACAAATGATTGTGAAATCCTACCAGTCCACTGAAATACCCTTCTAAAAACTCATATATATATATATATATACACACATATCAAATTTAACAAGGGAGAGAATGAAGTCAGTCATCAACCAGCCCTTCCAAGGCCTCCAAAACCACAGTTGTACTATTCCTGCACTTTGCTTCCTGCCCAGAAGTGTGCACACCTCAAATACCTGTTCCCCAAAACAGCCACTAATTCACCCCAACGCTTTCATTTCACCTCATTCCATCATCTCCAAAATTTTCTTAAAACCTTAAAAATTTTATTACAATTCATTTTAAAATGTTGATCTGACTAAAAAAATCAAAATTGAAACAGGATTTTAAAGTTTTGTAGGTTTAATTAATGTTGATTTAAAGAGGGACATTTGGGGCTTTTTATTGCTTCACCATATCAGAGTGTTTTCTTGCTCTCCCCTTTTGGGTCTGAACTGCCACTGAAATGGTTATTAATAAGTAAACTCCAGAATGCTTACATTAGCCCACAATCCTTTTATTGTTCACTCTTCTTTAAATCACTCTATTCCTTAAAAGATACCGTTTTAATTGACTATAAAATCCACTTAGAAAGGTACTCACTGGTTTGAGTTATGAAAGCTAAAAGATATGTTTTATCTAGAAAAATATGCAAGCAAATATCTGCGGAAATTCACATTAACACTAACTGTACTTACTATTTCATGAAACATTTCAGTAACCACATCAGAGATTTATTGCTATTTATTGTTATGGCAGCATGGAAACTTTTTCAATAAAATAAAGACCAGGAGTGAAAAAGAGCTGTAAAACCATTAAAAAAAAAAAAAAAAAAAAAAAAAAAAGGTTTGCTTTTTTCTTGTCCTGGCCTCCTAGGACTGTAAATCTTTGGCTTTCTTTTTCCTAAATTGTCCTCTTTCAAGGATTACCAGTGTTATAAATACCTTTGCCTTCTACTGACTAGACACATTTTCTCCTGTAAACTTACTTCCTGTGGGAAACATTACATCCAAAATTACAGACGCAGTATTAGAATTGCGATCACTGCCACAATTCTGTTCACGTATTAAAAAAAGCATTAAGAATAGAGCAGCTTTCAGTTTATCATTATCTTCTGCAAAAGGAATATCACTCTTGCATAGGAAATAGCAATATACACATAAAAATTATTTCAAAATACAGTAGAAAATAATTTCCATTAAGTACACCTGCTGGGGAAAAAGCTGCACACACCAATGATTAAGCGTAAATGTGCATCTGTCCTTTAAATATGCATAGCAGTAATAGTTTAAATGCAGCTCAAATCATGGCCAGTCTTGCTGCATATACAAATCTGCACCAGGCAGCACTAAATTAAAAAGCACCTCTGATAAGTTTACAAAAGACAAAGAAAAAATTGGTTGTAAACTCCTCTGCATTGCAAAGATCTCTTTTGTCTGTCAATCAACAGAAAAGTATTATTCCACCATCACAAAAGGCAAACCTTTGGAGGCAGTATAGGTCTGTGTGTTGTGCAAATGTGCAGTTGCTAAGAAGCAAATATGCTTCTCCTCTAATCAAATAGCCCAGCTCAGCAATGCTGCTGGCTTGGGGCAAGAAGCAAATTCCACCAGCCACAAACTTAGAAACAGTCTTGAATTATTTGTTGCTGACCGCTGGCTGAACCCTGTCCTGATGAGCACCATCACCATTAGCCACTTCTCAGTGTATTCCATCAACCAATGGCAATAGCAGCATGCTACAGCTCAGGCTGCAAGGAATTGATCAAACAGGGTAATGAGACTATTTCTTCATGGAGGTTATTTTAAATGAATATAAATATTTTCTTTCTACATAATTTGCCACAAAAGGTCACTGAACTCCCTGTGATTCTAAAGAAAAATGCTGTGGTATCCCCTTTATATATTTGAGTTAGGATATAGCCAACAAACAATTCTGGGCATTTTTGATGATCGTGTAAATCTTAATGAGGTGGCATCCCAGACAATTGATTAGCAGCAACATTCTATCTTTGCATTTACTTACGAACAAAAAGATTTGATGCTATTTTAGAAAATCATGATATACCCATGCCCTTAAAATCTTTCATGAGAGAATATATTCTGTGAGACTAAAGACTTACACTTTTGCTATTAACAATAGATCATGCATATTTAGCTATGCTTGCCTTACTTTGATATTACAGCCCTTTCTATAGATTCTTCCAACTGAACTCGCATGTTAAAAATACCCACTTTGTGTCTGAGTCAAGTTACTGATGAGACCTGCATTCATACACCCTGTCTGTTGTAGCTGTTTGCTTTAAAAAGCTACTATAAAGAGACTCCAGAAGATACTTGAAATTTAATTCAAAACAACTGTTACAAAAATCCCATCAAGGCCCTCCTTGTCCCACACAAGATTTTTAATCTTATCATTTCCAGTATTGGACAATTTCTCCAGTGCTGGGAAAACATGTAAATATTGATTTAAATACCAGTCTAATAGCATTTTATTAACAAAGGCATTACACTAGGAAAGGACTAAGACTATGATAAAGAAATAGTGCTTATTATTTTCTATTTTTATGGATAATAATATAAAAATATTCAAATAAGCCAACTAAATATAACTGTTTCTGTTTGAGGATTTCCCAGGTTACCTTGAATATCTTTAAGTAAATATTTTCAACATAAAAGAAAATTTATATTTACACCCAGGAATGAGTATAATTCATTCATTTGAGACACAGCACTTGAAAATGCAGGTTGAAATATAAATTTTAAAATATATCAGGGATCTAAATTAGTTCACCTTGCCCTGATTAATAGGCGTTTGCTTACCTAATAACAGAACAGGCTATGAATATTTTTTTTAATTCACATACAATATTCAAAGCTGTTGTTTGTTTTTTTTAAACAACATAGAATACAAATGTGTAATCTGAAATTCTGTTCCTCTTATGTGGTTGGAATCCTCAACTCCTCAGGCTTTTTTCTCCTCTAACTGAATGTCTCTGACCAGTATAGGAAATATTTTTTTTTTTAAAGAAACTAGTAAGAATATTAATAATAATTACAAAAATAGATTAGATCAACAGGATTTTCCTCCTACTTCCCTTCCCTATTAAAATACTATTTCCAGAACATTCCTTTCTAACACTTTATAAACACCATTATAGTATGTTGCATGGCAGTGGAATGCATCTGAGGCTTGAACGAATAAAGCAACTCAGATGTGTTTGTTCTATTAAAACACCATTTTTACATTTTTAAACCTTTTTTAAAAGAAAAGTTGGCAGCAAAAATAAAGCAGTACTCCTGTTAGAAAAAAGAGAGCTTTGTTGGCTATTTATTCAAAAACATAAAGCTTATTATATCTGTAACACAGACCCTACAAATTCTTACCATTCATTCATAATGTCTTTAAAAAGTCAGTTTCCAAAAATAAAAATAAATAATTCTACTTAATTAAAGATGTTTAAAAATCTGTGTGAGGGCATGAAGCTAGGAATATTCAAAACATAGAAAATCCTGAGAAACTATTTTCAATATAAATGAAAGAAGCCAATTTATACATAAATCCTATTTTTTCCTCAAAATGTTGTCCTACATTCAATTAAAAAAAAAAAAAAAAAAAAAAATTTAAAAATAAAAAATGAAAAATGGTCCCTTACAATACCAATAAAAAACAACATTCATTTGGGGGGAAGGAAAAAATCAGCACCCACTTGCAAAAGATGTCTCATCAACGGACTAACATTTGACAAAAAATCAGTGGAAACAGCAAAGAAGCCAAGACAACTTCCAGTGCCAAGGAGCCAGATGGCACTGCTGGAAAAATTATATCTACAGACTGGCAGCTTGATCCCATGATTATTGCCCAAGGGAGGAGGAAGAGGAAAACAAGAGGTATTTCAGTGTGATGGAGTAAATCAATTATCACCAGCTCACTACGGCATTTTCACATTATTTTTATACCACATTCTAAATATCGCTCGAGTGAACGAGAGCACTGGAAGATTACAGCAATCTGAGGCAAGAAGAAGGTGTGCCATACATCAAAAAAGCAATATGTACTTAAATGTACCTCTGTCAGCTGCATTACACAGTCCGTATTTCCAAATGAAATTTGTAGATATGTTGTCATTAAAAGTAAAAACAAAGTTTTTGTTTTGCAGTTTTACTTTTGACCTGAAATTCCAAACGTTATCTACAAAGATTACAGACAGAAACATCTCTGCACTTTTCAATATGACTACATTCTTTTGTGTATTTTCAACTCTTAACATGCAGTTATTTTACACATACAAGTACCAAGTAACCATTTTGCTAAAATATTTCAAAATCTTTGATCAAATAAGTTTGTGGTAGTGTCACCAATTATTTTTCTGATAAAATACAGTATTAAAGAGAACTTCTGAAGAAGCTGTTATGAGAAAAAAACAGTCCGCTCCTACTAGAAGAAAAGCAGTTCTAGAAAACTAAAAAACAAGTTTTTCCCCCACTACCTTCATATGCATAATATTCAAATTACCAAACACAAAATAGACAGAATTATAAGAATGTGTTAGACTCTCCCCGTGAAAACAGGTTAAGGTTAATTTTTTTTACTGGAAGTCAATGACAATACTTGCATTAACTTCTTTTCCAAAAAACTGTAATAATAAGGCCCATTTCCTGTACCCATCCTTGCAAAAGAACACATCCTATTACCTACCAAAAAGACTCAGACCACCTTCACTTCACTTGCCTCTAACCCGTTTTCATTTTTATTGCACAGCCATGTACATAGTCTAAATATCCTTCTGCTCCCATTCAGATTATTTCAACACTAAATCCTTTTCCCTTACCTCTTCAATGTAAAGCAGTGATGCACAGGTGCAGACATGTAAAGGACGTCATAAAATAATTGCACCTTTGAATATTTACTGTGAGTATTTATACATCACCAACCTCCAAGCTGTGAATGCCCCATCCCTGGAGTGTTCAAGGCCAGGTTGAATGGGGCTTTAAGAACCTGGTCTAATGGAAGAGGTCCCTTTCATCCTAAACCATTCTATGATGCAGAGAAATACAAAATTTGATTGCTAAGTAGCAAGCAAACATTGTTTTATATGAAGAACAGGATACCCCAGAAAAGGTATTATCAGACTCTGATGCACCTTGTATTAAGGAATGCGTGTCCAGGTAGGCAGAGTAAACATTCAGAAGGACAGGAAAATCTCATTTAGAGCAGAAGAGGTCTTCCTCCATTACGTTGTGTAGGTTCATTCATAATTCCTTGCCCAAAAGGGGCTCAAAACTCTCTTTCTGACTACCAGCAATAGAGAAGACAAGACCAAGATACTCAGGGGACATTACCTGTCATTATAGCGATAGTAAGTGGTGAATAGGTTGTGCCTAGTATTAGTTAAGAAACTGTAGTAATTTTAGTTTGGAGAAAATATAGCATTCAGCAGGTGTAGTTTGCTACTCTACTCTTAAATCCTACTGTTGTACATAATCCTAGTAAACATCTATAAAAATTACTGAGGAAAGTATCATACTTATACTGCCTAGTGACAGATGTCCAAAGAAGTATGGTTTCTGCTGAAAATTTTTGAGCAGCGAACAATAATCTGTAGCATCTTCTTGAGAAGGCCAGTAATGCCATCCAGGGACTATCATAAAGATTTCACCTACTACATGAGAGTTTTTTTGCAAAACCATTCAATAAACCTTTTCATGACACAGTTTTGACTTTTTCGCTCAAATTTAATCTCAAAATTCACAAATATTAATCCACTGCAAGCTTGCTTTTATTTAAAAGGAAACAAACCCAAGTTCACTAAAATTAATGCCTGGGCTGCACGATGCCTGATAGAAAACAGGCCTGCCTTGTTCTTGCTTAAGGTCTACAGATTCACTTTTCACCTCTACACAAAGTACTAATCAATTAATACACAAAAACAGGAACATGGGAAAAATCTTTTTCTGTTCATTAGGACTGATACACACTTTATGCATGCAATAAATTAAATATGGGCATACATGCTTAATCACCAATTCAGAGAAAGAAATGCCAAATTTAGCTCCACTGCAAAGTTATACCTTTTTTTCCCAGCAAGTTCCTATATCCAGGGACCCCTAAAGCCTCATCCTTGAGACAAAATGTTAATTACCACACAGACCATTGTTTTAAATAGTTCTGATCTAATTTAAAACAAAGAAAATACTATGGTTCTGTAGAGCTTTTTCTCCCAAAGATGTTTGTGACTACTACATAGCACATGCTGAAGCCAGATCCATTTTTCTGTTGTACATAGTAGATCTCAGGAAGGAAAAGATGCCTCTTGCCTTGAATGTCAAGCAGCATCAATCTGTTGGATTTGCTCTTCTCTGGTACCCTCCTCAAGGTGCCACTGGAGTAGTGTGAAGCCATGCTATCATCTATGACTGATGCATCTTTCTGGTTCAAGGAAGAAAGGAGCAAGGAGCAGAATGGAAGCTGCCTTGCCAGAAAGAAAGAGGAATTGCAGGGAAACAAGAAGGTAGAAATTCACTCAGTCGAGATGAAGCACCCAGAAGGTCCTAAAATTATAATTAACTGCCTCCAAAACCTACTTGAAAAGCTTATTGCATATCCAAGAGGCAGAAGGGAAACCTCTCCTCTTTATGTCAGCTATTTGTGATGTGTAAGAACCAAACTAGAAGAACATTAGGCCAACAAGTAATATAACATAAACAGAAAAATCTATTCACTTCAAATTCCTGGGCTTTCTTTTAACCATAGTATTGTTACACATCTGGAATAAAATTATGATCTAATATGAAAAAGAAATAGGTTAAGCAGGTCATTATTCAGTTTTTATTGTTGATATTGTCCTATGTAGTGGTGGAGTATACATGGCTGTTTTGTTATTGTTCAGTCACTGAAGCAACATAGATGAAATAAAATGAGCAACAAACCATGTCATTTCTCCCATGGGAGAAAGGTAAATGTTAAAAGAACACAGGGGTTTATTGTTTGATGGGAAGTTTTTCATCATGATAATTAGAAGTTCAAACATTTTCGTATCATCAATTTGTACACACCGTTAACCTACACTATGCCATTTTTAACTTTATTATTGACTTTATTAGGGCCAAAATTTCACTTAAAACTTCTGCTTCCTATCAGAAATTATTCCCTTATGTTCTGTACAAATGGTTTAAATCAAATTTAATTAGATTCGCTTTGCATATTTCACACACTTTTTTTTTTAAACTTCTTGCTTCTCCATCTAAGTCATTGCTGCTGGTATGGGTCCTACAAACAAACCAGCAAGCAACCAAGCAGTTCAGTTGTTTGTTCTTTTCATAAGATTTCAAAAGCAGCTACATGTGGAAAGTTATAAATATTCTATTCAGTCTTCAAATATATTCATTACAGAAGGAAAAATGTATACTACTGCCATGCCTTTTATGGACAAAAGAGAGTCAAATGTCAAGAGAGTGACAGAGTTTAGGATATGTATTCTCTCCTAGCAAGCAGAGTGCAGCTGGGACAAGCTGTCCAAGGGACAGTGCAATTGCACCAGTAGAGATTTTTAGGAAAGATGAGACAGGTGCCCACTAGGAAACATCTCAGGTAGAGGATGGGTGACACATTGATTTCACTCTTAAGGCCTCTCCTATGCAACAAGCAGTTAATCTTCTTTACAGCTTTTGACAATTTCAACAAAGTTAGCACCCTCTTCTCATGTGTACCAATAGCCTTAAAAACTGAATTAAAAAAAAAAAAAAAAAAAAAAAAGCTTCATATTTTAAGTTCCTCTTTAGTATGTTTTACTTTTCACTGTGTTCCACCATCTTGTAAAAGATTGTACTCTGGGTGACATCTAAATTGTCCATAAGTGACTCAGCCCAAACTTATAGTGATTCATCCTTCCTCTGACAACCTCAGCATACCACATCAGGAATTTCAGACTTCAATCTTCCTGCTTAAGACTGTGCTGCTAATTAAAAGTTTTTTATTATTTTGAAAGCAACATTTCTGATCATCATATTACCTTCTCAGCCAGAAACACAGAATCATAATCCCGTTCAAAATTCTGACAAGAACTAGCGTGCCCTCAAAATAAATTTAGCATGCCAAAGTCCACTCTTTACCTGTTTTCCATACAATGGCCTACTGCCCTCATGCCAGTGCCTAGGTAAGAGCATAAAGTAGAAGCCACCTTTTCTCACTGAAGATCAGATGTCCAAATAAACCTAGATCTTACTTCCCCTCAATATGACCTTTTTAATTCAATCTTGAATATTAAAAGAAATATAAGGAATAATAAAGTAGCTGTTTTTCTGCCTTCAATTAGATCTAGCTGTAAGAAAAACAAGACAAAGAAGTTTCTCATTCTTTTGGATGGCTGTCATGCACATAAGTTTGTACCTCTCTCTCCAATACTGAAAGTAAATAACTAATCTCCTACAATAACTCAGGTAAACTCCCAATGCTGTCATCCTCAGGACAACCAAATATCCTCTCCATATACGATTATGTTACTAAAATGTGGTATACCAAGACAAGACAGGAGGGATAAGAAGTGCAAAATGAGAAAGGATAGAAAATTCCTAGTTGCATTTTCCATTCTCCAACCCTTGATATCTTAGCTGCTAGCAGTGCTTAAGTGGCTCAGTGAGGAACAGTTTTTGCTTTAATATAGTGCCTCAAAAATAAACTCAGTAGGAATGTAGTTGCAGAAAGTGGGAAAACACTTGTATGCATACACAAAGATAAAACCTTACGCTGAACTCTACCCGGCTTCTTCAGTGACAGTATTCAAACAACCAGGCCAAACAAATAGGAAAAATAAGGTGGAAGAAAAGCTTAATCAGTATTTGTATTTGAGACTTAACACGTGAAAAGAAACAGCATGCAAAATTCAGTCACACAATTTTTCATTCTCACTTGATCAATCAAACTGCAAAATGTGATCCTCATATTAAGTCAATACTATAGATCATGTAAAATAGTTGACTCCAGCCTGCATAGACTTGTACAGAACTTTTCCAGAGCAACTAATGAAAAAAAAACGCTGAAGCCTGTTGCTTCATCCAAAAATTATAGCAAGAAAATCATGTTGCAGGAGCTATAAATTTTGCTCATTTTCAAGACTGCACTTTGATGACAAACAGTTAAAACACGACCCTTCCATTTGTGCCCAGTTTTGCTTGCTCCTACTTTCCTCCACTTCAACTATGGGGAAATTTAATAAGAGATTCTTGGACTGTTAAAAAATTTTCTACTAAAGAGCATCTTTTATTCATAAGATATAACCAAATATGATAATCTGAAAAGCATAAAAGTCCCCAGACACATTTTGAGTACTTCTTTCATCCTTACCTTCTCAAGGCAACATTTCTAGACCTTCCATAGAAATAGGGATGATCTAAATAATTTCATCACACCATTCACTGTGATCTTTTAGATCCAGTAATTATCCAATTACATACTCCCTGCAGAGCCAAAGTGACATGTCTTCTTCAGAGGTCCACTTACAAAGTCAGAGAGTTTGGTCTTTTAATACTAGTGACATTTCTTACTATAAAATCAAGTTACTATACCATGAACCAAAAAAAAGAAAAAAATCCCTATATATTATAAAAGAAGATTACAGCATCATTAAACAGGAAAGTTTAAGCCTGCCATTGAACCTGAATTTAATACCTAGGAAACCTGAAAATTAAATGAAAAATAGTAACTTTTTTCCAATTTACTTCTTAACCAAAAGTAAGTTTGTTTCCAACTTGAAAGAAAATCTTGGTATTTCAATTTTAAAGTATTTTGGTATGGTTTGGATTTTAACTAATCAAGACATATCTATTTCCCACTACATATATTCTTCAATACGCAGATAGAAGGGGAATAAGAAATTACAAGACATAACATTGTTATACAATGTACTATACAAAAACCTGTCATTTAAGTTGCAAGAAACCTAGTCATCAATAAGTGAAAAAATACCTCGCTCAAAAATCAATTATGTTGAGTCTTTTGTATAGAGAAGCAGTACACCTTTCAGGCAACTGGTATTAATGAGCAGACATGGCTATAGAATCTCCATCTGTTTTTCTGACAAAGCTGTGACTACTCCAGTCTCTCATTGAAATTCCATTAATCTGGTGCACCAAGGACCAATGCGAAAATCAAAACTCCATCTAACCCTTTATCAGCTCACAATAACCTACAAGTGAACTCTGCCTGTTAGCATACAGCAAGTTATGATTTTGCTATCAATCAGGCTGTTAGCCAATAAAAAAAAAAAAAAAAATCAAGTTAAGACCAGAGTGCCTGGCTGTGCTGTTTTGTTTGGTCCATCTTGTTTTTCAGTTTGTTATTTTATTTGGGGGTTTTGTTGTGTTTTATCCCTCTTCCAATTTCTGTAGGGTGTCTGGACATGTAAGCCCATGCATCATTCTCTTTCATTGTGATTTAATTGCTGCCAGCAATCAAGTCAAAGCATCACTGAAGTGTGCTTGAATTTCATTAGATGATATAACTTATGCTACTTTCCTACAGTACCTAATAAACCATAAAGAAACCAAAACACATATGGCTTGAGGGAATAACTGGAAAATTAGGTGGCCATTTGGGAACTGAGTGAACTTTTGAACCAGAGGAACAGAGAAAAAGAAATATTAAAAGGAAAGACAGACTTAGAATGCACACAGAGACGTGGGGGTTTGACCTTTTCAGTACCTAGAAAATTACATTAGCATTATGAAAAATACATATCATGTTTAGAGTTTATAATCCATCAAAGTTTAGATACTTTGTTAGTGCCTACCATAAGGTAAAAGTCAAAAGGACAACATAACAATCAGATTTGACAAAAGGCCTTTAGGTGACCTGTGCTAATTTAGTTATCCCATACTTATTGTTAAATGGATTATCTCTCTTGTAATTAATACACCATTAGACAAAGGTCACACAAAAACTCCAGGATTTTACAATGACTGTAACATACACATAATACACTAATTCTTTATCTGTTACCAAGCGTGTGCCTTCACAAATTATGTTTTGACAGTAATGCCGAAAAGTTAAATTGCGACACTTTGGCAAGTCATACAAACCTTGCAGCCTAACTCAAGTGTATAAGGAGAAATGCCTTGGGGCTTTTTAGCAGAAAATATACGTAGAAGGTTTTACATAAAAATAGAAATGGACTCAAACATAAATAAAAACCACCTCAATTTGATTACCTACAGATAGGGCCCTCTGTTAATGCTGAGAGCTTTGATCCTATACAAATCAGGTTTTAGATTTGTACAGAGCCCTGCTGAACTGAACTGGTAATTATACAAGATCAAACATCTACCTTACAGACCCAGTTTCTTCAGCAGGATTTAAATATTGACCATTAACAGACTGCTAAAAAACTAAAATACAGTATTAAGCTTCAACAAACTCATTTATGCCTATTAGAACTGAAATGAATGGCACCTCTGGGGATCAGTCCACCTCTTATAAGATTTTCTCAACATACATTTTCATACACAGGCTAGGTGGCTAGACTGGAATGATGGATTATATATGTTAAAATCAAAATGGTCTTAGAATGACACATTAGACATTCAAAGAGAAAAACAGGAACACTGCTTACTCCAATAAATTAAGTATTTACAGATCAGAATTTACCACCTTCTCTCAAATTTTCTTCGTGCCAAATTCCCACTAGGAAATTAAAGAGGATTTATCATAAAATACAGAAAGACCAACAAGGTAAAATCACCTCAAATATAAAAGAATTGCACCTTTTATATTTCTACCTAACCTGGTATGAATTAGTCAAGATATTGCTGAGCAGATATTATACCTACTCTCGTAACTTCCAAAACAGGCTAAAAATTAATCACCCCTCTGTACAAACTCATACGGCATTTCACATACTCTTGCATCAGCATTCTCCAGCCATTCATTATTTAGGTTATGAACATTACCACTTTTCTCTTGATTAACTGTTTTGAAACAATTCTATAATCATATCTCCTATTAAATAGTCATATAATTTTGTCACATACCCTTTATGCAATCAGTACCATGTCATTAAGTTATAATTAGAAATAACGATAAGATTATGTTTGTAAGCAAAAATAAATACACAGAAAGTTGCATTCATCTGTAGTTTTGAAAATTAGCTTGGGTTTTCTAAAAGCCATAATCAATTTGACTGATAATTACATTTCAACCAGAGAGCAAAAAGGCCTGGTTTTACTTTTTTTAGTAGAAGGTCACACTGCCAACATGCAATAAGCTCAATATTTTTAAAAAAGTGATTATTATTGTTATACATTTTACAGAGTTCTGGACATTAAAAAAAATGCATTATTCTGAATCAGTGGTTAGAAGGTTTATCACTTATGCATGTACTTGACTTATCCCTGTTCTGCAATAGACATAATTTTATACCTCATAAAAGCAATTTATGTTTCCAAAGGGAATAATCTGGATAATATAAAATGTGGAGTGCTACATTGTAGGAAGCATATTTTCATTCAGCAATTGTATTTCGAGATGGAGCTGCACAGTTTGATCATCATATCATGTCAGAAAACATCATTCACTAGTAAGTCTATCTAACTTCCAGTGCCACAAATTAATATACATCGTTAATTTATTTGTACATGTACTTAATTTACTGCCATACATTATCCATAGAAGGTGTTTATATTATGTATACAATAAACTAATCTCAAAAATATGGACACTGTGCTAAAGCAAGCTTGTTAACTGTTGAAATATTTAATTGTTCATGTCTTCAGAACAGTCGCATTAAGCATTAAACTTAATGAATACAAAATAAAACAACATGGAAAACAGCTATGAAGCGTAGACTTCTTTTAAATGCAAACCCAAACTTAAAATTTATATAACAAAAACGTTGTACAAAAGACTGTCTTAATGAAAGGAAACACTGTAGGAATAATTAATTTAATATTTTATGAACCTATTCTGCATGGAGTTTGCAGAAAAATATCAATCACATAAACTGTTTCATTATTTATTCGATAAATAATACAGTAAACCATTAAGTAGCACAATAAAATTAAGCAAGAATCTGATAATGTTGAATTAACGAACAATTTGTTACTACAAATATTCATACTGGTTTAGCCACTGATCTATCTTTAAAGACATATGTATCTACAGAAGATGCTTTGTTATCAAAAAACGTGGGTTGAGAAACACCGTGCAAATTTGAGAGAGCTTCACTATGCTCTAGGACCACTAGAGAGAGCTCTTCAGTTCCTTTAAAGGTTCTTGTAAAGGTAAGAAAAGTGTCCAGCTGCACTGCTTATCTGTTTATCTGTTTTCCAACACTAACATTCGCATCACGAGGATCCAATTACAACAGTTCATAGCAAACTGGCAAATCTAGTACTTTCTAAGGTAAACAGTGTCACATACCATCAGAAGGTGCTTCGTCCTCTTTATCATATCGGTCAGATGCTATTGAGACACTATCAGGAGGTGAAGAAAGAGAGTTCTCAGACTCCTCCTCATCTTCCAGCTCTGTAAAAGTCAATACACATTGCTAGTTAAATAGTTTATCACACAAACACACAGAATAAAACTATTTCTGATAGTAAGAAGGATATCAATTCCTGTCTGGAACTGAAAAAATCCTATTTCTCACGGACAGTGGCAGCTGTGAGCAATGCTGTTCCAGGGCTACCTTCTGACCCGGTGTGTGAATGCTGCTGGAGTGGTTTCCCTAAACACTGTCATATAATGAACCTGCTCCCAGCACAGCACAGCTGGCAGCTTCTCACAAGGGGGGAAACAAACACCACAGCAAAGAGGTGGGAAAGAGAAAACACTAGCAGAAGGAAAAAAAGAGAGAACCAGGCTCCAAAGTTCTGCCTGTCCTGGTGCAGGATGGAGCTGCAGCTACTTCCCTCCCAGGAAAAGCCAAACTACTGTTGGCAGCAGTGACCTCTGCCCACTTTTACTTTTCTTTGCTGTAATTAGGCACTGCCTTGCAAAACTGTGTGTGTATTCCTCCCATGAAACTAGAAGTGGAACTGCCATCTGGCACACCTGGGATGAACCTGTGGCTTAATGCAGCATTCTGTCAATATTTCTTGCCCAACTGAGAATCCCGCTACAATAGATACAAAACCTACATTATCAGTTAATCTGGTGCACTCTGATCAGTGTCATGTGTAAGCGCAAAGGTCTGGGAAAGATAAAATGAGATCAATATTAGTTGAGGCTTTCACCTAATTAGGCAAAATTTAACTTCTTCCTGAAAGTCATTATATTTATTCAGACATGTTTAACACATCTAAGCAAAGAAGAGGGGGAAAAATAACCAACTACACTGCCCCCAAAAAAAAAAAAAAAAAAAACTTGGTGAACGAGAAAAAACTAAATATGACAAATATCATCAGACCAGATTTATAAAGTTGATACTACAATAGATTAAATGGCCCTCAAATTTCTTGAAAATCATGTAACTCTAAATTGTTCAAGCAATGCCTTTTGGTATATACAATCACAAAAAGCTTTCCAGAGACATCTAAATATCCTTCTCTATTTATGTGTTCCCTTTTGGAGCACTAGATTGGAAAACTAATTTCTAAGAATCCAAAATAAACTTATGTATAATGAAAATATTCTTCTTCACACACACAGAAATTGCATGCATCAGTAGAACTGCCTAACCATGGCTGATTTTTACCCCCTCCCATTTAATAATGGAAATACATAGAAAATTCAGAGACTATGTCCAGAAAGCACCATAGTTGGTTTTAAAGAACAGCAAGTTTTCCATGCAGTTAAAACAACAAAGCCTGATATTTACTTTGCTGGAGTTCTTTCACATTCAAAGCTAGTCAAACACTAGCTAGGCTTTGCCTTCATTAATTTAGCATGCTTTTCTTGGGAAGCTTCCTCCCAAACTTCCATGCCATTTAACAACTGCTCTGAATCTGACTCCAACCTATTTTTGACATAGTCCTCTCCCAGTAGCACGCCAGTCATCGTGTTAATCTGATCAAAGTATTTGCACTTCATCACACCTGTCAAATCAATCAAAAGTAAATTATTTCTCTCTAGAATTCACCTCTTCCTCCAAACACAAAAACACAGAGCAAATAGCACATGAACAGAAAATATTATTCCTTATTTATAACCAGCATGATCATCTTTCACACTTAGATTCCAGAGACCAGTTGCCTGTCTCTCTTTGCCTATATATATCTTCATTAGATGATACACTCCATATAAAAAGAGCAAACACGATATTCACAACCTATACAATGGCAAAATTGTTCCACTGTTTTCCTGCTCTAAACTCTTACTAGTACTAGAATGCATAGAATATATGTGTATATGTAAGCCCTGGTTGCCAATCAAAAATGTCCTCTTATCAGCTATGCATAAACGTGTTATCATTTAACTGTCATGAAAGTGCCAGAATAAGTTTAAAATATTAGGCTGTATTTCTAGAAGAAAACAATTCCACAAACACCACACTCCAGCACATATAATTCATGGGCTGAATGGCAAACCTTAGTATATTTGAATAGTAAGACTTGTGGATAACAAGTAATTGAGTACATATGTAGAAAGAACATCTCCAGAGGATCCTCTCCCACTCAGCAACACATAATCTCTTATGTAAGTTTGCATAGCTGCCCTGTTACTTTGCTCTTCCACTAAATCACCATACTCATTTTCCAATTACACTTAGAATTTCAAATTCAGTAAACATTTGTGCTTTACTTTCATATAAAAGCCAGATGACCTAGAAATAAGTGGCTTCTTAATACATACATACATATTTAGTGCATTCCATATACCTATCCCAGACAGTGCTGGTTTGGCTTGGATAGAGTTAATTTTTTTCACAGTAGCTGGTATCAGGCTATGTTTTGGATTTGTGCTAAAAACAGTGTTGATAAAACAGGCATGTTTTAGTTACTGCTGAGCAGTGCTTACAGAGTCAAGACCTTTTCTTCTTCTCACACCACCACACCAGTGAGTGGGCTGGGTGCACGAGTTGTGAGAGGACACAGCCAGGACAGCTGACCCCAACTGATCAAGAAGGTACTCCACACCATATGATGCCATGCTCAGCATATAAAGCTGGGGGGAAAAGAAGGAAGTAGGAGACATTTAGGCTGATGATTGTCTTTCTAAGTCACTGTTACTTGTGATGAAGTCCTGCTGTCCTGGAATGGCTGAACACCTGCCTACCCAGGGCAAGTGATGAATGAATTCCTTGTTATGTCTTTCTTGCATGTACAGATTTGCTTTACCTATTATACCAACTTCATATCAACCCATGAGTTTTCTCACTTTTACCCTTCTGATTATCTCCTCTATCCCAGCAGGGACAAAGGAGTAAGGGACTATATGGGCTTTAGTTGCCATCTGGCATGAAAATCATGACACAGTTATATACTGTATTTGAAACAAAAAAAAACCATGGCAACACTGAATGTAGATTCATAATAAAACATGTTTCTGTTTTATGTCTAGAATATCCAAATTCAAAATGCTCTTAAAACAAAACAACCAAAAAAAGAAGAGTGTTGAGAGTATTACAAAGAAATTACACACTTAGTGCTTTATATCAGTCAAAGCATTCTCTAGATGTTAAATTCTAAAGAAGACTTGAAGACTTCCATGAAAAAAAAGCCCTCACTGAGAAAGACACTCAGAACCAATATAAACCATATAAATCCTATGTCATACAATACTACATTTAGGTACCCACACTTAACATGAAAAATGTGGAGAATAGGCAGCAGACTCTGGAGGGAGGTACAACAACCTGCAATTATGCAGGACTAGATTTTTAAAAATCCTCTATTTTTTATTTTAGAGTAAAGAAAAATAGTAGCAAATAAATAATAGTTTTCATCAATTTATATTATACACTGAAAAATGCAATTCTTAAATAATCTAATTTGTACAGAAGAACTGCAGACATTTCAATAGGAAAGCTGACTCATTGTGCTCTGGAGTTTTAATAGGCAACATTTCACAATGTGTTTATGTACTGGCATAAAAGAAGGACTTCTTTTTGGTATCAACTTTGGGGTTTTTGCCTCCTAGTTCTGTCAGGGTTAAAAGATATCTTAGCACTGTATGCTGTTAATATATAATGATATCACTCCTGACAGCTCACAAAGAGGCTTCCTACATTCCCACTCAGAGCAATCTCTGCCCTTTCTGCACTTTACATGCTCCTCCATCAATGTGTTGCATTGAAGTTTACACTCCACCTATGGAGTAAGAGCAGTCAGAATTGCATTTGAAGCACTATGTGTTACTCCTTGAACAGTCAGAGGAGTCAGTGTTGAGCAGCACAAACCACTATTCTCTTCAGGTGCCAAGTATCTAAAAATACACGCAAAAAGCATCAATAAATTAAAGAAAACCATTCAACTTGCACTTATGTAATAGAAAACCAAACTACAAAGCAACAATGGGCATCAGGTAAATGTATTCAATACAATTTGCAGGCATAATTGAAAGCATTGCTGCCTAATCAAACATCTAAAAGCAAAGCCTGCTCAAACAAAATGTCTATAGACTCATTAGTTGGCAGCCATTCCATTACAATCACACATAATGTCAGTAGTGCCTTGAACCCATGCCAATGACAACAGCATAAATTTTGCATCTCATTTCTATGGTCATAAAATTAATGACCAGTTTAAAAATACTTCTTTACAAAAGTTATTGCCTAAAGAAATGACATGAATGTGTCCCTGTTATGCAGCCACAAGTATAACTATGGAGTTGATACTCATTAATATAGTTTCTTGTTTCCCCAGAACAACATGATTTATCTGGAAGCTGGGGAAATAATTAAAGGCAGATATTTAACAGTCACAATAACAAAAATATGTACATGAACTGACCCTATTCTCCAGTTTCTGCAACTTAAACTAATCTCCTACATGTTTGATAGCAGAATCAATATTTTATGATGTCTGTAAAAAAAATAAAACCCCATACAATGTCATTTCTTATTAAATGCTACCTTTTCCATTACAGCTTATTTATTGATTCAGGAAATAATGCATACCAAAGGGCAAGTTTACCACATTAGGAATGTAGCATAAACCAAACTCTCTTCATTGTAACAAGTACTTCTGTACTTGCTGTATTTCAGTTCCTACCCCTTGTTCTGAATACTTCAAACAAATTTAGTTGGTACAAGCCCAATCTAATGAATAGGACCATATCACATTGTAAGAATCTAGCTTTAAAAAAAATCCAGACTTTATTCCCCCAAGAATTCATTTTCTTCTGCAACACTGAGATCATAATAATGAATTCCTAAGCATTAAAGATACTGCTTCCACCACTTACTCTAAAAAAGAGCAAGCAAGATGTTTCAGCCAATGCCTCTCTGAAAGAGGCTTGCTAGCTCTCATCCCCAGTAAACACTTTCAATTTATTTCTAAAAATGTCTAGACAGAATGATGCATTAAAACTGCTCAAGTATAAGAGAAATAAAACAACTCAGGGAAATAAAAAGACACGTAGGTCAAACCACCCTGCTTCTTGCCATTTCAGAAGGTCCCAAGTCACAGCAGGTTGAAATCAGTTCCTCCTGTCCAATCTCTGCTGCAGTACAACCCCACAAAACAAAGGACTGGATGAAGCCATCAGCAGACCAAGCAAGGTTCTCACTACACAGTTTTTCATAAGAACAAGTAGACAAAGCTGCTTTCAAGCTGGCAGGGGTATACTTTAACCCTCTTGATAGGGGCATCTTGTATTTTTAAGATGCTACAGACCCAATCCACCAGTCACCCAGCAAGACTGGATTCTTCTGACAATCAATTTTTTAACGCATGCTTTGCCATGCAGTCTGCTCTAAAACACTCATTCCTGAAGGGCCTTCTAGGGTCCCCTATTAACATAATGATTTTTAATGGCTTGTTTTTTAAAGGTCAAGTAGAAACTCTTTAGCAGCTACTTCTTAAAACAACACTGAAACAACATTGCAAGCAAATATGCTTCAAGCAAGAAAAGTAACTGCAAATTTTGCTTGCTGAGTTGCCTCTCCTTCTTATGATGCATATCAGGACAAAACCATTTTGTGCTGCACTGGTGGATGTATCTCGTGTTACTTGAAATGGCACTTGGCGTGGACACTTCACAGATAACAGCTGTGTGTAGCTGAAAGGGACAACACAGTGACTTGCCTACACTGAAACCTCCCAGATTTTTGGGATAGAGTGGTACGTGGCACACTTTTAATGCATTTGATGGTCTCTCCAGAAATACATCATGATGTTCTTCAAAGAACTGGGTAACAACTAAGCCATATATTTCCCATTTATAGTTAAATACTAGCGATGTATTTATGGTCTTGAGTAAAAAGTTCAAAATACAGAACTTGCACATGCGGCTACGGTGACCACAAGATACTGACTCTCAAGTCCAAAGAGACTTCTACTTGCTGACATTTCTTGAAAAAGAGTGTACGGATGAGAAAAAAAAAATAAAAATGAAATATGACCTCTGTACAAAAACAGAAGAGAAAAAAAATATAAAATACAAATCCTTTGCATATAGTGCTACTCTAACAGCTTGACTATTTCCAGGATGCAGGGGTCTCAGGCTCCAGACACACTCTGCTCTGCCAAGAGCCAGAAGCATCTGAGTCATCTAAAGGTTTCCTACAGGTGCTCCAAATAATTACATAGTGAATAACACCAACACTCTAGAGACACAGATTTACCCTCTATTATGTTACAGGGAAATAAAAACAAAAGTGGACCATCATCAGTTTTCATCAAAGTGAAAAATGTTAGAAAATGTCTTGTCATACTTTTCTGCATAATTTAGTGCTGCAGATCAGATATGAGGTGCAACGAGTGCTTTAGAGGGAACTGGTTCTGCAAATTCCCATAGTATGACTTGATTTGGCTAGTACTTTTGGTGTCTCACTTTCAACATTGAGCCAAAATATTTCGTGAAAAGTGATTAAAAATATATATTTTACTAAAATAAATGCATAGAACAGATGGCAAGTGAACTTCAAACACAAATACAGTTTCTAGAGCTTAGGGTGCTTCTGCCAACTTTAGCGCTATATTTAGCATAAACTGAAAACAAGGTTCTTTTAACTAAACATTTTGGCAGTCTTGATTCAATTAATCTCAAAACAGAGAAATGCCAAAAACTGTATTAAGTCAGAATCTTTGACAAAGTTCAGACTTTCATACCCTTAGTGGAATATTAGCCTTATAAAAAATGAATCCAATTTGTATGCAAATTAACTTTGTTTTCAAGTTTCTTCCCAATTCGAAGATCTAGAACAGGTTGCTGAGTGTGACTACAGCTTTTTAGTTTTGCTTTAACTGCTTATATAAACAGTCAAATGTTTCAAATTAGAAGAAAAAAACGCAGCAGTGTCCAAGAAAAAGACATTTCTACAGCGTTCTTCAATTTAAGAATAAAATAGATACAATAAACGTTTAACAACTTTAAAAATAAAATTTGATGAAAGATCAGTGGGTTGGATATAAATGTAATTGTACATTTTTGGTCATAAGAACAACATGGATTTTCTTTATCCATAAATTAACACAACTGTAAAAGCATTAAATCAGGAAACACATCACACATTAGAATTAAAGATTTTCCCAGACAATTAATTTTGTGTCTTTCACTTGCACGTGTACCCACTTCTCCTAAAAAGCTTCATTTCTTTCAGTCTATATAGACACAAAAGATGCTTTTGTCAGCATCTGATCTGACAGACAACATCAGAAGGCTTCCTTCTAGGAGGATTCAAGAAAGTCCTCAAATTCATCAATCTGGCTGCAAAGAAATATGTATGCACTTTCTGAGGGAGATGCACATGGGTGATTATAGTTTTAAGGAGCCTGGTTCTACTTGCACACATGCTCTTCATTAATTTTTTTATTCTTATTCTTTCAATCCTCCTTGCTTTATCCTTATGGATAGGCAGGATTCTGTATGCTATTGACCAAAGCCCATAGAACAAGAGTTTATAAATAGCTTAGTCAAACCAGCTAGTCACAATGTGTAAAGTCAGAGGGACTTCAAAAACATTCAGTGATGAAAGAGTGGAGTGGAAAGTATGCCCACAACACATCCATGTGGAACAACTCACAAGCTGAAGGAGTCACTGTTTGAGAGAGCAGAGTCAAGTATCATGTCCTACAGGAAATACATGAATTTTGAAAATGTTAGTCCACTTCTTTCAGTCTCCAAAAATACTTCTGGATGCCTCTGAAGGGATGACAGGTCACAACTCACAGGATTCTTGAAAACAGCTGAAGTAGTGTAACTACTATATCATGATAACATACCATGACACTATCTACCATCCTTCACCTTCCCTTTCAGCTAGAACAGGGATTATTTTATTTACATTTTGCTACCACAAAACCAAGAACAGTAAATATGGAGTTTAAATACACACAGTAGTTTCTATTCCTCCTAGATTGTTTCAGTGTAGTTTCCAAACTTCTGCTCCCATCACTCCTTTCTTCCTGAAAGACATTATCCTTTTTTTACCTTATATGTTGAGATATTTCTTCTTTCTCTGGAGGGGGTGGCACTGACCATCACTCCCTTTTGAGTTTTCAATACTTTCCAAATTTTCCATTTTTCAAATGTCTAGGTGTGCACAGAGGTATGAAAATGGGCACAAAAGTTGACCTCCCTCAGCTGCTGCCAGTGCTTTGTTACACTAAGGAGCTGGCCAAGAATCTGACTGCTTATCTCCATGTGAGTCCTTTGTTCTACACCTACAAAAGTCACGCCTAATTTGTACAACCCTAAAGTAAGAATGACCCAACCAAATTAAGTTTAGCACACACTTCTTGAACTCTGGACATTACACCAACAACTCATGCCACTGAATCACATTCCCCCAAATAATTTTCAAGCAAGTGCAGGCTCCTATTTCTCGCAATTTTTTTATATTCCTGCATGCAGCAAATGCACATTAATTTAGAGAAATATATCCCTGCTTGCAGAAAATGATGGTCTAAGTTTCATTTTATAGAAAAATACTGAAAACTAAGGTGTCAGTATTCACAAGCCTCAGCATTTATACATAGTTCTATGACCTGAACCAGAGATACATCATGATAATTTTCTAAAAGGCAATATATCATTCTTAAGAATCAAATGTACTCTAATAAAAAGAGTAAGATTGAATATAATTTTCACAGAAATCACAGCAAGTTATGCAGTAACAATTACAGACTATACAAATCAAATCATCCATTTTGCTAGAGATAATGAAATCTCATTTTTGTTAATAATTTGTTGAACTGGAAAAGAAATTCTGAATCAAATTACCAATGAAGAAAGTAAACAGACTAGAATTTTCTTGACCTTCAAATTACACAGAAGAGTAAATGCAAACTCTTCTTTTTGTAAGCAACTCTCGTGCTTATTACAGAGTCAGAGCCTCAGGAAGTTATTAAATCTTCAAAAACATGCTCTCCCAAAGATAGGTTTGCAATGAAACAACCACCCTGCCTAATTTCATGTTAGTAATTTTCTTAATAAAATAACATTTTATTTTCCCACACTCAGTTCTGTTGGACTGTGAGAAGAAGAGAAAACCTACATTTTATCTTCTGTAGCAGTGCTGAGTTGCAATATAAAAAAAACAGCATATTATTCTAATACCATTTTTAAACAATCAGTTGGAGTTTACAGAATCTTGGCAATCTTGAATCTTTGGGAAGTTTCAAGTTGCACTGTCCCTTTCAGCTGAACTGTTATGGCTGCATAACTTGATTTAAACAGGCATAAGAAATGTATGAACTTGTTGTGCCTTGTTACAACATTACTTGCCTAATATGACTTACATATTTTCACTTTCTCAGGAGGCACGCTGCAGCCAACACATTTGAACCTCCTTGTCCAGAAACAGACAGTTCTTCAACCACTGCAAAAAGTGAAGCTTTGCACAGGCTTTTTTGACCTCGCACTGTGACCCTCATACCAGCATCCACAGGCTATAGGTCATGACCTCAAGAATTAGCATCATGGAAATAAGAGCCCTTCCAGGTTTAGTTACAGAACAGAACACTGTAGCAACAAACCCCTCAGTCTTCTCTAAACTGAACTCTGCAGCTTTGTTTAAACTCCACTAGAAGACAATAGATAACCCACACTTCAGTTTTCATTACTTGCACACTAAATCATCTCCTCTCCAGCTAAAGGTCTGAGCTCCCGCTGCACTGTGAAAACATTCATTCAGTGTGGATCGAAAGCCAATATCATACTGCCACGAGATGATCCTATTAAAAGGTTAAAGAAACATCACTATGGAATTGAAGACTTTTGCAGCGTTAAGAAAAAAGGCTGAAATAAGTAATCCCTCTAAAATGTTATCTCCTAAGCAGGCTGCTTTGCATACACTTCCTCTGGGGGGAAAGAAAAAAAAACCGCACATCACATGGTCTTCCGCAAAGCTGCGCTCTCGCTAATAAAGCTCCATTTCTACTAAATTTACAATAAATAAGCTCCATAACAAGCTCCATTATGGATTAAATCCGGAGCTACAGTTCCAGACCGACCTTTCCAGCAGCGAGCGCCCCGCCCGCGCTCGCCGCCAGCAGCGGCCGCGGTGAACGAGCGCGCCCCGGCTGCAGTTCCCCGCCGGCCGCAGCAGGGGGCGCCAGGCCCCTCGGCCTCGGGCGGCCGCGGCAGCGCGGCGGGGGAAGGAACGGGCACCGGACTCACCTTTCTCCGGGAATTCCTGGGGATAACTGCAGAAAAAGAAGAAGAAGAAACATCATAAAGCAACGCGCACTTGCAAACCCACGGCACGAGGACGCGGCACAGAACAACAACCGGTTTTCAACACGTTTTGTGGTCGAAACTCAGCGCTGCAAGTTTTCCTTGAAAACTCTCAAGTCTTCAACTTTGGTTTATATACTGAGTTTTCCTTTTGCCTTTGCAGCTCATAGAATCCCCAGTCACTTCAAGGAAGACTTGAACAAAATCAAATCCAGACTGAGCAGCCTTTTCTAGGAATATACATCTGCTCAGACATCTTAAATTATAAAAACACACAAAAGCATCTTTTAGAAAACCTAAATGTTAACAAATTTCAACATTTTTGTTGCACAAGTAAAACCATTAAACGTATTTTGAAATAAACTGGTAGTTCAATAGGAAACAAAAGAAAAAAATCAAAAATAGTGTGGATATAGCTACAATAATTTTACAGAAATCCAAATGAAAATTTATTAATAATTAACGAGAAAGATAAAAGTTAAAGCATTCTAAATAAGAATTCATTTTCAAATAAGGAGATCTCAACTTATATAATGCCTAGAAAACCAAAAAAATTTTATCATCCCAGAGGGAAAACATACATTTATATACTGTTTCTTCCGAGCTAAATCTTGGTATTTCAGAAACTAAAATAATCACAGAATGCAGTTTGATGATACAGACAAATTATCATGACAGAGTTATGTAGAATGGCATTCAAGAAGCATTCATGGGCTATGAACTAACTGGTGAATAAAATGCAGCTGCCAAGATCATCTTTATGAACAATAAGCAGTAGTAAGGGTGAGTCAATAAGGAGATGCTAGCAAGAAAAGAGCAGAAGGGAAAGGAATGGCCTAGAGATAAGAAACTGAGAAATGCAAACAGAGATAAAAGGCCAGCTCTCAGAAATCCAGTGTAGCCAGTGGCAGTAATAGACACAGCCCAACATGTGGGATGTTAAAATCAAAGAAGACTACAATGTGCATGTATTTTGTAGCCTGCATGAAAAGCAAAACACTGTTAACAGTGAATAATATTACAGGAAATGAGGAAGGCATTAGAAATTAAAATAAGATGTGAAACCATGGGGTCACATAAATGAATAGCAAAAGATTCAGTGTCAATATGCTCATAAATGCAGGCTCCCTCCCTTTGATATTTCATCATCCAAAAAAGCATCAGTTGGTCAAGAAAAATGTCAGTAGCACTGTATGTGCAAGTCATCTGTACTGTCACAGTTAACTCAATAACCCAAAATGGAAAACATAGGAAAGAAAAATAAATAAAATACTGCTTTCTAAAAAGAGACTATGAGAGAGAGCTAGCTACCTAAGCATTTACAGCCTGAATGAAAGGAACACAAAGCTTCAAATACAAGATTCTGGGACACGTCTCAAGTCTCCCTCCAGTTAGCATCCTCACCAGATGATTGTGCTGTACTTGAAAGTATAAACAAGTTGCCACAGGGGCAGAAGCATACTATCAATGGAATGCTTAGGAGATATCACACAGGAGGAAAACAACAATGTGAAAGAACAGCAAGTACTAGGCTATATCCTAGTTGATAAGAGTTATAAGTGAAGACATTTGTCAAAGAAAATTCTGTAGTGCAAATGAAAGTATAGCTCAATCTCTTTAGCTGAATTGCTGACTGAAATTAATACACCATAGAACTATCTCAAACCATCCTTGATATTAAAACAAAAACACCCACAGTCCTCTGCTTTTTCTGTAGGAGCAGTTTGCTTTAAAAAACTTATGATCTATAAATAGTTTTCAGTTATGTTTCAGTTTTCTATTACAGAGCTAAACAACAGAATATGTAGTAAAGCAAAGTCAGCATTGAATTGTTCTGTCTCACACCAGCTGAGTATGGTGATAGGAAGCTAATTTGTATCCTCAGTACATTGTATTTCTCATGTTTTAATGAATCTTACCAAAGCAGAGATGAAGGCAAGCTCTGCCCAACTAGCCTGCAATCAGGTTTTAGAATATTAAGCAATTCAAATGGGACAAATCATTCTGATCCCATTTCTTAGTAAATTGTAGCAGTTTCCAGAAGAAAATACTTGAACCCATACAGATTTTTTTGAAAAAATCAGGACCTAGACATACTTTTTAATTGTTAATAAGGTTAATGTTTATTAAAAGATTGCAAAAAACTTTAAGTTATCAATAAGTGACTTTACAACATATTAAAGCCATAAAGTTCACTTACCTTGCCTTAATATCCCTCATCTTCTTAAGAAGAACTTCCCTTCCTTCTTTTGCTTTCTTGGATAGATTTTCTCCTTTTAGTGTTTGGGAAACAAATGTTTCAACATCTAAATAAAGAAGAAAAATAAATACATCTCAAAAAAAAAAAAAAAAAGACAAAATACTTCTGTGATGAGTTTCTCCTGATACGACTGTGAAAAAAAGTAAAAAAATTATTTTCAGCCCTACTCACAGCATAGTTAACAGACATTTTAGATTCTAAATGGGATACATTTGTTCTCCATCTACTTATGCTTAGCACAGCAAATCCTTTGGTGACATTTGATTCTTGCTCACTTAATTATGCTATGTAAGTCCTAATAAATTGCAGTCCTATAACAATTACTTTCCATCATGTAAAGTAAAAGACAAAGCTAAAACATGGAAATAGCCTTTATGCATATATTACTGCCACGTTATTTCAGAAGTTCAAGCTCCAAAGATGGTTGTGTTATTTATTATTTCAGCAGTAACACTTACCCAGATACTAATATAGCTCACTTACTGGTTATAGTATTTTCAAGTGTTCCCACAATGCCCCTGAAATCACTGATTGACTAAAGACTCATATCCAAAGCAATCCTGAAAACAATTAGGTATACACAATAACCATATCAAAGGAGTCAAGCTCAACAGTGTACTTTAAATTAAGCATACCTGCACCTGTAAAATCACAAACTAAGGCTCTAGCTTGCACTGTAAGATTTAATTTTTACTCAGATGATACTTTTACATAGCCACGTAGTAACAAAGCACTCCATAAAAGTTACCACCGTTCTTTTAATACAGCAAATATCCATTCCATAGAATAAAAAGAATACAGTGTATTGAATTTCTGGGAATGTAACTCTCCCAGCAGTATGTCTTCCTGATCAACAGAACAATGGCAAAAAACAACACTAGAAGTTTCTTATAGTTACCAATCAACGTACAATTATCCCAAAAACAGAAAAGGAGAGATACAACCAAAAAATCCTTCCTGTTAACATAAATGTCTCACCTGTACGGGTAGCAATCGCTCAAGCATTTTTAGGTAACAAAAAAACCTTCTCACAGTGCCTGCCCACCCCCACAGACACACACAGACACATATATATACCTTGGCTCCCTCTGCACAGATGCAAATGCATATGGACAGTACTATTTTAAACCTCTAACTTTTCCAGATGAGACATTCCATTTTAATACAGAAACATAAATAACAGCCAATTAAGTACACAACTGGCTATGTGGAAAAGTTTATATATTTACTGCAGATTTCCTAAATTAAAAACTTAATTGCCTGCTTTTTTCTTTATAAAACAGAAACATATCACCCTTTGTATTACAGGCTGCAAGAAAACAAGTCAAAAGTTAACCTTTAAGAACACTAGCACAACTATTATAAAAATGGTTTTTTTGCAAAAAATTTACTAAATTATTATTTAGATGTTTAGCTTACTGTCCTCACTGAGTGTGGCAAAAATATTCATTTTTTACAGTATTTTAAGAGTTCTGAAGAATGATATTAATCCTCCTCTCTCCATAAGACAGAGAATCTTCCCCATTACATTTTCTAAAAGCAATCCTGAATGGAGGAGACCTTCACTCAGTTCTGTGGCATTCCTTCTTTAAAAGGACAGAAGGAAAGGCACTTAACATGCATTAATGAATCCTCCAGACATACCCCCAACAGCCTGTGTGCTGTACACCAAGAATGCCTACAAGGATTTTTTCCAAACCCATGGAAAAAGTACACATCTACATAAATTCCAACAACTGGAATTGCCAATCAAGCTGGCAGATGAGAACCCACAGAACCCAATGACATTGACCAGCTACAAAACTAAGGTCAAAAAAACAGATACTTGTACTATTCAGAGCAAAAATCAAAACAGATCGAAACAAATCAACAGTTTTTCTCTCAATGAAACCTAACAGTATTTTCTAGTACAAAACAAGCTTTCACTTGGACAGGGGTTAAATATTTATTTTTCCATACTTTTATATATTTATTTTTCCATACTTTTATATATTTATTTTAAAAATTAGATAGCAGCTTCAAAGTTCTACCTAGGCACCAATATGCAAAACTTTAGAGGAATTAGTCATGTTTATAAATCAGGAGCAATACTTGCACGGTAACCTTTGAACACTAATTAATCACAAAACTTGGATTCAGAAGTCTTCATTTAAACTCAGTGGGCTTCTTTACTTCTTGGAAAAGCTCTACATAGGTGAGAATTCTGCCATCTCAGATTCTGACTGTCAAAGTTTTGTTCTAACACAAACATTGAAATAACACAATTAAGGAGTACGTGGGGAAGAGAAACCAAGCTGATTACTATAAAAGAGGATTATCACTTCTGGCTTAAAATACACTGTGGATACATTTGAGGACTAACTATATTGCTGACAGATTTTGTTGTTTTCCAGAAAACCCTGGACTTCAAAAGTAGAAATAATAGAGAATTTTCAACCATGGAAGGACAGGGCAGAAGTAGATGCTCCATTTATTCTCAGTATAAGGAGAGTTGGAGGAGAGAGGCAGAAAAAGAGCAAACATATACAAGTTTGTCTCTTCTAAACAGCAGCAGTTACAGAAGATATCCCTGAGATGGCTTCCCTCTCACATGAGTATGTGAAACAAGTTCTCTGAGCTTAGGTGCACACAGCCAGGGTGCTCTGTTTCCATCATGGAACACTATTACTTCCATATGTCCAGAGATACCATATGGCTTGGCTCACCACAACCCCAAAATATGAAGACAGACCTGACATACACATGATGCTAAAGAAGCAGTTTACTTGAAAATTACATTTTACTGTATCATAGATTTTTCTTATCTACTCACAATTACACAGTATGTTATGTATCTTTGTTCTAATCTACTGTTGTAAATCCATTCAGGACGTACCAGATGCACAAGATGGGTAACATCCTAAGCTTCTCTGGACAAGATGCCAGCAAGTCATCTAAGTTATGATTATCACTTCCTGTACTTCCACACTGTGGAGGAATATGGACGGCCTTAACATAAGGAAATGTTCCTGTCATTTATCTGACCTTTCACAAAGTGATTTACGCAGGAATTAGAACAGAACTTGGGACCTCAGTATGGCAGATCCAAGTTTCATACAGTAAACTTCAAAGAGAAGCAAAATTTACCCATTTCTCACCACTATTCTAGTCACTTGCTTGCTCTGCCCACTCCAGGATGATCCACTACTTGGTCTCTTCATATTTGTTTAATGCTACTCAGCAAAAAAAAACTACTACTCACAAGCACTTCAGTGTAGAGCTGTTCCATGCTTCAGCAGCAGCCAATCCATCGAGACATTTTAAAAGGAATAAAAGATATTTTCCAAAAAGAAAACCTCTTTGAACAGATTTCTGGTCTAAAAGCACTTTAACTAATCGATTATCCCAGAGCAAAAAATAAACAAATTACATATTTCCACAAATTTTTCCTAATGAACTGAGCAGCTATTTAGTATCACACATTGAAGACATTTAGCTGCTCCCACTGAAAACACAAAAATAGAAAAAAAAAATTTAAAACCACTAAAACAAATAAACAAAAACAAAACAAAGAAAAATACACACTGGGAATCTCCTTAACACCTCTTTTCTTAAGCCTGTGTGTTAGACTGCTTGATAGCTTAAATACCCATAGTTGTTGCTCTGTTTCTTAAAGCTCATGATGTTAAATTTGCTTGCACCATACCCAAGAGAAATAATTTGCCTGCAGGAATGAACAAAAGCTACCAAACGGAAAGATTCAATTGATATAATTCATTCACAAATTGCTCTGCCAATATGGGTTACAAACTGACCAAAAAGGAGTCACACCTCAGTCTACTTCACAGCTCTGTCCACTTCAACCAGCTCATATAGCTCAAAACTTATGTGCCAGTTCACAGAAAAGTCAAAAGTCATTTTAATTTCATTTTCATTTACAGTCCTTTTTCAAAAAGAAAAGCTAAGATTTGTTTTGCATTTCATTGTTAAAACAGTTTATGGTTCCCTTTACTTCAGTGATTATAAACAGACAACACTGCAAGATTTTAATTGTTTTAAAGTCTTTGGAGCTATTTTCTTTAATGAAGGCTGAAACCACACAGATGGAATTTTTCAAGAACATTGTAAATTTCTAGCCCAAAGCAAGTGCTGTGCTAAAGAGTGCTAAGCATAACAAATCATAGCACATTTGTTGTTTACAGGATTTAATATTGTAAACGTAAGTCACACTTAATAAACAAACATACTTCAGATGGAACTACCTCAGTTTTTTGTCATGGTGGGCCAAGCAGATTCCCACGGAGGCACTCAAAGACTATGCTGGGTCGTTCTTTCTCCTCTCCTCCAGCAGACAACCAAAATGTTACCCAATCACATTATCCATCACTCCATCACGGACACATCAACCGATGAGTTGACAAGAATCAGAAAGTTCAAATGACAAGAATCAGAAAGTGGCAATGCACATGGCAGGCCATGGCCCAAGGAGAACGTGGCTGGTTTGGAGGCTGGACACACACCCACCCTATGACAGGGACACTCGCAGGGGATAACCAGCCAGTTGTACTGCCACTCGCTCGAGAAGGCAACAGCAGCTCAGCAGAGCAATTCCTGCAGCCACCAGCCTTTTCTCCACCTCAAGGATGAGAGCCAGCAGCCGGCTGCCAGCCAGAGAATTCGGGATGGCAGGCCAGAGAACTTTGGGAGATAGCTGCAAGCTAGGCACATTTATTACACACATGCCGTCCAAAGGTGACCAATATTAAACATACTGCCATGTATCTTTCAGCTTGGCATCAGAAAGCAATTAATTAATTTGATTTCAAAGTTTTCGTGCAATTCATTAATAGAGAACAAGTCTGTAGACAAACTACCAAGGCAATATCTGTCACTGCCTGTTCTCTTAAATAAAGAAATATTTCAGGATTTTGCTTTTGCTCTCACCCTGACTTCGCAACTATGTTTTAAAGTCTCTCTCCAGAGTCTGCTAAATTGCCTTTTAAATATATATACACTTAATCAGAAACAGAACACACGATGTAAAATAAAAGTGACTGAACTTCAAGATGTCTAAAAATACCACATTTATCCAGCCTAACAAGAAGGTGAGCATTCCTTTTAGTGCAAAGTCCTGGAAAGGACTGCCTTTAAAAACTGCTGTACCTTAAATCCCCAGAAGCAATTTCACGTTGCTGTGTTGACACATACAAAGTATCATGAAAAATGTTGATGCTCAACAGTTTTATTAGTGATTTTAAAAGCAGAAGTATACACAAACTGCTAAGACTACTCACATGAACTAAATCGATAAGGCATGTCTTTTAAAAGATTAAAAAAGAAAAATTTTAATCAAGAACTATATATATATAGTTATATATCTATCTCTAATCTCATTGGATGAGTAGTTGAGCATCCTCTCTCTCCATTTAAGAGGTGAGAAAAGATGAAGCTGTAACATATTAAGCATATAATGAAAAAAAACCACACCAGTACAAATCATGATCAAGTTACAAAGTGATTCCAAATGAACTATAATAAAAAATGTTAAGGATTAACCTAAAGATTTACACTGTATGCCACATTATGCTGTGTCTATTGTGGTTTGTTGACATATGATTATGAAAGAAACGTAAACCCAGTCAGATGAGAAAGATAGACTCCATGTTAATTGAAAAAGACAAACTAAGTGAATAATGAGTATATAAAAAATAGCCTATGCCATTTTTATCACCCATATATGACACTTATTCCCAAATTTATGGCAGAGACAATTGAACTATGTTTCAAATCACTGGAGGTTATTTCTTACCAGGAATCCCTCTGTGCATTTTTTTCACCTCACTGTTTCTAATCTTATTCCATTACTATTGAAACACATACATACTACCAAAGCTGTAAATATATGTCTACTTAAAAGATGTCCACAATAATCACCCTAGTTTATCTTGTACAGATGGATTCTTCAGCAAGAACTGGCATTTGTTAAAGCCTTGGAAACATGGAAATAATACTTTTTTTAAAAGAGTAAAGTTTTAAACAACAGTGTGCTTTTAAATTTGAACCAGTCAATAAAGAAGAGCTACACTGTACCCAGAAGGCTTTTTCTATGACAGTCATGTAAGGAGCAAGTCTGGGAACAGCTGACATGGAAAATTAAAATGGACAGTCTGTTTTTGGGGATTTGGGTAAACATAACCAGTGTGGTCCAAAAATAAAAGGTAAGCAACTCATGCACTGGATCCAATGTCTTGTAGTTTTCTTGCCTTGTCGTTTTCTGCAAGCTATTTCCAAGATGCAACTAAACAAGCAGGTAAACATACTAATTTGAAGGAAAAAAATAAGAGGATTCATACAGAAAAAAGTGATTTGGACAATATAACTAAGCATTTAAACAAACCTAAATATATCTGGGTAGAAATTATCTTTAGGGCAAGAACATTGGTTTCTATTCAGGTTTGGGGTTTTGCTTAATAGAACAAGGAAAACGGTATTAGAATGAGATATAAGATTCCATATAAACTAAAGAAAATGCTGTCCTATTTCCACAGCAAAAGTATTTGTAACTTTTAAAATACGAATACAGAAGATTCAAGCAACAAATACTGCCAAGTGTGAAAGGAAATTGAACAAAAGACAAAGCAATAGCATCTATACTACAGTCAGAGGGGTTATGAACAGGGGAAAAAATATAAATGATACATGTATCTAATGACCATGACACCATCAAAAGCTGTGGAAAAATAAAGAAGCCTTACCTCCAACTAAATCTTTATTACTGCAAAAATCTCAAGAATTTTTTTTCCAGTCAAGATGACTGAAGCAACCAGTCTGGTTTACATTACAGAAGAAATAATATGCCTTTGGGGAGGAAGCAGCCTTCAAACTCCTCGACTATGAACAAGCCAAAACTTACTAAGAAAAAATAGATGTGAGCAGGCCTCCAACAGTCTATGTAACCAGCAACAATATGAGGGGACAAAAAAAAAGAGTAACATTCTACTTTGCAAACACCCACAAAAATATCACAAACACAACAGAAGATGTCTTTTCAAAAGAAGAAAATGCAGAGCAGGGCTGGGCTTCCTTCACTAAATTCCACTGTCTCAAGCATCACCTGTAAGTGCAGGGACATGGGTGGCGAATGAAAACATACACTACCACACATCTCCAAGGTCTAAAGAAGGAGATAAGAGAGCAACAAACTTACTTTCTCATCCTACCAAGAGTTCAACTCATGACCAGAGGACCCTGTTTCTTTCTCCACTGTTTCCCTCCTACCACTTGAACAAGTCAGAGAAGACAGGATGGGATTGTGCAATCCCAATAATCCTCTGCAACAAGTCTATTGCCACACTGACCTTTCCCCTTCAACTTTACAGAAACAGCTTCCTCCTGTTTCCTACTAATGCAGTTAGCCCTGAGCTCAAGCTGTGCTTCTGCCTGGAACATTTCAGCGCCACTGATATGCAACTATAATGACCCTGCCAGCATGTGTGACAGAATTTGTTTTTGTGTTAAAGATATAATATTGTTTGGGTTCAAAGCAAAGCACTCACAAGTCGGAAAATTTCCTGTGCAACTTTAATTCATCCCCTGGTGTGTTTATTCCCATTATCGCCATGTTTAACTACAGGAGCACTTAGTATGTTTTCCAGTAGGACCCCTACTTGTTCAGCATGGTGGGTGGACATACTCCAACCATCAATCAAGGGCAAGCAGGGATAAGGAAATCCATATGATCGCTCCTTCACTTGTTGCAGAAGTTGAAAATCATAGGCAAAAAGGCCAGGAAAAGGAGGGAGAGCAGAGGAGCACAGTATTTATGAGATTTTGCACCTGTGAGGGCCTCTCTGCTATGTGAACACCAGACTAAAACACAGTGCTTGTTGCTACCCATTAGCTGCATGTTCTCAACTGAACCTGATATGAAGAAGTGCCTGGCACTTGTAATGGCCACTAAACATAGACATCCAACTAATATTATTATCTGGAGAAACCAGCACAGCATGGAGGCAGGTGAATTTGAATTCTAATTCTGTTCCACCATTGATTACTTTTTGTGACCCCAATCACATCTTGTTTATTACACTAATTTTACCGATGGGAAAACAATGTTCCCTCATCTCAAAGAGGTGCAGGATCAATAACTGTGAGCCATTAAAATAATATATTAAGAAGCACCCTCAAAGAAGAGCATGCAGAAATTAATAACTATCTACTAACTGTGGTCTTTGTATTGTGTAACAGTTTCTTGATGAATAGTAAAGATATTACAGAGCTCCCTTGCCTCTTCCATTACCATACATCTTCACTACAAGAATAGTTTGAGCAAAGAAAGAAGATGCCTACATAAAAGACTGTGAGATCCTACATATATCAGTGAAAGAACTGCTCATACAGCCTGGATTATTCTCATTTCTAACTTTCATGCACTTCAGTAATAACCTTAAAAAAGAGAGTTTAACACAAACAGTAAAAAGTAATGCCATATTTTATTTTTCAACAATAAGCAGGTTAATTTTAACATTGTATAACCATACTGAAAGTAACAAAAGTTGCAAACTATTAGTTACTAGTAGTAATAATAAAACAAGTATTTAAAGATCATTGGTAAATCATTCCATTGCCTTCTAATCTTCAGTTCTATAGACAGCACAGAAAGAAACCAGAAAAATCTAAAGTTGTACATACTGTACAAATATTAGGTACCTGTATATAACTTAGGCTGCTGTTCATAGCAACCCTGAAAGTACATATACACAACCCTCTTGGGGAAAAATAGGTGTTCTTGGTTTCACTTCAAAATACAAAGTTTTGTGTCTCTCCTTCCATGGCAGATTGGATAAAGATGGGAAGAAGAAAGAAAGGACAAGGTGTGTAAATGAGGTACCATGACTGTGAAAGAAATCACAATCTCAAATGATCCCATCTGCATCACCTCCTTCCCCTCAGAAAAAAAAAAAAATTTTAAGCACTTAAAACATTGAAGATTTTCAAGATGAGCTTCACTCAGTGAAACTAGCACCAAAAAAAACATATATGCTCCACATCTGACCATGAGTTCCAGAATTCAGTACTGCCACAGAAAATACCAAGATTTAGAAAGGCTCTCAAAGGGTACTATTTATTTTTATGAAATTATTAATAATGTATTCCATCATATGAAATAATGAGAAGTTTTCCTTTTTTCTTCTGGTGGCCTTCCATGCAAATTTTAACTACAGATGGTATGACATGAGAGTAACATAGTTAGAAACTGCAGTTAGAAAACACTTGAGACTGTTGGCAGAAGATGAGATGTGGTGAGAGCAATATGTTTCAAGCATTAGCTCTTACAATCGAAGTGTTTAAAAAAGGAATAATCTGTGAAGGTGATGAGCTGTATTAGGCTCTAGCAGGTGCCCAGCCATGTAATTGAGTGCTTGGCCTCAGAAGGAAGATTGCCATCCAGATTACCCGTGCTTTTTTAAAAGTCAGAGCTACACACAGTTCCTGTAGCAGAAACAGAAGTTCTCAAAAGAATGCCATTGAAATTAAAATGGTTTCAAGATAGCAAACTTCTTGATAAAAATACCGGAAAAGCCAACCTTTAAGTATACAATCTATTTCAATTAACAACAACCCCAAAAATTTAAATATAAGTTATTGAAGGTAAAAGATAGCCACCCGTATTCGGAATTCCGTACTAACACCATAACGGTGAGAAATCATCCCATTCCCACGCTCCTTCGCATCCTGAGAGCGTGGACAGTCAATGTCAGAGGTGCGTGACTGATATGACAACACCCCAACAATCCACAACCCTTCCGTCCGCTCCTCAGCTGTCTACCGGGGAAGTTCATTGCCTATTTTCGCTGATGCGCGGCAGTCACACCCCGAGGGCAGAGACTTCCCCCGGACGGCTCGGGGGGGTCGCACGCCCTGCACGCGTGTCCGTGGGACCCACGAAGCGGGAGATGCCGCTCCCGGGCGCGTTCGGGGGCTGCGGGCGCCCAGCCGGGACGGGCCCGGCCCCTGCGGGCAGCGATCCGGAGCGCTGCGGCTCCCACGGACGGGCACCGGGGAAGGAAGTAGCCGGGGAGGAGGAACTGGGGGGATGGGAGGGAGGGAACCCCGAACCCGCGCACTGGAAGCGCTCTCCCAGCGCCCGCCGAGGAGCGCTCCGCCGCGGCCGCGGCTCCGGGGGCTGCTGACCCCGCACGCCCCGGCTCCCCCAGCCCATCACACCCCCACCGGCCCGCCCCCCTCGGTCTCCGCTGCGCCCGCCCTCCGGGAAGGAAGCCCTCCCTCCTGCCCTCACCTGCCAAGAGGCTGCAGACGTCCTCGGGGACGCCGGGAGCGCCGGACATGGTGCGGGCGGCGGGGGCGGCCGGGGACACCCGGCGGGCGGGGCTCGACGGCTCAGAGCGCTCCGGTCCCGGCCCGGCGGGGAGCAGGAGGAGGCCACGCCCCCCGATCGCAGCGGCACGGCAGCGAGCAGCGGGGGGCGGAGCTTATCATCTCCGGGGCGTGGTTTCCCGCCACGGAGGCGGGGCCTCGGGCTATGGGGCGGAGTTTAGCTGCACGGGGCGGGGCTTCGTGCTGCGGGGGCGGGGCTTCCCGCCGGCTCCGTCTCAGCGCTACGCATGCGCTTCATCCCCCTGTTAATAGCCCGCCGTGAGGGCGCTGCCTCCCACGTGACCGCTGCCGGCGGCCATCGTGCGTGAGGGCAGCGCGCGGGCCCGCCCCCGCGCCAGAACCAAACGTGGCGCTCGGCGCTGCCTCCCTCAGCGCGTTCCGCCCCGAAGGGCAGGAAAAGTTGGCTATTGGATAAGAGTGCCCCGAGGCCTCTCTCTGATTGACCCACTTACTGTCCCACCCACTAAGCCAGGGGCTGGCGTCCCCCCATCCTCCCACAGAGGCGGGGAGGGCTGTGGAGGGTGGTAGTTCAGGGATTTAATTCCTTCCAGGCATCATTCTTTTAGAGCGCGCTGCTTGTTCTTCTCGGCTTTTTGTCATTACGAGTGCCAGGGTTTAGGATGGCAGGCTAGAGCCCAACCAGCCTCTGCCAATGTCCCACTGGCTGCAGCTGGCAAAATCCCGCCATGGAGCTTGAGGAAATGTTTGGAGCAGTGAGAACAGGCCCGTTCGTATTGGTGTTTGTTAACACAGGTGTGTGGGCAGCCGCTAAAAGAGATGCTGTTGCTAAGCAGCACAGCTGGGCTGCTAGAAGGGCCAACTTTGCTGGAGTGTTGCTTATGGAGCAGCTTTTGTATGTTTTTCCCGCAAATCCCTAGTTGTATGTATTTGGAGCACATTGGTGATGTAATGTATTTAGTGTGGAAATAGTCAAAGTAAACTCTTAGCATGTGTTTCTGTGCCCTGGATGGTTTTGGCTGTATCTATGTTATTGTTGCAGGAAGAGTTTGTGTTAGAGCTGTGGTTATGTTAGTACATCTGCAAATCATACTAGTGTAGGAAAAACACCAAGTAAAAGAAGTTCCATTTATGAAATTTCAGCTTTTTACCAGTGTAATTGTATTAACATTGTGGCACAGCTGGCAGTATGGCTGTATCAGTCAGGTATTAAACAGTTTCCTACTTGGTGTAGCTGTGCCTTCTGAAGTCTGCGGTGTAGATGTGGTGTTAGATTATATTGTTCTCCTGACCTCTCACATCTCTTTTAATCACATGGAGCAACTAATTTCAAATACATCTGTGTTTTCAAAGCATCACAGCTTTATTACCTGACTTTATGGCCAGCCTGGCTGAAACTCAAGCAGTGAACTAACTGACCTGTATAATGTCGTGTAATGGTTTTATGTTGGTTATCTAATTTCAATTCAACTATAATAAACATGCACAGGCATCTGGGTGCATATGTGTATAAATAGATCATGCCTCTTTATTTGTATAAATACCTACTACTCATCTGGTACAAGAATATGTTTGATTAATTTTTCTGTAGTTGGCAAGGAAGGCTCTTTGGGCTTATGTTAAATTACACATTTCAGATGTGCAGTCTTGGGAAGCTGCCATAAGGAATAGGAAAATGGCTTATAGTCTAATTTGCTTGCCCTTTTTCAGGTTAATCATAATCCTACTTTCTTGTGTTGACTTTATGGCACTATCCATTTCTGTTCCAGAAATATGTCATTTGAACTCTGTTGTAGTCTTTGTTTGAAATCACTCTTCTGATAATTTATTCCATATGTTTACCATTTGTGTAAACTTTTCCTGTGTTTCAGAACATAAGATGGGAAGAAATAACTTACCTTTGTTATTTCCCGTCCCCCATACTCCAGTCACTCTGGCTTTTTCTACTTGTTTTTTTTTGTTAAAGACCTCCTTGTTGCAGTGAAGACCAGCCCATCACACAGTCATCAAGATTTGTGACCCAGGCCTATTTTAAGCCTTGTTAAGTTCCAGATTTACTCATAGTTCCCTAATTTTTAAATCTACCACTAATAGGAAGCATAATTCAAAACAGACTCCTTCCTGAAACAAGTCTGGCTTCAGTGCTGTTTCAGCCTGGTTTCTGAGGATTCCACAGCTTGTGCCTCATCGAAACCAGACACACCACTTTGCCTAATCAGGCCCATGGATCAGGGGTTCCTGATGTGTGGGAAGCAACACAAAGGGGAACACACTGAAGTTTACTGTCCTTCTGTGTGAGGAGAGCTATGAAAACAGGGAGTTCAGGAGGAATAGCCTACCTGGATCTGCAGAGAACCTACAGCACTGGAGGAAAAATAAACCTTCCCATTCAGGAGCAGCATCACTACTGCCTTGCCTCCCTGAAGAAATGTGACAAATCTGGTTTACTGGGAAATCCAGCATTTTTTCATGGCTTCTGCAGCCATGCTTTTAAAATTTAGATTCTAGGCAGTGAATGGAACTGGACCTGTGTGCAGCTGCTGCTTGTTCTGTACATGTCCTTTAACAGATAATTAATTGGATTACAGTGCATGCTCCCTGCACTGATCCCTGCACTATTTCACAAGGCTGCAATAGCCTCTTTGGGGATACTCTGTGTTCTCATCTGTTGGCCCTGTTGGCTGTCTGTCTTCTTTTGCTGGACTCTGAACAAAACAGCTAGTCAACAGTCAGCATATTTATATTTTTTAATTATTTAATTACATTGAACAGTAGTTGGCAAAGATTTCTGGTATGCACACGGAGCGGTTAAATGGAAGGAGCACTGACTTTCTTTGCAGAATTGCTTTCTTTATATGCACAAAAACTGTGTTTAAAAAAATCAGGAAATTATCTTATTGAATGACAGTGCTCTAAACATGACACCCCTTTATGCCTCTTGACTGTGGTTGCTGCACTGAAGAAAAGCAGAGATGCCTCTAACAGTGGAAAAGCAGATTCAAACCCTTTTTCCTCTGGCGAAGCATCATTAATGTTTTCTTAGGATTTGCTGCTACTATTCAAGTTTAAATTATTTCCTCACAGGCAGAGATGCATTCAGGACATCACAACAGTTGCTTTGAGAATACGTTTACACATTAACTTTGAAGCATAAAGAAGTGCTAATACTTCATGTAACAACTCATGATTTTGTGTATCTTCTTCTATTCAGAATCCATCTCCAGGAAAGCTTCCTATTTTGCTGTCCTCTTACAGGCATTTTATTCAGAAACAAAAACCTTGAGGCATTCAAGTATTGTTTGCACAGTTGGGTTGCATTGACTGTACTATGCTAGAATGTGGAAACATGGCCTTGCATTTAGAATTTAGCCTATGGAATTCAGCCTGTCAAACATGAGCTGAACACACTCTTCAGTTTATGGATGATCACAAATGGAATTAAAATGTACTCAGCAAGACTAAAAATTTTGAACACCAGGTGTGTGTTTCTTCATTAGTTTACATTCTGAAAAATTGCCACAGCAACCTTTTTTTTCTGCAGTTTGGAGGCTTTGGTGTCACTGTTTAATGTTCTAAAACTAATCAGTTATAAAACTGATATACTTTGCTTCATGAAGGTAATCTACCATTTATGGAGTACTTCCCAGGTCGGTACTGTCTTGCTCTCAACGTTACCTGTTATTGTTTTAAGACCTCAGTAATTCCCAACTCCCAGGTTTAAAAACACATCTCAAGATACACATCTTGATTCCATCTCCATGTTTTCCCAGCTAAACAACCACAGAAAGATGCTAAACTGAAAAACTGTAAGAATTGTCCACTAGATAATTTGCTATATGCCATACCATAACTATCCATTTAGCCTTCAGAGCTATTAGGCTTGATGCTGAAGTCTTCAGCTTTCCAAATATGGAGCAACAAGAGCATAGTTTTTCATTTTTGTACATGACTATTTTCCAGCAATGCCTAATTTTGCCTAAGAATTACCTCTGAAAAAAAAGATTGGTGTTTCTGTTATCAAAACTATAGGATAATTAATATAATTTTGAGTTATCTTTTCTAAGCATTACATGTCATGGGAAACATTTTTGCATAAGTTTTTTTACCTGAGCACCCATTAGGTTGTATAGGATTGTACATTATTATTTTATTAGACAAAAAATATTCTGTGTCTCATCAAGTTCAGTGTCTTATTTCAAAAAAATTATTAAGAAAGCTCCTATCAGATAAAGGCTTCAGAGTTTCAATAAGATCCTGTTTTGAGGTGATTTTCCAGCTGGGTTAATTCAAATGGAACATCCTGAAAGTTAGTTTTGGCACAGGTACGAGATTTCAGTCAACATTTTTTCTCATAAAAATCTAAGAAAGCAAGCCAAAGATAACTCCCCAAGTGTTACAGAAGAAGATTGCTGGTGCTTATCATGCAAATAGTGCCAAGGAAGTCTGAAGACAACCAGATAAATAAGAGTTGTGAGATTTCAGCTCATACTAAATCCATTTGTTCTTGTTTGTATCTCACCCTTTGTTCTTCAACATCTGAAATGCTGAAGAAGTGAAGACTCTTCCTCTCCCTGTTTCTCCTCTTCAAGATGCATGGAGATGTCCCAATGGGTCTTTCTGCAGATGAGTGTGGTTTTAGGAAGTGGGGAGGGAAGCTCTGATTGACTGGAGTTAGTAATTAGATCTTATGTAAACTTTTCTTAACCTCCTATACAATCTTGATATCTAATGATTATTTTAGAACCATGAAGATTCTTAATAACAGTGCAGTGAGTAAACATGCTAAAACATCATCTTGCATTCTCCAGAAGTAACACCTAAACCTCATCACTCTTTGAGAGGTAGATGAAATAATGAGGAACTATGTAATCTCTAATCTAAATTTAGTGTTATTTCTAGTTCTTTTTGCCTCTTATTAACTATGGTATAATGCACTGAGTCCTATTTTAAACATTATACCATGGGTAATGGAGTTAATGAAGAGTATTTTTCTTTGCATTTCTCCATGAAGAGCCTATATCTTTTTCCTATTGCAATGGAATGGGTTCTGTCTGATCAGTTCTTCTCCTGTGCCGTAAGGCACTCATCATTATCTGAGCCATTGCCCTGACTTTTCTTCTCCATGCCTCTTCCTCCATCACTGAGAAAGGGGCAGCATTTTATTGTGGCCAGTTTGGGGGATTGCGCTGTCTTTTGGTCGGTCAGGTAACTTCTGCTCATTGACCACCCTGTTAGCCAAATAGAATAGGTAGCCACTGAGTCCAGGTAATCGTTTTCTGCAGTGGTGTCATTAGCCTGACTCTCCACCCTTCATCCAGCAGCTGATTTTCAAGAAAATTTTAAGAAGGTAGTGTCTGAAAACTGATACAGCAATCAGATTTTAGGGAAAAATCAATAGGTGGACTGGTGTCCTTGTTTAATCAAGCAAAAATTTTTACTTTGACAATAATTAGCAGAAGCCTTGAGGCACAGGCAGCTTCAGCATGCCTGTCTGTGGTTTTTTTTGAGTATCAGGGCAATCCCCTTTTTAAATTTCCCTCTTCTGTATATTGTAGAAGGAACAGTAACAAAAGGGGGGGGAGAAATGAGAAATGAGGTTTCAAGAGTTGCAAAGCTTTTCTGTGTAAAGCTACATTTCACAGGGAAGATAAAACAGTTTTAAAGTGGAACTGAATCAGAGTAAAATCTGAATAAGATTTGTGCTATAGAAGACAGACTCACAGCCTCTAAACTGCCAGTCTTTAAACTGAAATAAACTGAAATAAAGACAAAGAACTTTCTAAACAAATGGCATTTCTCAGAGATACACCGAGCCTTCAACTAAATTAGTGAAGTGGTAAGCTAACAGTTTAAAAAGAAGCTGCTTTTTATTTTTAAAAAGTCAAAGTGCACTTTGGAAGAGTGCTTCCATCAGCCTAAAAAATGAATATGTGACCGATTAGTGTCTAACTAACAAGAAGAGCTAAATGTTCCCTCATATGCATAGGCATTAGCTCTCTATCTTTTTAAAACAGCTCAAATGAATTTTTGTCTCAATGTGCTAGTGTGTTTTTCTTTGCAGCACTCCTAGCTTTTTCTTCCCCCTACTCTTGTGATTGCCACAAGGAGTAACACATCTGAAAAGTATCATAAAATATAAGATTAAAGATTTTTAATTGTCTGAATTCAGATTGTTTCTGGGAAACGTAGATGAAAATCTTCAGGCTTCATACAGAAAAGACTGGTCCAAGTGTGGCAGATATATAGGCTTATTTCTTGCAATGCAAATTCATTTTCTCTACAAGATGAACATCATTAATTACCTTCTTTAAAGTGATACATAGATATGTAAAATATCATGCCAAATAAGAAGCATTTGTCTCAGTAGAAATTGCACTTGATTTCATTTTATTTAAGTGCTCACCTGATAAGCTTCACCTCGATGGATTTAGTTTATGATGTGAACTATTATTTTGTAAAATAGAGAACCCTGAAAAACTCCTGATGCAAATATGCTTTATTTATAAAGTGTCTTCTGGGATATCACATGACTTACAGTGAGAATACCCCATTAATAAAATAGCTTTTCTCAGCAAGTATTTCTACAATAATGTCCATAAAGTACAGTGTGCCTGGCTAAAAGTATTCCAGGACAATCACAGCAATATGCTAAAGAGGACAAGCAGACTTCAAGCCAATATTGTCTCACTTTTTTTTTACTTCTTAATTTAATAAAAAGCTATGAATACAGAGACTGATGGGTTTTCAAGTTCTGACTGACGGGTTTTCAATTGATCTTGATGTTTTATAGCTCCCAACACTTGGGTAACTAAGCACCTTACAAACCCAACCAAAACAGAAACCTCAGGAGGTAAAGAGGAGTTATTACCCCCAGGCTATAGAAACAGTGCCCAGAAGGAGAAGTGGCTGTGCCAGACTTCTGTCTTCTAAACAGGGGAAGTATGTGGCAGCATGTGGAGATCAGATCACAGAAATCCTGAACAAGTACACCCACTGCTGGGCCATACCACCACTCCAGCAGGTCACTGTAATCCTTCAGCTGTCACTGGCTCACTGGAAGATCATTTAATTTCTGTCCTTTCTGTGAGAAGTTTTATGCATAGAGTCCCTATGTTTCTGCAGTCCCAGAGTGTGCATTTGGGGGCTACCCTGCATCCCCAGCAGCTGGCACAATGCAATTCTTCTCGCTTGGCAGAACTGCCTCCATCAATGTTTTTGCAGCTTCTTATCTTTCCCAGGCATGAGCCTGATGCTAACATTATAGATGCTGTTAGCAGCTTAGAAGCTAAAAAAGTTAGATGGAGACAGATCTGGTTTACATTTAATTTAAGAAATCAAAGCACTTACGTAAGTCTGCTTCCACAGGATTGTGTTTGCCTTCACTGACATCTGTATGGATCTTCCCAGGTGGGTATCTCCTGGCTTCAACCATGATGTGAAGCACCTCAGCCTCCCATCTATCTTTGCTGTTCCCATTGAGGCTACTGACCCGAAAACCAGTTCTGTAGTGCCTGCTGAGCAAATGTCTCAATGATGTATAAGTCATATTCATCCATAAAGTATGAAACTGTTGTGCCTTAATCTAACACTGCTAAGCATTAAAGATTCAATATCCTAGACCTAGTCACTGACAAATAAAAGAAAACTAGGCCAGGGCATGGAAGGCAGTCTCGGAGCTTCCCAATCAACTGCTTGATTTTGCCAAATACACTGATCTATCTTACCCTTTTCTGCTTAAAGGTTTATTAATACAGTTATTCCTAATGAAAATATTAAATACGGTGCCAAACTCATGAGCCAGAGGGCTGTTTTTAAAGTTTTCATTACCTGCTAAGTAAATTAATTAATGCAAATGAAACACTAGTGTCATAAAATGGCATCCTCTTCTAATTGAAGACAATGGCAAAACTGCCATTGACCTCCATGGGAACAGGTTCAGGCCCATAACTTTCATACATTGTACATCAAGCGACATAATCAGAAATACTATCTTCTCCCATTAAAATGAGATATAGATATAGCATGACAAGTACCAGCACAGGGACTCTTCTGATGACTGTGATTAGAGGTTTTTAATGACAGGTTAGGTATGTTTAATATGCAATTCCACATTGCTGTTGTACTATCAGATTCTATTCAGGGTCTTTACATATAGCATAACTGAATTCAGAGGCAGATGAATGTTTCCGATATTTCAAATTCAGCAGTTTTGCTGATTTAGCACCTTCTGAAACATGCACCATGTGGTGAACAAACACTGCGAGCAAAGATGTTTTCCTCCGAGGTTTGCCAGGGATTTAAAATTTTAACACTTTCCTGCTCTCCTTACAGATAGAAAAGTGTTGTTATGCAGATAAAAAGAGCTGTGCAATCATTCTGATAGATATAATTTCATTATCTCTGAGGAATTTAGGTGTGGAGCCAACTCCATGTATTAGCTAATAACAAATCCATTACTTGATTAACTGACTTACATGAAGAAAGCTTATCAACCACACATTTGTCTGCTTGGAATTAAATCATAGAAAGATATTGAAAATATATTTTTTTCATCTTTCAATACCTTATGTAAAAAAAATTGTGCCAGATCCCAATGAAATCTTCTGAAGAATAATAACATGCCTTACAAATAGCAGATGCTATAAACACATAAAAACAATATAAAAATAATCCAAGGCACCACTAATTAGGCATGAGTCAGTGCTTCCAGTAAATTCATGGCAACTGAAAGCAACAGGAAAAGAACTGTATATCTCAAAGCATTGCCAACTTAGTGCAGAAACCTAATCCAAAGGATTTGAATGTCTCATGTATTTGAGATTGCCAGTTCATATCCATATATACAGCTGCCTTCTCTTGGGATTTTTCTTTCTCCCCCCAGCTTATCTGTAGCTTCTTCAGAAAGTCATCACCATCTGATACAGTATTATTTAGAAATTATTATACGAGCTGGTATGTCTCTTTTCTTTCCATAGTGTTTGGAATGTATTTTGGCCAGGAAGCCTGAAGCTAAATACTCTGTCAGTCATAAGCCATGCCAGAGATTCTTGGAAACACCTGCACCTTGCAGTCATGCAAATACCTTTGAGATATGTCAGAACGCTGTTTATTTGCACCATACCAACCGCATGTCATCTGAATTAATTTTCACATTCTTTTCCTGATGGGACATGGCTCTGAATATAAAAATTGACACATGTGAGAGCAGTGTGGTTAAAGAGGTATTGATGCTGTGCCAAAATTATGCAACGCATCATTGCTGGCCAGCAATATGATTAAACGAAGGTATCTTTGTAAGTTACATATTAATAGCACCAATGCACAAATATATATATTATTTCTCAGAGATGCATCAAGAGATGAGTCCAATTGTGATGTGAATGTGGTGAGAGTTAAAGATACAGCAGTATAGAATAGTATCACAGTCTTGAATAAATGCAACACATCAATGTTTCCCAGCACTGTCCTGCATTGCAGCAAACACTTTAGGGTGAAAAACCCTGTAGACAGTTTCTTCACTCCTTTTTCAGCAAAATCAGGCCATTTGGAGAGTAGAAATGAAGTGGAAGAAACTTTGTTCACTTGTAGTCCTTCAAAACATCATTATCTTTTTTTTTTTTTTTTTTTTTAAGATTCAGTAACAGTAGCAGCTTAGAGAAGATTCAGACTATATCACCTGTACCTCAGGAAGGCTGCAGCAAGATTTGTTAATCTCCTGTGTTGTGACTTCATGAACACAGATCTGAAGGCTGTATTACTCGAAAGATTGTCCTTTTTCTCTCAGTCTCTGTCTCCTCCATATTTAGTTTTCTTTTGGTTTTGTGACACTAGAGAAGTAAAGGACTATGTAGATGGCTTATCTGAAGGCAGGACTGTAGAAGGAGAATCTGATCTTTACACTTTTGTCACATTTCATGCTATATATTTATCTAAAAAGGGTGGGGATGGCATACTGGTAGACATAGTGCTTTTATCGTACAGATTGCTGGCTGCATCTATCAGTTTTCTATAAAAGAAAATAAATAATAATGTCAAGCTCAACACTTACCTCTACATGCTCCTAAATCAAAGAGGAAAGTTGAGGAGATAGATGATGATTTGTTTTCACTGTAAGAAATGTCTGGGTATGTCTGGGTATTGCTTGCAAAAGTACACCAGGGACTTTTGAGGGATGTGGGAAACCCCACCAGCCCAGTAGCCTCTCCGACAGCCTCTCTCTCTCTCTGACAGCTTCTCTTCTGGAGAAGCTGTCAAGTAAGGGACTCCAGATCACATGGATTCTGTGAGTACACAGAAGAGCAAACCTTTGATCTATTATTTTACAGAATATATTGCCTTCTTTCTAAATGAATTGAGCACTGGATCTACAAAGTTTTTGTCTTGTGGTTGATTTCTGAGGGAGGTTTTTTGCAGGCTGGTATATATGAAAGATCACACTGTTTTCAGTGTGGGTTCTCTTAGGCCTTAAAACTTTTGAACTCACACTTCAGCCTCTCTACAGAATTTATAGAACCTCCTCTCCTATTCATTTTCATATGTTCATGAACTCTTAAATAATTTAAGTATCTGAGAAATATTTGCTCATTTCTAATGAGGCCTAAACCAAAAGTTTTCCAAGACAGTATTGTGTACATACTTAGACATACACGAATAAAAGCATAGCACCAAAAGCACCATATTCTTGGATGGCTCAGTTAAAATTACCTGTTATGGATAGTAGCTGCCTGCAGGAGTTGATGTCCAGTTCCGTGTTTGAAGCTGAACGTATTCTCCTTAATTATAATAAAAATGTTACCTGTTTTTGTTACAGCTTCTGCCTGACCATATTCTAATGTGCCCATGGCAAGGAAAATATTGTTTCCATTCCAATTGGCATAATGAGAAAATGCGTTTAATATGTTGGCTTCAACACAGTATTTGTCCTTTGAAATTGTCAGTTTATGGCATGATAATTAGATCTAGTACTTGAAACCTGTCAAGTAAAAGCAAGCTTTCTTCAATAATCATGTTCCTTTTCACTTCACAGGTGGGGCCTAATAAAGTGAACTGCTAAAAAGTATTGAGGCAGTAGGAGGCTTGGCATTTCAGTCAGTGCAACAAAGACTGCATCCCAAGAAATTGCTCATAGTATTTTTCCATATACAAGCCTTCTTCATGAGTAAATCCTCTCCCTTACAAACTGGAAGGCAGAATACTATTGAGCAATAAAGGATGGAGGGATTGAACATGACCGTGTAACTAATAATTCATAAATGTATGGGTAATAGCTAAAAATTAATAGAAAATTTGGTGCAGTATCTTTTGTTGAGTGAGATGTAGTCTGGCTTGGCCTATCCTGCAAAGCTGACTGTGTCCCAGTTCACAAGAGAAAGACCTTTTCAATGTAAGTTCCTTAAGCAGTAAGATAAACTCTGAGAAGTAATAGGTGAAGTATTATTCCACCTCTGGAAATGAGAAGGTATAAAGTTAATCAGTTCTAAAATAAAGTCCATGGAGCATCTTTTCAATTGAGGGCATTACACTTGTGTCAACAATGAGAGTGAAGGTAGTTAGCCTGAAAATTATAAATTTCCAAATATTACTTTGTTAATAAATTGTTCCAATAAATAATGTTTAGACAAAACATGGTGAAAGAGCAGTTGAACCTTGAAGAGGTTAAGACTTTCACAATTTTAACTAATTCATTCTTTAGTTCTAAATAGTAGGACTAAGGAATAATACTGACTTTTTTCTACTGATACATGGTTTTTAACATCACATGTTATTGTAAATTTTGTGACTTGGGGTGTAAGGCACATTTGGTAGGCTGATGCTACAATATTTTCCTTTTAATTATTTTTCTGAAACAAAAATGTTAGAACTCTGAAGATTGGCAACATGGCATGTAATCTAAATTCCTTGCAATTTCTGTAGTATTTTTGAAAGGATATATGCATTGACCCACTCCACATTTTAGGTTTAAACTATTGCCACAGTGAAGGTTCACTTTAAAAATGGGATTAGGCAACTTTGGTGACATTGAATTACAACAAAAGTTAGGCTCTTAAGTGCTGAAAATACTTTGGAAAAAGTCTCAGCCCACACAATACTGATGGCAGCAACTGCTTGCTACTTTTTAAAATCTCAGTCTAAATCTGAATGAGTGCCTAAGTAAACATTCAGAACTTGGTTCATAAACTAAACTATGGGAAATCTGTCCTGAAAAACACCAGGGGTTTTGCCTACTAATATGCCCAAAGGTGTGCCTGGAGTCATTAGGGAACAAAGACCTGTCTGAGAAACATTATGAAGATTAATAACTGTGCATACGAGATTGGAAAGGAGCAAGCAGAGGGCATATTGCTTATTGCCTGTATCTATCTGGGACTGGGATGAAAAATAAATCAAATCCAGAAAGGTTTTCAAAGAGGTTTTAGAAAAAAATTAAGAGTTGTAGCAGGGCAAGGTTGGTCCCAGTATAAGTACAACTAACCTTTCTTCCTACCTCCTAGAACATTTGAGAGAAATAAGACCTTCTCTGAAAAGTAGGCTGATGGTAATACAGATGGAATATTATCATATTAATTTCAGTAACAGAATGAATTTTTCCTTGCTAGGATAACTGAGAAGTTATTTTGAATGTTTATGCATGTTAGATGATGAGGTGCATTAGCATAAGTTATCTGGGTTTGGCCATCTTATTTCTTGAACAAATAATTTTTCTTAGACAATTCCCACTTCAGGAATATTTGACATACCTATGTGTAAATGGAAAACCTAGAGGAAGGTTCATAGCCTCCTTGTGTCTTTTTCCCATTGACTTGTAAGACACCAGATGATAAATAAATTAACAATACTTTGTTGTTACACCTAGAAGATAAAAAATTACCACATATGCATGCAGTATGGAAATGGTGTGAGAAAGTGGAGTATCTTGGGAATTATTACAGAGAACAGTTGAATTTCATGTTCCAGCACATAATATCCTCCCACGTGACTCATCTCTTGCTTGGAAGATATCCCACTGGGATGTACAGTGGAACTCCTGGAAAGGAAAAGGAGATATATGGATATAATGTCAGTCATAGATTGCACTTACTTGGCTTGAACTCTTAAAAATTGCTCGGGTCAGAAGTAACAAGATAGAAGGAAATTGATTCAATCAGTTTTAAAACAGTTTTCATGAGTTACTGTAACAAACACTTGACTGGTCTTATTCCCTTTGTTAGAAACAATAAAAATAAATAGGATCTGCAGTTTACAGGGTCCTGTTCCTCAGACCAAAGTTGTCTAGAAGAGATAATCCGAGTGGATTTGATTGTAACTGCCTGGAAACTATTCTGATGTGTGCATAAAAAGGGTAAAATAGAATAATTTTTTAGTATGCAGCTCATTTCATTGCAAGTATAGTTTCTTCTAATAAGCACCACCTTGCTACCCACTGAAGAATTAATCAGATTGGTGCATATCGAAAGGATTGGACTCTGGCAGAAAACAGTCAAGAAGCCAGACATCAATTCTATTGGCAGACAGGTTTTTTGAAGCATTTGTCCACAGGGATAAATTCACCTTGGCTTGTAGAGGAAAACGCATGTAGTGCATACCTTCTGTGCTTGAAGTGTTTGTCGCTGTCTTTTCGTGAGAAGTATGCCAGAGATGAGAAGATTTAGTTTTCATCAGAAGCTCTGCAGAACTGCCATCAGCAGAAGCTGTAGGGAAGACAAGCTGGATCAAACCACATCCTTTGACATGGGCTTAATGCTCCCTTGACATGACAGCTAGTGGGGTGGGTCTGGTTTTGCAGCCAAGAGTATCATTCTTGTGAAAGATTAAAATAAGTTTCAATACAGGATTAGGGCAAATCAGGTTTCACAACAGGTCAGAAATTTCCAGAAGAAAGTTCTTTCTTACTTTGTATTGCTTTCCCCTTGACCTTTCTTTATGTCTGTCATTATAATGTCAGAATCCAGAAGTTAGGTGGAGACACTCAATACAAAATACCTCTACTCTCTAAGTTGTTCATGGCATCTGCCCTCACAAAGTCCAGTTTAGCTGGCTTCTTCTCTTTGTGCATTTTCAGACCAAGTTTTTTTGGGTTCTAGTCTGCCCTTTAACAATGTCATCTTCCTTTTAGGACACCATTTTTCATTCTTTCCCTGCTTTATCTAAAGAAGTGGAAAGATCCACACCATTTGCTGAACCATATTTAAGCTCTTCAAGTGACCACTAATTTTAACACTGACTTATGGGAAACAGTCTTAATGCTGAGTAGTGGTATTTGTGATACTGATGACATTTCTGAATGTCAGCTACAATTATTTTGTTCATAATTGGTTTTGATTACAACATTTATTTTCATCAGTTTCATTTTAGAACCTCTGTAGCACTAATAATAAAATGCACTGAATGTAAAACACATGCAACTTTTTCTGCAGCGCTCCTGAGACCACTCTGTGGTGTTCTTGGACATGAAAAGATTCTGCTCCATTTGTGGACAGCACAGAATATGTCATAAGTAGTATATTTGTGACATCTTTCAATGGACTTAATAATTAATGCATTGTAGTATTATGCAAGAAGCACAGCTGCAGTATAAGACGAATCTTACATCTGGAAATCACTCTGCAGGAGAAAAGCCTTCAAAATATAAACTTTTTACTGTCACTATGGTCAGAATACTGGACATTCACAACACACAAATGTCCAGCTTATGAACTTGCAAGCTGCATTAATGTGGCAGTTAAATTTGCTAGTCTGAAGGCTGCACTTGTAAAATATTTATGAATACATATGGTTGTCACTGCAAAGAAACTGCACTGTCAGCTCAACCTCTCTCCCTAATTGTTTCTTCTCCCTGTCTTCCCCCCACTGGAATGTATTCCATGAAATTCAAAACATGACCCTTACCTCACTTAAAAAAATATTTACATGTAAGTGCAAAAGAAAAAAATAAGAGTAATTTTCATATTTTGGCCACTGTTTTATCCACTCATAGAGGATTCAATTTGGTATACCTTAATGGGAAATTAAATCTCTTTTTCATGTATGTATTTTCTTCAACTTAAAAAAATGAACTGTGAAGAATGATTTTAATTTTTTCCTGCAAAATTTAAACTATTCGTAAGACATCCAGTGCAGTGCTTTTACAGGTGCCCTGGATAGCTGCCTAACTGGGTTTTTTGGGAAGAGAGGGTTGAAAATGAGGCTGGAATTATTAAAAAATATGCTACATGCTTTAAACACATATTGTATATTTCTGTTTTCTTTGTCCAAAGAGATCACAGCTTTTATATTTAAATGATGACTGGTTTTATGTATATATCAATCTTGCTTGTGACCACTTCCATTACTGTGGAATGTCCTCATGTACATTTTGGAGGCCTCAGAAGCTAAACAGACTATACAAGAAAGGAAACAAAAGGAAGAAATCTTATTGTTTCCTTACCTGATAGCAAATTGACATCAGTGTGATTTTTCTTCAAGAGGTGTTCAGGGCTGGATCCTTTCCTAATGTAACATTGAATTGATGTTCAGGTCTGAATCTTTTCTTAATGTCATATTGAACTGGGGCAGGGAGGAGGGGAGGACAAACAAGAAATTAGAGTATTCTGGTCAGTCAGTTGTGTGTATGCACACAACAGGTATGACTATATTTATTTAGCACTTTCACATCTTTAAACACTGCAGCCCAAAGTACCAGTGTATTGGTACTGAGGCTTAGGGCCCAGGATGAAGGGGTTCTCACATGAGATTGGAGTATTAGCTGTGGTCACTACCAGCTGCATATCCAGCATTTCAGCATCTCCACCAATTAAATAGCTCCAAAGTCAGGGCTGATATTGCTAAGAAGAGTGCACCTTTGCCAATAAATGTCCCACTAAACTGAGTCCACACACCACCAGACTCAGCAGCATCCCTTGGGACTTGGCTGAAGAGGAACTACAAAGTCCTGCACTTCAACAAGGGGCATTGCAAAGTTCTGCAGCTGAAGAGGAATAATTCCATGCACAAGATACAGACTGGGGGCAACCATCCAGGAAGCAGGTTGGTAGTGAAGGACTTCACAGTCCCTGTGGACACCATGCTGAACATGAGCCACCAATGTGCCAGTGAAGGCTGACAGCATCCTGGGTTGCGTTAGGAAGATGATAACCAGCAGGTTGAGGAAGGTATTTCTTTTCCTCTGCTCAGGACTGATGATACCACACCTGAAGTACTGTGTCCAGTTCTGGGCTCCTCTGTACACAATAGAGTTTAGCACACTGGAGCAAGTTCAGAAAAAGACCACAAAGACAATTAAAGGAGAAGAGCATCTGATGCATAAGGAGAGGCTGAAAGGGAGGATTATTCAGCTTCAAGAAATATGAGGATGATCAAACACTAGAACCAGTTTACCCAGAGAGGTCACAGAACTTCCACCTCTGAAGATAATTGCAATATTGACTGTTCAGTTAGCAAGCTGCCCCAGCTGACATTGCTGTGAGCAGGAGGGTTGGATGAGATCATCTCCAGAGGTTCCTCCCAACATCTATTGTGATACTGTGGTGGCTGGAGTTTGATCATGCTCCTTATGGACTCGGGGTAAGTATAGATAGCATGGGTCAGAAATTGTGTGGGTATCATTTTGACCAGGGAAACTTGCATGTCTGTAGAAATCTGGACCTGGGGTTTTGGCTCTGCTATGTGCTTCTGGTACTGTGGATCCCTACAGTTCAGTTTGGCTTGTTCCCTCCTCACAACAGTGCTGGGATGGCTGTTGAGCTGCTCATCGGCACCACTCTATCCGAAAGGGGGGGAGGAGTTGTTTGGGGACCCATCCTCATGGAGTCTCATTCACCACAGTCCTGGCTGTGAAGTGAGCATCACCAAACACTGCAGACCATCTGGCACGCTTCTGAGCCGGCAAAATGCTGACTGAAGTGTGGGTAAAGAGCTCTGGCACGCCACTCTCTGAGAGTGCTCAAAGCAATATCCGATGCAGAACTGGCGCGAGTGTGTGTGCTCTGCTGCACAGAGACTGTGTATAATGAAATCCTTGTTATATAACACAGCTGATGGATAGGGATAGATTTATATTCACCAACTGACATTTCCAGGGGTGAATATTACCAAAATCTTTATTCACATTTAAACATGTGATATAGCTTTTTCCTCCACAGGAAAAAAAAAAATGACTGCGAATGTCTGTGACACTTGAAAAATCAAAGTCTTTCAAAGTAATAAAGGCAATGCTCAGAAAATATTATGAACAGTAGCCCTACTACAGTATTTCCTTTAAAGAGACATCTGGGGTGAATTAGGGTGCTGCTAAGGCTGTGGCACTGCTACAGATGTCGAGGTGTAAACGTGTTTTACAGGGACTGTAGATATGTGATCATGTATAATGCTTTTATTAGGAGCTCAAGCACTATATTTCCAGTAATATGAAGAATGACAGAGAAGAAAAGAAATACCTTCTGAGTTTGAATTAAAGCCACATCTAATGAGCTCAGAGGTGTTTTTCACTCAACTTTTATATTACTTTTCAACTCCTGCAGCTTAAATGAGGCTACTGATCATAACAGTAAATATGGGCTCAAAGAATATCCCAAGAGGTGTCATTAGTAACATATTACACCCTTTTCTAATTTGTACACTTACCTTGTTGCGGGATTTCACAGGACTGATGAAACCTCCAGAACTGCATGTTTCCCTCAGCAGTCTACAATAACCCTTATTCTGAATGACATGTATTATTTCCTTGTTGAACATGTGATGTAGAGGTTTTAGCAAAAGATTTATGGTAAGGAAAACTAGATGTTTTATTTCCAGCCTAATTGAATACATTATTGCTCTGAGTTTTAAAATGCTGTGGTGATATATTACACCTCGACACAACTGTACACATGAAATCTGCAGCAAGAAAGTTTATTGGACTACAAATCAGAATACAGCTGTTGATAGGAGAGCTATATACCTTTAGTTGCAATATGTTACAATAAAGTTTTACTGTGTAAGTCATAGTGGAAAATAAAATAAAAGTCTGATAAAATAGTTAAGCAATACTTATTTTTACTGACTGCAATAAAGGCAGGTGCCAGAACTCAAATCTTCTCTGTTGTACACGGATGATAAAAGGGCCATAGTGGAATCTCCCTGTCACAATTACACAGAAGATAGAGATAAAGCTCCTAATCCCAGCAAGGAGTAACTGCAGAACAGAACAACTTCCAAATCTGCCCTGGAATGGAAAGTCTGCTCTAAGCCATGTTTGCTGCTTGCCCAAGTATTTGGGCACAGTACAGACAAAGTGCAGAGCAGGGGATATTCTGTCTTGGTTCATCCATGGCTCTTGAGGCACTCACAGCCAGTGGGAGGGTGAGGGGTGAGGCTCAGCCCAGTGCAGCCCCGTCAGCCTCCCCTCACCCTCCCACTGGCTGTGAGTGCCTCAAGAGCCATGGAAATGCATGGATCAGGGCCTTCTCTGCCTCCATTTGACCTCTTTTAGCTCTCTGGAGCTGGATACCTGAAAAAATTGGTGCCAGTACCCTTCTGTAGCATAGAGTAGTGCCTGTTTGTGATAAATTCAACAGAGGTGGTGCATTGCTCTTTCCTTAGACTTTGGGGATGGGAAATAAGATGTCATGAATAGATGATTTCTACAATACATCTTTCTTCTGAGGCTTAAGTGATGTCTACATCATTTTACTCAGGGTTGAATTTTTGAATAACATGAAATGTTAACTTACAACCTTTCTCTCCCTTCGTATCTTCTATCTAATTTCTATTTTTCCCAAATATGTATTTCTAAGTAACAGTTGTTTGCATTATAAACTGTCCTGCACAGTATCAGAAGGTCTGGAACATCATACTGGCAAAGAGAAGCTTTAGCTCACTCTGTGAGTTATGGTTTTTTGCCTGTTCATCACTCCTGCTGTTTTTTACCTGAGCTACCTCTTTGGTCTTAGTCAAAAGAAAGGAGGTGAGGAAGAACAATAGCAGCCAAATAAAAATGTTCCAGAGGTCTGCAAAACACCTGGACCTGATACCTAATATTGTGACAAATATAGAACCATAACAAATTTAAGAGGCCTAAAGATAAATTATTCATCCTGTGGAATTTATTATATAAAGATATTAATTGGGCTGCAGTCCTACCTGATAGCATTGGGCCTAACTTAAGTTGTGGTCATGAAATATTTATTCCACATCATTAACATTTGAGTTCAGTGGGGGTCCTAAGAAGAAAGTAACACACACATTTTCCAGATAACAATATTCAAGCAGACATTTTATAGAAAATGGACCACCCTGTTAGCTTTAAGCATGCTGTCTCTACCAGGACAATTATTTTCTTTTGCCAAAACCCTAAGTCCAAGGATTAGAACCCCACTAAATATCTACATGTCTACCTTTAGATGTTTGATGAGCCTGAGAGGAACTATTCATCTTTCCAAGCTCTTTATCCATCAAGTCCTACAAGATGACCCAACTGCTCAGCCTGTCAAAAATTTGTCAGTCTTCCAATTCTCTTTCCAGTGGCATAAGATTTCCATTAAAAATAAAGCCCTCAAGCATTTATTGCACACTTGAAATACTCTTCCATGATGAAGTAGAAGCCAGAGGGTTGTGAATTGCTTCTATAACTTCTATCTGAGTAGTGCCATCCTACTCTCCCTTCCAGTATTTTCACTTCAGGCATTACTAGATCCTGCTTTTACTCTGCCAAATCTACATATTGCTAGCTAGTACTGTTCCTTTTTTGCTTAAGTTTCCTTTTGTTGTTTGTCCTCTTTCATTGGTTTTTATTATAAAGTAACTTTTCCCTGTACGGAGCACCTTTGTTTGTTTCTCTTGATGCACCAATTTTCTGAACTAACCTCCATCTATTGTTTTAAACAATTGATCCATGGGCTAAAATGGGAAAACAGAATAATCCCTCATTTAAATGATCAATGGAAAGGAATGACTAGGGGAAAACGTTGATCACTGCTGCAGCTCTAATCATCCAAAGTGTTAGTGCAATTTAGAGACGGGAGGAGGGGAAGAGATTTACAGCATTGGGAACTCCCAGGGAAGGAGGTCTGCAAGGAATGGCTCCCATATGGAACTGGAATGCTTTGTACACCCTGGCTTAGCAATTAAATTTACAAGGTGTTGCTAAGTAGCAGTACCCCTGTAAACTCAGCAAACGCTGGAAATGCTGTTACAAAACTAGAGACTTCTTTTATTGCTTCTCACATTTCAGTAGGGAGAAAGTCATTAGCAGAAGGCTGTTCTTTGTACAGACTTCCCATTTGGAGGGTTGGGACGTGTATTCTGATAAAAGATCTGTGAGAGGATGCAGCATGGCCCTTTGGCAAATGCAGGTTTTCCTGTAGGGAGGATAAAATACAGAGCAAAACGAGTATATTGATCTAAATTAGAAACTATGTGTCTAAAATGGCTGGTCGGTCATTTACTTACACACCCACACGTATATACATATACATATGTGCATTTCCCCTCGGAACAAAAACTGCCTTTTAAATTCTTCTCAGTCAAGTTTCACTGACAAACTTGCTTGATGGGCATCAGGGACCTGAGGCAAGCTTCAAAGGAAAAAGTAGCCATCACTCATGCTTCATTGGATTTCTATGACAGAATGATCAAATCCTGTAGAACCTGGCATAAGCACATCATTATCAAACCCTGCTTTAGCATTTCTTAACTGATCACGGAGGCTGAGGTCCTTGGTGACTCCTGTTTTCTGACACTGTTTGTAGTTATTTGACCTTTTCTCAGTGGATAATCCACACAAAAAGCCCTAATTACTTCCCCAGCTTTGAGCGGTCCAGCACTGTGAATAATCAATGACACTGATTTAGGTATTGCACAATCAGATGCTTATGGTGTTTAAAGAACATTTTTCCATTGACCTGCCACAGCCATAGGACAATACCGAGCACTGAAGTTGCTGTTGTAATCACAAGCTGGCCAAGTGACCTTGGGGGTCTGAAGTTGATTACTAGGGCCTTGAATTGAACAGATACAATACATTTTTAATGATTTCTTAATTTTTATTTTCTTAAAGGTGCACTTAGTCATGATGCATCTAGCAAGATACCGACAGAGCAAGATTTGTCTATAAACATCGCTGAGTATTTTTTTCTTTCTTAAGACCACCTTAGTTTTTGTTATGACTGTTGGAAAGCACAAGGTGACAGGACTTAGTTTGTCTTTAAAAAAGAAATAAACAAATAGTTGGGCACTTGAGTATCTCGTGCTTCAAAAATATTCAAACATGAAAGTAGAACAGGAGAAAAAGAGAACAGAAATTACCTAGATATTGATATAGACTACAATGCCTGTGAGAGGAATGAGGTATGGATTCTTAGAAATTATTCAATCTAATTCACTGGGTTCTTCTCCTCTCTTCACATAATGTGAAAATTCGATTCATTATCCTGGGTTATTAGGCTAAAGTCTACCACCTACTCAGTTGTTTCAGCTTTAAAAGCTAAAAAGAAAGAGCCAGTCCCATTTTGTTTGGTTTAGAATGAAAGCTTTGCAGAGATTTTTTTCTAAGAGCCATTTGCTCAGGTAAACTTTATGATGAAATACCAGATTGTTTGAGTGTGGCTGTTTCCTGTTCACGGAATCTTCCACTAAATAGATAGAAAATATGAAGTGTTTGGTGGGGATAGACATAAGTAGAGGGGGGAAAAAAGGAATTCTCAGCAGAAATTTTGATCAGCCAAGAGGAAATTTTCTCATATACGTTTTGGGTTTTTTTAACGAAACCTGTTTGTATCATTGAACGGAATGTATTTCAGCAAAAGGCTCAAAGGTTTGCTGGAGAATTTTGCAATACTCCAGTGTTTCTTCAGAGAAATCCCAAGCAATTAGAAGGAAACACAGAAAGGGGGAGCATAGTTTGAGGGAAGTCTCTGGGTAGCCCCAGCACCTTTCCTTTCCCAAAGCAGTAAGCTGGTGGGGTTACTCCTATTATGCTCCTGTCATGCCAGCCCCTGAAGCAGAAACAATAGGAGGAAACACTTGTATTGTGGAGTTTTTTGTTTTTCCAGACTTCCTGTCAGGCCATGCAGGGGAAGCTAAACAGAGGTATATAATAAGAGCAAAGACAGCTTATCAAATAAGAACCATGTTTGTCTCTTCAATAGGAAAACCTGTATTTTTCTCTCCCTTGAGGACACTACTGCACTTCTGTCCCCCTCTCCAAATGAAACATCTCCTTAAGACACCTGCTTATGTTTGCAATCATCCTGATCAAGCCTAAGCAATGATGTCTGAGGGAGTGGTTGAGAAAGTGGCTGTAGAAAGTTCATGTTCTGGAGGCATAATATGGGCACAGCCTGCTTAGAGGCCACTTTTGGAGATGCCAGACAAGCAGCATAAATAACATTAACAGCTGGAACTCTCCACCTGTGTGGCTCTACTGCAGATGACCAGACAAGAGGAACTGCAGGACAAGCTTCATCTTTTATCTGAGAGCCCTTTCCTCCCTTGAAGACACAACAGGAGAGCAAATGCTTAGCATAAAAGAGGAAAAACATAATGCTGTAGTTAGTATGTCTCCTGAAGTGAAAACAGGCATTGCTGTAAGCTCATAAAGAGGGTGGCACAGTTGTTGGGGCAGCTGTCTTCTGTCCTGCTAATTCACAGCTTTCCAGGGTACATTGTAGTCTCCTTAAATATACAAATTACTGTCAGATGTACTTGTCTGATCAGAGACTGCACAATCCAGACAGGCATTGCAGGATGACAGGAGCAAAATGGTGCAATTTATAGACTAAAATATCCTGAAAGGAGATGCAAAAGTTCTTTTAATAACTTGGCTTTGGAGGTTTATACTGCTTTTAATGGTTTCAGTTTGCTTACCTAACCTCTCGAGGAAAATAAACTAAGTTTCCAGTGATCTTTGCCAGTTAAATTTGGTAAAAGTTTTAGAACAAGCTAGTTTTGAGCACTGTCTCCAGTGAACTGGATGTGAACTCGCATGACTGTTTCATTAATACTTTCTATATGAAGAATGTTTAGACTCAAAAAATTATTGTTTCTGGGATATCACAAACTACTACAACTTTTTCAATTGCCTTGTAAGTGGTCAACACACTAGTTGCAAACTGGTTTCGTCTGCAGTCAAAGATTTCCTTTTTTTTTTTTTTTTTTTTTTGGAAAGGTTGTCTCTGAAACTAATTACTCTGAGCTGAAATAGTGTGCAGCAGTGCAATCTCTTTTTTCTATGATTGATCAAATCTATGTGCTGTCAGCCCGCCAGGATATCAGTCGACTTCATTTCACCTCTCATTTGTCACAGCATCCCTTTAGATGGTTGTACTGTGGGCAGAAAGCAACTGAGCCTCAGATTCCCTGGAGAGGTATGGCTCTGGATGAGGATTAAGCTGCACTTGCTTTTCAGCAGATTCTGACCAGGGAGAGCTTGAAAACAGTTTGTTAGTCTCTTTTCTCTGCAGTGCCTCCATTTCTTTTTACCATATGGTTATATTTATGTGCTCTATTGAGTGAGACCTTTAACAGCTTTTACGTCAAGGATGGTGTCAGTGCCAGAGAAGGAGCAGTTTTCTACTCAAGCAAGAGGGCTGAGCTTGATTTTGGAGAAATGGCATTGTTTCTAAATGCCACTTTCAACCCTTAAAATCTTTTCATTCAAAAACTGCTGAGCCTAATTTTACAAGTAGGGGATGATTACAGTAGTTAGTGTTGACTAGGTGAACCTTTTCTTAGTTAATATATTGACAAATGGTCTTTCCTCTGTGCTGCATTCACCAATATTAAAGCGAGATAAAACTTAATTGAAATAAATATATCCACCTCCTAATGTCACAACTGTTCTTTTAGAAATCAGATTAAAACGTGAATGAGGTACTTAGCCTTATTTCCCCCAAGATCAGAAATGTTCAAATATTTTAATTTCTCAAGTCTTGAAATTATGGGTAGCCTGGTACCTTCAATAATTTCCTGAGATGAAAGAAGAATTAGCTTTCTCACAGGCTGACATGGTGGGTGTTAACATTAGAACAGCTGAGGACCAGGTGGCTGTTCAGCAGATTTCTTAGGAAGGTGTGTTTTTTAAGAAAGTCTGAAAATCTAACAATACTTTGCTAGTAATAAAGAAATAAAAACCTATTGCCAAGCTCTGAGTAACCTTCTCCATGTAACTTTGTTATTAAGGAAATGATGTCTAAAGAGCAGGCACTTCATTATCACAGTCTCTGCTAGTGCTTAAAAGATAGCCACAGAGTGTTTACACACACTGATAAGGCTGTTGAATCTGCTGAAAAATAGCATGTTAAGTAGTAACTGAGTAGAATAACGTATTTTCAATTCACTGATTCCAGTCAAATAAAAGCTAGGTGATTCATAGTAGAAACACAAACACAGTGGCACATCTCAGGAATTCATGGAGAGTCAGATCCAAACTCTTACACAGGTAGCTGCCTACAGGCTAGATTATGACCCTTCATTATGTAATAATCCAGGTAACTCATTTACACAATAATTCTTAAAAGATGACATAAAAGGTACTGCTTGGATTTTTCAAAATTTTGTGCTGTTGAGCTATACATCAAGACCCTGTCCTGCTGCAAGAGGAGGGGAATTTGTGCCTTTGCTCAGTGACAAAAATCTGATGAAAGAGCCAGCTTTGTTATTTTATAGCAAGAGCAAAGACAAATCTTTCATATACCTCCTTCCCTTTACACCTCCTGTCCTAGGCTTTGTTCTGCCTTGAGTCTTAATGGAGAACAGCACGTGTCTTATGTCTTGTGACAAATTCACAACCGCTTCAAAAAGGCCTTAAAAAAAGCCTTGCACTATTTTATGCCTAATTTACATTTGAATCCTTTCAGAGAATAGATACTTTTTTAAATGTATGCTTCCTAAATATAACATTAGGAAGTATATGTTTCCTAAATATAATATCCTCATTTTTCTCCTACACATGAAATTTATTGTATCATCAGATCTGACTGAAATTTACAGTTACCCATAAAGTTATTTTGATATATTTGATTTTTTTTTCATTGCATTGTGGAATAGAAAATGTGTTTATGGCTTTGTCCCATGAATATTTTTACAGGAATTTAATCAATAGAGATTTTAACCAAGAAAGTTTGCAGTTCCTTTTTGACAGTCATCTCTCCAAATGCTTAATCATTTTGGCAAAAATAATTTTTCCTCCAGATAAATTTCCCTTTCAAAGCTCATGTAGCTGCTGCTTACTCAGACAAACCAGTCCTGAGAATCATTTTATTTCATGTGCATGAGAATTCATATACATTTTCCCAACATGAATTTAAGTGCAGCCTTGCTGTGAAAGATTATTGTTTATATGTCTTTTTTAACAAGCAAAATGCAGCAAGTGCCCTGGGCTTCATAAGAACCTTAGTTGATGTTAAAATTTTTTTAATTTTCTCAGCCAGTTAAAAAAAAATCCCTTTTTTAATGTAGACATTGTTTCTGTTCTAAAATTAGACAGTGAAGTATTTTACATAGCATTTATGCTACAATCTAAAGAATAAAATCAAAGGAAAGAAAGCTGTATAGCCCGTCTTAAATCCAGAATATTATAATAGTTATTATTAAGGAAATGCATGCAGAAATGGCCCAAACAAGATTGCTTCCTGCCATCAGAAAGGCATATCCTTTAGCATCAACAGGATTATTCTATGAAGATTATAAATCAGGATAAGACCATGTATTACAGCTGTGATTAAAACAAAAAGATAAAAGTTCATTACTTGGGAATTCTTACACATATTTAAAACATATATTTTAAATATTATAATTTGGACTGTTATTTCTGTCTCCATTACTCACATGGGCAGGCATTTATTCCACAGGACTCAAAATCAATAGGACCAGCTGTATAATATTTTTGAGTTGGGCTGTTGCCAGGATGCATATAAATATTTTATTCTGCTCAAAGCTTGGGGAAGGAGACGGAAGTAATAAGGCAATTTTGAGAGGGCTTATTCAGTTTATCAGTGACTCCAATCTTGGAAACTTCCTTTTCATAACCAAAGATGGGAAATTCCTAGCTTTTTATTGGCTGAACTTGCAAAAAATCATAGAGGAGCAGTCAAGTTGCAATGCCATTTCACAAGCTGGCTTTGAAGAAATGGGAACAAAGAAAGAGCTGTCTGTGGGGTGCTGTATACCTTTAAAGCATGTGTGCTGGGTTTTGTTCATTTTCTAATTATGGCTGTTCATTTGAGGATTTCTTTAAAACACATCAGTAAAAATATGTCTTAAGAAAAATGATGCAGGCTTAATCTGAGACAGTGCTGCTCCTTACAATGTCTGTTTTGCCTTCAGCCGGGTTTGCTCTGCTGGTTTTGGTTTTATTTGCTGTGATCAATACTTACACAATGCTCCAGGACATGCCATTTTTTTCAAAGATGTAGAGATTTAAAATAGCCAATGTGGTCTGAAGCTTGAACTAGATTTGGGCTTAGGTTAGGGGTATTCTTCAGTAAACCAGCACATGAACAAAAGAGGAGCTGAAGAAGTTTCTCACATGACCTACTGGCAAGGGGAAAAGAGCACATGGCTTTTAGGATAAGTGGTGGGATCACTGTGTGTGGCTGGTTGTCACATGTGGCACTGATCCCATGTTTTCTGTCTATCCACTTACTCTGTCCACAAACTCTCATTTGCCGGTCCTTTCTTCTTCTCTGAACTTCCCAGCTAGTTTCTTCCAAGTCTGAGGAAGGGATAAAGGTGTCAAATGTATTAAGTTCTTGAAGTAATCCTGAAAATTATCAGTCATGTAAAGGAGGAAAATCCTATAATTGCATCTACATGAGGAGTTGCCATGCTGAGCCCTTGCTGGAACAGTCAGATTGTGCAACAGGAGACCTCATCTGTCCTGCAAGGAATTTCTGTTATCCACATGATGGGGACTCATGGCTTGTCCTCGTAAAAAGAACATTCAAGGGTATTCTTATCTTCAACCTTGATGCTCCCAAATCACTGCATCATGCTGTATTTGACTTGCAGCTTACTTCTATCCAGCTATATTTTGTGGATTACTGTTAGTTTATGTGGACACTGCACACTTTACCAAAGGCAGCTGCAAAACTAGCCAGGGAACTGATACTCCCTCTCTTCCACCTGTTAAATTATGCAAGTAAATCAGCAGTGCCAGTGCCTCCTGGCTTGCTCTTCCATCATCTCATACCTAATATTCAGTCTTTGCTTGCTCAACAGAAAGCGCCAAACATCATATTTCTGTATTCTTGCATATATCAGAATTGTTCATTTCTTTCAAGATCTTTTTTATCATGTCATATTAGTAGAAGAGCAGGTATTGCTGAATGGAAATATTGCATAACCTAAAAGTACTCTCAGTTTTCACCGTGAAGCTACATCCTTCATCCTTAAAAAACAAGAATCAACTTTGTAAAATGTAGATATTTCATTTAGACACCAGGATCAAGGGGAGAGATTTAGACCTTCTCTTTCCTGGAAAAATTAAAACATTCTTGAACAACAGATAAAATGTTTTAACTGTTCTAGAAAAAGAAAAAAATATTAAACTTGGTGTGAATTTGTCCATATTTCAGCAGAACCAAAGCTGCTTTTTGTAGTGAACAAACATATTCTTTGCAAATTTGAACCAGTTGTATTCAGAGCTTCATTCTCTATGAGTGCAGGGCCTTGACAGCATGGTATAGCAAGCCAAGCCACTCACTGCCATTATTGGGAATGATAGCACATGGGAGCTCAACCCTGGTGGTAAGTTTGTGAAGGGAGGAGTGGTGCCTCAATGCACCAGACCCTGGATATCTGTCCTAGCCAGCCATGGGGAGGTCTCAGATAAGCCTGTCATCCTGACAAGGCAAATCAGTGCTGAAAAGGCTTTGCACTCCGTGGGGCTCGCTCTGCTTGATAGGACAGAGCCGCCTCCTGATAAGCAGAAGTGCTCTGCTCCCTTTGACTCCCCCAGGACATTTTGTGTCTCATGGCCCCGGGGTGGGCCACCAGCAGGCCTGATCACACAATGGTGCTCATTCTGCCAATATTTTGTATTGAAGTGGCTAGGCTGATGTGCTCCTTGCTCCTGATGCAGGAGGAGTGCTGTAGTACATTCACTTTATTGATTGTCACTTATTCATATCAAAATGAAGCACTTTTTTCATAATAAAACTCTGTTGGCATGGGAAGGAGAGGAGGACTGTATTGTATTTTCAGTGCCAATTTGGTTCAAGTGACACATTTTCTATGTGGCCAAAACACTTTGTTCAATGCCAATATGCTTCTGCTATTCAGTTCACACTCAAAGGTTATACCTGTTTAACTGGAAAGGCAGATGTTAAAACTGTGTCTTAATGTCTGCAACCTGTTAAACATCTCAGGAAGCAGTACTAATTAAACAGCAAGTTTGAAAGGTTTGATTGCATGATTTCAATAGAAAACATGGATTTGTAATCTGTCTGTAAACACAAGAGTAGTGAAGGATGCAGTCTTCTGCACATCATCTGTTTAATGTTTGCCAATATTAAGAATACTTCACATGTCTTGAGGTGGGGTACATTTAACTTCAAAAGGGCCTGATTAAGGTGATCGCTTTGACTTTTTTCTCAAACTGCTATCATGATTGTGAATTATTTTCTAGGGTTTTGAACAGAAGTATTCCCAAAGGAAAGACAAATTAGTTGATGATGCTGCAAGAGAGGCTTTGCAGTCCTCCTCTTTTGAAGTTCCTAATGATGTGAGTTTCTCAGTATTTCAGTCCTGACTGCTGCTCACCCCATTCATTTAAAAGTTATGTAGGCTGAAAATTATCCCTAGGCTTTTCTTTTTTTGTGCTTGCTCCCAAGAACTGTGACCAGATGCAAACATGGTGATGTGCCTGTGCATGCCACTGTTGCTAAACTGTAAGCAAAGCAAGAGAAAAGGCTGATTTAGAAAATAAACCCAAGGTGCTTGATGAGTGAAATGTCAAGTAGATTCATGTCTGGCAAAGGACTCTTCCTTGTCCGTCATCATCCAATCAATGACACTTGAACCTGGGTTGACCAGGTCACCACACCACCTCTGCTCAAAGCAGGGGGAAATTTATAGGTCACCTTTTTGAATGACAATTAGTACAAGAAGATATGGTAATCCTGCTGCCTTTCAAAGCATTGTTGTTTTACCATGCAAAAGTCTCAGTGTACCATGCACAGCAGTACCTGCTCTCTGTGTTCTTTACATGAGGAGAAACAAAAGACCTTTAGGAAACTGTCTCCCTAGTGGCTCTTGTCTGATTAGAAAGTCCTCAGGGGATTAGCAGTATGAATTTCACAGCTTGTCCCCCCCAGTCCCTCCCACCCCTCTGCATTAAGGTTAGAAGGATGTGCTCAGATCAAATCAGAAGGAGATTAAAGGAAAAGAAACCCCAGAGCAATTCTCTTTTGCATTTGAATGAATATTTGTAGTCAATAGTCATTTACCATTGCTTTTAAAATATCCTTGAGTTTCAGTGAAACAAAGTTCAAATACTGCCATAAGACAGTAATATCTTATACTTCCATTTTAGATTGGTTATATCATTTACAGTTAATTTGTTATACTTGTACATATTTGCTGTTGAATGTAATCCTTCAATTTGCTCAAGAGATTTCATCAAGTCCCCAAGAAGATCAAAAGCTTTAAAGGTTTTGTTTGCATTTCCATGTAAGACCTACTACTTTCTTGCTGCAGAATGGCCTAGAGAGCATTCTTTAAACCCATGTTAACTGCCAACAGACAGAGCCTGCAGGGGACATCTTTGAGGTGAGCACGATCAAACAGAAATAAATTTTAACCTTTTGTACAACAAAGTGAGGAAAAAAATCCAATTTCCTATGAAGCCCTCTCTACATTGCCTGTGAAACCTATTTCACCAAAGATAGTCTTTAAAGGGGCAAATTATGCACATGGGTTTCCTTAGCAAGGATTTGTAAAGGATGCTTTAAAAAGCACAATGTGGTTCTAAAAGGAAAAAGATAGGAAAATGCTGTTTTAAGGTATACTCTTTTTATATCTGAATCTGTTACCAAATTGATGTGGTAAGAACTGGTCTCCACACTACCATCATCATGCTAAGTAATACCATAAGTCAAACCACTGATTCTTCACAAAGGGAAAAATAATCCCACCTAATGCAAGCAGGGAGAGTCATGGCTGCCAGACTGGTATGCAAGGGAAAACATTCTGGATTCATTTTTGCTCTTTTCTACAGATGGATAATGTTATTTCTCTGGCTGGGTACAAATGAAAACCCAACTTAATCCGGCACACTTTAGAACTTAAAATAACCAGATGGTGAAAAGGTAAAATGGAAGTGTAGATAATGGGGCAGAAGGTGCTCTGAGAGTGGATTTGGTTTTTGAGAGTGCTTGGCTTTCCACATAGGCACCGGGTAAATTTGACATTTTTCTGTGGGAACTGCTCAGTGGGAAGCACTGTGGCAGATCCAGGCTCCCTCCCTCTCTTTGTGTATTTTGTTATGGGAGAAATCCATGATTAAAGGAAACCTGTGGCAACAATGCATGCAAATAGAAAGTCATTGTTCACTGCAGCCTTCCTAACTCAGATGTGTGAAGTCAGTGGCTTAAGTGCTTCACTCTACCCTGGGCTGAGCATGCAGCCCAACGAGAAAAAGCAAAAGTGAAGCAATGGTGCAGGGAGTGTTTAAAACAGCTCACATGTGGCACTGCATCTGTGGCTGACCAGAGTCAGCTTGAGACATCTGAGGGACTTGGGAAATGAAAGGTCCCTTTTTCTCCCACAGCTACCACAGAGACTGGCACAGCTCCCTAACTTGATGTGTAATTGCACAAACCTTTTCCCTGGCAATTGAAGAGCTTTCTGCAGCTTTCTCCCTCTCCTCTCCCTCCCAAAGGTCACTGGTCTCTCAGTGATGCTGGTTTAGGGGTTTTTGATACCATGTCCTAAAGTGGATCAGTACAATGACTGAAGGAGCTTGCTCTTCCCTCTGATTTTCTTCTTTATTGTGCTTTTGGAGGTATTTAATCTAAAACAACTCACCAATTGACCATATAGCTAAATTGCACTAGTGACTGCCCTTAAGCAACCGCTGCAGTGATGAACAGGGAGACAAAGGGGAAAATTCTCAACAAGACTGGAACCCTTCAAACCGCCTTTGCTGCCAGAGAAAAATGCTCCTCTTCACATTCCTCAACTTAGCGCTCGCCTTGAACACCGGCTCTGCTGCAAACAGACCTCTGCCTACAAATAACCCCAGCAGTATGGCTTCCAGAGAGTGTTCAGGTCAGATAGGAAGCACAGCCCAGCAAACAAGTGCAATCAATGCAGATTAATGATGCCTGCTTTCATTCATGTCTAGGTATTTCATTGATGTAGCTGATAGCCAATCTTTCTTGCTTTTATTTATGCAAGCCACATTTATTTGGTTAGCTTTTGGTTGATTGATTTTGTACTTCTGCTTGTTTGGGTTTTGTTAGGCTTATTTCATTTCATGACAATATAGCTGATTTATTTCTGACAACAGTAGCAATTTAATGCAAAACACTATTGAAAGCTTCATATAACTTATGTTTTTAATTTCTGCAAATACCACCTAGATGCTGTAGGGAAAGACACTATATAAATCTTAAAGTTAAATAAATATTTACTGTACAAGAGGCTTGTGTTAATGAATATTGCAGAAGAAGAAGAGCACATAGATTCACCAGGAAAGAGCTGCACAGAATAAAACATCTTCCTTGGGTGAGGGCAGATTTGACACACATTCAGACTCCCCATGGTTTTATTTGCTCTATTAGGGCCAGCTGTGTAGTGGTGCTCACTGTTGTGTATGGATGATGGCAGGACAGCCACCACCAAAGGGTGATCAGCACAAAGGGTCGAGTTCACACCTTAAATGGAGACATGCAGAATATGGCATGGAAGGAAACAGCAGGTTAAATTCCTCTCAGCAAAAACAATACAAAGACAAGCAGTAAAAAAAAAATATCTATATATATGGTTGAAATAGAAGACCAAAGTGCAGACCTTCTTTCCTCATGAATGTTCCTGTTCACCTGTCTGTTGTCTGCAGTTTTGTACCTCATTCTGCTCTGCAGTACCTTAAAACCTTCCATAATTCTAAGAGGAAAACTGATTGATGTATCTCTTCTTTCATCTTTATGACAGGAATGAAAAAAAAAAGAGTCCAAACTACTGAGTCTTGTGTACATTGGTCTTGTTTCATAACTTACAGCCTGTGTGGCCAGCACCACAAAAAACCCATTGTTCCATTTTCTTTCTTTTAATTCTTTGTATGACTTTTGTTGCATGGTTTTATTTTCTCTTTTATTCAATTGCTTGATCTACTAACAGTAATATACCTGAGTTTATGCAAATGATCACTATTTTGAATTTTATTGCTTCACTTTATATCCCCTCAATTTATCTGAATTTCTTCACTTCCTTGGTACATCCTTCCCTCTAATTTAAGAGATGAATAAAATGTGAACTCTATGGTTCTTTGCTGGGCCCTTTCATGTGCTTTGAACTTTGAACAACAAGCATCAAAAACTGAGGCATTTTTGTTATGTGTATCATTCTTATACATGTGCCCCTGGTGGGTTTTTTTGTTAGTTGGTTAGTTGGGAGTTTTTTGCTATGCTTGAAGATGTAGCAGGGTGGCTAAATTATTTTAAATTAATCACTGTAGTTTGGAGTCATCTCATGATCAGTAGAATTGTACAGTTCATTATTTAGTCTGGCAACAGTCAGAAACTATATTCCTTTTTTTTTAGTTGTACATGAAAGACTCAAAATGAAAGATCATTCAATAACAATGCAGGTTGTAAGGTGCAAGGATTTTCATCTTTGAAAGCATTTCATGAGGTCTGTGTTCCAAGACCTTGCATTTCTGTTGTTAATTTAGTGGAACAAACAATGATAAAGTATTTGTGAAGTCAGAGGGAGTCTAATCAGCAGTAGTAGTTCAAAGTATTCCCTGCCACTGTCTCAGACTGGAAGCTGGCCATTGGGTAGGTGGTGAAATATCCCTTGGATAAAATTCAGGCTGTATCTGCATCTTTGATGTAGAACTTTTATGACTCCTGTGATGCTGAGTAATGAGCTCGATTTGCATTCCAAGGCACTCAGCCCTGCTGCTGATATCTCGAGTAGGAGTTCAAGCCCCATTGAAGGAATCTCACTTAACATCGGTGTGAGCTTTAACATGCATTCCTTTTTCCTGTTGACCTGCTCTTGGGGGTTAAAGTTGAGTAGCTGAACTTTAGCTGCTGCCCAGATATGTGCTGAGTGTTTGATACATATTGTCATCGTAGGTCCATAAGGAACAGTTGTGTGCATTGTCCCTGAGTATTTTTACACATGTTTTCTGATAAGTTATTGAGGATGCAAACACTTTTCAAAGCTCCTTTACCAGATACCAGTTGTAAAGGGTAAGTAATACTTGAAGTAAAGCTGAAGAACCATTTCCTGAAACTTTAGGAGGCACAAGTACCCCTTACATCTTTGCATTTTAAATAAAGGGTTTACATAATGATTTGCAATTTTAAACTATGTAACAGGTTTTTAAATATATCTTCTGCACTGTTTTGATTACAATGGCTAGATCAAAGAAATTTTCCACTCCTTCAGATGTGTCAGTCCTGAGAATGACTTAGTATTAGTACAAAACCCAATTTACTACTAAAGAGTCGAGCTAGTCAATTAACTACAGCAGTAGCACCCTGCAGTCCTGACCAGCACAGGTTATGTTTTTCTGCAAATACATTGTGACATCCAGGCTTGAGGCATTTTCAGCTATATTGACAAAATGTACCAAAGGACTGGGACACACAGAGCAATACATATAATACCAGGTATAAAATTCATATCAGGTGAAAGCTCCTTATGAAATGCAGTGAGAGAGGATATGATAGTGACAGAGGCAGGAAGAAAGGAATTAAGAAGATATTGCTTTGCTACAGCTATGTCCCACTTAGGCTCAGGCACTTAAAAGAATGAATCACTAGTCTACTACATCCCAGGTAGTCAGCCTTCCTGGTAAATCATAAGTGAAGCAATGACACCTTGTATTAGAACTGGTACAAGAATTTAAAGATTTGATTAAATAATAATGGTTATTTTCAAAGATCTTGGGCAAGCCAGGCCCCATTTCCTGAAAATCAGTAAGGGGGAACAAGCACAGCAACCTGCTAAATTAGCTGCCTTGGTAGCTGACCTCTTAATATTTTTCACCTACAGTTATGCCCACAGTTACTGAAGTTACTAATTACTATTACTGCCTTCTTCTTCCAGGCCAGCTGAATGTTGGATGTTGGGAAGGGCCAGTTGCTGATGCTGCTTCTCCAAACTCTTGCCCTGGGAACAAATGAAAAGAGCAGAGAGAGGAATTGTCCATATCAGAACAACTGAGAAAGTAGAAATATCATGAACAATAGATGGCAAGGAAGATGCAGAAAACCTCAGTGTATTTTGTAGGCAGATAAGTCTCAAAAGAGGGCAAACTGGGCAGAGAGGGAACAAGCAGTCATGCTCTTAAGTGTGCCCACACCCATCAGTAAAGTTCTCTGCAGACAGATGAAATACCACAGAGGGCCTGTCCATCTGAGCACTACAAAGAGATCCAGGCTCTGTCTTGACAAAATTTATGCCTGCAGTGTTATAAGGCTACCTCACCACTCAGTGTCTCTCAGCACTGAATTAATGTAATTAGGTTTTTCTAGGTGTGCAGCAATTATGCTTGAAGTGCTGTGCTTCATTTGAACCAATGCTGCTTATACATAGGGGGAAATCTTATTCTCTGTTAAGTGGGAGAGCACATATAAACCTGAAAGGAAGTGCAACTTCCCTGAATGTTCTTCTCCCTTCTGCCAAGAAGCTATGCTATAGGAGATAGAGCATTTTCTTGAGTTACTGAGCTTTCTGCCTCCTTCCTGAGACAGATCCATTTCATTTAGAATAGTTTTCCACTGGTCTGACTTAAAAGGCTTCAGCAGTTATGCTGTAGTGACACTGTATAAAAGCAGAGAATTCAGCTCACTGACCTCAGTATCTGGCGAAATCATTTCACTCTTTTCATGCAGAGTCTGTTATAAGGAAGAGCTGGAATATCAGGGGAGGGTGGGTTTGATGTTTTTTCCCCCTGTCAAGACCCCTTCTCTGCCCATGCCTTGGATGTAATAAACTTATTCAGGGCAATGAAAAGTTAAGTATGAAATCTAGTGATCTTGTCTTTTACTTCTGATTGGTTAGATAAAACATATAGCTAAGGAGAGACTAGAAATGCGGTTGGAGTATTAGCTCTTTACTTTCCAGACTTAAGGCTGAATTCATTATGATTTGTGCAATTACATTTCTTACTTTTGTCCCTAGACTAGAGAAGAAAATTCTGACCCCATAAAGCCTATGGTAAGACAGTCCTTCATTTCACAGCTAATGGTTCTCCTTTTGTTTCTAATTACTAATCAAACACCTGATTGAATTTTTTTTTAATTCTTTCTTCTTATCCCTTTAGATACATACATATTGTCTCATCCCTCATCACTTAACATAGCACAGTTTAAAAGTTATGTAAATATGAAAATATGTATTTTTGAGCCTACAGACAAAACAGGATTGGCAAGCAGAAATGCAAGTATTAGTTCAGTTTTGCTTCCTGATATTTACAGAAAGCTATGCCTTCACCCAGCTTAAAGACACAGACACAAAAAGAAATCTTGGATATATGCTATGAATACGTTAACAACCAATAACAATGGTGGAATTGGGTCTTCTCCTTTGAGTTTCAGGTGGATGATGGATGATGGTCTTACTGTATTTCCAAGTTAATTTTAAAAGATCTTCTAGTCTTTGAAATAAGGAACTACCTCTATTGCATGTACTTTTGATCATTAAAGCCTTATAATGTAGAGCCTTATTCTTGCCTCCTGCCTGTAAAAGAGCTTTTTCCAAGTGAGAAGCTGCAGACTTCAACATATCTAGAAAGATATGGCAGCTTTTATGCTAAAAGAGGTATAAATCTTTCAACTCTGAGCATTCTTGTTTATTCATGTCCAGCTGTAGCCATTTTGCTTCAAATTTATCGATACAACCCAGCTAAGTTACTCATTTATTACCTTTGGCAATCAAAAACACAGTAAAATCAATTTGTAGGGTCATCCATCTGTGATTCTCACTGCTTCAAAGTTTTTGTGAGATTATTGCTATTCTTCTACTGTCTACTTCTGTTGTGATGGTAACTATAAACCAAAATTATGTTATGCCTGGAGAAAGAGTATAGAACAATAGGACTTCAGTCCATCAATGAGCTCATATACACCACAATATTCTAAATAATACTTTCAGATTTGTTTTTTGCTGACAAACTAAATTTTACAGCTACTTATGCCAGAATTTTGAAAGGCCTTTGTAAAAATCTAAACACCTGTATCTTTCTTAAAACTCAACCTGAATCTGAATATGCCTACTGTTAATCTAATTGCTATGCCTCATTGTCTTCAATTCCACCTCTTCAATTTTTTCAATAAATACCTATATGTAATGAAAACAGGTCTGGTTTTAGTCACCTTGAGTAGACATTTTAGAATGTCTAAAGACTGTCCAGAGGCCAGCGGACAAGAGAATGACATCCACTTGTCTAATGCAGACTTTTCCAAACAATGTAATATTCACATATCTTCTAGATTGTGAGTATGCTGGTTTAGTCTTGGGTATAGATAATCATGAGATTGTTGACTTTCATAGAAATACATTTAATTTTATTTGTGGCAAATATTATTTCATGCCTTTGACTGAAATTGGGCACGCAAATGTAACAGCAAAATCTTTTTAATTATGTGGTAGGTTGTATCAATCAGATTGTCTTTGGCACAGACTACAAGGGCTCCTAGAGTGCAACAAATATACCCATAATCCAAGATAAAACCCTTCTAAAATCTCATACAAAACACAACCCTGAGCAGTAATAGCTTGGGAAAGGATTAGAAGAGTATAATGACTGCTTGTCATCCCAGTGTAGTCACAAGGACACCTGCAAATTCTGCACATGCTTTCTAGTAGCTTCAGGCAGCCATTACACAAATATCTGTACCAATCAATGTTCTTGAGACAACAGTCAGGGAACAAGACCATACCAGGGACTGTGTAACAATTCATCAGCACCACTAACAGATGTCCAGGGCTGAGAACATACCCAGCAGTGCTTACACATCTAGAAATACATCATCTTTAAAAGCTCACCCAGAGGTAAAGCAAGACCATTCCAATAGGAATTCAGTATTGTCCAGTGAGGTGCTGCATTACTGAATTCTAGCTTGAGGTTCATTGGAGAGGCAAAAGAGAGTTTGCTTGCTGTTTAAGATGTTATTAAATCTACCTGTGTTATTTAGTCTACATATTCAACCCATACAAGCACAATTTCTATCCATAATAAAAACCTGTATATCAGCTAAGATGATTTCAAACTGAAAAGCTTTAACATTTGTAGCATTTATTTGAAAGTATTTTATAGACTGAGATTATTTTAGTATCTAATTTTTCTTAAGGTCTACTTACTCATTTAATAGAGCTGCCTGCCTCAATTAATATTGTTATTTTTTTATTATTGATTAAGTTGTTAATCCATCAACAGAGGACAGACTGCACAGTTATGCCCCAAAGGAAAGCTTTAAAATAGTGGGATTATATTATGCAAATAATTCAAAAATATTTTTAAGCAGGCATTACTTGAACATTTAGATATTGGCTAAAGCAGCTTTAATATGCAAGACAGGATGTTAGGTGCTTAGCTGATCCAAATGCCAGTCTATAGATTTGAAAGACTAAAGATCACATCACTGGGAGGTTGACAGAAGTGACACTTTGCAAAGTGCCAATGATTTATGCCAATGTCTTGCTTGATGATACTGTTATAGACAGCACTGTCATTACAAAGTCCCTAACGACTTCAGCCTACATTTATGGTGCACAAATTATAGGTGAGCCCAAAGATCGAAACCTTCCTGACTTTTAGATTTCAATGACCAAGTAATTCTCACTAGGTTCTCTTCTGGTGTGTTGCCTGATACTTTGTACTTCCTTTTTTGTTTCAGCATTGTAATTAGATCACAGTAACAAGGACAAAATACACATTCATTCTATGTTACCAAACCTTTTTTAGCCTTATCTTGCAAACACTATGCAAAATGCACTAAACTTAATACTTCAGCAACGAGTCACAATACAGCTCTGGCTTTTTCATCAGCAGAAATGCTGCAGACAGCTCTGCAAGGTATCACATACCTCGTGCAAGCTGCTTGGGTTCTCTGGTTCCCAGTTATGTCCCCAGTGCTGAGGAAAAGGTGTGCTCCAGATTGTGAAAACTACACTTTCTTCTAAAGAATGTCTCTTGTTTTGAATACTAGAGTAAGCTAGTATAACAGTAGCCTGACCACCTACAATCCTGTGATGAGTATGATGTTCTGAATTTGTACATTTAAAATGCTATTACCATGCAACATTATTCCCCCTTTAGTCAGAACCGAAATGATTGCTGAAACTGAAGCAAATTACAATGTTTGAGTGGTTTACTCTCTTCTGTAATTCAGTTACCTTAACAAGAAGGAAATCAGGGACTTAACTTCATGAGGCATTTAGGTAACACTGACAGTGTCAGAGGATAACATTTTAAATCAGGAGAAAAAGTAGTTTCTCATAGCTGTTTAAAATTAAGTAGTAAACCTTCCTGGGCAAAGACTTCTGCTCTAACACACCGCCAAAGCCTGCCAAAAAGGAGAGAAGGAACATTTAAGACTTTTGATAGGTCTAAATATGATGGGATGGTAGGACATGGAGGGAGGCTGCAGAAACAGAAAGTTATAACTGGGTAATATAGCTATAGCTGGGTATAGATTCCACATTTCCCAAAGTTCTGTCTTACTACAAATCAGAGATATAATCTTCCCGAGTGAGTAAACATTTTAAAACATTGAATGAAATTCTGCAGGTTATTTTAAAGTAAGTCAATCCTCTCTGTGTCCATCAAGGAACCTACTTCATTGTCTAAGAGCTGCCTAAGTACTGAACCAGAACACATCCTACTGTAGAAGCCATTTAGTCTGAATGCTAGAAAGCATCTAATTGCTTCAGTCTTGTGGTTTGCTTTGCAACCACAAATCCTTCAGAAAAATAACAGCTTCATATTACACAATAGGATATATTCATGTCTGAGCTAGAACTTCCTTCAGTTTCTGTTCTATTGCAATTCCCTGCTGGCTCTGAGGACAGAAATGTAACACAGAAAACCAGACAAGCAAACATACAAATGATGGATGTCTAGATAGAAACAATGTCCTTCTCAGAAAATTTTTGTGGTGCAGCTGGCAATATTCTGCAGATTGTTCAACAATGTGTCATTCCAAAGTCAGATTAGAGCTTAACCAGAAAGTTATCTGTCCAAAAACATATTTTCTTGACTGCCTTGAATAAAGCTTCTATGCATCATGCTTATTACTATCCATAGTAATGTTAAATAGGGAATGATATGCCTCTTTCATCTGCAAGAGCAATGGGTTCCCTAGAAGAAGCAGCATAAAATCAAGGGCACTTCTGTCTTTAGATGCTCTTCAGGAAAGACAGATTAAAAATAGTAATTTGATCAGGGAAAGATGATCAATTTATAAAGACTGATCTGGCAGACTCTGAGAAAAAAATAACTTCAAAAGTGCTTTGATTCAACAACCATCTCTTATACAGAACTCTTCACTTTTGACAGGAGTCTCAAACAGTGTGTTTCAAGAATGCTGTGTTAATATAGCTAATCACACCATTTATATGAAAATAAATATTAAAAATGTTGAGTAGCTATTCTTGTTAGTAAATATATATCAGTTTAACACTGCTATTTAGTGAGATGAACACTCACAACATCAAGAGTTTGTATGTTTTTAAATTTTTGAAAAATATAAAATCCCCCTTTTAAGTTCTTCGCTCTCATATTCTGGTAACTTCATAAAAGGAAGTTCTAGGCAGTTAAGTTAATCTTTGCAAGACTAAAAGCTTAAAAGAAGGCTGAAAAGACCATTGAAGGTCAGAATTTACATATTGATCAAACTGTAAGTTTATACTCTTGTAAACATGTAATTAACTTTGCTGTTATTGAATTTTTGTTCACAACCAATTTTATTAATCATAGTTTCACCAGTAATTCCACTAGACTGAAGCATGACTGACAGACATCCATAATAAGGTAAGATATTGTGTTCAAAAATAGGTATAAATCACCTGAGCCATTGGTTATTCTGAAGAAAACCCTCTTCATAGAAACACACCTCTTGGCAATAAAAATGAAACCATCTTCTGAGAATTATTGATCAGAAATTGAAATAAAGACTTGCATTAAAGTTATCTTTCAAAGTTCCAAACCAGTGAACCTTTCGCTATGTAATTTAATCTTTTAAGTTAACAATCATGTATTAATCAATAAAACAGCTAAACCCTTTTTTAACCCTTCATATGCTGAACTCCAATAGTCAGAAGCTGGTAAAACAAATATCTGGGACATTCAGCCTCAAGTGTACTGAAGGGTTGATTCCTGTCCAGGCAGCAAGCAAGAGCAAGTGGGTGAACACATGTTGCTACTTATCAGAATTGCTCTAGAACAATTGATCAACAACCTGAGATCTGTTCTAATTTGCACATCGGCAGCAGAAATGATAATTTCTATTCCTGCTTGATGAGAAAATTCATTATTTGCTCCCTGAGATGTGAAGAGAATACACAGGGTCCAACAGTGTCCTCTCAAAGGACTATTCCTTTGCGTAAGGTCCCCAAAATTGCACCACAGCCAGAAACATTATAGGATATAAATTAAGACCTCAATTTTTAATGATAGGGGATGGTAACAATATTCAAACATATGCCACTGATCTCAGTGGTCCTTTCACCTTTGGATGAAGGAAGAACAGAGCCCAAAGTCCTTTCCAGTGTCCCTCTGCACTCAGCCTTCTGCACAACTGAGATTTCTGTTTCATGTTCCTACTGGCAATCATATAATGAAACCACATCCTCAGTGAACCTGCATCCTTCTTGTAATATCTTATCTGTTCTTTTTAGCTGTCTACCTGGGCAACCAGAAGCAGTAGGCTCTTCCTTCTTGGACACTACTGAAGCCTTTTAAATACTAGGGAAACTGGGCTTGGGCTTCACTGCAGACTTCCATACCAGAAGCTCACATGCAAGTGTACTGGCACTGCTAAGAATAGAAATCCCACACAGCCTACAGTCACATCTGGCTCCAATTGCCTTTTCCACTTACTTCACCAAGTAAAAAGACCAGGATACAAGGAAAAATTTCAGCAATCTGCAAGTGTGGTCTCATGTCTAAAAGACATATAAAACAAAGCTAGATTCAGACCTGAGCCCTTTAAATTATATCTTCTAGTGAAGCCTGTCCTAACATGAAAAAATGCTGAAAAATTTAGGATTATTTTTAGCATTTCAGGAATGACTATCACCAACCTCAACAGACTGATGTGCCTTCAATATATATTACCCTCAGCCATCATCTCCATGTCAATATAGCCATCAGCAATGAAGGCTTCACTCTGAGAAGGGAATTCCTAACTTCACTTGTTATAGCAGGACCCAGAAGCACAGTATCATACAACACTCTGGAAAAAACTGACAGGATCATTGACAGTTTAAGCAGAGAAATGTTATGTTTAGTGGCAAAATCTATCTGGTTGAAATGTGTTTTTTTCTTTTGAGGTTTAGCCTTCAAGAGAGTGTACCACTGGATACATGTATACTGGGAAAAATAGTAAAAAAAGAATAATAACATAAAAGCGTTGTGGCTATCGTTAGACAAAGGTAACCAGAAATGGCAATATTGCTCAGCATTCTTCTGACCACACACCCTCCAAATGCAGAGAGGCAGTGTGTTTAGTTAGATTTCAGTTCCAAGATAAGAGCTGTTTGCTTGTGGCTTCAGTGGTGGCAGCAGCAGAAGGCTTCTTGTTGTTTTAGCACTTGTTTTGAACAAATTACTCTGTCCATAAGCCACTGTCAATAAATCTCTTACTTATTTTCTTTACTACAGAGAAAATGTGGTATCAGGTTACATCAAATACCATGTTTGCCAGCCATCACATCTAAAAGCACTGTATTTTGTTACAGTCTCAGGCTAAGACCTTTTATTTAAACTTCCCCATACCTAAATATATGAAGTAAGCCAGCAAAATGAGAAGGTATGGTAGAGAGGACAGTCAAGAATGCCTTTTTCTACATGTGTCAGCTCCATCTCATCATCTTTCTGAAGTTAATCAGTATGAAAGCTGTGAAAATTAAGTGACTGCCCCAGCTATTACTCTGAACAAACCCCTGGTAAAATATAGGCTCCTGATGCAGCATATATTTACTCTCCCAAAGTGACCTACCAGCCAAGAGCTGTGTCAACCAGTTTTCTTAATTGCACGCCAGCTGTAAACATTGTGTTAGCTATAGCTAAAAGGTGTTTAAAATTATTTAGTAGCTATTGTACATTTCATAACTCATCCTTTAACTCTGAAGTACCAAGAAATTGAAATTCAGAGCACAGTGCAAGATGATCTTTTGTATGCAAGCTAAATCAATTTTATACTCCTTAGAATTTGACCCACTGAATATAAAAGTCCCCCAGCTGTCAAAAAGTGAAGCTATATTAAAAAAATATGTATATGGTGGGGGGCATCTCAGCTATGCTTGCAAGTAGACAAACAGGTAGCTCAAGAAGTGTCTGTGAGGCTCTAACAGAGAACTTCCTTCCCTTCCAGAAGCTCTCAGGCAGTACTTGGTGCTGGCTCATGATGTTAGAACTTGTGTCAGGTGAAGAGTGGGACCCAGTCTAACAAGATCTTCTGACCCTCTGCAGGAGAGGGAGGGAAGGCAGTGGAGGCAGCTGGTGGCAGACTGGCATCCAGGAAGGAGCTCCAGCCAGCAAAACCTCAAGTTTTCTTGAGTGAGGCTTAGGAGTGTAAATTAATGAATGGCTGGCTGTTGTAATGAATTCCACATTTCACATTTGATAGCTCAGGACCACCTCAGTGGTACTCACTGCACTCAGGGGGTGCTGGAAGGGATCAGGCCTTGCACCTGCCTGATAAAAATGCCCTGCAAGGAATTTACCATATATTTATGCCTCCAGCACAAAAGTCACATCCACAGAGTCGTGCTGTATCTTCTAAGCTTCCTTTTCTCTTTTTCTTTCTAGTAGAATCAACAATAGGCAGCAACAGCCAAAGGAGATGATTTTATTTGAAAGTTCTATGAAGTTGGAAGAGGTGGGAGTTTTATCACTTTATTTTTACAAAATTCGGGACTAAATTCTGTGTTTGGTAACAATCAGATGACTTCAGAGGAATCAGTAGGAATATCAGAGGGCTAAATCTGGTTCTTAATCATTAAAATATTATGTAAAGGAACATGAATAGAAACAAAGGCAGGAGAGTCTTCACTTCCATATCAATGTTCCAGATACTTTGCATTCATACAGAGCAGAGTTCATGAACTCTCTCTAACCATGTTAACAATCCTCTGGGTTTCTAAAGGAGCAGCAGGGGTTGGGATGAGAAGTCTCCCCATATACATCAATAACATCAGCCTTGACACACTGATGGGATTTCCAGGGGGTTCTTTTCTAACTGTGCCTGCTAAATCCTCTGCACCACTCAGCAGTGGTAGCTCAGTATGCCTCGCAGGGAGGAAAAAAAGGGCTGAATTTTGTAGTTGAAAACAAAATGTGCATCTGTGGCATGTGATTCCTTGTGCAAAAGCAAGTCAAGGCATAGACATTTTAAATGCATTTTTCTCAGTGGCTGAAGTCAGTTGGGGTGTCTTAAATGGATATTTTACAGAAATTAGGCACAGAAATATTTTGCACCACACATTTTGTATTTCACAAAATATATGCATGTAAAGTTAAACACATCTCCATTTGAAAATCCGAGAAGTACAGCATTCTCTACTATGTAAAGGAGAACAGAGTGACTGGTGACAGCTGGTGTGTTGTTAGTTTTGAAGAAGTAAAATAAAATCAGAGTGACAGAACTGTGCCAGACCAAGAAGCCACATAGCTCAGTCCAGGCTTGCTTGGTGTCTGGCAGTTAATGATTAGAGAGTATTATCAGAACAGGACAAGCATATTTTTATTCAGCAAAACCTCTTAGTACCTAGAAATCCATGCTATGAAGACATCCTAAGAACTTACATCTTTCTTATGGAATTGTTCTTGACGGTCTTTTATGTATAGTTGAGGTTTTTTTCTAACTGTTTTTTTTAATGCCTTTATACTCTTTTGAGTTAGGAGGCTGCATTCAGAATGAGATTGCAGTTGGTGGCATGTTGTCTTACCAGTTCCTATCAAATAAGAATTCACCCCTTAGAAAATTCAACATTAATGTAAGAACTGCTTCAGCTTCGTAAACTTTTTAACTGACTCATCTTCTAATGTAAGCAGGTTTTTTAATAATGGAAAAATAACTGTGTGATGAAATCTGGCATTTTGATAGTTTTTCATAGTGATACAACATTTTTTAAAAAATAAATCTTGAAAAGAACTTTAAAGCTTTTGTATTCTGAATTTTTTTTTAAAGGTAGATTTTGTAGACATATAAGTTGCAAATGCATTTAATAAAAAAGAAAATGTTACAAAGTAGCAGTAGTGCTCTATCTGGTTTAAGTACTTTGATACTACATATATGCACTTCCTAACTCTGTATAACAACTAGTATTCCTAAAATCCAAAAGTTAGTAACAAATAAAACCTGCTTTAAAATTTTATTTTGTGACATTTTCACAAAGGCAAAAGTGAGTCAAAACTTCCCTGTGCTTGTGAATAGGCACATAATAAAACCCAATGCAGGTGGTATTATTGTTTCTGATGGTTTTCTGTCTTCATCCCAGACACATGAAGTTCCACACTCGATCACCGAGTACAAGAGAGACATGGATAAGCTGGCATGAGCTCCATCTTGAGCCTGAAAAAATACTTTATTCACCCAACTCCTGCAATCATAGGGATGACTAAGGACATTGGGGAGAGCCTAGATAACTCTGAGGGCTCACCTGTTTCAAAGTCCTTGAGCAGTAGTTTCTTCTGTCACCTTCATTTTAACCCTCCTCATTTCTCCAAGCATGACAGAGATAGGATAGAAATGCAATCTCCTCCTCAGTTTGCCACACAGCTCCCTGAGCTACTTGCCAGAACCTGATCAAATGCTGGAATTTCCATTCTGCTTTGCCTTAAATGCTTGTTTAAACAAACAGAAACAAACCTTAAGCAAAGAGCGAAGTCCTCAGGCTCTGGGTGACTACAGTGAATTGGTTGTACGTATGCAAAATGTTGTCATAACAAAACAGGTGTTCTATGGTAATTGTGCTAAGTATCCTAACAAACAAGGTTCTTCTGGCACAACTCACCCAAAGCCTTCAGGGGACTCGCAAAAGTTATTTACCAGTGAGAGAAAAAAATATTCTTCTTAAGTAAGGCAGTGTAGAATAACAGAAGCCAGCCATACACATCCTTTTTGTGATGGCAAGAAGGCCTGTTTAAACAGACTGTGATCCTCCCAGACACTTCTGCAAAAAGAAATGGCCTCAGTTCCCTACCAGATCTCCTGCCCACATAGCTTGGTTGGAAACTGGGTCTCCTAATCTTAAGCAACAGGAGAGGAGAGAAATAACTGGGGGGAAAAAAAAAATCTGACTTCATCCTGGTGAGTTTGGGTACATTTTGTTTCATGTAGATTTGGGGTAACTCAGTAAAGGGGTGCATGAAAAGGTGAACAAAAGAAATTCCATGGAAGAAGAAGCTTTGTTAGGAGATACAGAATAAAATATTTGCAATCAAAATATGTCACAGGCAAAAGAAGGAATAAATACATTTGCCAGCTCAGGGGCAAAGGTCAATGATGTAGACAGATGCATTCATGTTTGTATATTTTCCTACAGTAGAACCCCAAAATGTGCTCAGCAGCATGTAATCATAAATCCTGTCTGGATCAGAGAAGCATTTTTCATTGTTCGATCACCCTTCCGCCAAAGAGAGCGCTGACAGCTCTCGTAACAGGTGGCACTTGCTCTATTATGTGCTACTAAAGAGTGCAATGGTATGGGCTGTCATCCTATTCCCAAGTATCATGTCTTAAATGTAAAAGAGCTTTCAGCATCTGACTCAAACTAGCAGTGTGGTCTTCCATCCTCTATCATAAACCTGAATATAAAAACATTTTGGACTAAGCTTAAATAGGTGGATTTTTATAGATGATTTGTGGGTCTATATAAAATTCTAGGTCTGCTGAAATCAATGATAAAGTTCAAACCAACAGTCATAGAGCCAAGTTTTACTGAACTTTTTTAAAGCCAGGCATTTTTAAATGTCAGAAATAATGCATTCAGGAAACATTAACACATTTGCTCAGCTGAAAGTGGGAACCTTGCTCATGAAAGATTTGGCTGTTCTTCCAGCTTAGCTGGTTTCTGGACATGCTTTGCTGCCTCCTACACATCACACAGTAGTGTTGAAACCAGCAGAAAACAGGATCTTTCTTTTCCTCCTGAAAGCTTTGCATGCCAGTCCTCGTAATGAGTCTGGGGTAACAGCTGGGATCTCAAAAAACACATTGCTGATGGTGGATTCAACCAGCAGTGCTCTGGTTGTTGGATGCTCAGACACAGGTTCCTGGAGCATGGCTAAAGCAGTGCTGGATCTGTTCCTAGGAAGGAGTTTGGATTTGCTTTCCCAGGGTAATGAACACTTACCCTGTCATGCTAGAAGTGCTGATGCTGGCAACAGTGTCTGTGGGTAAAATACCAGCTGAATTAGAGTCATTAAACCCAGACATATCTTTTTAAGGTCAGGGAGGCAAGGAATTGTAATTCACACTCATGGGTGAGGAAGAACATAAATTATAGTATTTAACTAATTGCTTACCTTACAAAGATAAATTGGACAAGGCTTTCCCAGAAAACAGCAACAGTTTGGACATGTTTGTATATGGGGACACTTTCCCAGTCCTCACTCCAAACACTGCCAGAAGGTCATTTCTCATTACTTAAACTTTCTGAACTATTTTAAATCATTTAATGGACCAAACACATCCAATGTTTCTCCAGCAAGGATAGAACAATTCCTTTAGGGTCCCTCAAAGATGCAGTAGGCTTTCAATAGCATGGATAACAGCCTTTTGGACTGGCATAGGAACAGTTAAGAAGAAATGAACTCTGGTTCAACCTCTAGTAAGAGAAATTTGGTGTTCCCCATCCAGTCCAGCCCTGTGGACTAACTGTGAGACACTAAGCCAGCTATTTGTGGCTGTATTTCCCTAAAATGTTTGTATTTTTCCAAAAATAGTGAATTGCCATAAAAACAGGACCTGCCTCAGATGACAGGATTCAGGAGCTTGTGTTTTATTTCCACAGGAATAGAGCATGAGGAGTTATTTACTCTAGAAGGTGATATGCAGTAACAGGTATGAACCAGCACCAGTTAGCCCCGGGAAGAAAGTATGAAGTCATAAGTTCTGCATTTAAAAGAAGAAAAAAAGCTACAGGAATCAAAGACTTCATCTGGGAACAGAGGATGCCTGCCAGAACCAGAAATAGTTCTGTTGCCTGATGCTTTCTTTCCTCAGGCTCACAGACCCCAGAGGTGTGTTGGGGAGTGGGTGGAGTTGCAATGTTTTAATAAAGTACTCTGGAATTTTGTTAATGTGAAGGGTTGCAAATGCCTGCAGTTCTGGTCATGTGAGCATCTGCATTCAGCTGTCCTGGATTTTAATGAGGTTCTGAAGAACATTAGCTACGTAATTAATGTGGCTGCTCTTTTGGCCAGTAATAGAGCATAGAAAGGTCAACGTTATGTTCACATTTAGATTTTAGGGTTTGCCTTACTGGAAAGTAAAATTAAGTAAAAGAAATCCTTTGCCTCTAAGGGGATCAGAAGGACACTTGGAAATTAAAGGAGAGATTTGCAAATGTGGAACTCATGGAGTGATGAGTAAGCTTAGCCAGGAAGACAAGGAACCAATATTAGAGTTCCATACTCAGAGACTTTACTGCAGGTCTCAGACTCACAGAAAGCACTGAGGGTCCTATTGCATTCCTACTTATGAAGAGCTGAAAGCTGAAGTGAATTTTAAAACGTTTTTCCCTTCAGGAGAAAACCAGGTTGATCATGCTTCTCAGAAAGAACAAATGCTTACTGTCTGGGGACTTCTTTATCAGGGCAAATAGTTTGCTTTTGGTCTCAGTTCAGTTCTGACTGGAGCTCAGTCCCTGCAGGAGGACTGCCTGTGCATTGATGCCTCCCCCAGAGAAGCAGGAGTTGGCCCTGGAGCAGAGCACTGCTACAGAGGTACCACTTAGAGCCCAAAGGCAGCAACTCCTTCCCAGGAAGCAAACTGAATTCCTCTGTGTGCTGCTTTTTAGGTTTCTAGCCATAAATATCAGGAAGCTTTCTGAGCATGGCCCAGTAGTTTGTCTGTATCCTGAACATATATTTAATCCTCCTTCAGCATGCTTAGAAGTGGAAGATAGCAATTCCATATGTGAATCCTACTCTGAACTTCAGCTTCCCTTAAAGCTACGGTCAAGTTACACGTTCTTTTCCACTCCCAAAATCCACCCCCATTGTTGGATCTGGTGTAATGCTCCTTTCCTGCTCCCAGGGGAGAACTTGGCCTTCAAAAGGAAGTACACTGTGAAATCAATCAGCCCACAAGTAGACATCTGCTGTGTTTCTCTGGTCAGTAACCTGTTCTGTGCTTTGGGGTGGAGAATGGTGCTACCCCCTGCTCAGCCACTGGCTGCTGAAAAGTCATCACCTCTCTTGGCTTATCTTTCCCCATCTCCTGATGGCAGTCTGAACAACCCATCAACATGTGGCACTCCAGCAGACAAACCAAGGACTCCCTCTCTAGTGACCATTAGAAGGGTCTGGTCAAACCTGCAGAATCAGGCAGATATTTTTGTTGAATCCCCCTCAGAAACCATCTTCCAGCTCCTCCTGAGCTCCTCAGGAATGGGATGTCACAGCTGGGGAGAGACTCTAGGCATGCTGGGCCAGAGCTGGTGTGCAGTCCCTCTCCTGTAAATGCAAAGGCCAGCTTGTCTGTGAAGATATTTGAATCACATTTTTCCCCTGTGCCAGATTGTGAGCTGTATGTCATGCTGTCAAGGCTAGCAATCAGCCTGATTGTTGCAGACTTGACAAACATGCTTATTTTTAGAACTGCTGGATATTACACATTGCACTAGATCTCCCTTTCATGTTAAAGACTTTAATCTTCTGCTGGAGTTTCTTATTGGCCATCTGCCCAGAATATAAAGACTGATCTTTCTTTTTTTTTTCTTTTCTTTGATAAAGTGTCAGAGCTTCACTGAAAGGTGTAGATGGCAGTCAAAGGATCTCAGCTGAAGTCATGCCTCTCCCACCTCTCATCCAAATTATAAGTAGGGGTTATTGGCAGTATGTTGAAATAACTTTACCTTGGGATAATAGCCTTTTGCTTATCTCCCATCTATCTGTCACACTGTCTAACTTCTGTATTAACAGAGTCTACCTTTGGGCAGCTCACACAGTACAGTAGCTGTCATTCTGTCCTCACTCCTGGGTATTTAATGTAAACTAAACTAAAGTATGTTAAAGGTATACCAGGAAAGACAGTCATTTTTCCATCTCACTCCCCAGCAAAGTGAGAGGTAGCCAAAATAGTGGCCCTGCAGCACTCCAGATGTGAAGTAGCACAGTACGTATCATTACAGAAGAAACATTTTCTGCCTCAGGGGTCTATTAGTAATTTTGACAGCAGAGGCACTCTAATCCCACGCAGAAGAAAACAAGAATAAAATAAGTTGGGACCTAGTGAGGTCCTAAAAATCAAAATTTTAAGACCCAACTGAGATACCCTGGCCCGGTCATCAAACCAGAGATTGCTGAAGACTGCATCCTGGGCTGTAGAACTCAATATTGCCTGACTGTGATGGCTGGAAATAAAGTGAGACTTGAAGAGATGGGAAAGGTCACTTGAAAGGCTCATTTCTTTCATCCCAAATGTAAGGCTAGGTGACAAATGTCCTACAAGGACAATGTACTCTGAGGAACTGGGGCCACATGAGGTGTGTGACCACCTCCCTGACTTGCATGCTTCCCCCTCTCTGCAGGAGCTGCTATCCAAACAGAACAAGAGGAGGCAGAAAGGAGATGGGACAACAAAACCTTACTGGAGCCCCAAGAGTGGCCATTTATGACAAGCAAAGGTCCCAGCAGCTCAGTATCCATCATTTGCTCTGTACCACAAGATGAAACTTTGTCTTCCCTGAAATTTAAAAAAAAAAAGTATCTAAAAGACAAAGTGGATCACAGAAGTCAACATGCTTATGACTATGTTCCATAAATGATTTTTTTTCTCCATACTTTCACATATTATTTCTGCTCTTGTGTTTTTTCTAAAAAGCATTCACTTATTGTTCTGGCTTTGGTCCATGGCCTCATTCAGTAAGACAGGGGATGTACACTTTTCATCCCTCTTTATTGATTTAAATTTGAAAAGGGAGTCATGTACGAGACTCTATCACGTTCAAGACAGTCTTAAAATCTAAGCAAAAACTATTAAAACCTGGTATAGCACTTCCACAGGATAGAATACACCGAGTTCTCCAAAGAGGAAATATGTGGAAAATTCCTTAAGAAGGAATCATTGTACCTTTACAAGATATGTGATCTTTGAAACTGCAAAGAAAAAACCTCCTAAGTCTTTGTGCATTTAATAGCATTTGAAGTGCACCACAACCGTATCTCTCCCTTCTAGCCTGCTGTCCAGCTGACCCAGCTGGTGACATGAGCTGATAAGGACATGCTTGGCAGCCAAGCTCCACACAGAACAAATATCAGTGCATTGCCTCATGAGCAAGTGTGAGAAAAGGTAGGAGTGCCACAAACAACAGGGAACTGGCCTGAGGCAGTTCAGCTTGTTAGCAGAGTGGAGCAGCCCTGAAACAGATGTAACCAACACCCTTCATCTGTAATCACTGCACAGTTCTCATGTCAGGAGAGCTTGGGCAATATGAGGATCTCAACTGCTGTCAGTGTCCCATTCAAGAGAAAACAGAAGACGTGGCAAACCTCCAAGCATAGCTTGTTTTGATGGTCCAGCAAGCCAGCAAGTTAGCATGGCATAGGAGAGACAGTTGCTTTCCAGCTATGGATCTCAGTTACTTTTTTTTATCTTTTTTTTTTTTTTTTCCATGACAGATGGGGATTAGTGCAGCTAACCAATACGCTTAATCTCTGGAGAGTGGAAACATTTTATGCCACTCAACAGGAGGCTTTATAGATGCTAGAGGTCAAATTCACAATGATATCTGAAAAACTAAAACCTACAGGGGTACTTCCTTTTGGTCTTAGTGGGAATTTAGTCTCTGGAGGGTTAAACCTTAAACACCTTTGTGAAACTGAGCCTGGGCACTTAACATTTAAACTATCTCCTGAGGAGTTTTTTCTCAAGCTGTTCCCAAGTTTCAAGAATCCTTACATCTGCCATAAAGCTCGGCCTGTGTGGGGAACAGATTTTAACTATTTCCACAGTGAGTCAGTAATCCTGCAAGCAGCAAGACTTGCTGTACAAAAGCACACCTGCTGTACAAAAAGTATCGATGGGCTCCTACTTTTAAGTGTAACATTGGCCTTTCCCCCTTAACTTCATAGCTGGGAAACTGTTGAGTGAGTGATATACCTACAGTCACAGACCCTTGGAGTCCAATATCCCATTAATTCTGTTTAGATGGAGTGGTGTTGGAGAAACTGAATTTTATGTCAGACCTGTCAATAACTCCACAACACTGGCATTTTTCCACATTTATTAGTACAGTGCCTCTCTCATATACCACTAGCATTATTTGGAAACATTTGCTGTCTTCTCATCTGCAGGAAAAAAATGAGTCCTGGATTCCACTTCGAAATGAGGATGCCCAATATTTGTCAAAACATGCTGCCTGTTTTATTAATTCCTTCCCATAAGCATTTCACTGATCACGATTTAAATTAAAATTTAAGAGCAAAACAACTTGGAATAAGGTATCACCAGTACCTGCTAGAACACTGTCCCTTTAAGGCCTTGCATTCTGCCCCAATTAACATTCCACTTTTATTGCATGTACCTGGCCTGAAGAGAGTCGGTAGCCACTGGGCATGGGATGAATTGTTGGCCTTCAGCAAAATGAACAGCTGAAACACATGCAGTACCTGACCATGCTTGTTAGGCTATTTGCTCCTTTAATCACTGCTGCACTCATGAATGCCTGCTATTCAATTATCTTCCAAACCTTCATCATGTCACTAGACAATAAAACGTGACAAGACAGGTATTACTGTGGTAAGGTCATCTGATATCTAGAAGTGTCTCATTATTCCCTTCAGTGATTAGCTACAACTACTGCTTTAACCCAAGTATTTAAGGCCATAACTGTTTCAAATATTCATCACAGGATACCTTATAAGCAGTAGAAGTGTTCATGGAGTGTCTCCAGAGCAGCAGCAATCCCAGAAACAGTGCTCCAAAAAGTGTTGGGACCCTCAGTTTGCTCCTAAGACACAACCAGATGCTCACAAGACAAAGGGTAGGCAGCCTGTATCTTGCCTGTGCTGGTTGTAGGTGGTATCAGAGATAAGAAGGATCCATGTGCAGGACCATCCTTGACTCATCTTTCTTGCCCTAATCACTCCAGGCTGGGCTGATAGGAAGACTGGAGCCCAGAGACTAACCTGAAGCACTCAAAACATCTCCCAGAGGGGATACCCCAAAAGCACCTGGATATGCAGGCTGGGCTGGCCCCAAGGAAGTCATGATGCCCCTGTCTGGTAACACAGGTACATCTGGCTTCAAAGTTACTGCAGTTTCTGTATTCATTAGCAATTTATAATTAGATTTAAGATTAGGACATCTTGTTTGTTAAGTCAATGTAGTCCTATCCTAATAAAGCCTCTTCAACCAGTTCAGAACCCAGAAGAGTTTTTGTTCCTGACTCCTGAAAACAGCAACTTGCAGGAGCTACAACAAATAAAAGATTACATGATCCTGTGTTCCTCAGTTGGGGTGAATTAGGTAACTCACTAAATTCCAGTTCTTTGCATCCTTGAGGTGACATTCTTTATAGTGCACAATGGACAATGGAGAGTTCCCTCCAAGAAAGAATCCTACAGGTAAGCACAGATGATGAAGGCAGGGCTGGCATTAGGAATACTGATTGTTGAGGAGAAGGCAGGACAGACCCAGGGTTTAACATTTCTCAGTAAATGTAAATTACATCCAGGATCAAATTAATGCTGCTGCTCCCCCTTTCACCCTGTCCAACCAAAGTGAAACTCTGGAGAAAGGGGAGAATTCATCCTGATCTTTGAGTTCAAATGCAGGACACACATTTCATAGCAGCTCTGTGGGAGATGGAAATAATACCTGCATAAAGTAGTAAACAAGAACAGCCAGACTTTCACTGGGGGAAGGCAGTTTTACAGGCACATTGCCAATGGAAAGCTCTCTCCCACTGTGGCTCAGTGGCCCCAGTATTTGCTGTGCCTTCCACAGAGCATTCAATGTGACAAGCTAATAACCACAGCTGGCACTGCCGCTGGCAAAGTCAGCAGCTACCTCGAGCAGATGACTGATAGAAATGGGCAAGATGGCTTTTGCATTACCTACCAGCAGAGCCCTGGAAAGTCAAGTAAGGGGATGTGGCAGATGTCCCACCCCAGTGGCACAGGAGTAGCAAGCCTTGCTCTCCAGGACTCGCCTCCATTCCAGCCCTTCTTTTGTCCTTCCCCATCCAGCAGCAGGATGAGTCCAGTCCTCCAGCCTTGGGACTGCAGAATTCAGTCCTGCTAACACTGCTGAAAGCTTTGAGCTGGCCCTGCAGACAACACGGCTCACTGCAAGAGAATGAGCTGACAGTTTTATTTCTTGTGGTACAATGAAACTTATTTAAATAAAATTCTGATTAAGACAGAAAGACATGGACTTGATTCACAGCAGGGAAAGCAGAAAACTGCTTGCTACATGCCGTTAAATTACCAATTTCTACCATTTTATTTTTAAAGCAGTGTGCTGTTTCTTTGAGCTGGGAACAACACGGCATGCACATCATTTTGGGTAATGTCTATGCAAGGTCAATTTGTTCATTTGACACTATTGAGCCCAAAGTAAGAAACATGGGGGATTTTTTTTCCCTCTCCAGTTGCACAATGTCTATTGCCATACAGAAATCAATGATCCTATGGTAGCAAAAGATCTGTCTTGACATGGAAATGGTAAATCAAAGTGGCCCACCCTGCCATAAGGATCATGGAGCTTTTACAAGTCAGTGTCTTATGACAGGAGTCCATCAACGAGGTAGAAGAAACTTAGCAGTTCTCTCATCTATCCCTCACATTTAAGTCATAACTGCTATAGGGCACAGTACATAGTACATAGAATCTGCAGATCATTACTTCCTGTCTTAGTTACAGAGGACCTGTTACACATACCAGGCACAGCTGCCTACAGTTCAACTAGACAAACATTAAGATACCCTATAACAATACATCAAAACTTTAATTTCATGCTAAGTTTCATTTTGACCATATTTTCTTCTAAATCTTACTGACCAGCTTTTCCATTGCCTGGCTATGACTATTCTCACATTAGGCCATGTAGCTATGTTGTAGCTGGTCATTTAAGATGGTTTCCATTTCCTACTGGTATAAGCATGTGAGCAATCCTGAAGAAAATACTCAAATGTACTTCATGTGGATAGCTGTATCTAGAAACAGGAATACAAGAACTTCCACAGAAAATGGCTATAAATAGAGCCAGATAAAGAAAATACAGTTACAGGATGTAACTGGATGTAACAGGATGATCACATTTGTTCTCCCTTTGAGCTTTTTTTTCCTAGATCTTCTTGACAGAAATGTTTGATCTCCCATCAGCTAGCCTAGCTATGAGTTTGGGGCACCATATCAGCTTGCATCACTTGAGAATCTGGTTCTTTTTTTACTGTCTATGTTTAGCTATGGCAGAACATCCCAGGAAACACATCCAATACAAATCAGAGGAATATGTCATATATATTAACCACCGTAAGTGTTGTGTTTGTTTTCACTACCCAGACAGAGAATTAATTGCATTGATTTTTAGGAATCTGCATTTTAGATGAGGGTGCACTGCACAGCACAGATGAGTTTGCATGATTGTGAGAAGAAGCACTCAGCCATTTTAGAGCATCTCTTTGAAAATAATCCCTGGCCTTCTGTAAAGAAAAAAGCTTATAGGTGTAGCTCTTTTCTATAATAATTTTCAGTGAAACTAGCTTCCTTCAGCAATGCCCTGTTTTAAGGGATCCAGCTATGTTAGCAACATTCCCTTGCTCTGCAGAGGGGACAGTGATTGCCCACTGTCACTATTCTGCTGCAATTCCATATTAGGCTGTGATGGAGAGCAATCAGCCCTGTCAGCTGCAGCCAGGATAAGCTTTCATGTTTAAATCATGTTAGATCATTCAGCAGTTATACCCAGGGCTGCCTAAATAGCACAGATAACATACCTGACAAGTCTAAGGCAGGTAAATTAAGAAGTGCTATGCTGAAACTGTTCCCGCTTATTAGGGTTTTTTTTCACTGGATGTTGAGGAGTATCTCTACACCCCTTCTCTTGTGCATGGCATTGTTTCGTGCCTGTGCCTCCTCCACTCCAGCCCTTTTCTCAAACAATCTTACACCACAGTTTTGAGTGCAAAATACCATTTATTCCACACCATCAGTGCTCAGGTAGCAGATATGTGTCCATCACTACCTAGGAAATCCTCTTTTCCTCATTAAAATGTCCCTCCTCTTATGTGAGATAGCAGACAGATGGAGGATGAGAATAAAAAGTTGGTCCAGGCAAGAAAAGAGGGTGAGGTAAAGAAGGCAGGTGAGCTTGCCAATTCATTAACCTATTAGCCCAGAGGCCAAAAGGCTATTGCAAAGCCTCCAGGTCCAACTAGACACCTGGATGCAGGCCAGTACCTGATGAGAAAAATTTCTTTCAGCTGCCTGTGCTGTGCCTTTTTCTCTTCACCACATGCATCAGGATAGTAGCAGCAGTAGATATGAGTGGATTATTTCAACTTCGGTTTTCTAGTTTTTGTGGCCAAATATTTGGCCATGTGCTTGCTGTACCTTCACTTTCTGTATGGTCATTGTGGGTCCCCTGGACTGGCTGAAGGGTGTTTAGTTTGCAAAGCATGCCATAATCAAAGTCATTCAGCTCAGTCTGGGTAAGGCTTACTGAATCCTTTATTATAGCAGTCCTTCTGTGGGGCCCTGAAGTTTTAAGTGACACACAGCTATGTACTATGCTTACATGTCACTCCTGAGACTTGTATTAGTATAATAAGCCATTGAGGAGATTATTCATTGTATGTAATTAAGATGTTGGTTAACCATGACATCCAGAATGAGCATTAGAGCAGAGACACTTTGCTAAATCTGTTGCAGTATTCCAAGTCATCAAGATATCAGTTTGATTGACAGATCAGATAATCTCTTTAGTAATCCTCTGAATTCTAAACACAGAAACCCGTAACTCATCATCAGATAAGAATATGTTGCATTTATATTTTAAAGTGATGGAGGACAGCATTTCATCCGGCTGGGTTTATCCAGTCACTACACAAGGTTCTTAGAGTATCTCTGTTTCAAAATGAAGTTAAACTTTAGTAGCATCAGGCAAGCTTATCCTTTAATGCCAGTGACACGTTCTTGCAGAGGTTCTGCTTGTTGGTTTGGGGTTTTTTTACAAGGCACTAACGATGTAATAAAGATTAATTAGTGTAAGTTATAGTGTCTGAAATGTATACATTCAAGCTGTTAAATGTGTCAATGGAGACCCATTATGACAATAATGGGAATTTTATTCTCAATAGGGATTGCTCTATTTACCAGTATGAGATGTGTTTTCTTTATTAAGACAAAACCAGTGAGAAGAGCCCTGATTTGAGTACAGCTGAAATAAGAGCCTTGCTTTACACAGCATGATAAATTTCGTACACACTATTACTTTGCTTTCATTACATGTTCCTGCTGGTATTATTTCACGGCATCAGCTCTTTTACCAGCTTTTATTTGGCATCATGTTAAATCAGGCCATCAAAACATGCTTAGCACCTCATAGCTTAAAACAACCCAAAATCAACGTGGTGTTTTATGAAGGACAATTATTTGAATTTCAAATATAATCTGTGTATCCATATAAATATCTGCCCAGGTCTAGATGACCCATCAGATGAAAAACATTTAAAGCTCACTGAACTTGTGCAGCCAATAACACACAAGGGAATGTGGTGGATAACAGCACTTCTGTATGCTTGGACATCCCATAATCCAGTTAAGCAGGCATCCACGCTCACTACTGGATTGAAGAGAGGTGATTACCAGTGCAAAGCCCAAATCCACCCATGTCTATGGTTCCATATTGGCCACTGAGATATACTCCTGCCATCTCCTCTTTCCACCATCACTTTAAATTGTTAGAAGACTTAAACTGATTTTAAAGCCATTATCAAGATACTTTAAAATAAATATGAAATGCAACAGTAGGATATTTGCCACAAACTTACTATTTAAATGCAACAAACACTATTAGCAAAGGCATTGCCTGAATCATTTTGAGTGCATAAGGCAGTTATTAAAATTCAGGCTTGATCTGGTTAAAAGGCCATCAGTTACATGGGATGGACAATTCCTCACTAGGCTGAGATGGGTCCACCTGCAGGCATTTCCAAACCCCCATTGCAGCCTGGTCCCAGTGTGGCATTCAGCCAAATGGGCAGTGCTCCTCCAATTCCCAGGTTCTCACACTAGAGGGTTTTCCTTTGTTTGTGTTTCTCAAAGGAATACTTCTGCCATGCACCCTTAGAAATTGTTTCTCAACACTGTTTTACTAACCTGAGATATTACATAGGAGTCTTCTGTGCATGGCATTTTGTGCATCTGGGCTAGGATATTAGCCTTTACAAAAGAACATTCAGATTCAAAATTAGATATTGTTTTCTCTGGGGTACTTCTTGCTTGTTTGTTTCCCTACTTATTTTTAAGCTGGAGTCTACAAGAAGGTTCACTGTCCCACTCTTCTGTGATTCAAAGTTTGATCAAAGAATTTTCTCAACATTTCAGCAGAAAAAAAAAAGGTCTTTTGTGAGTTAAGATCAAGCATCAAGTCTTTCAGCCCTACAGAAGCTTGCGAGACATTTACAGGTATTTGAAATTGAAGTGGAAAAACAATTCATGCCAAGAGTGACTTCCCTGACACCTGGAGAAATGCTGCTCTTGCCTCTCCCACTGCCATGGCCTCCAGTTAAAACAAATTTCAACTTTTTCAGAGCAACATGAGTAGGGCTCAAGGCTACATCTTCCACTCACTTTTTTCCACTAGGCTTTCTGCTAGCAGTTTCATCCAGGTTCACCTTAATACAGCAGAAGGAAAGTGAGGAGGGAGATATGGGAATAGGAGAGATCTCTCCTTCCTCTCCTAAATATAAATGAATGACTACACCAAACCTCCAACAGAGAAATGTTCACCTTATTCTCTCTGATGGACAACTCATAGTCCAAGGGGACTTTTCAGGCAACTTGAGGGTTGCATACCTTGTACACAGTGTCTGCCTGAAATCTTGTGGTTGTACTGGCACAGAACTGGGACTGAGGATTCAGCAGTGGTTGAAGCAAAAGGATACCAGTTCATAGCTTTTCTTTGATCCAGAAATCCAGATAAATGCCTGTGCTTGGCTTTGTACCTCTGGGACAGCATCACAAGTGCAATAGCACAGCCTAAGGCAATCAGAAATAACAGGCAGCACACACACCAAAAACCACCAGTGCTGTAGGGATTAAAATACTAATGGACTACGCCTCAAGAGAGCCACGAAAACATGAAACATTGTCCAAATATCACTGACTCTGATCTGCTTGTTTGATTAACATCTCAAGATTAAAGTTGGATAAGGAAGAAAACCCTTTCCACAAAACTTTCACATTCTCAGAAACAAAGATATCATCAAGCCGACTGTGCAATAAATTCATAATTTCCTGAAATAGTATAAAGTGTCTGGGAAACCCAGCCCTCAGGAGCCCAGGCATCTACACTGACAGAGCAGACAACTTTTGTAGAAGGGATGAGGGTTCACATGATCTCGACCAGCTCTGGCCTTCAGTCACAGCTCCAGCTGTTGAGCCCTACACCACAGATCCAGAGAGCTCCCAAGTGCCAGTGTCTGGGTTTGCTTTCTGCAAACAAAAATCAGTACCAATTATTACTTTGCTTTTGATCAGTATCCCATTTGTGGAAGGTGATGAAAAAATAACTAAAGATCCTTTGCTTTGTAGGTTTGACTTTGGAATTAAGACTAAGGTACCATAAGTTTCCTCCATTGAACTCTGAAGTCTGTAACAGATCTAAATTACAGCTTCATGTTACTTTCCATACATTAATCATTCCTAGAGCCTAAAAAATGTTAATTTGCTCAATATGAATCCCTTAATGTGCGGTATGAACATGTATTCACTGAAGATCCCATCTGTGCTTTGGCATATTTATAATTAGATGCACAATTCATCAGTCAGTTGCAGAAGATTTTTTTGTAAACAAATCACTGCCCCAATTCAAAATTATATATTAAAATGCTTCAATTATCTGTCTTTTACTACAAATGAACCTTTTCCTAGTAACAGCATTGCACCTGAAGTAATTAAAGAGATGTGGAGCTTATAATCACAACAGAAATTGAATTCTCAGTTAACAATTCCAAAGTTCTATTGATGAAAATTCCTACTGATTACAATTCCTATTGATTGAAAGTGATTTTAATCAGTTCAGTTGTTTTTTTAGAGGATTGACCACAAAATAAATACTCTTTTCCCATATGAGAATATTTGCATTACCAGGAGCCATACAGGGATGAAGCTTAAAATTCGGTGTTGGTTTACTTTGTCTAGCTGTCTCCTCTGAAGAGAAAAACAACTCTTCTTTTGAAGACACTCAGGCCCATAATTTTAAATGCATGGGCATATCCATCTCCAACAGACAAGACACCAGAAAATTTTTAAAAGTCCATTTCTGAGACTGCCAAACAGCTCAGTCAGTGCAAACATCTACCTGCTTGAATTCTTAAATTCTTCACCTACCTTCTTAAATTCATACTGAGTAAGCACAGGGATCAGCTATAAAAGAAAAAGCTTCTGGTTTATCAAATGAAAAACCCAAATCCTTAATATTTCTACATAACAGGTAAGCTTTCTAAAAGACTCTCTTTTTTTATTTAAATATTACGCACCTGTAGTATTTCTCATTTTCCTTTTTTTCTGAGATGTATAAACCTAATATTTATGGCAAAAATAACCATTGGTGTGGAATAACTAACATGAGCCATTCAGATTACTTCAGCCTTCAGAGGGGTTGTGGTCTAGGATTTCCCAAATCTCATATCAGTGACAGCCTCAGCCAGACCAGCTCTCTATTCATTGTTCCAACCCACAGTGGTTATTGGTATTTTGCCACAAATTTTACTGACTTGAAAGTCTATTTCAATGTGGAGAGCATAAGCTAGTGGCTCTGAAGGCATCACTGTGACACTGCACAAACCAAACATCTTCCTGGTTGGGGACTCTGAGAAAACCCAGTGACTGGCTCCATTTTGGAGATAAAAATTTCACTCCAGGAGCTGAGTTACTGCCACCAGCCTGCTTATTCAGGGATGCATGGCAATGAGCTTTATGAAAACCCTTAGAGAACCAGCACTGAATTTCCATCTGAACAAAAAATTCAGTTGCAAGTCCACCAGTTCTGCCCTATGGAGTTTAACACCATAATACATGCTAACATATCTGGGACAATAGTGTCCTAAACCACACCACCTTTCTAATTTTCACATGATCCACAAGAGCACAATCAAGTCAGAAATTCCATCCCAGTAGGGAGTACTCACTTTTTCTCTCTGTCATGCATAGTATGGACAGGCTTACAAAAAATGCCTGCAATTGGAGCCATGAACACCTGAACTTCAACAGAGGCCAATTGTCAAAATACTGTAAGTTCATCTTCAGATCAAATATCCTCAATGGTTCCTTTGCACAGTACCCTTGCTTAGGCATTAGAGTGCACAAGTCTTCCTAGAAGGATCTTGGTTAAGATAAGATGATGTTCCTGTCTTGATCTTTTAGAACCCTGGTTTTGTGTGCTGTTATTTACTGCCAGGTCCAGAATTCTGCAATATTGTGACCTCATCCAAGTGTCTAAGCTCAGGTTGGAGATGTGCTTTGCATTCCTTGGCACTGTAATGCTATTTCTGATGACAAAAGATATCCTCTGTCAATGGAGGACATCTGCAAGTCTTCTGATAAATCAAGATTGCCTAAAATTTATTTTAATTAAAAAAAAAAAATCAAGTGAATTAAAACCATTTGAATTGTGAGACAGATAAATTATCTGAGAAACTGCAACACACAGAAAAGATTCAGGACCCAGAGTCTAGCAATTTCTTTAAAATTTCACACAAGTCAAGATGACAAACAGATGGCACAGCTAGGAAAATCTAGAAGGCAAAATATAACCCCCATGTCACTTTAATGATGCCTCAGCTTATCACAGCCTATATTTTAAATCAACTGATAAAGTATTTTTCTAAATCATAAAACTCTCTTGAGCTCTATTTTCTAAAGACAAACCGGTCTGTAAAGATGCATCAGTCAAGTAGAAGATTAATTCCTGTTGTACCAAGTTGTTGTTTTTGGCACAGAAGTCAATATTTATAAGACAGAAAGCAGCTGCAGCACGCAAGTTAGCATAGTGCATAAATCTTTGCAGCAGGTTATAGCAAGATGATGATACTATCCACAGGTAACACGATGGAAGCACTGCCACAACAGAGCCTTCCTAATGGTGGTCATCCATTTACCAGTGTGAGCCACGCTAATGAGGTCACACTGATTCACTTCATGTCATTTCCCCTTTGGAGGCAATCAGTGCAAATATAAACCAGTAATACATTAGGAGAGGTCACCCAGCGCAGTAGCTCTGCAAAGAGTGAGCTGTTTGTATAGGACTCCGAGCCAGATCCCAGCCTGCCTGGAGCAATAGGACGTGTGGCTACTGACATCAGGGCCTGGGAAGCAGATTAACCCCCTGTCCCCATGAAAGCTGGCTGAGGTACAGCACTGCCTCAGCTTTGCCTGGTGCAGCTCTTCATCCCCCTCTCTCATCACCCCTGCACATCGGTGCTGGGGGTCGCAGGAAGGGCAGAGGGTTAACTCTCAATTTTCCTTCTGCTGATTGAGGCTTCTGCCTCCTGCCTGGTGCTGCTGGATGGCAGCTTTGGGGCAGCAGAGGGACAGGGGCACAGCACTGCCAGGAGTTGTGGCAGATGTGGTCCTGCCTCCCTCACAGGGGGACAAGAGACTTGTCATTTGAGACATCACTCCACCTCTCTTGCTTGATGCACTAGCAATGAGACACCCACTGTCCCTTTCCCCCACAACAGAGACCTGCTGTGGTCAGCAACAGGGTCAGGGCACGTTGGATAATGCCTGACCAACCAACAAGGAGGGCCTCAGCAATCCCCAGCCTCGCCTTCCATATCTTCAGCCCAGCAATCATTCCATTCCATGGCATATGATGAGCTCTGCAGTGGAGAGGCTAGAGCTGATCTAATTTTTGATGTGCAAGGTTATACAGGTTTCCCATATCTCTGTCAGTCCTTTTCCCAGCGCTGAGATTGAAGATATCAAATCCCTTGGCACAGTATTATCTCTGAAACTAGAAGTGAAGGAAGTTCAGCCTATCAAAGAACTCGTGTATTTCTCCCCCTTCTTGAGAAGGCTGTCATGACAAAATTTTAGGGTTCTGGCACTTTTCACTTGAGTGTAGCTACTCACAAAACCATATGCAGTTTCAAGCCCATGGCTCTCTCTAGCCTCTGCTGCACTAGCTCTGACATTTCCAACCTTGATTGACCAAATTATATGGAGTTTTAAGCAAAGACGTTTGAAATTTAATGTTGAATAGAGATGCAGATTGAGCCCACATGGGAGGGAAATACGGTAGAAATGCAGAACCCCATTATAAGAATTTATCAGTGTACATTCTCCATGCTTTATAAATTTCACTAGCACGAACATCTATTTCATTCCTAGAAGAGAAAAAGCTATATTAATTTCTTGAAATAGGCAACAGAAAGAGATTGACTTGAAATAAACAAAATAGTTGAAATTAAATTTTCTTGGCAAGATTTGCTTGTGTTGTTCGTCAAATAAATGTACATTATGTCTTGCACTGTTACTCAGCTGTGATCCTGTAATGTGTTCTCTGCATCCTGTCAGACATATGATCCTTTGTCCCATAATAGACCCAACTATCTCACAACCAGCTGAGCTCAGGGTCATCCCAGGGTCAAGCTGGTTAAAGATGGCTGTCAGTTCTCTGCCTGACTCACAGACGAACTTTAAATCACCTTTATCTTACTTGTGCTGATGTTTTCCAGCCATCACTGCAGCAGGAGCTGTAGCATCTATGTACAATATGGGGAAATGTCAGCATCCCTGAAAATTTCTCTGTGGATCTACAATGTGCAGTGCACTCAATATAAAGAAAGTGCAGCTTGATGCATAATGTTGAAATGGGAACTATTTCAAATACCTTTATGCAAGGTAGTTAACAATATGGTTCTCATCCATCTTGCAAATGAAAACAATAATTCAGATGGTGAAATATCACCTTTCAGATCAGAAATATAATTATTACTTAGCCTGAAATTTCCAGCAAAAAGAGTATTTGCATAAGAAGGACAGATAATCTGGGAAATGCATCACCTAATGTTTTTATTGTGATAAATACCTCTCTTCAGCTTCTGCAGCTATACAACTTCTTAATGTTTGTCACAAGTCTCCAAGGTATAGAAGAAAGACATGTCCTGACTGTAAATTTACACGTGCTTTACTGCCAGTACAATGGCATAAACACATTTAACAGGATTGTCATTCCAGTTAGTTATGCTGATTCTGACATGCACCTATTTCATCTAAAATTGATAGTGCCTTTTGACCAGTTAGTAACATCACAATATGTTTTGTCTTTCTTTCTAAGGTTGAGCATGTTAGGGGCCAGAGAACTGCAGGAGAAAACAATCCCTGCATATCAAGTAAACACCAACAGATCAACAGCCAAACCTCCTTTTAAGAAAACTGTAGACAGCTGAACCCCAGCACATGTTCTGCATTTCTATGTCTGTTTCAGCCACAGCACACCTGCCTCAGGCAAAGACAACAATCTCCATTATGTCTAATAGTAAATAACACTGCTCCAACCCCTCAGAAGCTCTTGGCCTTGTTCACAATGTGTAGTACCCAGCACCCAAGCAGATGGTAACATTTACTAAAGATGTTAAAGCAGAAAGGAGGCAACTATTAGAGGACGCTTTGTGACAAGGGAAAAAACAATTTTCATGTTTTCCCTGCAGCAGAAGCCTGTGAATTTCAGACTGAAGAAACTGGGGGTAGACATGAAATCAGCTGCAAAAAACAAACAAGCATCCAGTGACAATAAAATATCACCCTTACCTTCAGCAGAGTTATCAGTGCTCAGATCAAGGGCTCATTTTCAAACCTCACACTGGGATGGAAACTGCACATACTCCTTTCCTTCCACACACTCCAGAATAAAGCTGGCAGGGCTTCCAGAAGGGAGATGGAGGTACATATATCTTACAGTCACATCTGGGTGACAAGGGTAATGTTTTCAGGGAAGGAAGGAAGGAAGGAAGGAAGGAAGGAAGGAAGGAAGGAAGGAAGGAAGGAAGGAAGGAAGGAAGGAAGGAAGGAAGGAAGGAAGGAAGGAAGGAAGGAAGGAAGGAAGGAAGGAAGGAAGGAAGGAAGGAAGGAAGGAAGGAAGGAAGGAAGGAAGGAAGGAAGGAAGGAAGGAAGGAAGGAAGGAAGGAAGGAAGGAAGGAAGGAAGGAAGGAAGGAAGGAAGGAAGGAAGGAAGGAAGGAAGGAAGGAAGGAAGGAAGGAAGGAAGGAAGGAAGGAAGGAAGGAAGGAAGGAAGGAATCTGCTTTTGTAAAAAATTTATTAAAAAATCTTCAAGCCATTCATTTTCTCTCCTGTGATCCACATGCCTTTTAAAGAAAAACAAACTTTTACATTCTATCAAAAGCATAAAACCATGGATGATGATAGGGAAACTAAAGAGTGCAAAAACCTGGAAGAAAAAAACTTGAGGAATTAAAAATGCCTTGAATAATAGTGATCCTGTTGGACAGTCACGTAAATTGTAACTTGAAATGCATCTCTGTGTAATACAGAATTTCACACTGTGCTTGGGAAAGGAGAAGATTTCACCACTGAGGATTCTCCTCTACACTGTGCACCCACTCCTGCCCCTACTCTGGGCAGCAGTCTGTCCTTACAGCTACCCCACTGCTCTATAGCCAGTATTCTTGGGGGCAGTGGCAGCTGTGTCCAACAGAACCCCTGCACAGTTTTCCATCTTCCTTCCTCACACGAGCCTTGCCCTTTTGACTACCCTCATTCTAACCTCAATTATAGCAATGGAAGAACTCCACCAAAGGCTGGAGAACATAAGCTCATGAAGTCTGGAAACCTGGAAAGGCTTGAATCACCAGTGAACAGATGCTGAAGACCTTGTCTCATAGCTGTGGATAAGCATCTGGGAAACATCTAGATAAAGCTTTATTTTTAATATTCTTTTTAGTAGGAGGAAGGAGCAAGGAAGGATTCATTTCCTCCATTTTCCTAAAAAGAATTTTGCAGCTCTTCAGCTTTTGAGTACATCTAGAATTCATTTTGCTGGTTAAGAAAAAGCCATATTTTCAGTAGTGGCATTCTGGCTAAGCCCACATACTCCTGCTCACAATTAAAGGGATGTTCTCACGTGGCAGCTCAGGGGGTGTCCTTCAGGTCCAGCTGGCAGGGTCTCTGGAGCAGAGCACAGTGCCTGCCTTCGGACAAACTCAGATTAAACAGGTATGTCTCAAGACAATGCTGCTGATGGATTTCATTCCTTTCTCCCTCTTATTTTTGAGCTCAGGTAATGGTTACCTCACTAGTAGTGTGAATTTTGGGGCTACTTCCACACTCCTTTTTCTGAGAAATTCCCCACTGGAACTACTAGGTCCTTTTATATAGCACAAATACAGCGGGAGTTAACATTTTGTGATGAAAGGAAATCTATTTGATGCCTGATGGCATTTTTTTACTCTAAATATTTTACTACAATGATAAAATAAAATAAAGTCCTACCCTCTGAGATGTGAACGATATATCTTAGATTACTTAATCTTCACTTAAATGCAGATTGTTTTTACAAAGGCTGATATATATTCCTTGCCCTGGAGAATATTTAGAGACAAATCTAAGGCCCAGGCTGAACTCCATCACTTTTGGTGCTGCTGCTCCAAACTAATATGGAATTGCACTACACAGAATACCTGCTTTAAGGATTAAAAACATGAAATAACGTGCCTCATTCTCATGAACCCTAAAGGACACACCTATGCACCCTCAGATGAGTCTTTTCCTTCAACATAGACACTTCAGACATGTCAGCACATGGAGCAGCTCTCAAAGGTGTTTCACCAAGGAAAATGGCTGTTGGAATTTCCTGTATGTAGTAACAGCATCCTTCTCACTCTGAGGCTCCGTGCTGAGTGCAGACACCAGGGGTGCAGGGGACCCTGTACAGCTGCATGGGGATCGCTGTCCCACGTGGCTGAACATGCATCCTGCCCTCAAGGAAAGGGGCCAGGTTTGTCTTAGCCAACACACACCTGAATGCAGTTAATATTGTTCAGCTCTTCCATTCATCTCCTGGCCAGTATCTCGGTCTCTAAGAGGAAAGGAATTTTATGAAATAAAGATCTAAGGGCTGAAAATGTGTGTGCAGAGGAGTTGGGGGCGGGGAGTGTGACAAACCTTGTAGCCCATGTGAAAGGTTGCTTTGCTTCTAGACCAAAGGGGAGGAGGCCTGATCCTGCTCCCATGCTAGATAAGCAGATATCCTCCAGGCAAGCAAAGCTGGCAACAGGCTGAAATCGTGGTGAGAGTTGAAAAGCTTGTTTTTCTATATGCACAACAAACCAGAAACGTTGACAGAAAAGTAAAAGAACATCTGCTCATGCTGATCTATGAATGCTTTTCCTGGATCCATTAACCTCCTTTCTTTGTCTGTCTCTCTTTTCTTCCTAAACTGAAAATTATCATTTTAAATATTTCAAGGCTTCCATTTCTCTATTAATCAAATTAAATCTCCTTATCTACAGTTAAAATACTCTGTGAGGTCCTTCGACCAAAGATTATCTGCCTCGCGATTAGAAGTCATTTTTAATACAACAGGCGGGAAATAGAGAACCACAGCTGTAGAATCAATACAACTATAAATTACATGGGAAAGGAAATGGTAGCATCCTAGCTTGAAACAACAGATTTATTATCAAAGAGGATGGTATTTTATCGACAGAGTACATAAGTTTTATAAAGAAAGAGAGAAGGAGACACAGAGAGAGAAATCAATGTTGACATGGGCTTGCAGTTGCTTTAAATGCTGCATTTGTGGTAACTAATTTTCATTTCTTTTTATAATTTATAAAATGTCACACTGAAAAATGTTTACTGGCTAAAAAATCCTGTGTGGAGAATTTTCTAAGGCAAAACTCCACTGATTTTAATTAATAAGATCTGTAGAATAAGGTCCCATTATGTGTTGTGTATTTTATCCTGGTTAAGACTGGCTACTAAAGGACTTCACCCATTCCCATATTTTAAACAATATCATAGTTCGGGTTGCAGCTAAGATTTGTATTTAAACTTCAAAGATTTGTGTTTATTTTGACTCCCATCTACAGAATAGCATGAGAAAAATTGTTCTTTCTGATAGCAGCAAATACTTTAAATGCATCACCCTCCCCTTCCACATTCAGAATTCATCTCTGGTTGGTTACATATAGGATTTAAAAAAAAAAAAAATCCCTGAACCTGTGATCAGAAGATTTGCTGCTAGATGTTCACTGCTTTCAGTGCACAGTCCGCCCTGCTGTCTTCCCAGTGAAAAGCAAAGGGGGAAATTTTTGCCTGTTGTTGAATATGGAGTTTCCAGTTAGAGCCTGATCCAAAGCCCAAGGTAATAGCTATGTCTTCTTCTCTTTCAGCTCCAACAAAAGTGGAAGTCACCCTGTATGGCTGGCCAGTCTCAAAACACATCATGATGTTCAAAAAAGGGGATTACATAGAGATTATCTGGATTCCTAGAGTCTCTCATCTGATTTGCAATCAAACTGTCTTGTTGGAGGGTCCTCAGCAGAATTTTCTGTAGGTTTGGCTGCATTCCTTAAAAACTTTACTGTATAAATGCTGTTCAACCCCTGGGGTGAGAAAGATGTGATCTGAAGAGAGAAAACTTATCTTTACTGGTGAATTACCAGGCTGAGTGAGGCTGATTTTTGGATTTGCAGACTTGTGGGTCTCAGATGAGCTGAGTCTCCCTGAACCACAGTAGGTCCCACTCAAAGCTAGGTTTCAGGTATAAGCCTCAAAATCTTTCAAATCTTTCAGTTTGTGAGCTGACTTGAAAGAAGCTTGAGTGATGCCTCTTTATGTGAATCTAAGTTTTTGGGGCCATACATGCTCCTGTAGACATAGAAAAACCCTATATCTTTCCTGTGCAGTGGAATCTGAGCTCTTTCACTAAAGACAGGTCTTCTCAGAGCCTTTTTGCCCCACCCTCTATTTTTATGATCACTGCCTTGCCTCATAGCACTGTCAGAAACACAGAAAATAAAATATACAGGGGGATGTAATAAACAGCAAAGCCCCATGGAGTCCTGCCTGTCTGCAATACCCACTTCAATGTCTAAACATATTGTTCATGTTAATACTGTTTGCTGGTAGGAGTGTTCCTCCAAGATAACATTTTTGTGCAGTGAAATATGCATGGCTCTCAGATGGCTCAGCTCAGATGGGATCACCTTTCAGTTTCTAGACAGTGTTATTTTTTTACCCTTTTTTTTCCCCATCACAGCATGAAGAACACAACACTACCCCGCCAATGCCTTTTGTTTTATGACCCATCTGTCCACAGAACTATGCAAGGATGTTAAATCCACTGACAGTGCAGAGCTGTGCTGCAAGGATTTTTTATTTCTTGCAAAATAGAGTAATGTGGTCCAAGTGTCTACCTTTGCTGGGTGCTGGTGGGAATATTTTGCAACTATGCTAAGAAGATAAATTGAGGTTTGGATGACATTTCCACTGCAACTGATGTTTTGCTGTAGAGTTGAGGTAATATACCCATTGTAAAAGTAAAGAAAAAGCTTGGTTTTATTGGAACAGAAGAGTTTCAATTAAAACTGTGTAGATATTTCCACTTCTGTGTCTTAGCCCCTTCCATGACCTTCACCTTCCTATGAAGTGGGAAGTTTGGACACGTGGTTGTTCTCCAAGACCTCTCCAGTAAGCCCCCACTGCTCCCAGGAGGGGTCTGTGATTTATACAGGTGTGTTTTGCACCTGAAGGTTCACTGGTGTGCAGTGGAGGAGGCCCCTATTTCCACCACCAGCCTCATCCTCACCCCCATCTCTTTTCATTACTTCACGAAGCTGGTCTCCTGTGTTTTCTCTGCTCTTTATTGCTTGTCACCGAGGCTGAGTGACTGCTGAAGATGAGAGGGGATGAGGAGTGTGAAGAGGGAAGCTCCTGCCTTTGGTCTGAGCCTGACGGGGAATGATGAAAAACACATGGGCTATGAAAAAGTCCAGTCCAACTTTCTGTTTACCGAGCTCCCTAGAAACGTCAACATCTGTCACCGAGTTACCCCTAAAAGGGGCACCCGCTTGCTATGGGACCCCGATGGCAGGTCCCATCCCTCTTCCCCAGCACGGGCTGGAGCGGAGGGGTGTTGACAGAGGGAAAGGGAGGTTATCCGGGATTTGGTGATGGCTGTATTAATAGACAAAGGACATCAGAAGCGATATCCCCGGCTCAGCGCTGCGGTGCCGCCTCGGGCTCGGCCGGTCGGCCCGCAGAGATGGGCTGGGCGCCCGGGCAGCTCTCGGGTGAGCCTGACTTTTGCCGTCCCCGCAGGCTGGTCCCGAGGGAGAAAGAGGCTGGGAGCTGAGCTGGGCTCGGAGGGGCGCGGCCGCCTCGGAGCGCGGCCCCGCCGCCCCGGACCGGGCGCCGAGCGGAGCGGTCACAGCCCCGCTCCCTTGTTATTCCAACCCACACAACGAATTTGCCTCGTATTAGTAATTTCGCCAAGATCAAATACAAAGACAGCTGCGAATGAAATCGATCCCTACAAAATGCGCTAGAGAAGTGTTCAGTCAAAGTAGATATTTCCTTGTTCTTTCTTTTTCTCTAATTTATAATAGTCGATAGCATATTGCAATTTTTTTACTTTCCTTTTATTTCCTTTCCTTTCTTTTTTTTTTTTCTTTTTTTTTTTTTTTTTTTTTTATCTTTCCTTGTCCCGCATGGGATAGAATTAGAACATGCATATGCACCTTGGCAAAGCCAAGCTTATCGGATGCAAACAGGAGCCGCTGCGCTGCGCCGAGACACCGGGCGGGCATCGAGACAGGCACCGGGGCAAACACCGGGCATAGCGAGCTCGTCCCTGGCTCTCGACCTCTCACACTATCTACAACTCTGGCGAGCAAAACGCTTCATGAGTCCTTGTACATTCCTTATCCCCCCGCCTGCAGCTGGCTGCATCACCTCTGACACCGATGCGAGCACAGAATGAGAGCTGTGACTGAGATTGGCTTCGTACCTCCCGCTGTCCCCCTTGTATTTGGAGTTACTTGATTTTTTTTTTTCTTTTGCTACTTTTCCTTTCTTGAGCGGGAGAAGTTTCGAAATACTTTGAGTTTGTGTTTATTAAATGGGCACTCGGAGAATTCATCAACTGGCTACTGGTTTCATCGTAGTCGATGCTGATGGTTATTCGACCACATTTTTATCCTAATCAGTAGCTCCGATTTAACTTCGTGAGATATACACTTTCAAGGGAAATAGATTAGAAAGACAAAATAACGGTAAAAGTAATAGTTGAAACATTCTCCGTGTTGACCAAAGGCTTACACTGTGACATTGCCCTATAAAAAGTAGCACAGAAGCATTCTCCGGACCCATTCCTGCTCGTATTAGTGAAACGTGTAATCCCTTTGAAGTTACATGGCAAAGAAGGCTCCTTGCAGATCAAAATCAACACAGTTTGTTCCCAAATGCCTAGGCACATGAGAAGACTTTTTTTTTTCCCTGGAGCGCCCATTGATTTCATTGGTCTTTCCGAGCTTGAAACAGGAGTAACTGTGACCTGTAATATTTTATGACACATAAACCATAAAAGAATAATGTTAACAACAAGAGTCGGCCAAGTAGTGTGCCTGAGGGAGAAAAGGAATGTTTGTCTTGGAAAAGGAGAAAGGCAAAAGGGAAAGAGAAAGAGGGAGAGAAAGAGAGAAAAAGTGAGAAAGGCAGACAGAAAAAAAATATGAGGAAGGAAGGAAGGAAGGAAGGAAGGAAGGAAGGAAGGAAGGAAGGAAGAAAGAAAGAAAGAAAGAAAGAAAGAAAGAAAGAAAGAAAGAAAGAAAGAAAGAAAGAAAGAAAGAAAGAAAGAAAGAAAGAAAGAAAGAAAGAAAGAAATTTTCAAAATACTTTACATATCTGTTTATTCGTATATTATTAATTTCATTATTTATATAATGATTTTTTTTTGTGGTTACCAATTTACTGTGATCTCACAGAGCTAATTACTGAAGAAAAACAAAAAACAGATCTTGCTCCTGAGATGACGAAGAAAACATTCCTAAACTACTCTTTCTCCCTTAAAAAAAAAAAAAAAAAAAAAAAAACAGCCCGGTCCCCGCCGTGTCCAGGGCCCGGCCGTGCCGCAGGCAGGCGCTGCCTCCCGGGGCCGTCCCCAGCGCGGCGCTGCCGCCCGGGCTCTCCCGCGGGCTCCGGCCTCGTTCGGAGCATCCCCGGGGCCTGGCCGGGAGCTCAGCGCCTTCCGTGCCCAGGGTCCCCCCGCAATTCCTGGGTGGGAGGGGGCATCGCTCCCGAAAAGCAGTTTGCCGGTAAAAAGCCGCTCGAGTCTATAGCCCAAGCGTGAGCTGCCATTAGAGAGTTACTAATAAATCCCTATTAAGCATGCATTTATGCAGTGATTATGTGAACTTTGGCCTTTGCAGAGCCAGCAATTAACGGCGACGTCCATCGCGTTTTTGCTCAGATTTCTGTTCTTTTCCCATGCAGGATGGAGTAGGGAACACGGCTCCATCAGCTCCTCCAGCTGCCGGGTGCCCCTCCAGCCATCCCTTTCCTCATCACTGCTGAGGAGAAAGCCCCAAGCACCCATCCCTTTGCCCCAGGACCCCCGCTTGAAATTGCCGAGTCCTTTGCGGGATGGTTTTTTTCTTTCCCTCACTCCGGTACCTCTCCGGGGTATACCCGCCTGAGCGTCTGATGCAGCGCGGGGAAGATGCCGAGTTTGTGCTGTCTCCGCAAAATAGCGGAAAGCTGTTAAAATTTAGTAAAAGTATGCTGGGCAAAAATAAGAGGAAAGTTGCCGCTGCCGGGGAGACAGCGAGGGAGAGAGAGGGAGAGGGATGACTCTGTAATTGTTGCCTTTATCAAGGCTGTGAGATTAACTACTGGGATTTATTCTAAAGTGACCCATCACCGAATTCATTTCTGCTTGAACTTTCGGTGAACCTGAGATTAAAGAGGGGAGAGCAGCTAAGCAGTTTGTTGTTAGCTGCCTTTTCAACAGCCCTTTCAGACTGAGTAAATATTGATCGGTTTCAATCTGATTGCCCCAGAGGAAAACACCAAAGCATCTCAATAGCCTCCAAAAGTAAACTTTAAAGGTGAACAGCAGAGATGGCCTTAAGTATGATAGGAAGATACTAAACTCCGTTTGACATTTGAATGCGATTTGTGTTGACGGGTTTTGATGAGATGCGGGGTTTTTTCTTCATTTTTCCCCCGAGGTTCTAGAGAGTTGGTTTTTTTTTTTCATTTGAAAATGTGTAAAAAAAAAAAACCTCACAACCCGAAGCGTAAATTAGTGTCTTGATTGAAAGCACTTTGTGGGAGGGGGTTAAACGATATTTTTGTGGTTGAAACTATAAGCTAGAGATTTCATTTTTCTTCACCGCACCCCTGAACCCAAAAGCTGATGGTATCGAAATAGGGTTAATGCTAACAAAATGAGACAGGATCGGGAGGTTTGGAGCATCTTTGCTTGAAATACATTATGACTGCGGGGGATATATACATACATATATATATCCCGATATATATATAGGGTTTGGGCTTGGAAGGAGATGGAATTCTTTGCCCATCGCAGATTGACGCACTGGCAAGTGTCTTGTCTCTCGTATTTAGGCTGTAATTTATGGCCGCTTTTTCTAACACATTAAGTCAACACCGGTGGAATCGAGTTGTAGATCCGGATTCCAGCAATGTTAAGATCCAGATTTCGATATTGAAATGCCCTCATTGGCATGTAAATGCCACTTTAACACATCCAAGACTCTGGAAGAAGGCCATCTGTTTTGCTTTGTGGCTTTACACTAATAAACAAAAGGTAAAGTATATGGCAGGAGGGGAAATGAAAGAAATAGGAGGCATCGGCGGGAGCCTTTGGAGACAGCCCTGCTCCCTTGCAGATAGCTCGGCTCTTGATATGGCCGCCGCGCCTTGCAAATCAGGGCTTGTCTCTTTTGACACCGAAGTGAAGAAAATTTCGTTGACTCTCTGCAGATCCCGCAAAGCAAAGCCTGCGTGGGCAGATCAGCCTCAGGAGAAGCCCGCTGGCACTTCCCGCAGCTGGGCCGGGTGAAGAAGATGTTAGGCGTGTTTGCGTTGTAATTCAAGAGGCATCAGTGACTTGAGAGATCCCCGTCCAGCTGAGCATGCCTCTGCTCTGTCCTGCCACCCAGGTTCTCCCCACAGAGGCTCCTCTCCCTTCCCGACCTGTTCGCTTGACATTTCTTGGAGTAGTTGTTATATTTACCTGCAACAGCTTTCTCTCCTCCACACCCGGGGGAGGTGGGGGCAGAAAGACACGGAGAAAGAGTGGAAGGGACGGTGCAAAGGGCTGGGGAGCCATCTCTCACTTTGGCACCCCGTCAAGCGCTAGGGATAGCAGCTTGGGGTGGGAGAGAGAAGCCAAGCCGGACAAGCTTAGTGCCCCGGCTAATTAAATGTGCAGTCCTTGGAGAGGGGTCTGCAGTGTGAGGAAAGACTGGCTGAAGAGAGTTTCTGCTTTTGAAGGGTGCTCTGTTTATTTAAGTGTCAGCATCCATCCCGAGGTGAAAAGGTTAGCACTTGACCCAGGAAGTTCTCCTGTTTGTGCTTCAGAATTAGATTGGGATCACAAATTCCTCCCAGTAACAGAGAATGGAGAGGAGTGCCTTATATTGCCTAAAAAGAATATTATTTGGGCGTAGGAGAGGAAGAAGTTTTGTGTAGGAAGTCAGATTAGGCTGACAGAGCTCTGATTCTGACAGAACAACATAGGTTGTAAGTAAGTAAGGTTGTGAGACTCTTACCCCCTTTTCCCCTTGGAAGGACCCCAGTAGAAGAAAATAAGGGAAACAAAACTGCTGAGCCCAGCCTGTGACTCAGCTCTGACGTCACGCAGAGGTAGGCAGACGAGAGCTACCTGAAAGTGGAATATATTTATTACAGACATTATAAGGACCCGTAAATCCTGCCCTGGGTTCCACCACTGGTGGAATCACAGAGACTTTCATGATTGTACAGAAAAATCAGGAGGACATTTTGCTCACACACGATAACTGATAGAACTCAGTGTACCCGCAGTACAGCAAAGCACGGTGCGTCATGCAAAGGTCTGGACACCAACCACAGAAATTATACATTCATTTGGCCATTTGTCACATTCACGAGTAGTTTGAAAAGACATCGAGTCTAAAGGAAGGTTAATATGAAAATAGGAAGAGGCGAGGTCTTTTGGATGGTTGTACCCTTCAGCTGAGCATAATCCAACAGCTTTTGGGGCAGGGGGGGAAAGGAGAGGGAGCAAGCACACCGGGTAAGGTTTAAAAAACCTAGTGCAATTGAAGCCTTGTTTGTCACATTTAAAGAAATAGCGCTACTTTTTTGAGGTATCTGCTTGAGCTTAAGACGTTTGCTTGATACGGTCATCTACTTTACCAATATAAAAATGGATCCAGTTTGGCGAATGCACTCACCCTGCTTAACCTGATAATCGAAACATCATTCTAGAAAAATCTGTAAAAAGATAAATCTCTCGGACAAAGTATTTACAAGCAACAAACTTATTGACACGAACAAAGAATACATTAAATTAAGGGGATGAAAGTCCTATAAGTCGTGTAAACACTTGCAATAGTGCATCTCTTTGTGAGGTTATGTACCCTAAATAACCTGTCTTTCACTCAGGGAAACTCGGTGGAGCGTCCTTGAAGTGGAGGAGGGAGACCCTTACGCGTGTGCCAACACATCTCCTCCAGCAGAAAAGGAAGGGGAGGCCGGGAAGAAAATACCCTGGCACCACGGCCCCGGGACCCGGCGGAACCGGCACCCCCAGGGCTGGACAGCGGCAGGGACGGCGGAGGTAGCGGGGAGGGAACGGCAGCGCGCCGGGACCTCTCGGGGTTACCGAGCGCCCGAGGGACCGACAAAACGGTGTCGGACGGACGCGAGCCCGCTGGCGGGGGCGTCGCGCCGGGCGGCCGTCGGGGCGCGGCCGGCCTCAGTTGGGAGCAGCGAGCGTGTCCGAGGCGGAGGAGGCGGGCGAGGCGCTGCAGGGCGAGGAGCAGGACTTCTCCGACGAGTCCTCCGCCTTCTCCTCGCAGCCCGTGGGGGTGGCGGGGGAGATGGGCAGCAGCCCCTCTTTCTCCCGTTTCTTTTGCTTCATCCGCCGGTTCTGGAACCAGATCTTCACCTGCGTCTCGTTGAGCTGGAGGGAGGCGGCGATCTCCACCCGCCTGGCCCTGGTCAGGTATTTGTTGAAATGAAACTCCTTCTCCAGCTCGGTGAGCTGTTTGGTGGTGAAGTTAGTTCTGACCGTGTTGGGCTGCCCCACGAAGCCGTACTCGCCAGCCTTGCCTGCGAAGGGACATGCAGCGGTGAGTAAGAGAGCGCAAATGATTTATAGGCGATGTAATCAATATGTCCACACCGGCTAAGCGATAGGGAGCAAGAACTTCCTAGGATAAGAGGGAAACCCCGGCAGAGTGAGTGATGGAGTGCGAGGTGCTAAACCGGAGTCAGCCTCTAGTGTCAGAGCAAACTTGATAAGTGGTTTATGAATTACCAGAAATACGACCACGGGAGAGGAGGAGAAGGGGGAGAGTCAGGAATAAGTAGTGAGGAGTAAGCGGCGCTGGTTTTTAGCTCCGCGGGCAGACAGCCGCGACTGCTCCCAGAGGTGCGGGCCGCCCTACCTGCCCAGCGTCCCGCGGGATGTCGCGCCTCCTTCCCAGCACCCGCGGCGGAGAGGGAGAGGAGCGGCCCCCTCCCCGTCCCTCCCGCCGGCCACTGACCTGTTTTGGGTGGGTTTCTTTTCACTTTCATCCAGTCGAAGGTCTGCGCCGGCGGCGAGGTCTCGGTGGAGGGGGAGCGGGCGTTTTCCCGGTGGCCAGAGTGGAGGGGAGACAGGGCATGGTTGTAGGTGCCCAGGGGCAGGCTCTGCTGCTCCTGCCCGTAGGGGGGAGGCACGTACTGAGCGGGGGCCCCCGCGTAGCCCTGGTGCGGGAGCGGGTGCTGCGCAGCGGCGGAGGAGGAGATGCTCCCCGAGTACACGGCGGGGGCACAGGGAGGGAAGCCGCCGCCCAGCTCCGCGTCCTGCCCCAGGGGGTAGGGGCTGTACGCCGCTCCGAAGCCCTGCGCGCCGTAGGTCGGGCCGCAGCCGGGGTGCGCGTAGGACACCCCCAGCCCGCCGTGGTGCTGGTAGGCGGCGGGCTGGGCCGGGCTGTGGTGGTGGTGGCGGTGGGGGCTGATGGGCACCCCGCGGCCCGCCAGGAAGCGGTCCTCTCCGCTGCAGCTGCCGGCGCTGACGGCGCAGGGCTGGAAAGTTGTAATCCCGTGGTCGGGGTGGTAGGCGCGGGCGGCGCAGCCCCCCGCCTCGCCGCCGAGGACGGGGTACTCGAGGAAGGAGCTCATCCTCGCCGCGTCCCTCTGTCACGCCGCCACCGGGTCTTCAGCGTCCGGCGGGGCCGCGCCAACTTTCCCACTTCCTCCATGGGGCCGGCAGGAAAATGACACGAAGGCGCCGGCAGCGGGCAGGCACGTGGGGGGCGGCAGCCAATGGCTGCGGCGCCCGCGGGGCTTCCCCGGCTCCTGCCGCCGGTACAGCGCCGCGCCGGGGGCATTTAAACGCCGAGCGCTCCGACCGCGGCACCGCGGGGCAGGGAGGCGGTGGCCGCGGCCCCCCGGGGGTGGGGGGCGGGCCGGGCCGGGCTGTACACACACACACACACACACACACACACACACACACACGCACACCCACCCGCACAGCCACCGCGGCAGCCCCCTGGGTCTCGTCCGCCAGCTGAGTGAGGAAGGCAGGAGAGACCCAGAGGCTGCGCCCGGCCCGCGGAGCCCAGCGGCCGTCCTCTCCAGGGTGAGTGCTGCTGCCAGGGTGCCCCAGCATCACCCAGCTGCCGGTGCTGTCAAGATTGCACGGGGCACCTCTGCTGCCCGCCAGCCCCCGGCAGGGGCAGCTTCGGCGGGGGGAGGGCGAGGGGAGGCGACTGGGTCCACGGCACGGGGCGAGGGATGGGGCGGAGAGAGGCAGAGATAGTGCTGAGACCCTTGGAACGGGAATGAGAATGGGACAGTGGATGCGGCTGGGGACTTCTACGGGGGTGGGTGTTGAGATAGGGACAGGAAGGAAGGTAAGGATAAGGTAGAGAACAGGCATGGGACCGCGGATACGGATGTGGATGGGATGCGAGTGAAGATGGAGACGGTAACAGTGCCGGTGCAGAGGGATCTCGCTGGTCCTGCCCCGCCGCAGTCCCAGCGCAACGCCACGCCAAGAGTTAAAGGGGCTTGTCCAGCCGCATCACCAGGCGGCCGCAGACATTAGCATGGAAATGAGGCGCTTTTGGGACTGACGACCATTGTGCTCTCCCAGGCTCACCGGCCACCCTCTGGTCCTCATCCCTGCTCACCCTCGCCAGCCCAGGGCTGGGGTAGGGAAGGAGGAGCCGGAGGCAGGAGGACGAATGATTGGATGGGGGCTCTGCAGCCCATCTGCTGTGCTCCCGCAGCGCCGCTGCCGCCCGTCCGCCTTGGGACAGGGTGGGGGGACGGCTGTCCGGGATGCCGCGGGTCGCAGCCCGAGGACAGAGCCGGGACAGGGGCAGAGGAGCTGCGGGAGGTGCAGGGCCCTCCGCCCCGGCCCCTTTGTGCCTGCGCTCCGCCACCCGGGTCGGCGGTGGAGAGAGGTGGCAGATGGCCAGTGGCAGAGGCGGCCCCAGGACCCTTGGGGACCGCGCTGAGCATCGACTCCAACCCACCCCTACCCAACACCGTGGGGAGGTGGGTTAAAAAATGGGTACGTGGCCGGAGAAAGAGGGATGGCGGTGAGATGCGGGTTACGACCTCATATTTGGTTTACGTATGCGGAAAGGGAAAGGGGAGGTGAAGGCCGGGCATCCGTCTGTCCCAGCGCACCCAGCCGTCTGCAGGCAGAAAGGACGGCACCAAAATCTTCAAAAGAAGTTCTGCAAAACGTCAGCCTCGGAGAAAGATGGATGGAAAATCAAGTCCCCTGACACCAGCCCCAGGAGGGGCTACCCCCTCTATTTCTGCAGGTGCCGACTCTTACGTCCCTCTGTTCTCACGCTCGATTCTTGCTTGTTTTGAAATCCAAAAGGCTCTTCTACCCCGCCACCACTCCCCGCTCACGAATACACACACCCACAAACACACCCTCAAGCTCCTCCCTCCCAGATGAACTACAGCACTCTCCCCTAGGTGCAAAGCTCTCCTACTGCTGGTAGGTCAGCCCCTATCGCACGGCATCCGCACGGCCTTTCTACCCTCGGCCAAAACCGAAGGGCGCCTCTCTCCACCACGCGTCTATCCCGGTGCCCTCCGTATGACTATTTGTTCTGATTTACTGCAGAGGCAGGGGTGGTTAAGGGCCCTCTGGAAAGGTTCAGTTTCTTAAACTGCAGGGGGGCGGAGTGGAGGATAAGAGCAACAACACTCCAGAGGCATTTATGGTATTATACTGCACCAATTTTGGTCATGGTTACAGCTGTAAACACATTTATTTCATTCTTGTAAACCAGTTGTGGGAAATACTGCATAAAGCAGAGAAAAAAAAATAGAGATTAAGACTGCTTGCTAATAAAAAAGCTGACATCTTCTCAGTGCTTTTTCTGTCAGCCAAGAAAGCAAAATATTTTACTACAAGTAGATCCCTTTTACCCGTAAATTCCGACGAATCACTTTGCTTACAGTCTACAGCATCCTGAAATCCTTTTTTCTCTGCCTTTTTGGTGCCATTGTCTCTTGTTGCATTGTCTCTCTGGCAGGGCTTTCGGGTTTTGCTGCCCGCACTAAGCATGGGGGCAACATCATGAGAAGGGTCGGAGCAGAGGAGGAGCGCACACCACACCCGCCCTCCTCCCGTCCAGGCGAGGGGGAGCTCCTGCCCCTTCCCCTGCCCTCAGGCCATCCCGGCCCCTCCGCGCCCCTCCGCGGCTTCTCTCCGCGTTTCCTGCCACGGAACTGAGGCTGAGGGGGCGATCCCTGCTCTTTAGGCTTTTCCGTGGGAGTGTGCCCCCGCTGTGGCCCCAGAGTTCACCCGGAGCCTTGGAGGCGGCTCCTTCTTGCTGGATTCCCCCATTTATTTAAATTGAGTTTGCGAGAAGTTTAAACCTCATAGCACGTTTCCTTTTCCTTTTTCTTTTTTTTTTTTTTTTCCTATTTGTTTTATGTTTCTGGTTTTTGTTTGGGGTTTTGGGGGTTGTTTTTACTGTTAGGGGTTTTTTAGTTCGTTTTGCTTTGGTTTTCTTTAAGCGTTGTCAGCATCCGGAAATCTGGGCACAAAAGAAACCCCAACCCTTATATGCACGTTGCGGTCCAATTTAACCCAGTGGCAGAGGAGTGAAAATGCCGGTAAGACCGCTCGCTTTCCGCAGGGACATGGCTGGAGCAGAGGGAAGGAGGAGAACCAAGGCCGAGGTTTCACCGCGCCCGCAGCTCAGCCAAGCTGTTGTTTTAAAAGAGCAATAAAAGTGAATTATGACTAAACGCCTTCTCACTTAATGGTTTTAGACGGGGATCCCCAGCCCCGGCAAATACGTAAGAGGATTTTTATTTGTGAATGTGTTCCTGCAATTGATCTCTTTGATGACATTCTCATTCATAGAAAGAGTTTGATTTATGACTTTCGGAAGAATTGCGTTCAGCCCTTCTAGCTATAACCCACGCATCCCAGCTCCAAAGCGTGTAGCAGGGCTGGGAGACAACACTGCTCGCACGGACGGACAGCAGAGCCCCGTTCACAAGCCCCCACCCAAGCCCCATTCGTGTAATGCGACCACTCGCAGCCACACGCACGCAAGGAACCGCGAACGCTCCTCCCGGGATCCCCGGGCCCCGGAGCGGCAGAGCCCCGCCGGCATCTGTTGCTCGGTTTTGGCCCGAAGGACGGGGCTCACCCTCCGCTTTGGGGCTCGGCAACGCCGGGTGGCAGGAAATTTGGTGGAGATCTCGGAAAGCCCGTCTTTGCCGCCTTCAGCAGAAGAGCGAGGAGCCCGAGGAAATTGTAACTTTAAAGTCAGAGTTTCCCCTTTTCGTTATCAGTCTTTCACCTCCCAAGAAGGCTTACACAGAAAAATATCTTCGGGTCTGCCCCCGCACCGCCCCCGAGAAGGATGGAGTGGAAAGGCCGGTTCCTCCCTAAATACTTTTTTCTTCTCCCTGCGTTTCTGCCACCCTTTTGATTTCACAGGCACTAACTTCTCCATTTCCTCTCCTCCTAGGGCTGATTTCTTGGATTACTCAGCACGTGAGAAGTAACCAGCCACATTCTTTGTGAGCTGTGATATTTTTAAAGTTAGGTTTTATGAAATATCTTGCTAGCTGCTAAGCACTACTTTCTAGAAAATCAGGATTATTTAAAAAAAAAAAAAAAAAAAAAAAAAAGAGCCCCTTTAGTTTACGTAACAGGCTGGTTTCTGCAGGGGACCCTTATCCTACCGAGTCCCTCTTACGTTCTGCCTGTAACAGAGAAAGTCCTCGTTCATGCTTTTGTTACAGCTCAGGATTTCCAAGCTTTGTATCCTCACAGACATAAGATGCCACATTTATACATTAAAAGGAACAAATCTCCACCAAACCTGTGAATGCTTTTAATTTCTTTAGTTTCATTTTCCTTCCCTTGTGAGAATCCTTATAATAAAGAAAATGAACTGATTTTTCCTCCCTAATGAATGTCCTAAATTGCCAAAAGGGAAGAGCTCGTTGTCAGAACGCTGGATTTTGATTATTAGTAAGCTAATAGTGGAAGGGATGGAGAGAGATATCCGTCATGTTATTCATCTTGAAAGCAGAGAGAAAGAGAGGAGAAAGAGAAAGAAAAAAGAGAAAGCTCCTTGTAGCAAACAAGAATTTATTCTACCAAAAATACTTATGACAACGCATCCTAATGCAATACAAAAATAAAAAGAAAGTGAAGATACATTCCTATATGATCACTTTCTTACAGACCTCATATATTGCTTTCATAGAAGGACCTAGAATGTGGCTAGGTTAAAATTGAACACAACTAAAACTTCATAAGGAACGGCAAAATGGCATATCAGAGGGAAGTAACAAACAGAAAATACTGAAGAGGGAAAGGGAAGGGAAAAATAAAATTAATTCACTGGGGGAAAATTAAGAAGAATAAGGAGGAGAAAGCAGGACCCTTGGAGAGAATGTCTTTAATTTCTTAGTAATTCAGATGCTGCAAGTCAATTGTGGTGAGTGTGTCTGTAAAAAAGTCAAAACTGTCAGCAGAGATATCTACGGGACTGTCCAGAGATCCTGGCAAACTGGGGGAAACTGCATCTGAAAGCTGTAGGCAGGAATCTGTGGAAAAAACGTTAAAGTCCTGTAAAGAAGGGACATCTAGGGCCTCAGGACTGTCATTGTTCAGGCCAGCTGCACAGTTCTGGGCCATTGTTGAGAGGCAGTTTTGAACAGTGGGTGACTGATGTTGAAAATGTTTCAGATTTTTCTCATTGCTCGTTAAAGGCGAAACGGGGAAAGTTTGGGATTCGCCATTGTGCGCATTCTGCGCCTGCTGCTGGGAGAGGGCATTCTGCTGGAAAGCGTAGCCTTCCCGCTCCAGGAGAGCGCCGGAGACGTTGCTGAGGGCTTGCTCGAAGAGGGATTTCTCCTCCTCCTCCTCTTCTTCCTCGTCCACAGCTTTTTCGGGGTCCTCTAGGTTCTTAAATTTCCCCTCGCTGTTTTGATTCTCCTTGCACTGGGTCTGTCTCTTGTGCTTCATCCTCCTGTTCTGGAACCACACTTTGACTTGTCTCTCAGTCAGATCCAGCAAGGCTGCAATCTCAACCCTCCTTGGTCTACAGAGATACTTGTTGAAATGAAATTCTTTCTCTAGCTCCAAAAGCTGGGTGTTGGTGTAAGCCGTCCTCAGGCGCCTAGATCCACCGCTACCGCTATCGGGGATTTCAAGGGGGTCTGTTAAAAAAGAAAGAAAAACAAAAAAAAAGAAAAACACCACCACACCACACGCACCCCAAAGCATCACCGCCAGAACAGCGAAAGCAAAGACACACGGACACACATACAAAACAGATAAATGCACGGATTGAATTTCAGCGCCCCAGCACATCGCATCCCGGGGGGGTGGGGGGGAGTGCTCTCTCTGCATGTATGTGTCTATATCTATATGTCCATATAGCATAAAATAGCAACTGCAACAAAATGGCCGCCTTTGGATGCAGTAAACCCATTGTGTTGCACTGCTGAGAGCCCGGTGGTGCGTGCCCCTCGGCCACCTCCGCCAAATCGCTGCCTCCAGCTCCCCAACCTCCCCACACCAGAGCAAACTTTATATTAGCCATACCGCAATTTATAATTAATGCATCAGCTGCTTAGCTGAGCGGGAGCAATCTATCACTCTTCATTACTGTCAAATATCCTAACTCTAGGACGGCGAGACAAGAGAGGTCAGCTCCAACTCAAATAAATCATCCCGCATTAGGCAAGTTTGGGGAAAGTTTGGGTTTCCATCGAGCCCCGCCAGCTCCGTCCTTCCCGCCCGCCCGCCCTCCGCCTCGTCCCCCCGCAAAGCCGGGGGGATGCGGGGAGCCAAAATAGCGGCCCGGCGGGGCTGGCGGCACGTCTTTGGACTGACCTTTGTGGCTGAGGCAGGCAGGTCCAGCGGCTGAGGCGGAGGCCGAGGCGGGCGGCAACGAGGATCGCTTGGACGCCTTTTTCTCTTTCATCCAGGGGTACTCCGGGGGCGGCGGGGCTCCAGCGGGGCCCGGGCTGCCGCTGCGGCCGCGGGGGCTCGCCTTGGGGCGACCGCCGCCGCTGTGGCGAGGGTGGCTGCCGGGGTTCAGGCTGGGGATGGTCTGCTCGAAAGGAGGAGGAATCAGTGTCGAGTGTGAAAGCGTCGAGTTCTTGATTGATGAACTTTGAAATGTATCACCGACAGGGGGAAAAGATGTCAGGCACTCAGCAAGCGATGGCTGGCTATTGATAAAACCGATCTCTCGCTCAAATGCGAAATTCATGGCCTTCAACTGGCAGCCCCCGCGGAGAAAAAGTTCCCTCGGATTCAGGGGCCTCGGGGGGAGGGGAAGGCCCAGGAAAAAGGAGAGAGAGGAGAAAAAAATATAGCATAGAAGATCGCTGGTGGGGTGTTTTTTTTCTAATTCACTGATTACAGCCGTATGGGGACCGTGCTACTATTAAACTATTGAATTCATGGAGACAAGGTTGAAATTGGACCGAATTGGCTGTCACATGATTGCCTCTGCCCAATGACAATTTGGGCTTTAATCAAAAGAAGCCACTGTCTGTTTGATTGATCCAAAAAAGTCGGGAAGGAACGCCTCATTGGGGGCCAGAAAGGCTTTATTTACACTTTTTTTTTAAAGGGGAAATGATATCTCGAGTATCTATCCCCTTGGCGTCCTAATCTGAGATGATCGGGGGTGGGAAGGAGGGTGCGTGTGCGTGGATATGTTTGTGAGAGAGGCTGCGAGAGTGTGTGTGTGTGTGTGTGTGTGTGTGTGTGTGTGTGTGTGTGTGTGTGTGGCTGCTTGTCCTGCAGCCTGCTGCCTTCCTCGCATCCACCCGCACACTCTTCTCTCATTGTTTGGGACTGTCAGGAAAACGCTTTGCACCTCACAAATCATTTAAGCACCTCAATCTGACGCCTTGAGTCATTAACAAAGTAATCCATTAATCTTCAAAGTTTTGACACCGTCAGGCCCTCGCATAAGAAGTTGCACCCAGGCAGGAGTCTGAAGCAGAGGGTCTTGATTTTTTCCTAGGAATAGCACTTCCTCCAAAACTAGTTTCTCCTTCCCGACTCAGCCTCAATGAGCTCCTTTGTATTTTTGTTTATTTGTTTGTTTGGCTTTGTGTTCTTGTTTTATTTTTTTTTTTTCTTTTTTTTTTTTTTTTTTTTCCTCTCTTCCTCCTTTTTTAAATTTTTTTACTCTTCTTTTTTGGTGGCTATCGGGTGTACAGTACGGAGAACAATCGGTCGTCGGTGCTGAGCCATTGTTTATCAGGATCTTCCTCAGCAACCTTGCTTCGAGGGGAAGAGTCACATAGGCAGCAGCCCTGGCGCTTCATGACTTCCCTCTCCAGTTGGCTTCCCGGGATTGGACCGTAACACATAACCCTAGGAGAACCTCTCTGGGCGAGCCAAATTGCGAGGCTGCAAAGGCGTCTGGCTGTTGCCTCTTAAAAAAAAGTATATATCCCGTGCCTTAGCTTGCAAACGATACTCCCGTCTGCTGGCATAATTTGCTTAATAACCGTAGTAGGCTGGGTCTGGTGAGTATTTTCGATTACCAGGAAATATATGGGCTGGTAGCGGGCTTGTTTTGAAGGGGCCAGACAGAGCGAAAATTCTACCGGGTTCTGGCTTGTGAGACAGCACTCGCCTCCGATGCTTGGCTCTTGCCGCCGCCGCCTCCGGTCACCCCTGCTAGGTCGAGGCAAGTCTCGAATTTGGATGCTTTTGGCATAATTTTCCGACCATATTGAGGAGACAGGGAGAGTGATGACAATGATGGCCACAATCACCAACCCGATGAATCCTACGGTCACAGCCGCCCTAGACAGCCCGGACGGGGCTGGCTTGCCCGCGGAGCTCGGGGTGCAAGGCAGAGTGGGGTGCGCCGGGGGCCGGGGCAAAGCGCTTCCGAGCCGCTCTCCGCGTCCTCCAGGAGCTAGAAACCATCGCCAGCGCGATGAGATGCCGTCTCACTTTATTTTCAGAGTCGCCAAGCAGGAGTAGGCAACCGCCTTCGTAATTATATTTTAAAAAATAAAAAAATGAAAATTAAGAAAAAAAAAAAAAAAAAAAAGACGGGGGGCGAAAAAAATAGAAAACAAGATCCCAAGCACTCAGTGGATCAGTCTGCGTCCAGTCTGCACGAAGTGCATTTTAAAATTCGGTTTTAAGTTAATGCACCCACAAGATACAGCATATCTGCGAAGGCATTGGAGAGAGGGGGAGGGGAGGGGCTGAGAGGCTTTAAATGGGCTTTTTGGTGGTTGCTTGTTTAAATAAAATATAGAACGAGACTTGTCATTTAATCCCTCAAAAGGGATGCCTTACAAATATCGATGCTGTTGGAAAATGCAAGGGGTTTAATTTTCTTGCTTTTAGTCCAAACAAAGCTCTGGTGGTGTCTGCCCGCGATCAATCTTGGCCGCCAAAAGGTTTGACAGCTACTGGCCCTTAAGAACACATTTAAAGCTTCTTGCTCTTTCCAAGATCAAATGTGGCCGTGAAAAGAGGCAGAGCAAGAAACGCAAGTAAACAAGGAAAAAAGCTGCTTTTAAAATATTCTGGCAGAGGACTGGGCTGCTTGTGGGAAAAGTCCGGTTTTATTTTGCTTCTTGGTGCCTGCGTTTTCTTTTATTTTTCTCTGATTTTTTTTTTTTTTTTTCTTTTTTTTTCTTTCTTTTTTTTTTTTTTTTTTTTTTTTTTCCCCCTCTGGAAAAAATTGGGATTAAGAGCAGGATGACAAATAATAAAGAGAGAGGTTTGGACTTTAACCAGGCTTTGTGAGTAAAACCTGTGTGGGTGTCTCCATTCTGCACATTTGTTTCTTGTGGTCAGTCTAATACAAAAACCACCTGGAACAAAACCTTTGCAGAGAGGACGAGAAATTCTTGGGAAAATCAATTACTGCTGCCTCCAGGGGGATCTTTTAATCGGACGAATCTTAAATGCAAAATTACAAATTCTTATTTACAACCTACAGGCTCTGAAGAGAGGATTGAATGCGGTTTATGGACAGAAGGGGAAAAAATCGCCTATATTTTTGTTTCTTCGGGTTGGGAGGGGAGTGAAACGCCAACTTCCTTTTATTTGAACGTTTTCCTTAATGTAATTCGTGGTGCTAAAGGAACCACTCTGTAAGTATCGTGACTGTACCGTTACCTTTTGTTGTATCTAACCTAACTGATCCTAGTGCTAGGGAAGTGGGGATGAGGGGGAAGGAAGGGGGGGGGCGGCTTGAATTTTATACGGGCGCTCCTTTGAAACGAGCATTGTCTTGCAACGTTGTAAAAATGCTTCCTTCGCCTACAAAAGTAATAATCAGCCGCTGGTCTGTATTGAGTAATAATCAGGTTTCAGTGAAAAATATTAGCCTACATCGCCTTTCCTTCCACGGTTACATGTCTATATACAATAAACAGCACGGTATAAATCTATTTGCTATCCTTTTCTTTGACTGGGCATGCTTTATCTATTTATGCAGAAAAGCTCAATATAGATTCACGGATGCATGACAATGTTTCGGCATCAGGCAAGGATGGTTCTGGGAACAAGGTAAAGCCCAAAGATTAATAATATTTCAGCATGAGACCAAAATGGCGACATTTTTTTTCTGTGCTCTAAAAGATACAGATGGTGAACAGCGTGCGTTATTATCTACACAGCATAGGAATATGTCTTTATAAACGTGCAGGGGTATATTTTACCTAGTCTATTAAGGTCCGTTTTGATTTATCTTTCAAGTTTCAATCTAAAAATAACGGACATTTCGCCTGAAAGGAAGAAAAATCGGATTTAAGCACAAGCTTGCGGGTTTCTCCATTCTACCTCGAACCGATTTGGACCGGGGACCCCTACGGGTTCCCGTTTGGTGCCGGGACCGTCGGCCTTCCACAGAACCGTGTCCCCCCCGCTCCGACACAAACACACACCCGCACACACATCCACACCCCCCCCGCGGGAAGAAACGGAGCACAAGGCTCCCCTCCCCCACACCTTCAGGCTGCCGTGGGAGGAAAGGCGGCTCAGCAAGAATGAAATCAGCCCCAGTTTAAAAAATAAATAAATAAATAAAAATAAAAATTTAAAAAAAAAATCTGGGGGAAAAAATAGGGAAAGGAAAAGGTAAAATCCACTTCTTAAAAAAACCGGGGGAAAACGGCGGGGGCAGTGACTGGAAGGAGCAGCAGTGCGCGCATCCTGTCCCCAGCGCATTCGCGGTCCAGCCGGACCCTGCTCCCGGTGCTGGCGGGGCTCGGCAGGGTCCGCCGCCCGGCTCAGGACGCCAGCCCTGCCGCCAGGAGCCCGCTCCGCGCCCTCACCCACGCGGGGCTTTATCCTGACTTTATCCTGTGCTTCCCGCACACGCTCGTACACCCACACCCGCTCCCGCAGCCCCTGTGCCCTCCCGGAGCTGCTTCGCGGCCGATCCGCGGGGAGGGGGCGATCCGCGCCCGCCGGGCACCGCGCAGCGGCCGCGGGAGGAGGCGGCGGCCGCCGGCCCTGAAACCCTGCTGGGAGAAAGGGAAAAAAAAAAAAAAAAAAAAAAAGAGAGAGAGAGAGAGAGAGAGAGAGAGGGGAAAAGAAAAATCTCTCTCCCTGCCTATGAAATGCTGAAAAGGCGTCGCGGGGCCCTTTGGGTGAGCAGATCCTCGTGTAAGTTTACAGACGAGTTTCCTAGCTCCCCACGTCATGAAGGGCTCTCCATTCCCCTGCGCTGCAAAGAACATGTTCTTAACTCTTTATTATTCAGAATAAAAACTTTATTTTTTTTTTTCCAGAACGTGAGCAGCAAGGAATGTATAACTTTCAAAACAAATCTAGCCTTTTCAGCTTCACACACTTTTTGCCTAGCTGGATGTTACAAGCATAAAGTATTCAAACCGCGATCTTTTTTCCCAGATTTTATTGCATCGTCATCATCATTATTATCACTATTTTTAATAAAAGGAGTTAATAGTTTCCTTTCAAATGATATTTCTAACACGTGCCGATATGCCATCTAATATATGGCCTCCTGAATATTCAGGGTACAGATTTTTTTATATATATATAAATATGAACAAATGGGGATAAATAAAATTTTAAACACTTAGATTATTCAATGTTTGCGAAAAAAAAAATATAAATAAATCTGAATGTTCACCAGCATACACACATTGAAAGACTTACACGTATCAATAATTGTCCAGGAAGTCCCTGTCCAAGCGCTTTTGATGTCTTTCTTGCTATTTAAAAGAAGTGCAATAAAAAAAATTGCTTCCCCGTGGGATCAATCATGTACGAACAAATTCACATTTAAGAATTCCTTTTATAGAAAATTTGTTCATATACCCTGTTTTGATAAAAGTGTAGAAGGTAAAGTATAAAGCCTCTGCATACTCCCAAAGTGAGACACAAGGCTACAGTTCAAGAAGATAAATATCCACTAGTGAAACTATAGAGCAATTCAAGCAACAAATATTGCTACGTCACATAAACTAGAAAACGCTTTTACGAAAGGAAACAAAACAAACCAAAACGAACAAAAGAAACGAGAAGGGAAGGGGAGGGCACATGTTGGGGGGAGGAGAGAGAAGGGAAGGGATGAGTACTTTCCAAAACTTGGGGGCTTGGTGTTCCTCTTAGTGACTCCTGTCTCTTACAGATGAGTGAGTTTGGGCGCTTCCTGAATTCTTCCCTGAGAAGGATGGTGAGCGGTAAGGTCTGTGTATGTTGGATGTGGATCACAAGGTCCATGGTGGTGATTGTTGGCCATTGGCCCAGCCCCGCTGTAGTCCATGTTTGCAGAGGGAGGATGAGGGAGATGAGTTAGACCAAAGATGGAAGGCCCAGAATTGGTCATGGTCTCCACGTAGTTGCCCCCTACATAGACGGGGCTTCCCTGTATGTGTGGATTCCCATAACCGTTGCCTTGAAGAGGATGAGTATCATATTCAGGTGTCACAGCTGCTGTCCCCGTGTATCTCTTTTGAGGCGGTGGGCAATTATTGAGAGGAGCAGTGTACGAAGCAGGGATGCCATAGGTGTTTTGATGAGGCTTGTTAAATGGTGGAGGCGACTGGGGCTCGTAGGGGACACTGTTTACTAAAGAATGCATAGAGTTTAGATATCCCCCAGCAGCTGGAGGGACAGGGCTTCTGCTTGGGGACTGTCCTCCTGAAGAGGTCATCATACCCTTTCCCTTTTGATCCTTTTTGTATTTCATTCTGCGGTTTTGAAACCAGATTTTGATCTGTCTTTCTGTGAGATTGAGCAAATTAGCCATTTCTACCCTTCGTGGCCTGCAAAGGTACCTATTGAAGTGGAACTCCTTTTCCAGTTCTACCAGCTGGGCACTTGTGTAAGCTGTACGGGCTCGCTTAGAGGAGGCTTGCCCTGGAGGGCTTTTATCACCAGCACAGCTCTCACCTATGTAAATCACACAAAGAACACAATCAGCACGGCAAACCCACACATGGCAACATGTAAAAATGGCCAGCAACACCAGCACCTGGAGACCTCAGCTCCCAAAGGCAAGATGGATGCCCATGCGTGCAATGAGTACTCCCCCACGGCATGAGCTCAGTTGCACCAAGCTTCAAGCCTCAGAAGAGTTCCTTCACCTCATTAGTGCCACTGTATGACTACTCTTGCTTCCCTTAAGAATAACAGCATGCAACTTATCTTGGGCTTGGTAAAGAGAAGCAAGGAAGGTTCAGTGAAACACAGTGAGGTTTAGAAACTCTGAAAGTGAACCTGTGGCTCTGCTGACATAGTGGGATGAGGGTCTTCGAGAAGTAGCTGTTCTTTTCTGTAAAGACCTAAAGCCCTCTTCTCTGAAAACCCATATTTTTTTATTTTTTAAAATATTTATATATACATCAGCTACTAGTGCCTGAAAGTTAGGTATCTACAATACAAAATTTTAACATATAAATATAAAATTGTCAGTAAAGTGGATTTTTTTATCATGTCTGGTATAATGCATGAACGTATGGTAGTGATTGGGAAGTATAATATATATAAAGAAGAACATACAGTAGCTAGGCTTGCATGTAGACATAGAGATATATTTAAATGTTGCTGCTTTGCAAGAAAATAAATATGTTATATGGAGGGCTGTAAACAGCAGTGTTACCACAGTTTTAAAAAGCAGACTGGCAAAACATTTGCTAAAGTTTTGAACTCTATTTCCAAGGCACATTTAAACAAAAAAAGAGGAAGAAGTCAGAATAAGCCTGACTTCTGGGCTTTGGAACTAGCACTGGTGTTATCAGTTTGGGTTTCCTTGAGTAATAAAAGCATTGATATACACTTCCATCCCTCAAATAATGTTTTATGGGCTGAAGTTTATAGCACTCCAGAATGATTTTTGTTTACCAGGCTTGTAACTTTGCCAATCAGCTTATTAAAATAGGAAGAGGTTCTGACTGCATGCAGGGCATTGATCCTGCCTGCACATGATTATGAGCTATTTTATTCCCGTTACACTTCAGCAAAGATAGGTCACTGTCTTATTAATCTAACAGCACCATGCCAACAAAGTACTCGGGACAAGCCTCTGGCTTAAGGCCTGGGCTGCTCCACACTGACATGATTTACTGAAGGGGGGATTACCTAAGAAATGTGATAGATGCTGGAGGGCACAAGTGGTTCTGCCACCAGGAAGCAAAGTCAGTTCAGACCCATTCTGCAAGGCTGTGAAAGTTTTGTATGGGGCGTTTTTTTCACTGAGCTCCCCTCAGTGAATAAGCTGAGTGATGGGAAGCCCTTTCCAAAAGTTTAATGCGGTCCACTCAGAGGGCAAAAAAGCCCCCACCACCCTCCCCTCCCTGAAGTGAAGGTGGGTAAGACAGCCCTCCTCCCCACCGGATGCGTGGTCAGCCCAGGAATACCCAGGGGGAGGGGGAGCATGTTTCGTACCTGAACTGGAACTGCTGTTTTTCTGCTTTGTGTTTTGCCGAGACTCTTTCATCCATGGGAATATCTGCTTGGACACGGTGGGTGAGTTAAGAGCTGGGCTCTTGGTGGGGTTGGCTGGGGCAGGGTTGCTGCTGGCATTTTGAGACGGTGAGGTGGAGGACGGAGGTGGAGGTTGTGACTGCTGGGCTGGAGGCGGCTGCGGTGGAGCCTGTGGGTCAGCGAGGCTGGGGGGCTGGAGAGTCTGGCTGGGGAGGGTCCTCATGCAACTCTCACTGATGTCATTGGCCTTGTGGTGGGACACAGAGCTGCCAGGGGACTGGAGGGAGCACGCGGGGCGGTGGTACTCAGTTTCCACAAGTGATGAAGATGGAGGATATTGCTGCTGACTCGCATTATAAGTGAAACCATTTGCTCCTTGGTAGGGGTAGGCACCATAGATTGCAGAGCTGTCGTAGTAGGTCGCTTTTTGCATTTCGTTGTTTCCCAATATTTATTTCGCAAACTGACAGGGTCTTGACACCCTTGGAGAATAACATTGGCACCCCTCTGTCACGTGGCGCTCTTCCTCCAATGGCCTCTCCGGGCAGACCTGGGGTGTGGGGAGAGCAGAGCAGGGTGAAGAAATGGTACAAATCCATCTTACTTTCAATAGCTAAGTGACATGAAAGCCATAAAAGAAAAAGTGGTCAGCAATATTTAGCAGCATGACTTGGCCTCAGGCGTGGAGCATTTCGATATAAAAGCTGCCTGGATTTACTGGCAGCGACAAATATGTGCTTTGCTTCACCGGGATAGAGGCTTTCTAGGTTTGTTTTTTTATTATTATTATTTCTTTCTTCTTAAGGAACAGAGCAAGTGGGTAGATCGTTTATCACCAAGAGGCTGTTTTAATACCGGTCTCTGAGATAAGGGTGATCGAGGAATCGGTAATGCAAAGGGGCTGGGCTATTGCTCCAACCCAGCTCTAAGATCAAACCCTCTGCTTTAACCAGCATGGTTTTATTTTTAGCCTTTCTCTCCTGGTTACGGCTCTTCATACAACTTCAAAGAAATATATGAGCTGGTTCCCATCTACGTGTGGCAGGGGGCAGGAGCGGGGTGGAAAGGTTTCCTAGGCAGGGATATTTAAACACCTCGATTCCGAGTGATGGATTTTGGCTTGTCTATAAAATGCTCGATAGGAAAATAAACGAAGCCAGCACCTTCTCCCCTCCTTGCCCGCACACCACCCCGAGCCGCCCAGGTCACGCACCCTGGCAGCGGTGGTTTCTGCCCGGGAGAGCCCCGCCCGCCGCCCGCAGCGGCTCCCTCTCGGTGCTGGAGCGCGGCTTGGGCCGCTCCACGGAGCCCCCGAGCCTGCCTCCCACTCGCGAGTGGCTCTGAGCCCCAGCTGCGCAAAGCCCCTTCAGCGAGGCCAGCAGGGGCGGTCGTCGGTTTGTTTTTTTCAGCAGTTATTTTCAAGACACTAACTTTTCGTGGAATCAGCCAGATCCTACCTGTTAAAACATGATGGATTGGGGGGGAAAAAAAACACACCAGAAACCTGAAAAACCAGCGTTCATCTCCATGACCACGGCTTGAACTTTCCTTCCAACTTAGCGATAATAGGTTCTGTCTTGGAAACTGCTATGTAATTTGATGTATGAGGGTCACTTGGCTGGGGAGAGGGTGGACACAAACTCAGAATGCTTCTCCTGCCCGGGCGAATCCCTTCCCCCCCCCTTTTTTTTTTTCTTCTCTTTTTTTCCACTCATCCACCTTTCTTTCTGGGATCCCCCCCCTCCCCCCCCCCAATCACAGTCTACTCGTCACCTTCCTGAAAATAACCAATTAAAGAATTGCCCGTGTTAATGAGAGAGGAGACCTGTGCGTAACCTCCGATCTAGGAGGTGTTTCCAAACGCACTCACATTGTTCTCAGAAATTGAAGTGTTTTCCTCACCGTCCCCCTAACCCCTTGCTGGCAAATAACCCGTCTTTTCAGATCAGAAGAGCCTCTTTCCTTTTACCACTTTCCCTGTTACTTAAGCAGCTGGATATTTCCCCCAAAAAAACATCTAACGAGGACAAATGCTTAGGGGCGAAAAGCCTTACACAACACAAGCACCAAACGAGCTCATTCTACGCCTTTCAAGTTATACAAGTTCTTAGAAAACAGTATTCCCTTTGTTAGATCGTAACAAAATGAAGGTAACACACCTTCAGCAGGGCGGTTACCCTGTTATTGCACTAATCAAGCTCTTTGGATGCTATTAAGCTAATAAGCCGATGGAGATCTGAGGCGCATACACAATTTCCAGCTCCTCGCCTCTCCTTCCCTGTGCTATCGAGGCCTGGTGTGATTTTTCTCAGTTCCTTTGAAAGAGAGACTATAGACACCACTACCAGAGGAGAAGGAGGAAACAATCAGCCAGCGGTGATTTCACAAAGGCACCCGCCTTTCATGACCGCGACACCAAATATTTCACCTTCCCTCGGCCGCTGCGAAGTTTGTGGCGCTGGCAGGACGGGCAGCGCGGAGCGAGGATGCGGGGTGCGCTGCTCCCGTTGCTGCCGGCCTGCAGACAATAGGCAACTTTACTTGGAAGGCAAAATATTATTGGAGCTTCGGCCGCCTGCCAGCAGCTTAAAAAAAAAAAAAAAATCAGATCCCGAGTTTGGGTTCGCCAAGTTAATCACTTCCTACAAAGTTATAGAGAAGCGGGGGTAACCTGAGGAGCGCCCGGTCATTCTAGGAGAAAGTGGGAATAGCGGGATTAAGAGCGACAACGACCACGACAGCGTCCTAACGGGAAAGGGGAGAGGAGGTGGATTTACCACCTCAGCCAGTCCTGCGATGGGGAGAGCTCTCCTCTCCCCTTCAAAGACAAAAAAAAGACAGGTCTTACAAACACAAATGGGTCCCAAATCTTTCCAATGCCTCTTTTATCGGCTCCATCTCGGTTTGTGCAATACACGGCTCTGCACTTTACCAACTTCTCTCCCCCCACCCAGACAGCCCAGAAACAGCAAATGAAAGTTGCTTGGGGAGGCAAGTCCGCTTGGTTTCCCCCACTCCCCACTTCAGCTCTCTCCTACCCTGTCCTTCCCTGCGCTTCCCCCCTTTCCCAAGCGCACCAGATCTTTACCCTGTAACTCCCAATCGAGCCCCAAACTCTTGACTCTAGGACGAAAAACCAGGCAGCCCCCCTGAAAGATTTCCTGAAAGATAAAGACAAAGTTGAGGGAAGGTGGGGGGTGGGGGGAAGAGAGGAGAGAGAGCTGCCTGAACACGAAGTGTAAGGGTATCAGTCACTGCCTGGAAGGAAGCCCCAGCTTGTGAACTCTTCTTGAACCGACATTTAAGTCTACGGTCATAAATCACTGGGACATAAACTCCGCCATTCACGACTGATAGCAGCGTATTTGTGGCCTGCTTACCTTAACTTCTGACGACTGAGGCGGAAGCCAGCATGCTCTCTCTCTCTCTCTCTCTCTCTCTCTCTCTCTCTTTTTTTTTTTTTTTTTCTTTCTTTTTGGAGGCGATACAACCCAGAGAGCAGGGGCTGTCTGCCCCAACTCTCGATCCCAGTGGCCGCGGGGTGGGCACCGGCTCAGCTCATCCGCAGCCGGCACCCCCCGGCCGGGAGGGGCGAGTCCTGCCCCGCACGGGATGGGGTCGGCAGCTCCGCACACCCGCCTACCCCTCTCCCCTGGCGCTCCAGGCCGCGCACCCCACCCCGAGCCGCTCCCCGGCGTACCGGGCTCCCCCTGTGCGGGGCACGGAGGACGGGGATGTTTCCCAGGGCTGCTCTGGGAAGGGAAGGAGAGAGAGGGAAGGAGGAGGGGGAGTTGGACGGGGTTGGGGGAGAAAAGGAAAATATAAAAAAAAAAAAAAAGGAAGGAAGAAAGAAAGGCGGCCGCCTGGGGAAGCGTGGGGCAGGGTGGGGGCTGGGGAGGGAGCGCAGGAGCACGGCAGTGAAGGAGTGCGGCCCCCCCGCACCCGGGCGTCACCGAAGTCCAGGAAAATTATGCTAATGAAGACAAACGGCGCTCACAAAGGGTCGCTCTCACCAGCCTCCAGGGTGCTGCTGTGGGGGGGCGTTTGAGTTTGTCCCTCTTACCGGTGGGCTTGGGGGGCAGCTGCGGAATAGCCCCTCTGCCTCTCCCCACGGCCAGGAGCCCCGCACAGCCCCGGCTGGGTCCCGGGGAGGGGAGCAAAGCCCGGAGAGCCGGGGCTGGGTCCGGAGAGCCAACCGAAGCCCACCAGGATCCCCGCTCTGGGCAATGCTTTCAGAGCCACGCTGGAAATCATTAGAGTTACTAATTATTAACTCATGCATGCGTGAGCGCACACACACACAGATGTACACACAGACACCCCCCTGCCCCCCTCAAATACCCCCAGCGCCCGGGACGGGCACAGAGGCGCTCACACACGCACATGTGCGGCGCAGACGGGCCGGGGTGCCCGCAGCACCCCGTGGGGACGCGTGGGCAGCAGCCTCGGGTGGACGCGGGCCCGGCGCCTCACAGCTCGCCTTCGCCTTCCCTCCGAGGCGAAAAAAACGGGGAAGGCGCTCGCCCATTTCCTCAGCGCCACGGGGTTTGGGGGTGGTGGTGTCCCCCCAGTTTCCTGCCACAGAAACACGGCAGCGGCCGTGCAAACGAGAACTTAAACAAAGTTGCAGATCCTGCCCGTCTGGCAGACGGTAACGGGGCTCTGGGCTCCGTGCATTAAGCGGAGCCTGCGAATAAAATCTAGGTGTAAACTTGACGTTACTTCGTTAATTAAGGCATTATAAATATAACTAGTCCGTTTAAAGCACGAGGGAACCCAGCGTCATCTTTAAACACAAACAAAGCGAGGGGGAAGCGAGAAATAAAAAGCACTATAAGGCTGGGGTGGCCTCTTACGCATACCAATGGTTTTTGTCATTTATGGCTATGCAAGATTTATGACTTCGTGCACCAAAGCTGTAAACAGAGCACTAAAACAGAAAACACTTGCTCCTTATGGCATAAGTGAGAAGGCACCACATGAAAGGGGAAGCGGCCAGCGTAGGAGGAGAGAAGAGGCAAAAATCCTTCGTATGCGTTTTGCTTCAAACAATCCTGTGAATGTTGCTTTGGAGGAAGAAAAAAAAAAAAAAGTCTTTTTAGTCAATAATCAACCCCACACTTTCTTCTGAAACTGCTGATCTGCCATTCGCCCACTTGCCCGGCCAAATACTGAGAGGCAACGCTGCGCCCCGACGGAGCCCCCCGGGCTGGCGAGGAGGATGTGGACAGGGAGAGAAAAGATGGGGACTGCCGAAACCTGCGGACATCGGGAGCTGCCGGTTTGGGGGGCCCTGCCGAAAGCCGGGCGAGTTTTTCCTAAGAGCGCGTTTCAACTTGGGAGCCATCTCCGGCGGGATATTCTGACTAAATGTCTGTATTTAAGAACGGGGAACGGGGACGGGGGGAGGTTTTTTAAAAATGAAAGTATATGTAAATATTTTAATCGTGAGAACCGAAGTGGTTCATAGGAATATGGAAGTGTTTCTTCCATTCATCTTGCTGCCTGCAAATAGTGTTTTGCGAGATTTCTCCAATTAGTCCCATTTCCCCACGCCCCCTCTCTCCCCAAAGAGGTAATTTTAAACATGAGAAGATGATTATTTTTCTTTATGTCTCCTATGATGTCGGGATAAGTGTCCCAACGCACAGATCCCTGCTGCTTTTATCTGTCTTTCCCTCCCAGAGGCCGAATATTTTCTTTCTGCTCCATTCCGCGGAGAGAGATAGAGCTCAGCTCGGGGAGGGACGGGCAGTGTTTGGGGCTGATTTCTGAGTCAGAAGTGACCTGCCTTTTCTCCCCGAAGAGTCCCACTCTGTGGCACTCCCTCCCCTCCCTCCCCCCACCTCCCCCGAATTACTATTTTCCGAATAAAATAATGCCTGTAAAGCGCCTTGTCCTTGGATGCCCCGAAATGGAAGCAGGCAGCACCATAATTCAGGGCTGGTTCTGGGGGATCTCTTAGACATGAAATAGCAAGGCAGGGAGTTGAGGGAGAAGGGGGCCAGTTCTGGAAGTGGTGCCTGTCCAAGTTGTAGGAGAGTTAGAAGCGGGTATCAGCTGAATTAGAGAAGGACTGGACAATCGAAGCAAGCCGTGGTCAATCTAAATTGTTGTTTATAAATCCTAACACTAGAGAGGCAACGCACTCTTTGCTATTTGCTCAACAGACTGAAGTTATTTACACAACTCGCCGAAATCCCCCTTTCCTCCAGAACTCTTCTTGCTTTCTTCTACTCTAGAGCAAGACTGTATTATTTATGAGTGTTTTAACTGGGTCAATATGCATCCAAACTGGGTCATAAATCAGAGGAAAGGCTGCCAAGTAATTTAGCTGCAATTAAAGCTTGGATTTTATTTTGAGGCACATTTTGGCCCATTTCAAAATACGGTAACGCCAATCTTGGCTTTTAGACACACAGATGGGAGCAAAAGAGCTCTCCTTCCCTTGCTGAAGAGACACCGTGCTTCAGTGTGGCGAGAAGGGAAAATAAAATTTATTTGGGTCAGTTCTGCTTCGTGAGCCGCTTTAAAGAGCAGGAAAACCTGAGACCATCCCAAACATCACCCTGAAGAATTCTCTGCAGAGAATTCTCTGAATTCTGAAGAATTCTCTGCAGAATGGCCGCGAATACCTCCGAGTGGAAATAACCTTTTTTTTGGTGCTCTCAGCTGAGTTTTTATCATCGTTCACTTTTCTCCCTCTCTCCCTCTCTTTCTGACCCCTTAGAAGACGAGCAATTACAAACAGCACGTAACTGGACTCAAAATGGCTCAACAGAATAAACGAGAGGCATGGAGTGAACTGGAAGAAAGCGAGTCCCAGGGCTCCAACCTTTCCCCAAGCCAGGGCACACCGGCGAAATAGGGCTTCATTTAGCATTTTGTCCTCTTTGGATAGCCACGTAATCTTTCAATTTTTGTCATTTAAAGTGCATTTGTATCTATGCATTCATATTTATAAGTATACGCAAATACTTACATATTTTTATATATTAATATATCTATATTTATGTAAGCAACGGCACGGATATTAATTTAGAGCTGGTATATGTTCTCCTAGAAGATACTTCCTACTCCTTTTTATTCTCCCTTTCCAGATCCCCATTCAGAGAGGCAGAGCAAACCCCCACATTTTCAAGGCTGATTTATTGCTAGAAGCCGTGGCTGGCTCTTGGTTCAGCTCCTTCTCACCGCGGAGAAATAAAGAGGAGCGCCTTGGCTCATTTGGGAAGGGGAAGCTTTGCCATAGAGCTGAGCACTCATGCAGCGCTCCTCGCACAATAAACAAAGTACCACTAAAGCATCATAAATAAAATGGCAGCACGATCGCGCAGTCATCGATTTACGGAGCGGCAGCGGCCGAACAAACACTCATAAAACAACAACCGCTGCCGCACACTCAAACACGACCCCGACAGAGGAGCATCACACACCCCCCACATCGTTTTCTCCGACTTGCCCAAATACATAAATAAATAAACACACAAACACACAAATAAAATAATAGAGTAAAATTGAAGGGGGAAATATTCACACACGGCAATAAAAGAGGCTTCCTATCTCTAGCCGGTCATAAATAATGGTAAAATGGCAATCGAGGGGCTGTAGCGGAGGCAGCTGGCCATCAACAGCAGTGTGGGATCTCTATGGAGAAAAATAAATAAAGAGGCAAACTCTGCCTGCTCTGCTCGCTGCGAGGGTAGAGTTGAATATTTACCACAGCAAATTGAAACAAAGGGGGAAGCAGCCTGGCTCCGGGTGCACACACACCCGCACGCACACACACGCACTCACTCCAGCCTCTGCTACTGACCTTTGCCTCGAACAGCAATAACTCACCACATAAATGAACAATCAACGGAAATACCTTAAAATAAAATCCATCCTTTCTAACGAAGCATTTCGTCCTCTCGGCTCGACAATAACCTTTCCATAAGGAACGAAAGCTGTCAGCGAAATGGCCAGCTCTTGTGGGGACGGTGATGGGGGCAGGAGAAAAAAAAAAATAATAGAAAGCAGTGCTTGCTCTGAACAGAAACTGGAAAAGCGTAATCGCAGACGGAGCCAGACCGGGTCTCCACTCCAAATGCCACAATAATGCGCTGTATTATGTGCTCACGTGGTCATACGTCAACTTAAATCCTTTTATTTGAAATAGGGAATCATTGAAGGAACAGGGTTTCTTAGCGCGAGCCTTCACTTTTTAAAGCCTTAACCCAATATGTTAAAGAAGAGTTTTAAGGGAGGAGAAAAAAAAAAAATCTAAGAGATGCAGATGACTGCGGAGGGAGATTGGTCTGATTCTCTTTCCTCCCACACCAATATTTCTTTACACAAAACCCATTGGAAGGTAAGAGGAATTCTTATAACGCTGCACTTTGATACTTAGCCTAATTAACCGGCATTTGCTCCCCAGGCCTGCCACTCTGGTCCACGTCGCATGTCCTCTGCAAGCCCCGAAGAAAGCCCAAATCTTAATGCTATTATTTCCAGCCCCCTTCTAAACGGGACGATTATCAGCCTTTCCCCCACCCCCAGCTCCCTCTACCCTGCCATTGTACAGGGCTTGCTCGACTCCCACACGCTACATCAGGGCTCCTGTAGAAGTTAAAAAGACCTATAATTACCTGACAAAGGCAAAAAAGAGTCTCTTCTAAGAGGCTAGTTGATTTTTGTCCTCGTAACACACTATGAAGAATACACCTTCCTTCACTGGCGTGCCTCTGAATTTTACAAAATCTTTTGGGACCTTGCTGTTAAACCTGTGCTTACGCATTTCCTATACAGCTAGTTTGAGTGATGCACAAAATTATAGGTTTCTAACGTTGGGGGAAAAAAATTGGGGAGGGGGACTCTTTGCCTAAGGGGGAAAATTTAAGAAAAAAAGAAAAGAAAAGTTGTATGTGGCCTCTGAGCCAGGCAGCTTCGCCTGTGTGTGAACCCATCACATCTTCCCTGCAAGATTGTTTAACTTGTGCTATTGACACAATAAGCTAAACAAACAAAAGAAACCCTCCACTCACACAACTTTTCTGGAAGGAGTCAAAGTTAATCAGATAGTTCGCGCTTTTAACGTTCTCCTGGATCAGTTCTGTGACTCCATCATCGTGCATCATCACGTATACATCCTTGCCTAAATCTTTCCACGATCTCCCATGAGCTCAAAGAAGCTAGCTACATATCCCCTTTTACTGTTTCACCTACATTTAATTGAACAGAATGGAAGGAGTTTTCTTTTTAAGGACGACTTTCAGTGTTATGGACAAGCCTTATTATACTCTCTCCTGGATTGTAAAAATGGGCCACTGGAATGTAAACCCATTCGTAACAGTGTACAGTAGTGGCATTGCAGCAAAGTCAGCATGACGTTACAGCAGGAGAAAACTTCGCAATTTTTCATATGGAGGTGACTAAGCTAGTACCAGGGTATACATATATTATCCCTCACTAGGAACTGGAATAAAAACTACAGAGTTTTTAAAAAGAGACGGCATTAGGCACAGTCGACATGCCCCAGTCTGTAACTATCAGCACGCCTGGTGACTCCACAGCTCTCATACTTATATACCAAGGCCGATATTTGCTTGAGATGGCTTCACGGCACTTTTAAATTTGGTGCGTTTACATCCCATAGAAGAAATACATAGAGAAGTTCTTCTGCAACAATGAAACTGAAATTAATGGGGAATGGAGCAGATGTTGAAAAAAAGCAAAGCAAGTCTTTCTTGGGGCTGTTGTAAAAAGTTATCGACTGCTTTGAGTCAAAAGTAGAAAGATGGCTTTAGAAGTTACAGTCTTGAGCAAATAGAAACTACAAAAGCAATAAATCACAATCATAAGTCATCTGAAATGCCTTAACGCTAGCTGTGGCTATTGGCTTCAAAACCCTGTTTCTGTGAACATCTTTATTGGTATTAATGGTCAAGTTAATCCTAAAACTACTGTTTAACAATTAACTTGGTGTATATAGTGGGGAAACTAATTAATTCTTAAGAAAAGTAACTTCTTGACGTGTGAATGCCTTTCACAGTATGCTTTGGGAAGGCAGAAGGGGGAGTCTGCCTAACTTTGTGCTGTCCTGAATTGCAGCTGAAAATTATTCCCTTCCGCCGAATTTGGAGAAAGTTTTCTTTGCTCTAGTAGCGTGATTACGAGGTTTCAGATGCGAATTCAAATGATCTTGCGAGTCGCAGGCGCTAGACTTCCCTCGCCACCCCACTTATTGCTTTGTCCTTGTTCCTGGACAGTAAACTTTGTATTTTATTACCTTGATGATTTGGAGACCCGAAAGACTGTTTCTAGTAGGAAAAAATGTGGAGTTTATCAGTAGGTGTGCCACTGATGTTTCTGTGCTTTATACACATGGCTTCGAGCTGAGTTTAAATTCCAGCCTCAGTAACAACAAACAGATCTGAGTTCGTAACGTGCCTTCATTAAGGGAGACCCTTTGTGCCCGTTCTGGCATTAATAGCCACTCTTAGCATTAATGCTATTTAAAGTTACCTTCAATACCATTAGAGTTAGAATTTTTACTGTGCTTCAAGTTTAGTTTTATGCCGGTTGGTAAAAGGTGTGCCTATCACTCCCATGTGGAGACGAAATGGGAATCACCCGTAAGATATAAGTACTTATTTCACCCGTAAGATATAAGTACTTATTTCTTTGCTACCTCGAAAGATTTGCAATCATCTGGGACGCAGAGCTGTTTACCTACATCCGTGCGTCTGATAAAGTTGGTCTTTGATCATTCCCAAGTAGATAAAAAGAGCAGCGTTATCGACTGTGCCCTTGTGAGAGAAGTTCTGCTCAGAATCAGCTGAGTTTGCCGGTGTTGGGTCCGTTAAGGAATCCCAAATATCTCTGCCCGCAATGCTGTGGGTACATGCCACCGGAGCAAGGTTCCTTCGTACCGTGTTTTCGCTTTCAATTTCCGAATACAAGCGTGAATAGACATTTGCAGCGCCTTTTTGTAGTTAAGATTTAAGCAGCTCATTAAGCCAGCACAAAGAGCCCTTGTAGTCCTGTAATTTATGGCCGCTTTTAAAAGGTAGTAAAATACACTAATTGTACATCAACATCCAAAGAGGAGCAGGTAAATCTAACAGGAATTTGAGCTAATTCTATATAATCCTCCCCTCTCGACGGCCGGCATAGAAAAAAGAATGTCACTATGGAAAGCATTTCTTTTCTCCTGCCAGAGGACCAAGCACATCAAGGACTTCAGCAACTCCGAACCACCAGACACCGACCTCCGCTCAGTGCAAAGCAGGCCAGGATGGACAAATACCCGAAATTTATTCGCGAACCGTTCTGTTGTGTGCAGGCGGACAAAAATCAGGTGTTCTAACATCCCCACATGCACTTCTCGTTTGCAGGACTGGTTGCGGAACTCCTCGAGGAGGAGGCGAGCAGACAAGCCGCGATAAGCAGCCATTCAACACCGAACTGGCTCCAACCCTCTCTCCCTCGCCTGGTGCCTTTGATTTCGGAAGGAGCTAAGAACGGACAAAGAAATTCTCTAACTCTTTCGCTCTTCAGATGACTTTGCATCCTTCCTGTCCCCAATGCCTTTATAAGGATGGCGATCACTCAGGTCCCGTACACTTCTTTGTCTGCCCAGACACGCGCATTCACCACCCACGGAAGATGAATAGAGCCAATCCAGAAAAAAAAATTCCAGCTAGGTTAAATATTTATCACAACAACAACAACAAAATCTCATTCCAGCAGTCTTGTTCTTCATGCAGGTACCAGGCAAATCGCATTCTTACAGCTGCCACCGGCGCAAAAGAGCGGCCGCTGCCCGGCTCTTACCTCCTCCAGCTGCGCAGGGTTGGGCTGAGGCGCTCCCGGCTTCTTCCACCGCCCCGGCCGAGCGGCTTCGTTTCGGGGCTCCCTGTAAACAAGCAACAAACAGTGCCTTACCGGGGAGTGCAGGGGGAGGTATTTTGCTCCTTCATTGGCAATACATGGTTTGCCGGGTGCGCTGGGAGAGCCCGAAGAGGGGCGGGCGGGGATGGAGCGGGCTCGGGCTCCCGTGAGGAGCGTGGATTCCCACCCGGGTGAAGAGCACGGGGAGCTGAGAAATAAAAGCGTGCTGTTGTTTTGGTTGGGTTTTTTTCCTTATTTTTTTTTCCTCCCGTAGACAGCTATGCCTTCTGTCTCCAAGTGTTTGGAAATATTGTCATTCCTAACTCTTGTTACATGAATGTCTGCTTTATTTTCCTCTGGGAAACCTTTGTTTAGGATCATTTAATCAAGAACAGACATTAAACACAAGTCGTGGTGTTCATCTCTGCTGAATAAAACTCGGAAAGGGTTCCAGTTTAAATGCGGGGCGTATTGTGGTTGGGCTTTTATTCAAACGGTTAGCCGGGGCCCAATCCTGCCACCACAAGCTCAGTAAGAGACTAACAATTGACCTCAGTGACGCGGGATCGGGCCCAAACGCTTAAAAAAAAAAAAAAAAAAAAAAGAGCAACATCACTGAAAGCCATTGATGGACGGGAAAAAACAGAGCTGCTTCTTTTCCCCTAAAATAAACAATATTGCTAAGTTCAAAAAGACAATAGTGAGGTTATTTGCATGCCACTTACTGAATTACTTTTACATATGCATTTGTCAGATATAATAATGTACCCCTGTATTCAGTCTTGCTAATAAAACCCATCTAACGCATCTTACAGTCGTCAGTAAATGTAAATGCTAATAATTAAATAACACCGTTCTTGCTGAAGGGTGTTATCTGAGCCCTGGAAATATTAAGTCTGTCTTGGGAGAACTTTTCGAGCAGATACTTTGCTTTGGTAATTTAGTAGTTCCATAATTACGCTAATAATTTTAAATTTGGTGTTGAACTCCGGTCTACATAAAGTCATGCAATAATAGCCTACTAAACTGTTTATTGCTGTCTCATAAATTTGCGAGCGCTGACTGTTAAAATCTACTGGCAAACACAAAAGAAAATTGAAAGTTCGAGCTGCAATCACAGAGCCTGGGCGCTGGGATTATCCTTAACTCTACCTTTCCTTCCACTCGGCTTCAGCACAGGGGGAACCCCCTGGCACTCTAACCTCAAAGTCGTACTTTAGCCGTTTTGATCCCTAATCAATAATCATGTTATAAACAGCAATAATCATCGATCAAGCGTGTCGTGACTGGGTTGTCCCACTCGCGTTAAATATGGAGCGTGTATCTGAAAGTGGTGCCAGCGACTTTCTGTTATTTATTTTGGAGCTATTAGGTCACGCTACCATATTTTACACTGCCACGGTCCTTTAAAGTATGCTCTTTCTTGAAAGAGTTGCTAAGTAGCAATAAAGCACTTTACAAAAACTATGACTTTTTTTTTTTTTTTTAATTTGTTGTTATCCCAAACTCTAATATTCATTGCGGCACTCTAAATTCGTACATAAATCGTTCAGACTAATGAGTCATAGAGAAATTCGCCCATGACTTTTCCTTTGCAATGCTCACTGCCTTTCCATTGCTTTTTTGGCCATGTATTAAGAGACGGTGATTTATTAACGCCAGGAAAATTGAACAAAGCAGGTCCTCCTGCACTGTGGCACCCAGCCCTCCACAGTGTGAATTAGAACATTATCAAGTGTGTTTGCCTCCGTAACACTTAATCACCAAAAGCAGTAATGTGACCACAAGGCAACTAAAACAAAGATTTAACATTTCTAAATATTAAACTTGTTAAGCAAATGCTCAGCAGACAAAGCAAGCACAAACAATTAAAGTCATCAAGCTAGAAATACACTCTACCTACTTACCAACACAGACCCTATTGCTTGCTTAAGAAGTTTAGAATCTTTCAAAATAATTCAGGTGGGGATTTTTAAAGGGGAAAAAAAAAAAAAGAAAAAGAAAGAAAGAAACAAAGAAAAATAAACTCCAGTAATAAGGAGTTGAGTTTCACTTCTGAGAGAATCACTCCTAGTGAGGACTGATGGCCACAGATCCATTCCTGACTAGCTGCATTAATTATTTAATGAGTCACGTGACCCTGAAGATTAAAATTTCAATATCTCCCCTAGAACAGACGCAACACCTTTATCTGCGAGAGCAGGGATGCTCGTACTCGGGTCCCCTAATCTCTACTGCCTTTGACAGCTCCTCAGTTTCCAGGGAGAGCTCTGGGGCATTATTTACAAGGGTTTGTCCGGTTCTGCACAGCGAGCCGGGTCAGCTTTACACCGTCCGCCCCCCCCTCCACTCCAAATGAATCAGTTGAACCCAGACCGCCATTGTCTGCAGCGGGGAGGGGGCTGCGCTGCTGGCAGGGGGACGGGAGAGCATCAGGGCGGCACCGCCCGGGCCGTCTTCCATGGGTGAGTGCTGCCTGTCCGCGGGCCCGGGCGGAGCCAGCAGGGCTGCCCGGGGCCGGAGGGAGGCGGCCCAGGCGGGGAGAGCCCCGAGCCCAGCGGGACCCGCGTGGGCCGGGCTTGGGCGCCCGCGCAGGAGGGGACAGCCCTGGAGCGACACCCCGGGGTCCCAGCCGGGAGGCTGCGGACGCGGCCGAGCCTCCGCCTCCCCGGGCCGTGCCGGGCGGGGTCCCGGGGCCGCGCCGCCCGCCCGGCTCGGGCGGAGGTGCGGGGACGGAGGGCGAGCCCGGGCTGCCCGAGTATGGCCCCGACTAGAGGCAGGGGGGCCGCGGAGAGCTGGAGTTTCACTGCAAGCCTCTATGAGGGCTCCCCCCACCCCTTCCTCGTTTACAAACAGAGGACAAGAAGAATTGGGACTGCAAGCACCCTGGGAAAAAAATAAAGAAAAAAAAAAGAAATTAAAAAAAAAAATCCTAGCATTGCGTAACCCCCGCCCCCGGTGCAGGATGGCCCTGGTTATTAAATACCACAAGGCGCTTGTCACAGTTCAGCTCCTCCTGTAATGAAACACCAGGTATAGCAAGAGCTTGCAGGAGAAACGAGGAGGGGAATCTTGGAAGAGGAGTATTTTTCTTGGTGGGTGGAGGGGAGGTGGGTGCCGGGGTTAACCGAGTGGCGTTCCCTGCTGACAGCAAATTGACTCCGAGGTGATTTGGTCTTTCTTTGAAATATTGACACACTTCCACTTCCAGCGTTTTGAGCTGTGCTCGCCTTTGTGGCCAGAGCAGATAAATCCGTGTGTGAGACACCGGGAGAGCGAGAGAGAGGGAGGGGGGAAGAGACATTTAGGTCCAAGGGCCGGATTAAAAAGAATACTGTCTTTAAAGGTCAAGGGTTTGAAGGGTCAGTCTGCTCCTCTAAAAAAAACAATTAATGGGATAGAAAATTTGTCCTCTCGGTGAACTCCTGGTTGCCTTAGCAAAGAGAGCACAATGCGAGAATTTAAACAGGACGATGTAATTTTCGAAGTTATTGTAAAGATGGGAGGTATTGGATGGGGAGCAGAGGGCTCCCAGCCCGGGAGCAGCATTCTGATCCCAAGACAGGCAGAAGGGGAAGACAGGGAAGGAGAATTTACCTTAAACGATGATACTCTGCCATGGGGTATTTTGCAGTCCGCAGTTCAATCTCCAGCAAGAGAATGTACATTTTTTTAGCAGACAGCCAAGATGCTGTGTCTTTACACATGACCACTTTTTTTTTTTTCCCCCAGGAAAATCCTTTGCGTCTTCACAGACTTTTCCAAGAGAATGCCTTTCAGAACCGCTGTTGAATTACAAAGAAGTATTTATTGTAGGAGGTGATTAATGATTCTCGCTAAAATTGCTATTTGCAGCGTGATTTCATTTCTCTTTACAATGGGAGCAAACCAGGTTTATACGCATAGGCTGCACACTAAAGAAATCTTGCGCTGCCAGTTACTACATTTCAGCTGGAATTTTGCTCAGTTGTGCTAATTTTGGCTCTAAATACATTAAGGGATTCTCAAGCAATAAAACAAATGAAGAGTTACACATTTGCAAATAGTAGTTACCTCACATACAGCTTTTTTTTTTTTTTTTTTTTTTTTTTAAGGAGACAACTGGCGACTCAAGATTTATTAAAAAGCAATATGTGAGCAAAAGTGTGCTTTTCAGGCCTGCTCTTTGGTCAGGTATGGGGACAGCTGTATTTGCTGGGGTGTTTACAACTGCCACTTCCCTGATGCTGAACGTGTTTTGCCAGTGGCACATAACATTTTTTTCTGGGATGGTACATACTAGGCAGGGATGCTGACACAACCTTTGGAGCCTGGTGCTACAGGGGCGATGATGTCCCTGGTCCTGGTGGCCTCTCGTGAAGAGAAGCACTGATTCCAATAATCCGTCTTGTATGTATTTGGGTGAGTAAATAAATAAGTATTTGCCTTCAGGTCTTCCCTGGAAGATTTACCAGGACTTGAGCTCTTTTTCCAAGACTTTTCCTACCCAGCTCGCTTCTACACCATGTTGTGGAAGCCCCAAGCAGGGCTCTCCATTAGCAGCTCTGCTTTGCCTGAACTCCTTAGCTGCCTGGAAGCAGCAAGAGGCACAGCCTGAGCTGGAACCAGTTGAGTCCCATTTTGCCTCAGTAGTTGTGACAACCTTGGTCAAAAAAGCCTCATGAGTTGTATCCAAATTCATGTATCTACCAAGGCTTTCTCAACACACTTCGAAATGGTCTTAAAACAAAAACAAACAAACAAACAAACAAACAAAAAGGAAATAGAAACAGAAGAGGCAGCTTAAGAAGAAACTTTGGGTTACCGTTCATGTACCGCTTACACAGTGCTAGCCAGCTAAGAAATCATAATCAGGCGAAAACAAATGAATAAACCACGACTGGCTAAAGATTTAAAATGTTATCACGGCATGGGAGCTTATTGGCTCCCAGAAGAAGCACAGTTTCTCTTGTCAGGCAGCTGAAAACTGTCGCACGGCCAGCGGTGGAGTCAGGCTCATTCTGTCTAAGTCAGCTAAAGAGAGCACCACTCACCTATACAATGAAGCAAGACCTTTCCTCGCCCTGCAACGCAATTTTTCCCAGCCAGGCAAGTAGGAGTCAGGAGGTCTTTCACCACATTTGAAATTACCATCACCTTATTGATAAGATGAATCCAAGTCAAAACAATGCATTAAACTGTTGTTTTCCATTCCTGATGTCAACACCAGCCAAGCACAAGGTGGATGAAACAGCACATAGTGGACTTGTGTTTCAAGCGTTTAATTCTTTTATACAGAATAATCTTTATTACTAGCATTTGGCACTGTTATACATTACACCAAAAATCCACAAATTGTACATGGACCCAAACTATTTAGACGGTGCCAAATATGAAGACAGCAACAGCCTTTATAGCAATATTTCTTTAAATAAATGCAATAGGGAATGTGGAGAAAAACTAATAGATCACAACTACTGAGGGGACTACACTTAAAACCAGTTAAGTTACCTTTGATACATAAAACATTTTCCTTTAGACAGCGTAAGGGGACTTTTTCATAAGTCTTTAACCTCTTGCAGACGTGTTCGTTCTCCCTCCCGTGTTGGTCTGTGTGTGTATACGTGCCTGTGCACCATCACACACACAAGCACGCACAGAGAAATCCATGAACACACCACAAAACAGCGCTTTCAAGTCAATGCCTTACACAAGTGTCTCACGAGCTCTTTGCTTTAATTTTTTTTTTAATTTTTAATGTGTTCCCTTAAAAAAAAAAAAAAAAAAAAAAAAAAAGGAAAAAAAAAAAAAAAAAAGTCCGTCTTAGGTACAGAGAATTCGTCCATGACAGCATCCAGCCCTCTCTTACACCGAGGGCAAGAGAGCGTTTCCATAAATAGAAAAAAATGATGGGCATGGAACCATTATCTATATACAATGTAGACAATCGTCCGGGTTTTGGTTTAAACATGTGCCCGTTCTTGGACACGTCTCGTCTTCCTTTTCTGCTCCTGTTTTGTTTTACACAGTTTGGTCCAAAAGGCCAGCCTCCACCTCGAGGCAGCTTGAAAACCCCAATAGATAGGTAAATATATATATATATATTTAAAAAACAACAACAACAACAACAACAACAAAAAAGCCAACCAAACAAAAAAGGACCAAAAAGACTCAAAGCAAAAACAGTATTTATAGCGCAGCTGCGTTGGGTGTAGCCCCATCGAGCGGATGGGGGTGGCCCTGTGTCTGTGCTTTGGACTGCTGGCTCAGTGTAGACTGGTTTGAGGAACGCATCTTTGTGTTAGGCAGTTTATGGTCTTTCTTCCACTTCATGCGCCTGTTCTGGAACCAGATTTTGACCTGGCGCTCGGAGAGGCAGAGGGTGTGCGCGATCTCAATGCGTCGCCTTCTGGTCAGGTAGCGGTTGAAGTGAAACTCCTTCTCCAGCTCCAGGACCTGCTGTCTGGTGTAGGCAGTGCGAGACCTCTTGGGCTCCCCTCCGTTGTAATTTGGGTTGACTGAAACGTGCACAACAGGCACACACATACACACGCGGAGGGGAAAGAAGGAGAAGGGAAAGGATGGAACATAATCATTATATAATAACTTGACACCGGGTTCACATAAGATACGTAAACGGTAAGAAAAATTGTTTCCCAGCCTATCGACAGTGGGGACAATCGAGGAGCAATAAAAAATGGTGATGGGCATTTGGGTTAGAAGAAAAGCTTCAAAGACACATGGCCCAGAGCCACTGCAGGGCAATTAAATTTATGGGGGCTATAATTACTGCCCTAACAGTTTGGCGTCTCGTAAATCTTTTGATAAAGGACCCCGGATACAAAAGGTTTCTCACTTTTTTTTCTTTTTTTTTTTTTTTTTTTTTCTTTTTTTCTTTTTTTCTTCCTTTTTTTTTTTTTTTTTTTTTTTTTCACTATTAGGAAACGCGGAGGGAGAAGGAGGGGAAATAAAAAAAGCCACACACGCAACGACCCATCCCGGTCCCGGGAGCACCCTCCCCCCTTCCCTCCTCTACAGGCGCATCCCCACCTCCCCCTGGCAAGGGCAACTCACCCGTGCTCACATGGATCTTCTTCATCCAGGGGTAGACCACCGGCTCCTTCCCCTTCATCCCGGGCAGGCTCTTGTCGGGCAGCAGCGGACAGGCGGGCCCGGTGCCGGCCCCGGCGGCCGGGGCCGCTTCGCAGCGGCGCTGCAGGGCATGGCCTGGGAGCAGGGGCTGGGGCGGGCCGGGGTGGCCCTTGGCGGGCGGCGGCGGCGAGGCGCCCGGGGCGGCTGCTCGGGGCCCGGGGCGGCGCTGCCGGCGCTGCTGTAGCTGTAGGGCGCCTGGGGGTAGGAGGGTGCCTGCGCGGGGTAGAGCGCCTCGGGAGGCGGCCCCGGCGGCCCCGGCGGCGCCGCGGGAGCCTGGTAGCCCGGCTCCCGGCGCGGCCGCGGGAAGTACTCGGGCAGCGCCGGGCCCGGGTGCGCGGCGTGCAGGTGCGGCGGCGGCGGCGGCGGCGGGGCGTGCGGGTGCGAGTGGTGCGGGTGGTAGCTGGCGGAGCTGCCGGCGCTGCCGCTGTGCTGCGTGTATTCTTCGCAGGGAGGGAATTTGGGCTCGATGTAGTTGGAGTTTATCAAAAACGAACTCATGGTCATTAATTTGTGAAGTGCAAAAATACTAATTTTTCTCGCGTTGTCGTTTTTCTGGGCTCGGCGAGGCCCCTCCCTTCCCCCTTCCCTCCCTTCCCTCCCTCTCCCCCTCCCGCTGCTGTCAAGTGCTGCCGCTGCCAAAGTTTGGGCCTCCAGCCCTTCCCCTTTCCCCGCTGCACTCCCCTCCCTTCCTCTCTTCCCACCCCTGGAGCGCCTACAACACACACAAACACACACCCGCGCACACACACACCCGCACCCCCCGCCGCCCCGCCACCACCTGACCGCCAGCGCCAATTACCGCGCGGGGCCGCGGACCCCGGATCAGGAAATGGAAGAGGGACGAGCGGCCGCAGGGCAGCTCCGCGCCCGCGGACCTTCCGCGGGGACCGCGCCTCCCCCACGGGCGGCGGCTGCCTGGCGAGGGAGCGCCCCGTGTCCGCTCCTCAGCAGCATCCCCGGCTCCTCCCGCCCGCCGGCCCGGGCCGCGTCCAGCAGTCGCGGTGTCAAGCGAGATAAAACTAATCCGGCTTTGACAGTCTCCCACCCACCCCGCCCGCCCCAGCACTTTTTGTGTCCTCGTTCTCCCGTGGGAGAGTGTAGGAAGCGGGGCGAGGAAGCGGAGTGCAGCCCAGCTGCGTGATCCGGAGGGAGGCAGGCATTGCACAAGGCGTTGCACAATCCTTTTAAACAAGCCCATCTCCAAACGCCGGGGCTGCGCTCAGGCAGAGGGCGGCAGCGGCTGTCGGGCACAGGCCACGGGCCGCCCTGCAGGGTCTGTCCCCAGGGCCCCGCCGCTGCGGACCGCGAGCTCCAGGGACAGCCTTTTGCCCCTGTGAAGCTGGGCTGGTTGGAGGAATAGACGCCAAAGTTAGAACGAAGGTCGCGGGGAGGCCGAGGAGAGTCCTCGAGGGGCTTGCGGGCTGTGAGGCACAGAGCGAGCCTGAAAATAACGGGGAGCAGAGGGGGAAGGGATGAGGGAAGACGGACACGACGGTACCAAACACTTCCTACCGGCGATTACAGGGCTCACTGTGAGCATCCCTCCCCGCAAAGGAGAGCTTTCTGAACTACGAATTTAAGTCCATTGGTTTGGTGTGCCTTGTCTAGGGTTTATTTCTTAATTTTCACTTCCATAAGAAATGGCTAGCGCTTTCGCCGAAGAAGCTCGCAAACCCTGGTGTAGGAGGGAGAGGGCACCCGGGCACGTCTGCGTTGCTAAAACTGAGACTGTTAACGGTATTTGCAGCTCAGGGGGAAACGAGGCAACCGCCCTGACCTTAGGTAATTGAAATTTGATGGTTAAACTAATTACGCTCTTATTCTAAGGGGAAAGAAAATACTTATTGAGCATCATCTACTCCGCCACATTTGGAATAGGCGAGAACTTTTTCAGATTTTTTTTTTTCATCTGTACAGGAAAGAATATAAACACATAGAAATATTTACCACACCCTTAGAGAATATAATTGTTGAGTGGCTAAATCTCATCTGCTAGTATGGGAAAATACTTCTAATATATCAAGCGTAAATACGATACAGTTTAGATCTTGCCGCCCTAAAGATATTACATTAACAGTTACTCTGGTTTAAATTCAGATTATTGTCTTTTGCAGTTTAATACATAATGGATACATGCAATAAAATTCTGTTTGAATATATATTCTATCTAACAAGACACACATTGTATCGATTTATATTTTATCCACAGACACATAGGCACGCACATTGCATGCGGCTTGTAATATGTTAGAACATTTCCAGCACTTGGGTATACTGGGGTACTTATCTAAACAATCACTCATTTCCTCCTACTATCGAATGTCTAATTTGTAAAGAGAGTTAAAACACATTTACTTACTCATTTCCAACAGCACATCTATGGAACTCTAACTGGCTTAATAGATAAGTTTCTCTATTTACTCTGCGTGGAGAGGAAATGCGGTTACACACACGCGGTTACACACACGCGGTTACACACAGAGACAGCCGCAACTGTTCAACAGCACACATTTGACAGAAAAGGGGACATTGTTTTATTTATACTCAAAACAACAACAACAACACAACAGCAACCCATTTCCTAAAAGAAAAAACCAGCTCCATCTGCATGACTGTAAAAAATGAAAGATTGCCGAAGTCCACCACGATAGCATTTTCCCGGTATAAAGAGTTACATGCACACATAGAGACGCATACATACAAATACCTGCCGGCTAGCACCAGATGAATTACACTGGGGTATCGTAAATATTATCCTCGGCATAAGTCCTGAGGCACTGTGGCCGGAGCACTGCAGTGGGCTGCCGTGATCCCACGCCACAGTAAAACACAACGAAAAGTGTTGTCTCGGTTTGTAACATCAGCGCTATATTGGGAGAGTTGGCCGGGCTCTGCTTCATATAATTTACTGTGATTAGATCTCAAAGTTTCACCGTGCCCCTTTCTATAGTAGGGCTCTGGCGCTTGGTTACAGAGAGAAGGACTCAATTTTGTATACGAGTGTAAATCTGCAAGATGACCCGAGCTTCTCAGCTCAAGTCTGGCTTTTTCGTGTGCTTCTCTTAGTCTGCGAAGATGTGCTGAGGCAGGACCTCCAAAAGGCCTGTTCCGTGTCTTTCTGGTTTTGTTATCATAAACAAGAACCCAGCCAAGACCACCAAGTGTTATCTTGCACACGGCCATTTCGACATTTTACTGCAAGATTTATGGCTGTAATAAACAATCTCAAACCCTTTTTTCCCCCAGTACTTCCCTTTAACAAACTTGTACCATCACCCTAAGTTCTCAAAGAAAGAAAAAGATAGGATAAAATAGGCCAGCTCCCTTATTTTTCCATAAGGACTAAAGGCTTGATTTCACTGGGGTGGGAGACTTCAATCAATTAATAAAGAAGCGAGAGTTTCCTGGCCGAGGCTGGCCGAGAATGGGATGGGGACAGCACTGGAATTAAGTTGAGAAGGAGAGAGTAAATTTTCATGCACCAAGAAGAGGCAACTCAATACATACCGAAAGAGGGGGAAAAGGGGATCCCTCTTTTTCTTGTGAAACAGACAAACATTCCTGTTACCCTCCACATATGCAGCTAAAACGTAATTACCACGAAAGAGAAAAGAATAATAACAACAACAACAATAATAGTAGTGTAATAATAATAATAATAATAATAATAATAATAATAATAATAATAATAATAATAATTCAAGTCAACCTCTCGCCGTGCCGGGTATCCTCCACCGAGAGCGGTAGGAGGAGGAAGAATCGCACTAGCAGCCTGGCTTGACTTTGATTTGAACCATTTTGAATATATTTAGTCCCAGCTTTCCCCTCTTGAATGCGAGGCTGTCCCAAGTTTCAAAGTGACCGAAAAGTGACACCGTGTGCATTTTGTTTCTTATTAATCTTACACATTGACAGTCTTTGTTAAATAACAAGGCGTGCCCTTCACCAGGCGACATTTTCATATTTGTTAGACGCGGTGACCTGAAGTTCACCTCGGCCTTGGACTTAGTTTTTCTAAAAGGTCTATAACAGTGTCTTTTAGATAGCAGGGTGCTTTGCCCAGGTCACTACTTCTAAGGGAAAAATAAGAAAAAAATCGAGGGAAAATGTAAACGTTATGGAATGTATCGACTGTATTCCTTTCTTTGTTCCTGGGAATGATACAGCCCCGAGGCTGCTCCTGCCTCCGCGGATCAGAGCGTCCTTCCCGATGGGCGCTGCCTGGGCAATGTTGGCATTTTTGCCCCAAGTTCAGCATTTGGTAAAAGCGGTGGTTTCCCTGGCACTGGGGTTCCTCTTAACAACAGCATAGTTGGCGGGGTTTGCTCACTCTGTCCTGGTGCGCTTAAATAAACAGACGTAAAATGTGATTTGTGCCCGGATTTTAAATGAATGGTCTTTTGAGAAGACCTTCCACGCCAGAGAGCAGCGTGCTGAATGCAGAGAGTGAAAGGACAGAAAGAGTTCGTCTCAAATTATTAACTGTTCTATTCTAGCCTGTTGCCTTTTTTTTCTTCTTCTTTTTTTTTTTTTCCTTTTTTTTTTTTTTTTTTTTCTGAGGGGGGAACAATTTAAGCAATAATTATAATGAGTCAATATTTATGTAAGTAGCGGTTTTAACTTCTTAGAAATTATTCTCATTTTTATTTTTATTCTAAACCAGATTTAAAAGATGGAATCCGGACCACTAATTGTTTTAGTGAGGAAGTAAATGGATTTCTGTCACCTACTCTTGAGTAAGCCGATTATAGTAACAGCTTTCATTCTGGGTATATCAAAGACGCATTGTTATTCTTGGAAACAATCCGCCTGCTATTCTCTAACAAAATAGATATTTGGCTACGGTTTTTAGCTTGTTATCAGGCTTCGCTCTTACACCAAATAAATAGTCTGGATGTGAAAGGTTATATACTATCTCCAGAGCGGGCAGGCTCCCTAAACGTGCAGTGCCAGGGCTCGCTGCAAGTGAGCAGCAGCAACAACTTGTGAACAGCGTCTACACGCCGAGCAAACACTTGCATTACACACTTTCCAGGCTTCAGCAGGTACTTTAGGCACAATCTCCGATAATCACTTTGGCTAATCTGATATCTAACCTCTCGCGTACTTGTTCCCAAGATACAGCGCTCGCCTGCCACGATCCAGCTGTGTCTCTGGCAAATAATTCACGCGTACCAGTTACACAGAGGCCGGTGTAGGCTGCTGCCTTGGGGGTGAAAAGGCAGCAATGAGTGCTTGGGGGTGAGGTGTGCTCTTTCTCGGATTTCCTTGTCGCACTGTCCCCCCTCCTCGACACCTTTCAGATCAGATTATGGCTATTTGGGAATATCCTTTCCCTCTTCCACAGACCCCTCAGCCTTAAAATTTCAAGCTGAATCCCGTCTGCGATGATGTCCTCCAAAATGAAGTTGCTTGAGCAGTATTGGCTAGTTCTCCCTGCAGACACGTCTAATCAAGGAGCTAAAGCTTTTACTAAGAGGCAGCACTGGGAACAAAAAATCCCAGCAATGTGGGAATTTCTCTGCGCTAAGAAATTCCACTAAATCTTTTCTTGGAAGGGTGAAGAAGGGTGGGTGGCGAGAGGAGAAACAACGCGTCCTACTCCCAATTTCGCTGCGAACTGCTGCCTCGGGTAATTCCAGAAGGCTGTGAGAACCCTCCAAATCACGGAGAGGCGCAGGGCGCCAGCTTCTCCGTAATATTTTCCATGGGTATCGCAACACGGCTCTACCGCTCCGCGTTTTAAACGAGCTCCTTCGGACCAAACGTATAGCCCGTATTATCTCCGGCATGTCCTGTTTAAGCACAGTTTAGCGGTCGCTACAGAAATGAGAGCAAAAACAAAGACGCGGCTAGGATCGATACACGCGTTAATAGCTTCGCTCCTATCTTATCTTCCTGCCATTTTGCAAGTGAGAAGGCTTAACATTAAACCTCTTAGAGCAGGTTATTATATAATAAACAAGGGTGAGGCATTTTGCTACCTGGCTTTCGGAGGAGGCAACATCTGTGGCTTCTGTGGGGGTAACACGCGTGTTTACCTGCCGCGGCTGAGCCCGAGATATTCAGACACAAACGTGGCTGATAATTCAAGATGAAATACAACGTGTATTACTCTTGAAAAGAGGAATTTTCTATCCTTTCCTTGGTAATTGAGGTCATTCAGCCAGTAGGGTTCACCTGGAGTCCATACTGTGATACACACGTAACTCAAAGCTATTTTATCTTTTGTGCTGATAGTCAAGATCTCGGCTATAACATTGACATCAAACTCTGTCTGGGCGAATGACTAAGAGTGGTGCAAAACGTAAACTTTTGACCCTCAACTTTTTGACCTGCAGTTGTAACGCCCTTAACCACAAAGATATACAAAAGCTATGCAGCTTCTTTTAGGAGTAAGAGACTCGCACTGTTTGTTTCAATACTTCTGCTGTTTCCCCCAGTTTTCTAAGGGCGCTTTTTTTTTGTTGTTGTTTTTTTGTTTTGTTTTTGTTTGTTTGTTTGTTTGTTTTCTTCTTACTGCTGAGAAATCGGATACTTTTGCATTTTTAATATTTTTTTTTTCTTTTCCTTAATCTCGCAGCTTTGTAAAATGCTGTTAGATCAGTTTGCACAGCCTTTCGGCAGCGTTGGAGGGAAGCCTGTTACTCAAAGGCGCTATATGGTTACAATTGCAGGTGAAATGCTGGGTAAGTTCTGGGCGTGAGGTTGGAAGGAATGGAGCGACGAGCGTTGGGGGAAAAGCTGCAGCTCTCTGCTGAAGGGTTTTAGTAATTTCTCCTTGATTTAAACATAAAGAAACAAGTCTAATTGTTTGCGAAGCCTTGTCTAGGCAAACGAGTTGACTGTGAACTTGGTCTAAAGCGAGCTCTGCTGGTGATTCCTAGGGTGTGCAGATTTATCTTTTCTGCATTTACTTAACCTGGCAGTGAACTGCACGGGCTGCCATTTATTATCCGGAGACAGACTTCACCTCAAGCAAGGACTGTTCCACAAAATTGCAATAATTACCCAATAACCTTCATAGCAAATATTATTATTGAAAAGACATTTTTGGGGGGGAGGGGATATAGAAAAGATTCCTTTTGCGTGTTATAAGGCAAAATCCATGCAAATTTTACACGCTCTCTGTGTCAGATTTGAAATTGTTTGTGCGCTTAGCTACAGGAACATGTGACTGGGGTGGTCCATGAGTATTCGCCTTAGAGAGCGACATTAGTGAAGATGCTTTAATTTGAAAGGGGTAATATTTTCAAAGGTGACCAGACGACTGTGGGAACTGTGGTTTTCCGCTCTAGCTAGTAACCTCAGCCTCAAATCGGGGAGATTTTGAGGGCAGAAAGAGAAAGGACTAAGAAAGCCAACGACATCTCAACTTGGTCAGGAGATTTACTAGTGTCTGCATTAAATGCGTTAAATCTGTGTTTGCGGGGAGGAAAAAGGCATTGCTCCCGTATTCAGGGCTTGAAATAGAAACCTCCTGATCCCCTCCTCATTATCAGTTCCATTCAATTTCCCATGAAGCAAATTGCAAACTCCTCTATTGTCACCCTTCCACAGATACACACTTTCTAAACGTAAGGAAATGGCAGGATAGTAATTTCCCTGTAATGCTCTGAAATTAGGGCGTTTGCATGGTTTAGACAAGGCTGCAGAGCTGTAATTTACGGATGACTTTCCGTTGGATTGTTATACTTCTGGTTTAGAGAAAGTTATGTCTCTCAAAGTCACCAGTTCCACACATTAAGAGGGCTGCCTAATCTTTAATTGGTTTTACACTTACACATGAGACACTACACGCAAGTATTTCTTTCAAAGGATTTGGTAAACTATTTCAAATCACAGAACACAACCTGCCATTCCTAAAATAGAAAAAACTCGCACTTATTAATCCTCCAAACTCATCAGAAAAATAACGTGTGCAGATAAAACCTCTCTCCTGATTCCCAGCGATAATTTCCCATGACATTTTCCCTCGGAAAACAATTCGGACCTGGAACTATTTTCGCAGGATTCCGCAGTCTGGACTCGTTTGAATTTCAAATTTCAAAGCGTATTAGGAAATCTTAATGCATTTCTGGGTTTGAATGGTTTCAACTGGGATGCTTAGGACAGGGCAGGGCCAGAAACATGGTGAAGTTGTCCTGACTAGCTAACTTTCTTTTGTTGCTAGTGTTTCTCGCAGTACAGGCGGGTTTATATGCTTCTGGACTTAGAGATTTTTTTTTTTTTTTTTTTCTGTAGTTCTCGAACCTCTGTACATGGTTTTATGTGGGATATGGTCCAGAAGCCACATTCAAAAATGTGGAAAAAACATAGTAGCAAATATTTTCACTCTAGGCAATGAAAAATTACAGTCCAGGATGATAGCCAGGATCCCAAAATATTAGTCGAAGGGGTGTCTGTGCATGCTTGTATATTGGCCAGTTAGTTCAAATTGCACAGAGTTGTTAAATACTGGATAATCGTGAGCTGTTTGTGTCTAGTATTATTCCCGTCTACAAGCAAATGGTTTTCTTTGGAAAAGGACCCATATATAAACGAAGACCAAACTTTTAAGGGTTTTCATGCCTTGCCTAAAACGATAAAATTTTATGACATATAGTATAATATAATACACGCCTATCATATTCAACTTTCTGATATTCCTATTGACAAAAACGTGTCAAACAGAGTACTATAAAATCTCCAGCTGTTTATAAGGAAATTATTTTCAAATGTGCATTTGGATATGTTCTTTTAAAGACTTCCTCATTTTTTTAATATTAAATATATGCAGATATGTTTGTTTAGTGCTGACAGGAAGGATTGACAGACACAAAGGCATCAGACTCTATCTTCCACAAGGGTGGACTTTAAATATTACATGTTTTTAAAAAACATTTGAGCTCTTTGGGATGAAACCCACCTTAGACACTACCATTTCTTTAAAGTTAAAGACGAATAAATTTAAAATAAGAATTTGTCAGCAATATGTATATGTTGTGGAGGTACACAACAACCTCACCCTCCTAAAACACTGCGCCTTTCTCTCATTTTTGCTCACAGTAGCCAAACCAGCCTAAACTACAACATTCAAATGGCACAGCACTAGTGAAATAAAACAAAGCCCATTTCTCACATCAAACCACTCCGTTCTTTTGCAAACCCGACTTTATGACGCATAAAGGAAAACAGTGCAATCTGCTGAATCAATGTTAATCCAAACCTGGGCAGAGAAGGCGATACTCACAGCTGTTTTGGAGAGATGGATAGATAGATAGATAGATAGATAGATAGATAGATAGATAGATAGATAATAGGCAATTCTCAAAATTCTACCCTAGTCCCTGACTAGTCTGTTTATACCCCCCCAAGATCACTCGCCAAAGTAACAGCTCTGAGGATAAGGATCAGGCCTTAATGTTACTCAGAGAAAGATAGAGTTCCTTTCACCCTTTCATTCAAGTCCTGGAAATTCAAAGACTGAAGTTAAATCCGGCCATAAAGTTTATTGCTGAGTAATCACACTCTAGTGAGAACAGTCCACTTAAATAAAAAGAATGTTGAAGTAAACACGCAGCTGGGGCCTACCCTACAATGGCAGCCAGCAATATAAGGCAGAAAGGGAGAGAGCAGAGCTAGGGGGATATTTACAATCTTCAATAAACCAAGCCCGTATTTCATAATTTGCAGCACTCTAATGACCTGTAGGCTCTTGTATTAATGCTACAAGTTACAGTCAATTGGTTCGCTTTAAAAAAAAAAAAAAAAAAAAAAAAAAGGAAGTCACAGGAACATATATATATGTGTACACACGTACACACCCTTTGTGTACATGAATGCACCAATATTAAACACATATATGCATCTGCATGGCTTTAGACAGACGTACAAACTCATTTGTACATGCAGGCACACATGCATATGATTTAAATATATTTATATTTATGCCATTGCGTATAGAACCAGGAAAAAGTTATAGCAATGTTATAAATGCGCACCCCCAAAACACGCTACGCTCTCGCAGATGTACATATACACATAGCTAAGGCTTTCTGCACAGCCCAATGCAGAAAATATGTATCTAAACACAGTCTGTGCCATTTTAATACTGGCTCTGATGTGCAACATATTTCACCAATCCAAAGATTATTACCATATCATCACGCCTCCAACTCGATCATGCCTACATAAGATACTGCCCAGATAATATCAAGCCCAATCTATTTTGTTTCCCCCTTTTTTTAATCGCCTGCAGTAACTACTCTTTGCTAAACAAAACCTCTCCAAACTTGGAGAGTCTATTGGAGCAAAGGAAGTAATTATCTTCTGCGGTAGTCAAAGTGATTAAAGCTAGGCCCCAAAATCCATCTCTGCCAAAGTCGCTTATTGTGGTTTACTTTGATTTGATCGTTAAAATAGAGAGCTAGCTGCTGCGAGTGAAGGGGTGGGGGGGAGGTATTTGCAGCGCAACCTGGATCATTAGTGCTTGATCCTGCCTCTCGGGCTCGGTGGGACCGTCCTGAAAACCTCCAGGCGGAGAGGAAGGGAAAGAGAAAGAGAAAGAAAGAGAGAGGCGAGAGGCAGCGAGAGCGAGCAGGAGCCTCGGCTTCCCCACTGTACAAATAAACTTTAAGGAACTTGTGCACAAAACTTACCTTTGACTTGCAAGGAGCCATTTTTCACATAGTACTGAGAACTTGTGGTTTGGATACTTCTGTCCCTAAACCTGACAATTTGAATGGCCAGGAGGCACACGTAGCCTGCAAAAGAGTCAAATGAAGTCCAGCGTCAGTGAGATTATATGTTATGTGGTATATAATGTTGGATGTCAACTCCCCAAAACCATAAAACTTACTTTAATGGCACCACGTGACTTTTTATAGCCAGTGAGCCTATCTGTCTGTGCTATGGATGATTTTACGATCTAATTCATAGACAAAACCCTATTCATTTGGCACCCAAATGTCATATAGCCGGAACTGGGGCTTATAAAGTTTACTGTTTTATAACTTTTAAGGGAAGGCATCAATGTAACCAGTCAGTAAATGTGCAAATCTTTAGTTGCTCTTAGAAGCTCAGAAGAGTTAACCATTCAAGCTCTGATGGGGTAAGTAACATTGCGTTTATAGCAAACTAATTGTAGCGAAGAAAACCAAAAATCTGTAAAGAGTGGGAATGTGGCTAGAGAGGGTTACTAATAGACGCAGAGGGCTTGGACATGGCTGTCCTAAAATATACTTAATGAAACCACAGGAGAAATTCTAGAGCGATGCAAACACACCCTGGAGTTCCCAGCATCTTTAAACAAAGCACATGTTTTGGGGTTTGGGTTGTGGGGTTTTTTTTGGTGGTTTTTTTTTGGTTGTTGTTTGTTTGTTTTTGTTTTGTTTTGTTTTGTTTTATTTTAACCATCAGCAAACAGTTAGCAGTTGATTCAGACACAAAGGGTGTTGATTGTGGTCCTGAGATGAAGCTTTCCACCTAGCGAGAAACAAGTAAGGAAGAACTTATGGTAAAACTTTCAATTAAAAATACTGGTAGCGGACAATTGCAGCATCCACCATATGTAACGTGCAGTAGGAGCCAGGTAAAATATTATAACAAACTCTGCACGGGCTATTTTTTTTTTTTTTTCAGAGGCAAATCAGGAAGCACAACTTCTTGCTTTGCACAAATCAGATCACAAAAACTTTACAATAGAAAGTTTATTTTTTTGTTGATTTCCAGTCAGGTTTTTTTTAAAAACAAATAATTATAATAATAATAAAAAAAAAAGCTGATCACAGTTTGCTCAAACAGCCAGACTTTGACTATATTTGTAACTTTGTTCACAAAAAACATACATCACAGAAGCTGCGCTTAATAAGAGCCACTTCTAAGAGTTCGTGCAAAGAGTCATATACAAAGGCACAGCAAGGACATACTGCTTGGAATCACAGTTTTCGTCACAGATTCACTATTCACTACACGTAGGACAAGTTCAGTTGATTTCATCATTTCACCTCTACGACAGCATTAATTACACAGGAATTATATAGGTAGTTTGAATAAAAATATTTTTAACAGCTTGGAGCTATACAGACATTAACACTTGACCACACATGCACAGTTAAGCAGGTTGAGTGCAACACATAACATTTGTACTAAACCGGGGGAGGGTTTCCTTTCTCTCTCTCCTTTTTTTTTTAACTTCTTTTTTTTTCCTTTTTGTTCTTTTTTGTTTAGTTTTGTTTTGTTTTAACAGTTACTTCAAGTAACACAGCTCGCTTCATATAAATAAGTTAAAACATCTATTATTTTTTTCAAGACAAAGCCATTCAAGACAAAGAAATGTACGATAAAAGCAGATCTACTTATACACGCGAGAGAATGGTAATAAACAGGCTCATGATTAAAAGATGAATAAGGGGGACAAGAACAGGGTGTCTTCACAGAAGTAACACAAGGAAGTTTTAGAAAGTCAACTTAGTACTGACATGAGACGACGCAGGGTCAGCTAATACTGCTCAGTACTTTTAATTGATCAAAGGCTTAGGGACGGAATGCCCCTCCTGCAGCTGCCATGCTCATACTTTTCAGCTTATTATCCTTTTTCCATTTCATTCTCCTGTTTTGGAACCAGATCTTTATTTGTCTCTCTGAGAGGCAAAGAGCATGTGCTATTTCAATCCTTCTTCTGCGGGTCAGGTATCTATTGAAGTGAAATTCCTTTTCGAGCTCCAAGGTCTGATAGCGGGTGTAAGCAGTCCGAGCCCTTTTCCCTTCTGGTCCCCCTATGTTGTCTGGAAGAGAAAAGTACATGGTTTAGATTCTCAGCAGCCTCTCGGAGCCTTCGTGTCTTATTGCAGCTACCAGCGACCAGGACCGTTATTCTCAGTCCTGTTTGGTTTTGTTTCTGGTTTGGATAAACGCTCAACAAGTTTCCCCCTCAAGCCCCTCTTAGAAAAGGCTTGGGGGAGGGGGATTTGGTAGTCTCGGTAAGTTTTCGCTTGGATTTGCGATTCGTTTGTTTTTTGTTTTTTTAATTTTTTTTTCAATTTCTTTCTTTTAATTTTAAATTCTATTTTTAATAAGGTTAATTCTCCCCCATGCCTCCCTCAGATAAGCTGATTTGGAGCATGTCTCTGCTGATAGCTGGGTTTGCAGAGCTGAGAGAGCGAGGCTGAAGCGTGCAGCCCTTTCCCACGGCAGAGCTGGGGAAAGGTCTGTGAGGCAGCGAGCCTCCGGCCGCTCTCCCAGCAGCGAGGGCAGGGCAGGTACCCGGGGCTGAAAGTTGCTTTTCTCCCCCGCGCCCCTCAAGCCCTCTACCCCGAGTTTGGGGCGACTCGCCCTCCCCCCTCCCCCACGGCTTCCCAGCAGTGAAAACTGCCCTTCTCGCCCTTTCCTATTCTCTTTTTAATATGTCTAAGCAAAATAAATGGGGTCAGCCGCGCCGTTCCCACTGGAAGATCCCCCATTCAGAGGAGAGCCGGGAGCAGCCTCTGCTCCCGATCTCCCTTCGGCAAGGCTCCCTCTACTCCCCCGCCGGCGCTGAGAGCCAGGCGGGCGGTGTTTTCGGGGCCGAGCGGCTTTTTTTTTTTTTCCTTTCGGGGGGGACTCGCCCAGAGAAGGGAGCGTGCTTCCCTACGAGCAGAGTTGTGGTGTGCGCGGAGACTGCCCGCTCTCACGCCCTCCTCTCCCCCTCTCCCCGACCTTGCTCGGCGCAGCCACCCGGTTTACATTAAATCCTCCTTTTCCTCCAGAGAAATAAAGAAAGAACAGGGTATTTGCTTTACCATGACTTATGTGCAGTTTTCGCATCCAGGGGTAGATCTGGGGCTGTGAAGGCTGGGCTGTGCTTTGGTCGGTCGGGGCACTTGCCTGCTCGCTGCTTGCTGGAGTGTCTTCCTCAGTCCCAGACGAGGTGCCAACCCCGTCTCTGCTGATGTGCGTGTTGCTGCTGGAATTGGACGAAGTGCTGGTGGAGTTGGCGAGGGAGTTTTTCACCCCGTGGTGACTCTCGCTGACAGGCGAACCGGCCACGGCGGTGCAGGGCAGAGGGTCAGGGGGAGGCGAGTGGGAAGACGTCGCGGGCTGGTTGTACCTGGGCTCTGTCGAGGCAGAGGTGGTGTTGGCCGGGTAACTGCGGGGTCTCTCATTGGCACCAAAGTGAGTGGAAGCAGAGCGCCCGACGCTGAGGTCCATGCCATTGTAGCCGTATCCGTACCTGCCGGAGTGCATGCTGGCGGAGTCCCTGTATTGCTCGCTCACCGAGCTGTGATCTCCATAATTATGTAACTGGTAGTCCGGGCCATTTGGATAGCGACCGCAAAATGAGTTTACAAAATAAGAGCTCATTTGTTTTTTGATATGTGTGCTTGATTTGTGGCTCTTGGTCGTTTTGTGCGTCTATAGCACCCTTGCACAATTTATGATGAATTATGGAAATGACTGGGACATGTACTGGTTCCTCTACGTCACCCAAAGTCGCTTCCTCCGCTTTGTTGTCCAGGTAAATCCTGCCTGATGACTCGAGGTAAACGGGTGCACTGGTGGGGGCTGAGGCCGGGCGCCGGCGCGCCCCCGTCCGCCCCTCCGCGCCGCCCGCTGCGCCGGTGGCGCGCTCGCGGGGCGCGGGGGGACGGCCCCCGGCGGAGCGGCGCTCGGGACGGCCGCGAGCGGAGCGGAGCCGCCGACAGGCACCGGCCGGGGCGGCGAGGCTGCGGCCGGCGGGCATCGCCGGGGGCCGGCGGCCGCAGGGCCGTGGGCAGCGCTCCGATCTGTGGCCTGCGCTGCTGTCGAGGGCTCCTTTTGCCATCCTGCATCCGTGCGGTCCGTTATTCGGACGTCGCAAATCTTCGGTCCGTTCTGATGGGAAGGCTTTATTTCCACATTATTCCCTGCTTATAATTTCCCAAAAGTCCGTGCCGGCATTTAAAGGCAGCCGGATCTCTAGTAAATCATGCACACGCAATATATTATAGAGAGATATAACATATATATTAATCAATATTCTTGCTGCTCTTATTTTACTTCTACAAATCTCCAAGTGGAAGCATTTTATGGCAGCTATTTTTCTTCAAAGTATCAATTTATTTTTTCCAGTGCTAAGTAATGCGAATGTGAATTAAGATACCGCAGAAGCAGGAAAGAAAATCCCCGAGTTAATAAGACCTTTTCTTCAAATAAGAAAGAAAAAGAGGAAGGAAGGAAGAAAAAAAGAAAGAAAGAGGGAAAGAAAGAGAGATAAATTGAAAAAAGATCGATCTAAGCTCACGAAGCCCCAAGAAATGTAGTCCATAATTCAAAGTCCCTTCAGTGCAGAGCTGAGCTTACCAAAACCTTAGCGTAAGCTCAACGGGAACCACAGAAAATTGCCCGCTTCGAAACCTTTTCCCTCGCTTCCCCTGAAGTTTAACGCCGAGTTTTTACTTTAATTCTAGTAGTGCAGACTAAGCAGTTTAGCGGCATTAAAAAAAATCTCCCTGCAATTCATCTCCGCTTTAACTGAAAGTTTATACACAGCGATTTATACGACGTTTTTTAAAAAATTTTTTCTTCCTTTTGCTATTTAAATATCTTAAACATTACTAAAAGTTATTTTTCCCCTGCAGATCATAAACTCCCAAACACAGCATAACGAGATGGCCCGCCATAGCGGGAGCTAGCAAAAACATCAACCAAATATTTTTTAAGGTCTCTTGTCTTTCTACAATATCAGCATTTCTAATTAAAAAAAAAAAAAAAAAATTTGCTTATCTTTTCTCACACAAGCACACCAGGGACACTCACCCACACACAGATGCTCATCTCAAATATTTAAAATTCTGGGCCAATTCTCTAATACTTTAACCAACGCCACATATGCTTTGAGAAGGTGGTTACATACATACATGCCTATAGCTCAAAAGCTGGGGCTTCCATATATATTAGAGCAAGTCACAGATGATTGCAAATGTACATCTTTTAACCAAGCCTTTTGGGGATTAATAGACTGTGACAAACTATAGGATTTCAGTAGCAGAAGGAACACAAGGTAAATAATAATAATAATAATAGTAGTAGTAGTAGTAGTAAGCACTAAGGAAAGGCCTGGTAGCGTTTATTAAACGTGGTTCTACTCCCCTGACTTTTCCTCTGTTTCTTCGCTGCTGGGCTGTGTGGAATTTATGAATTTGTTTTCCTTTTTCCATTTCATCCGCCTGTTTTGAAACCATATTTTAATCTGGCGTTCAGTAAGGCAGAGAGCGTTTGCAATCTCAATACGTCGTCTTCGGGTTAAGTATCTGTTAAAATGAAATTCCTTCTCTAACTCTAGCGTTTGGTATCTGGTGTAAGTTTGCCTCCCTCGTCTCCCATGTGTTCCATATACTGTACCTGTAGAAGTAAAGACAAAACGATCGCATTGGACAGGGCCCAGTGATTTCAGACTAGAAAGACCGATTAGTATATTCTGCCTTCTTTTGCAGGCACAATCACGGGGAGTGGGGAAGTTGCTCTGGTTTCCTGGAGGCTTTTTTTTTTTTTTTTTTTTATTATTATTATTATCTCTTTTCTCCTGCCTGACGAGCTGTTAATGCGGATGTGCAGTGTGCTTACGGTGGCGGGAAAAGCGGGATACAAAGAGGCTTTAAGGTGGACCTAGGGAAGGTGCAGGAGGTAGCACGGTGCGAGCATAGCTGAGCAGAGGCTGCTCTGTGCTCGCTGGGAGCCTGGCGCACACACAGGCACAGGCACACGTGTGCTACCCGGGAAGCCTCACGCATGTGCCTGTGCGTGTGTGTGTGCACGCACATGTGGCTGTGTTGACACAAACACACAGCCATTGCCATGGCTGGGACTGCAGAAGGTCTCTAAGTATAATTATAGACATCAGCTAAAGATCATACAAGAGCGTTTTGCCATTTGCTCCGGAATTTATTGCTCTTGAATGCAAAGCAGCATCGGAATGGTCTTGCTAAAAGTTTAATTTTCAAAAAAAGGAGTGAAAGCTACCCTGCAGCAAAAATAAGCTTGGGAGGATGGGAGAGAAGGCGAGTCATTTGCAAACACTTGAAGCAAACGTTTAAATTTGGGATTATGAAAAATAAATGTCACCCTAATACAACCCTCCCACTCCACCCCCACCCCCCATTCCCCCAGCACCACTCCTGTACAGAATAGTTCAATTATCTGAAGTTCACTCCTAAGTCTGAAAAAATTCACGATGCCATGGAAGTGCGCCCACGGCCCAAGAAACGTGCTCTCAATATCCAATACTCACAGGCTAATGAGCTGGGGGAGGGGGGCGAGGAGGAATGTACCACAAATGCTTTGGATCCTCAGTACAGAGGGCATATTCCATGCATCGCTCTCTGACAATGAAGAAGCAGAGCAGAGGCTTTGGGGTGGCTTTAAGAGAGTGATAAAAGTGCTTTGTTCCTTTTTATTTCTTTTTTTTACCCCACCCCCTTCTTTCCAAGGATTCCCCTGCAACTTTCACCAGTAAACTTACATACTGGGGTCTTGGCCACCATTCCCTGGGTGCCAACATGCCAGGTCTAAACCTGGGAAGGTTTCATGTTACATATTGCCCTGCAGGAACCGTATTTCTCCAGCAATCTGAACTTTATCTAACAACAACAACAACAACAAAATGGAAGGGAAAAAAAAAAAAAAAAAAAAAGAAAAGAAACTTTTCCTTTTCCTCCCCTCTCCGCCCTTGACTGCACCGAGATGCTTACCAGCGCAGGAGTTCATCCGCTGCATCCAGGGGTAAACAGGGCTCGTGTACTTCCGGTCGGTGCCTTCGTCATTTATAATTTTGGCTTGGCCGCCGCTGGTTTTGTACTGTTGATCGGGAGAAAAGTGCAGGTAGTCCCCGGGCCCCCTCTGTTTGCCACTGCCGGAAGGAGAGGCGCTACTAATGTCCTTGTCCGAATAAAAACAAGAGGCTCCGTACTCATAGGAAGCCCGACTGCAAGCAATGACGGTGTTGGACTGTTGGTAGAAACAAGGTGAGGTGTAAGTCTTGTCCTGCAGGCTGCTTGCCCCGTACGAAGCCGGAAAATGCCTGAGAGCATCATAGCCCGCCGGGTACAGGGGGATCTGCCCGAGGAAGGAGTCCTGGCCCCCGGGCAGGCTCCCCGGGAAAGTGGGATTCACAAAATAGGAACTCATTTGCTCTCCCCCTCTCCCGGACCGTGATTTGTTGTGTATTAGTACATCTGGCGATAACTATTAGGAGTCATCGAAGTGGTTTGTTTCTGGATGGCCGAGCGCCAAAAGCGACAGCAGAAAATAGGAGCAGCTGACGGCGGGGCGGCCAATGGGAGCGCGCGCGGCGCCCGCTCCCCGGGGCCGCCGCCACCGCGCCGCCAAGTTACCGGCAGCCCCGGCCCCGCCGCGCCGCCCCGCGCCCCCGCGCCGCGCTCGCACCCGCGGGACCGGCCGCGCCCCGCCGCGGCACCGCCCCGCGCGGGAAAATCACCCGGCGATAATAACAGCGGGAACGGCGATAATTCCCGGCGGCGCGACAGCGGCTAACGGGGACACCCCCCCAAGGCTGCTGGAGGTGTTTGGGGGGGGTGGGGGCGCCCTTAAAAGTTGGAGGCCCCACGGCAGGGGAGTCGCGCAACCCCGTGGGAAGGGTGGGCGAACAGCCCCCGGCTCTCCGGCGGAGGGGAGGAGGAGGGAGGAAGGAGACGGCGGTGGAGGATGCTGCGAAGGGAAACTTTGGAGCGGAGGGAGCACGTGAAAGGGGGAGCGGAGCGCCGCGCAGCGTGGGGGGGCGAGAAGGGAGGGGGAGAGCGGCCTCTCTCCATTTTGCCGTCGCGATGCCACAGCCGCATCCAAGAATTTTTAAGCTGTTCTAAAATGTATTTATTTGTCCATTCAGTCGAAAATTGCCCCTCCACTAAGGCTTCCCTTCGGAGCTCAGGGAGCCCGCCCCAGCGCCGAACCCAGCTTTTAGTGAGAGAGGCTAACGCGTCCTGCAGTGGAAGAGGTCTCGTGTATTAATGAACATCCCCATAATTAGGAGGTTGGGGCGGTGGCCTTCTGGGGAGTGGGGTTTTTGTTTTGCACCAAGTGCCCGAGGAGGCCTCAGGAAGAGCCGCACGGGCTCCCGACGCCCCCCGGCAGCCCAGATGAAGTTGTATGTGTCTCTTCTCCCCAAGTCTACCCTCCTCCCGCCAGAGTAGATCCGAGGGAATCAAACACTCAAATTCAAAAACGAGCCAGTAGGACTATTCCTAATTAATACAACCCCGCTAATGAGTCAGCAGAAGCCAATCGGTTTCGTTGTTGCTCAGAATAATTTGATTAAACGTGGATTTGTGTCTTAAGGAGGGGAAGAACAATACACGAAACAAACATTTCCACCTTCATTTTTCAATATGGCAGTTACCCCATAGCGGAAATATAATTCTTGGCCCAGGGCTCGGACAGTAACAGTGCTGATGAAATTCGCTGATGCGCATTTAATTCAGCCCTAACCCTGCAGTTCCTGCAGATAACAGGAGGTTGTTAATTCTAAACTGTGTTTACTCATAATATGCCCATTACAACAGATTGAATAGACTAATTTTAAATGCGCTCTGTCACGTAAAGTGACATTCGTACGAGCACCGTTTCCTAAAGCAGCTTTCAAAGAAGAGTTTTGTTGTTGTTGGGAGACTATTTGTCTCATTTCCGGGGGCAGATTACGATACCTATAAAACAGTAGCGAGTTAAAACATCTCTCCACAATAGTTTGTATTGTTTGCAGTCTCAGCTGGACTTTCACATTCAGATGTTGATTGCCTTCGGGTTTTTTTTCAACTTCCTTAGCCTCTTCAACCCAGCTAATCCACAAACACACCTGGTAGAATTACAGCTCACTAGCTGCATGCTTTGAGAGGTCATTTCAGAAACACGTATTTCCTGAAAAGCAGATTTTTCCGGAAAAAAACAAGGTTTTTTTTACTCAATGAGAATGGAGTTTTAAAAGGAGGAAACACCAGCAAGCAAGCACTCATACACAGAACGCTAAATGCCAACAGGCTTTAAAAAGAGCATATTTTCGCCAGTTTAGGTCAGAACGAAAACGCACCATGAAAAAATGGATCCTCGGGACAAACAAACGCCACCGGCCTTACTTCTAAAAAGTTGTGGGCAGACGATCTTTTGTTTGAATCCATCACACGCAGACCAAAACAAAAATCAAAATAAAAGTCGCTCCAGGGTTAGTTATATTTACATTTTATAGCGTCGATTACATCTGATTTCCCTCCCCCTCTATTTCTTTTTGTTTCTTTCCTGTTTTTCAAGTTACTGTTTGCTGTTACTGTCCAAACCAAGTTGTGAAAGCCCGACAGCAGGCAGCGAAAATATTTCTTCGTCGATCCCATAATACGAAAAGGAATGAAATCTGCACGTTTGCCTGACTGAGTCGTGTTCGAGTAGTTACAGTGACAGCTAAACAATCTGCACCGCAATCTCTGCTTCAGTCACATTCAGGCGTCCTTTCCGCTCCTCCCCCTACCCCAGAAAATCCCGAATCACAATAATCTGCTACCCTCCAGGTCTGCCGAGGAAATGTCCGGCCTGGACACATTTCGCAGCAGTTTTCCTTCACCATTCCCACCCCTAATCTGAAAAGCAGAAAAAAAGCCAGTCGCTGCATTTTGCCACCACAACAGCCACACTTCGCGATACCTGTGTATTTCATACCCCGTTTATTTGTTTTCCTAATTCCACGCACGCCCAGCACCTCCTTCACAGAGCATTTCGCCTTCCTCCTCCCGCCGAAAACGCGTCCGCGATCCCAGCCACTTTCGGACACAGGTGCGGGATTAGTTACCCTCTTAAGCTTAAAAGCCTCCTTCTCCTCGTATATAAAACCACTTTAAAATCATTCTCGTGCTCGCCAGCGTCATCAAAACCAACCTTTAACTAATAGCTCCCAATCCAAACAGTTTGGGCAAGGCGGACCGTTGTTTAGACTGGCGGGGTACAGAGAGCTCGGCCGGGGGGACGCGGGCGGGTCCTCCCCAGCCGGCTCCCACCGTGGTAACTTGCAGTTGACACACACCGAGGTAGAAGCGGAGGGGAAGGGGAGTGGGCAGAGCCGGTCCTGCCGGAATATTTTGCCCGGGGGTGAGCTCCGATATTCCCACAGAAAAAAAAAAAGATGGGCCGCATCTTTTTTTTTTTTTTTTTTTTTTTTCCCCCTCTCGTTATTTTATTTGGGCTCCCCCGAGCAGTGCAGGCTGCCAGCGCTGCTGTTCCAGAGACTGCGGGGGCCGCTCCGCTCCGCGCCCGCCTCCGCCGTGCCGCCACGCCGTGGCAGCACTGAGCACCCGCGACCCGCAATAAATAATCCGGCGCTCACTGCAGCTCCAGTCCGGCGGATACCGCAATGCAATGCAAATGCAGTGCTTTATCAGCCCGGCGGCACCGGCAGAGCCGGGGCCGCCGCTTCCAGCCTTCTGAGCCTCTCCTTTCGCCGTGAGGAGGCGGCATCGGAGCCGGGCGGCAGCGGCGGGGTCCTGGGGCGCCGTCCCCGGGTCCCCGCTGCCCCCGCCGGCACACACCGCGGGGCACCGGCCCGCCGGCCGCCGCTCCCCCGCCCCAGCGCCGCACCGTAACAGTCACAACAAGGAGAGAAAGGGAGGGGGGAAAGCTCCGTCTCCGGCGCTGGAATGGGTTTAGCCGCCGCCAAGCCCGCTCCGCGCAGCCGAGGCGCGCAAGCCGCCCGCGCCGCGAACCGCCGGCAGCGCAGCCACGGCGGGGCAAGCGATTTACGCAAGCAGCGCTTGATCTGATAAAGAAAATCTAAGACACATTCGCGCTGTTTCCCTCCGTCTAGAAATAACCTTCATCCCGGACATGGCAGAGAAGCTAGGAGACATTGTGCTGTTTGCTTTTTTTTTTTTCTTTATGAAATGGTAAAAAATAAATTACATCTAAATTTCGTCAACCGCAAATGAAATTTAAGCTAATGAGTTAATGCAGCAAATTAATACTAAAAATTGTTTGGGGATATCACTTACCCCCCCTCTTTCTGGGAAAAAAAATCCCCTCCACTTATACTGTAAAACTGAATTAATAGAAAATAACCTGAACGTCACAACATACCCTTGGCTAGCGCAAAGAGAAATCAACTTCGTGAAAAAAAAAATAAAAATCACCACTTCCTTGCTAAATCACAGAAAATAAACAATTTATTTAGGCATATTTTTGCATGCACTGGTTAAATCAAAATCAACTGAGCTGCAGCCATCTCTATTTTTGGCCGGTAACATTTCCATTTGGTTTAATTGCACATGTCTAGTATTTAAACGTATTAAACAATTTTTCCCTGCTTACAGTACTGTCATATACATTTCTCACCTTTTAGGTTCTGGCTCACAGGAGCCCCTGCGACTTTGACAGCTGTCGCTTTGGCTGCACAGGAGACGAATCGCCCTCCTTTTGGTGCCAGAAGAAGCAGGAAATTAGCCAGGTTGCAAGTTGAAAATCTGCCACGCCAGTGCTTTGAATCCAATATGCCACACCTTCCAGCGGGGGAACTGGAAATTGCCATCCCGGATCTGTGTTCTAGGCGGCTGCTTATGCCGAACCTCCGCACACTTTGTTCACTATTGCCTTACAAAGAACAAATGAAATGGGGATTGAAAGCCAGAGAGATCCGAAGCAGGACAGAGCTCAGCAAAAGAATGCGGCTCTATTCTCGCAAGGGAAATTATAAAAAAGTTCATGTTCACGGTTACCATCCACATGACCGACAACGACCAATGGAAAAACCGAACAACTCATAAAGTTGTATTGCAAAGTTGTAAATTTTCATAAACAACAACGGATTTATGGCCTTTTCCTCATCACTAAGAAGAGGCAGGTCTTAGAGAGGCGCCATCTTACCACAGAGGCAGCCCTGGAGTTTTTTAAAAGACCTGGACTTTGTACTAATTTTATTAAAATTACAATTAGTGCGTTGAGCAGGAATGGAGTGTAGCAGAAAAAAGGGAACTTCGGCGCAAATAATGCTCCAGGTCTTACCTGTATTTATCCGGCCGAATAAAAGGACTTTTCGGGTTAATTTTTTTTTTTTTTTATTTAGAAAAAAAAAAAAAAGGGGGATTATTAGATCGCATTGACATTACGTTGTACCTGACAAAAACAAGACGTTTTCTAAAGCGGGGCAATTTTCCCCCATTTTCGGGCCACCGTGATGCCCCCTGGCCCCCGAAAGCCGCACACACAAACCACACATGTACCCGATCAGATCATTTACACTTGGAAGTTTCGCATTTCACTTTCTGTTCATTACAAAATATTCTTTCACTGCGTGCGATTTCAACTTGATCGCCGGTCGTCTGGACTGGGGTTATGACTGCAAGAGGACACGGGAACACGGTGGAAGGAAGCTCTCCCATAAAAACGGCTTTCCGCTTTATTAATCAACAACGCTAGGGAAAAAAATCACAAAGTCGAGATAGAGATATTGACTGATTCCTATCAATTCATCACCTTGGGGTTTTGTTGTGACTTTTTTTTTCTTTCAGATTACCCCCAAAAAAAAAACCCATTTTTTTTAGATGGTCTAATTTCTATATTTGTCTATGTAACATATTTTTTTGGTGCTTCCCTCGATCTGGTTCCTTAATAAAGAAACGCAATTCATTGTCAACAAGCATATTTATTTTCTGTGTAACATAAAACACATTTATCGTGGGAGATAGTTGAACACGGTATCACTTCCAAAGAGAGTTCACAGACATTTTTTTTCCCACTTCCAATACTTACACGGCATATCCAAATGTTCACAACGAACACACCGAAACACATTGTAACATACAATTTGTGAATAAACTTTAGCCAAACCTTCAAGACGGATTTATACAGAGTTCTTAACAATACATCATGCTACGAAGTTTCCAAATTAATTACATACTTCCCAATTTATGACATGATCTTACAAATGAGGTTCAAGACGAATATAAATGACAAAAAAAAATTACAATATCTGCTATTGTAGGAAAATTCATGGTATTACATATTAACACGTTCAGATAATCAGGACAAACAGTTTGTGGTGCTTTTTTTTTTTTTTTTTTTTTTAAAGGTGGTTACATGATCATTTAAATTCACCTTTCAAAGAACACTTTCCGCTATATTAAGTAAGATCAACACAGAGTAAGAAAACGGCCTTTAGCAGAAGCAGCTGAAGGTAGAAGCCAACGGGAGATATTAAACCGCTTTGTACAATATTGGCGTGTTTGCTTCCTCTCTCGGAATAGCAAAGAATCGAGAACAAAGATATATTGCAGCATATGGTTTTCATTTATAATTGCTTTGGAATAAATATATTATTTTAAATTTAAATATATTCAGACTTTTCGGTACCAAATTCTATGCCAAAGCTATTGATGCGTGCTTTTCGAACGACTACACTTACATGTCTAAAAGCATTTTGCGATTCACATTAGTAATCTTGTAACATCCTTTTGACTACTAAAATACAGTATACTTTCGAAGATAGGTAGGCAGAGCAAGATACATAGGTAGGTAGTCTGGAAAATAGGTAGTACAAATAATTGCTGTAGTTTGTAGTGGTTTGTGGAACATTTTCCCCCCCTTAGTTGCTGTTTAACCTTTTGTTAGTGTAGCTGTTACTTATGATACTTTTCTAACAACAATTAAAAAAAAAAAAAAAAAAGAAAAGAAAAAAAATAGAGAAGTGCAGAGCTACTTATTCAAAATTAGGTAGTTTTTCTTAATGTGAGCCTAATGCACTTTTCCCCTTACACACGATTGGGACTATGTAGTCAGGTAGTTACTTCGGAAGGTCACGGTTTGCTATCTGTGCAAGCAGCAGTTCTCCCCTTGAAATGTCCCCTGAAGAAGCCCACCCAGGTTTGAGTTAATGAAGAAAAAAACCAAACTGATGGTAAGATGCTCTTAGGAGATATTACCGAAAAGTTCGGCATAGGGCAGGTTTGGGGAGTATGGGAGAGTGGAGAGAAGGCTGGAAAGCCAACCCAAGAAATGTTTTCATGTTTGCAAACGCTCGCTTTTAAGATGATTATTAAAGGGAACTGAATTTTTTTTTTTTTAATAAAAACAGTAAGTCTCTTTTTTTTTTTTTTTTTTTCTTTTTCTTTTCCCCCTTTCTCCTTTAAAGGGAGCTTTTCCAACTGTCATGTGCATACACTATTCTAAGAGATCTCTTCCTCGGGTGGGACTCCTTAGTCCTCTTCCTCTTCATCTTCTTCCACTTTCTCGACAGAGGCTGCTGCTGACGTGGGCTCGTTGGGAGCCGGGGTGCTGGAACTCTCCTCCTTGTGCTCCTTCTTCCACTTCATCCTCCGGTTTTGGAACCAGATTTTGATCTGCCTCTCCGTCAGGCAGAGGGCATGGGCGATCTCTATCCTTCGCCGCCGAGTCAGATAACGATTGAAGTGGAATTCCTTCTCCAGCTCGAGAGTCTGGTAGCGGGTGTAGGTCTGGCGCCCTCGCTTCCTATCTGGACCTGAAAACAGGCACACACACGGCCAGGAGTTAGACAAGAAGAGAAGTGGAAAGTTTTCTCTTTTTATTTTTCTTATTGATGGTTTAAATAAATAAATAAATAAACAAACAAACAAACAAAAAGTGACCGAGCCAGAGTGAACGATCCCCTTCTTCGACTTCCACCCGCCCCCCCACTTTGCCCTAACAAAGACATTTCAGCCACACGACCTGCCCTGCTCAGGCAGGGCAAAAATTAAGTTGCTCGAGACCTAGAAAAAGTGAAGAGAAAGCATTCAGGAGAGGAGGTGGGGGAGGAAATTGCTTTTGGGAGGAGGAACTTTTCCCCCAGGCGATGTATTTCCCTAAAACCTTCCAGACTTTCACGTTTCGCAAGGGGAAATAAAAAGCTGGAAGGCTGGGCTGTATTTATTTTATTTTAATGTCGTGGGCTCCCCCCACCCATCCCGCCTGGATCGTAAACAATACATAGCATTTAGCTCCAGAAGAGAGCTCTCCTTTTTCACACACACACACACACACACACACACACACACACACACACACACACACACACACACACACACACTCGTCCCCCAGCCCCCCCTCTCCCCCCTCCGTTTTCCTGTTTAGTACATTTCTATAGATCCTTATCTCCGTGGAAAGGGCAGGGGGGACGAGAGTGGCACGTCTCGGCAACGCGGGCTGGCAAAGTCCTCGACATGCCGTCCCTCGGTCCTAAACGCCTCTGTCCCCTCCGCCTTACCCAGCGAGTGGGATTTTTTTCCCCCAACTTCGACAAGAGGGTAGGGGAGATGATTATCCGTGGGGGCTCTGGGAGCCCGCAGCCAACTCTCCGCTTTTTCATAGCAAACAGCGCAAATCAACTCAATGCTAAAATTCCATAGCAAATGGAGTTAAATAAATTTACGAGGCTAGAACCCATTAATTGGGCAATAAAAAGTTTTATGATACTCATTTACATACAATGCCACGGGCTTTCTACGCAATGGCGCCTCGGCTATAATTAAAACCATAAAGGCTGTGCTGACAGTAATCCTGGCGACACGCTTTGCCTGGCTGCCACGGCTCCGAGCCCTCTCCGCTCGCCCCTACCTGAAGACCTCATCCAGGGGTATATCCGGAAATTAGGCTCAGCCTGGTTGTGCAGGTTGCTTTCCTCCGCTTTCTCACAGCTGGGTTTGGTTAGCTCATTGCAGAGGACGGGAATGTTCTGATCAAAAGAGGAACAATGCAGGTTGTAGGCATCAGAGCCCAGGCTGTATCCGGAAGAGAACGGGCTTTGATATATGGTACTGTTCACATTGTACAAGCCGGGCATGGAGGAGGCGAAGGCACCCGCGCCTGGTCCATAGCCGCTTCTCTGGGAGTTGCTTGCAAAGGAGCAAGAAGTAGGCTCCGCATTTTGGAAAAGAGAAGCCCCCGCCGTATATTTGCTAAAAAGCGCATTCACATAATACGAAGAGCTCATAATTTTGACCTGTGATTTGTTGTCCGGCAGGCTTCAGTGTCGGTTTTACGAGGTAGCGTGATATATGATAACATTACACCCCCAGATTTACACCAAACCCCATTTTCTTTTTGGACCGAGCTGCCCGGAGCACGTGACCGGTCATGTGACGCCGCCCGCCAATCCCCGCCCGCCTCACAGGTGGTGCCGGCCGGGGCCCGCCGGTGCCCGGCCATGGACGGGCTGGGCCCGGGGCCGGGGCTGGGGCTGGGACCGGGACCGGCAGCGCCCTCCAGCCGCACCCGAGCGGGGGCTTGGCAAAAATCACATCTTAAACCTTTCAAAATATATATATATGTGTATATTTATCAATTTATTTATACGTGTTATAAGGGTAAAGGAGGCGGCTCGCTCCCCCCGCCTCGCCCCGCGCTGTTTTCTCGCAATGGCAAGAAGCAGGCGGTAACCCTGCAACAGGGTTTGAGAGGGCACCCCCCGCCCCCCTCCGCTGCCGAGCATTGGAAAGCAAAAAGCTTCCCAGCAGTCAGCCCCGGGGGTGGTGGGGGGGGGGGATGTGTGTGAAAAAATCGCAGTCACCCTCCCCGAGAAAGGAAAGGAGAAAACAAACAAACAAACAAAAAACAAACAAACAAAAAAAAACCAACACAAAAACCCCCCAAAACCAAAACTCCCAAACAAACAACGACATCCAACTAAACAAAAAAATCCCACCCAACAACAGAATGCACAAAAGCCCCCTACCACCCGCCACAAAAAATGGCCAAAATAAAAAAATATAATTGAGGATTCGACTTTCTGAATGTCTCAAGAAGAAAAAAACAGAATAAACCGAAACTCTATAGAGCTGAAGAAATCGTCTGTAAATGGCTTCAAATCGCCTCCGCCTGTTCACTGCCCGAGTTACCTTTCCGCCCTACATACCTTGCAGTCCAGAGCGTGAGGCGGCAGCGGTACGCTCGCATAACGGGGAGAGTTGCTGCTTTTCTAAACACTGGGATCCCCAACAATGCGAATGGCTCTCCATTGAGGATGCTGCTCCGTGCCCTTCCTTTAAACGGATCGTAAAATGAGTTTCCTTCCCTCAGACAGGGAGTCCTGGTAAAGACAGCTTTTACTGCCTGCCTGTATTGCACATCATAAACTGGAAGAAGCACAATGGAATTGCCCCGGAAATTCTCCTTTCAATTATAGTTTGGTGCCCCGTGTACAAAGACTTTCTCACCAGTTAAAATTTTTCTTGGCGATATTTCGCACGGACCCTAAACTTTATGTTTTGCAAACGTGGAGCACCCTCTCCCCCCCTTGCACACCTCCAGCACACACCCGCACACACACACCCGCGCACCCTTTGGCACCCTTTATACGTGGTTATTGCAGCCCCATGAACACAGGTTACTGACAGAAGCAAGTCAATTCTTGAAAGCCAGATCCCTGAGATACTGGTGCTTCAGAGCATGCAGATGTATGTAAATGTTTGCCAAGTGTTAAGTGTGTGAAAACGCAGTTATTATTCGCAGGCACAGGGGAGAAGCCGCCGAAAGAGCCCCTTCGGTTATTTCATCCAATTCACCGATATTAGACAATATCCCTGCGGTCGTAATCACGGCGCGGGAACATGCCGGCAGAAGAGGCTGCTGGACGGGAATAGAGGCCCAAGAACTTAAACGAATGCGATGCAAACAAGACGACAACCAAAAAGATCAAAGAGGCTGAAGTAGATGGCATTAGACCAATAAATTGCTCCTCTGGTGACAACATACCAAGATGCAAGAAAAAAGAAACAGCAAATATAACCAATGTCTTGACTTAAATTTGGATAGTGTAGGACCGAATAGATTGTCTGGCTGTATTTCGAGTTCTCCGATTCTCTACAATTTGCATGTTTATGTATTTTTCTTTGCTTACGTGTGTTTATCGCTGCCACGGTTTTTTTTTTAATGTAGTTTGCTTTCAGCTTATTCTTCCCTGCCAACCCTTTAGATTTATCTAAAAATCCTTTACTGAATAAATGCTAGAAGGACTCCTAGATATGGGTCCCCGCCACCTTGTTGACTCCCCCCATCCTCTGCGAGTTAGTCATAATGCTGCTTCTAAAACACCCTCTGGAATCTCTCGTTTTGTCGCTTATAGGATTAGCTGAATCCCCGCTCCTGTAAATGCGCTTTTCATTTGAATTTTTTTTTTTTTTTCTAATCGAGAAAGGGTGAACAGGCGCAGATTCCAAGTTTTTGGTCATGGCAATATTCTCACACGCTTTACGAATAATCCTCTAGGACGGATTAATTGTATTTTTTTTTCCTTGTAAGCTCTGGACTACCCTTCTTTGGCACTGAGCTTTTCCGGGAAGTAAAATGTAGTGATAAAACGGTGCTCGTAAGTTACAAGCGACCTGGGAGCACTACATGATTATGGCTTGTGTACTAAGCAATATCTTGATGTGGTTCATAGTAGAGAAGATTTTGTTGGTTTGGAATCTGTTCTCACCATAATTTATCCACGATTATAATGGAACATGCTGTGCCAAGTTATTACTTAGTATGACGATGCATAAACACTTTTTAATTTCAGTATAATTTTACTGCCCAAGGAAAAAAAATAATTAATCATAATAAGTTTAGCAATGCCATTGTAGACAAACATTTGATAGCAAGGCTCTTGTTAGAAAGCAGGGAGTGGCTGTTAGTCTTTATCCCTAGAAAGAATTAAATCTTCGAATCAGTGCAGGAAAAAAAACTAGCTCAGTGCATTCCCAGTGCTGAATTTCGATATAAAGAGAATGGCTTTGATTTAAGGAAATGTAAGTAAGATGCAGAGAAAGTAGTTCTGTTACAGAGTACTATGCAGCGATTTGTTTAGTTGTCTGGCTTAAACTTACAAAATACAACGTTTATACTTCAGCCCATATTTTATGCTTCCTTTCCTCCTGCATTTATTTTCCTTCCAATTACTTTTTTCCCCAGTCTCTTTTGGCAATTGCCATCTGAAAATATTCCACAACTCCACACTAAGCCTCATTCTCAAGACGCGGGAGCCAACAAAAGCAAAGCGGCAGAAAAAAAGAAAAAAAAAGAAAAAAAAAGAAAAAGAAAGAAAGAAAGAAAGAAAAAAATAAAAATAGGAAAACTATTCGAGGAAACAAAATAGACGGCGAGAACAAGTTAGGAATGACTTTGAGAGACACGTCAAGTTTGCAGAGCATCAGCCTTCTCACATCTGTGTAATATAATCACAACGGGTCCCACAGAGCTGAAATTGCTTCGGACACAAGCAGGGCTTTTTATTTGTATCAAAGACAGCTGTTGAAGAATTTCACCCGCCGGTAAATAATTTTCAAACAAGATTTTTGCAGCACTGCCGGTTCCCCGCACGGCTGTCTCAGCCACGCGGAGCGGACAAGGGCATTGGAAAATCCATCGGTTTGGCCCCAGAGCTCCAAGGGTGAAGCTCTTCGGGCGCTCTCCTCTCAGGCTGAGCCAGGGAGACCCTTTTACATCCCGGCCGAGCCCTTCAATTTCCCCTTTCTCCCAATATTTCATCTCACACCAGCCTTTCGGGAAATCAGGATACCGTGTTTGCAGGCTCAGAGAAGGGCAAAGGTTTGGGGTACGGGAGAAAAAAAGGAGCTGGCAGTTCGGTGCCAGGGCTCCATCCGTCTCTATCGCATAGTAGGAAATGTCTCGGTATTTTGAGAATAAAAAATGCACAGCGTATCCTTGGTGCAGACCAAGCTTTACTTTCACCACGAGTGCACCGAGCGTGGCCAGACGGCAACCACCACTCTGACGGCGCTCGGTCGGCGGGATAAAGTGGGGAAAAACTCGGGGATGAGGGGGGGAAAAGCACCCTCAAACCCATCGCCCTTCATTAAAACCACCTCAGCGCTTCCAAGCGCGGTTATGCTCCCACAAAGTCGACATTTTAGGAGCTGTCGGGAGGCGGCCGAGCGCTTGATGGCGGAGGGCGGCCGGGCGCTGTTCCGCGGGCTCACAGCGCCACCTGCCGCCGCGCGGCCGCCACCGCAGCGCCGCCGCCGCCGGCCCGGCCCGCCGCAGCCCGCGCCTCGCCCGGCCCGCCGGCCCGCGGCAAGATAAATGTGCACCTCCCAGCCTGGATTTAAGCACGGGAAGGCCAATAAAGGTTGTTATTTCCGCTCTCCCGCTTTATCTAAAACAGCCAGACAAAACAAATGAAAAGGCTTTTGTAGAAAATCTTAATTGTGGCTGGACAGTTGTAAACTCATTAAGAGCCGAATTCCAGACAGTTTGCAGACCCGTCATTTATTACACACTCTTAATGCTGATTCTTTGAAGTTGCCTCTGTCTGCAACAACAGAGGGCGTCCCAGCATCCCCAAATACTGGCTCGGGGATCAATTAGGGGCTTTTTTGTGTGTGTGCACGCCAGAACGAGCTCCCTTTTGCTAATTAGAACTCATCAGATATTACCTCGGAATTATTTCCTTTTTTTTTTTTTTTTTTTTTTTAAGGTGAAGTCGAAAGCATTTTTTCCCTCCCGCCGTTCTGCACATCTGTAAACTTCTTGCCGGCTCCCTAAGTTTTGTCTTCAGCCCTGCAGCGTTTTACACCCCATAAACGGTTACAGCAGTCATTTTCTTTTATTGCACTGTAGTATGGCTCTGAATTTTCCTAACAACAACTTCTGCCAAGACCATAAGCATGTTTCGTCCTATTTTGCTTTCAATACATATACAAATACATACACACATATATATATGTATCTATACGTGTGTGTATATATACATATATGTATATATGTGTAAAGGTACCTTCATAAAACAAGAAGCATTTTATTGTTATTCGCCATATTTGCTAACAAGGCTTGGTGTGATGCAGAGCTGTGCTCGATTCATGTTATGGAGGATATCCACTGTGAGCAGTAAGATGTCCGCCCAAAACAAGGGTAAATTTCAGCAAGCTCATAGACTTTGCTATTTTCTTTTGTTGCTGAGCTTGGTTTGGCTTGGGGCGGCGGGGGAGGGGTAGGTGCAATGGAGAGGGAATGTATGGAAATCTTCCGTTTCAAAGAAACCATCTTTTTCTTTTTGAAAAATAAATACAATATCGTGTTCTCTGCTGTAGACTGCTGCAGACTGCTGCCAGCCCACCGCTTTCCTTTGGCTAAATCAGCGACTAAAATTGACACCATAAATTCGACCATAATTGTCAGTAAAATTTTATCTGTTTCTATATCTATCTATAAATACATATATAATCTGAGGCGCTAGTAAAACGCGACGGGTTGTATTTATTTGCCACGGGACATTTAAAAGGGAAAAAAATATATAAAGGTGAAGGTGAGGGAAGGAAAAAAGTGGACGACGTTTGAAATAACATATTTTGCATGGACAATTATCTCTAACAGGGAATTTGAAATGAACGCCCTGGTAAGGCGAGCCTTCTCACATGGGTTGTAGAAGCACATAGTGCTGGACATTTTCTGGTGGGGGCTAATTAACAATCTCAGTTTAAATGTCGCTGTCTGAGCTGATTTACATTATTGTCCGCACTAAAGAACGTCGGACATTTTGGTTTGGTCTAGTTCCCCCGCCCCGCCGGCGAGTTTTATTAAAACGGCGTGAGCTCGGCACCGCGCCCCGCTGCCATCCAAGGGGCTCCCTCCGCACACCGCTAAGCACCCGCTTACCAAATCATACCCAGAAAGGGGGGGAAAAATCCCAACCTTCTGAGAAGCTGTGGCATTTAGGACCTGAATACGTCCATTTAGAATAAAATTAAGACCAAATTTCCATCACCTGGGGGCTATGTCTATAAAACCGTGGCTCGAAAATAATACCGCTCCTCGCCTCACCTCTGCAGCTGCCCTAGCCCTGCCACTTCTGCTGGCGAGATTTGGTGCTCCATGGAAGAACCTCTCCTCAATAATGTTAAAACATCACAAAATATAAAAGAATCAATATCTTTTATTTGGCAAAAAGTTAAATATCATTTCAACACAACTATTTGGTCAGTAGGCCATGAGGTAACTGTTTCAAAATAGACAGTGTACGTTCTGCATCAACATAACTTCCCAGATTTTTTCTTTTTTTAATCGATACAAATTTACAATAACCAAATGTAGGTTTTTATAACGTATAATTTATTATCAATAAAATTAACCTTCATTACAATAGCCATCAAATCATTCGATTAAAATTCAAACATAAACCATAGGTAGTTACCTTTTTCACATATACGTATAGCTCCGAAATCTGCTAACTGCTCACTGGTGCAAAAACAATATTTAAGCTAGTCTGTTTATTTACTTTTTTTTAATATATAGATTATATATACAACCGACGAAGACAGTACTATATATATATCAACTGTGCATACTAAAATGACTTGCTTCATATTTTGAGAACCGTAATTCCCAGACATCCTGAACGAACATTTTTTCTACCTTTTTTTTTTTTATTATTTTGCATTGGGATATATATAATATATATATTTTACAATCAAAGGTTAACTGTCTAATTATACAGAAAAGACTTAATACACTACAGAGCTATACTCTATGCAATTTTTATAATAAACAACCTGAGTTCAAATTGAATCCTAGCTTACACCATTACATCCGGTACAGCACCCAAGCACATAAATTGAGTCACAAACATAATTACCACAATAAAACACAGTGTTCAAGTATTAGAGCAGAGATCTCTCTGCCACGCAAAGAGCGAATAAAATTAACTACGTAGACTAAACTACACAGTCCGTAAATAGTTGTGCATTATGAAAAGGTAGTTTTTTCTTTTTTTTTTTTTCTTTCCATAAGTGAAGAAACAGGTAGATTTATACAAGCCAGTTAAACAGCCTTTTCGTGCTAATGCCCCCTTTTTCTTTCCTATTAGAAAATTAAAAGTCTTACTGTACCTCTCCTGGCAATCTGGCCTCTGTGACTATCATTGTACAACCATAATCAGAATTTGCCAAGGGAAAAATGAGGCCTGGACCCAGACGCATTGCATGGCAGGGCTTGAGGGGATGAATTTTTTGTTTGTTTGTTTTACCTTTTTTCTTTTTTTTTTTTTTTTTTTTTTTTTTCACATTATGCGTTTTCATTTTAACCCACGTGTCGCCATCATTCGTCCTTCGCTCGATCTTTGTTGATTTTCTTCATTTTCATCCTCCGGTTCTGAAACCAGATTTTCACTTGTCTCTCTGTTAAATTGAGGAGTCTGGCCACCTCGTATCTACGGTCCCTAGTGAGATACATATTGAACAGAAACTCCTTTTCCAGTTCCAGTGTCTGATGCTTGGTGTAAGGGCATCGCTTTTTCCTGGTGGACCTTGCGTGGAGCCAGTTTGCAGCTGGATTATCTACAACGAAAACAACAGAAGTTCAGGCTGAGGGGGAGGGTGGGAGGTGGAGGGAGGGGGCTGGGAGGGAAATCCACGCAGAAACAGCCCATCAGGTGTCCCGGTATTCGTGTTTAGGACGTGGCTCTCATTTCCCCAGGCACAGAGGCTCGTGAGGCACAATGGATTCCAAAATACAGACACATGAGGAGGTCACACGCAACCACACGCGGAAAAGTCCCGTTGCTCCCGCCTCCCCTCGCCTTTTTTATTGTTTGGAGAATACAATTTTAAAATACTTTCTCCTCCTCTCTCTTCCTCTGTCTCTAACTCGCTCCCTCCTTCCTGGCCTCCCCACACCTCAAAGTGCCAGCCGGGGGAGTGACCAGCCAGAACAACATGTCATCGAAATTGTTCGTCTTTTTAATCTCTACCTTCTCCTGTGTCATCCCTGGCAAGACCCAGGGAGCTGGCGAGTTAATCTACAGCTGGCATAATTAAACCCTCGCCTTCTTAGGACCCTTATTCGCACGGCGTTAATCGCGATAATAATCCCAAAGCGTTCTGCCACCAGTCTCGTAGTCCTGGGAGCATCCAGCCCGGGGTTTTCCACCGAGGAGACGAAAGGGGGAGGGGATGAACCAAGTAAACGGCGAGGTTTCTGTTCTCAGCCCAGCAATAGCCGCCCTGGCCTGAGAGCCGTCTCAAAAAAGATCAGATTCACATCCAGTGCTTTCTAGGCACCCTTCTCCCAGGCGTCTGCCCACGCCTGGGAGCGCGGCGAGGCAGGAGGATGTGAGCACGTCCTGCTGAGTTTGTTGGGGTGGCAGGAGCGGGGATGGGCGGCTACTGCATTTCTCTCTCTCTCTCTCTCTCTATATATATATATATTTTGTTTTGTTTGTTTTGTTTTTTTTTTTAATGTTCGTTTAAGTTGCAGTTGTAGGGTGAGTTTTTGCTTTCCTTTCACCCTGGAAAGCCAGAGCCGCTCTAAATCCCGTTCGAGCCTGGAAAAAGCAGCGCTGGCTTCTGCAGATGGCAGAGCCCGGCGGGCTGGCGCAGCGGCGGCGGCAGCGGCCGGCGCTCGGCCGCGTAATTAGCCCCAGCGCCTCGACACCTCCCCGCGGCCGGCGCAGAGCCCTGAAGTCCATTACCCTTGCCGTCCCACTTACTTGGATCGATCTGCGGTTTCTCTCCGTTTGCCTCACTTTCTCCATTGCTTTCAGAGAATGCGCCTTCGTGGCTTTGCTTATCCCTATCAACTGGAGGAGAACCACAAGCATAATCAGAGAGAGACAAAGTGTGAGTGTCAAACGTGGTACAGTCAGCCCTCCTGGCCGCCAGCGGTTCAGGTTTAATGCCGTAATGCCTGCTGGTAGGTAACCCGGGGAAAGACAAGGAGCCCGGCACAGGCTCAAGCCACGAACGCATGTACCTGCCGTCGGGCGGTGCCACGGGCGCCTGGTGGTGCGCGTAGGGGTGGTAGACGGCGGGGACGCCGCTGGCGCCGGCGGGGTGCGCGGGGCTCCAGGGGGGGCCGAAGACGGGCGCCTTGGGCTGGAAGCTGCAGGGGGCCAGCTCGGGGTGCTCGGCCAGCGCCGCCGGCCGCGGCGGCGGCCCCAGCGGGGCGGGGGCGTAGCGGGGCGCCGCCAGCTCGTCCCCCTCCGGCACCAGGAAGGAGTCCACGTAGTAATTGCTGAGCGTCCCGGGAGCCGACATGGCGGGCGGGCGGGCGGCGGCGGACCCGCCGCGGTTCGGGGCTGCGGGTTTCACGTAACAACTTGGTGCTGGCGGAGAAGTAGAGTCAGTAATAAGTTGAGGACAGCGCAGGCGCCCATTGGCTGCGCCTGTCACGTGGCGGGGGAGCAGAACAATAAAGTATAAATCAGTCCGCGGGCTATTAATGGGTCAGTGTTTTCCAGCCATAATTTTTATAGCGAGGCCATATGTTTTTATGCAAAGGGATATTTGAGTTATACGGCAGGGTTTGTTTTAATTGCGGCCAACTGAGATTAAAAGATCAGATTCCGTATTACAGTCCCCCTCCCCTCTTTCTCTCTTCCTTTCTCTCTCCCCCCTCTCTCTTTCTCTCTCTCTCTTTTTTTTTTTTTTTTTTTTTTTTCGTTTAAGCGGACTATTTTATATCAAAATTAATCATCCCATCAGTGGGTCGTGTTCTCCGCGAAAAAAAATCCCGCCACCCTTGTGATCGGAGACCTTCACATAAAATGATACAATAACCGAAGCAATAAAAAGAGCAAAATAGTAGTTGCGGTATACTGTATTTAAATATACATTTATTATATTTCATAAGGAGTTATTGTTTCGGGAGCCACGGGGTTGTTATTAAGTCAGTAACTATGAGCGCGCTCATTTGCATCGCTGTGTTTCACAGCAGTAAAAATTTACGAGTGCTTGGAAAGGTTAAATTATACCATTGTGTTTAGTTTGGGAACCCACTGTAAATAATACCGTTCCGTTCGGCTCAGAGCTGGCAGCGGAAAGTCAAATTCAACGTATCCCCTTTCCGAAAGCCCGGCGCAGAGCCGGCCCTCCCCGCCCGGCCGGAGAAGGACAGGGGCAGGCGCTGGCTCGGTATTTAGCCCGGCCCGCACCAAACTGCACTTCACCACCCCACCCAGCCGGGCATGGCGCGGCAGTGACCGAAACACCCTGCTCGTCCTCCCCGCTGCCCCTGCCCTTGGACCGGGACCCCCTCGCCGGGCCGGGGAGAGGAGCCGGGGCTGGGCGGCGGTGCGGCGGAGGCCGGAGGGGAGCCGCCGTCCTGGCCGGGAGGGAAGGAGCGCGGGCAGAGCCGGGCGGCGGTATTTATCACCACAATTAATTCTTCAACTATGCAGGGAAGCAGCGGGGGGAAAGGGGAGAAAATGCCCCGTCTCCCCTCTGCCGAAAGGCACCCTGCTTCTCCAGGCGGCTATCAAAGGGGCGCTCGCAGTCGGCCGTCCCGCATTCTGGTGAATCAAATTTATGTGCAAATATAGTTATTTATTTGCTGGCACCTCCTGTGACTGCAGGACACACGCTAGCGGCATCGGAAGCCGAGCGGAGGGTTACAATCCTCCGCAGAAGGAGGGGAGGGTGCGCGGGGGAAAGTAAGAGGCGGCCAGATCCAAGTCCAGTGTTAGGAATTAAAGTAGTGGCTGAGCTCTTGGCAAACATGCCTGCGACTCCCTGGTTTCTCCCTGGCGGACATTCACGCTGTTTATCCCCGTGGCTGGCGAAGGAGAGCGGTCACTAAGATGCAGGGGGCACAAAAAAATCTCCGTGAGAGGCTCAATTTACTCGAAATATCTTGCATTGAAAATAGAGTCCAGCAAATGGTAGGGACGACTGAGTAATGATTAAAATCGCGTGTAAATATTGTGCATGCGAAAGTGTGGTTCTAATTAGTTTTACATGGCAGTGTGGGCTGTCTCTCTCCCTCTCTCTCTCGCTCTCCTTATTTCTTTTTCTTTTCATGTCTTCTCAACAGTTTAATCCCAAATCTTACAGAGGTCCTATTTTAACACCGCTCTCTCCCACATTCAAAATTACAAAGGCCCTTAATGAAACTATTATCCCCCATTAGAGTTCGAAAATCGTGAAACAGTTGCAAGATCTCAATAAACAAGGGCCCGTTACTTTCTAACAATTTTAAAAATGCAAATAAAGCTCTCTAGGCTTTTTTTTTTTTTCTCTCTCTCTCTCCCATTGTATAGACACTCCGTAATAGAAAAAAATAATTGTATTTCTTTCCTGGAAAGACGGAACTCCACGTCATTTGTATTTATTATTAAGAGTCAGCTGTGGTGAAATGTGATTGTAGAACTTCCTTTTTCCATTCAGAAAAAATAATCTTAGCTGCAGGAGTCCTGGATGTTTATATTCGAATTTGGGTTCTCAACTTCAGCAGCGGGTTTTATTTTTTTGGTTCCTCACCAAAACTAATAGCAAATGAATAACAATAACAATAGCGTTTAAAAGAACGTGACTGCATTTTTATTTCCCCTGTAAAATTCCGCATTTGTTCACTGCCAGCATCCATGAGGCAGGAGAGGTTGTACAGAAAGTAAGAGGAGAAATACAGCAAATAATTAGACATTTTCCACGCGGTCACGTTGCTGTTAATAACGCTGAGATATTCGACTTTTTTATAGCCGTTTTAGATCCATTTTCACCCAAAGTGCATTTTTTATACGAGCCACGAAGGCGATTTCGCTTCGTCAATTTACTTTGCAAATGACTTAAGGTTTTGGTGACTTACACCTTCAGAGGCAAAAGACCCCAAACAGGGCAGAAACAGACATTGACATAAAAATGCTATATGAAACCAGAATTCCCAGGAATGAAGCACTACTGGAGCGATCGTGTCCGAATAGAAGTACTCCCTGTCCTCCATCCCAACATAACCGAACTAGCAGAGCTCCCATTCCGCTAGCTCCGACCCCCGGCTGCATCAGGAAGGATCCCGTCAGTTTTTAAGCAGGGGGGCATCTGCAAGCGCTGCTTCATTAGCCACGCACCACGGAGGCGCGGAGCATACGCGGGCGCCGGGCAGGAATTCGCGGGCGTTGGCGATCTCTCCTGAACGGGAAGTTCAGGATCGCCTTTCCCCAGGGTTTCCTGCCACTGCAGACCTCTCTCACGGAACCAGTGGTGGTACGAAGCCACGGAGGGGTTTTGGCACAGTGAAGAGAAAAATTATTCAGAATTTAGAGGAAGCAGTCCAAAATCAGGAGGAGGCGATTAAAACGGGAATCGAAAGGGCAAAGGAAAAAGACGCCATACAGGCACACACAGACAGGCACTGTAAATACACTCTCCGAAATGTACACAGACCACGCAGACCTTGTGTGTAGAGGCAAACACAAGCACTTCAATTTGACTGCAATGCAGAGGTCTGCTCCTGCCCCGGCCGGGGACAGCTGCATTTCAGAGGATGGCTGAAATCCGCTATCCAAACCCATTTGAGCTCCCGCAGCCCAGCCTGAAGTTTCGAAAAACTTTTTAGGTTTTACTATTGCTATTTTTTTGAAGGCAAAAATAATCACGACCGCTAAAAAATAAATAGAAATAAATGAGCAACGAGTGAGTTTTCTGTCCGTTTCCCCGCCCTCCTTTCCTCCGAGAAGGGTGCCCCGCTCCGCGGCCCTGCCGGCGCTGGCTGCTGGCGGAGGGCCCGGCGGGAGCCCGCCCATTGCCCGCGGTCGCGCTGCGAACACAAAAGGCGGCGGTGGCGGCGACGGCAGCGGGCCCGGAGAGGTCGCTGTTGCCCGTTCCGCCGCCGCGGAGAGCCCGCACCGCAATCGTGATCGTAACCGAGGCCTTGCGGGCCGCGGGGCAGTCGGCGCCCCCGGGCAGCCCGGGGTAGCGGGCCCGACGGCGGAGGCACGGAGCGGGCGGAGCCGTACGCCAGGCTCCCGCGGCATCGGCCACCGCACCGCTGGCACCGAGAGCCGCCCGTGGGTCCGCCCGGCCGCGGGCGCTGCGCTCCGGGCCCTTGTTTCTGATGACGCCTGGAGCGGGGCAGGAAGATTTGATCTATCCCCACCCCCCCCCCCAGGCACGCTTTCAGGTCTCCTGGTTTTTAATAAATCCAGATTGAAAAATTAAACAGCCACCCACCTCCCCCCGGCCCCTCGAGCTCGACCCACGCCGAGCGGAATGCAAAAACGCACCTGACCTTGAATGCAGCCAACGAGATATATTAAAAACCCGCAAGCAGGCAGGGACTCGCTTAGGAGCTAGCTAACCTTGAAGAACTTGTCAAGCTTCCCCCCTCGGCTGCCGTGTTTATCTGAGGAATCAAAGGAGGCTCCGCTGCAGATGGGAAACAATGGCATTGGGACTTGACGCCTACAGTTCACTTCAGCGCTAAGATTTCTTCGGGTAGAAAGGACCCTCGCACCAAGCATACCTGGTGATGATATCAACTGAAGTAATTAAGGCAGTTTCGTGCTGTAGAGAGAAAGGTGGAGCCCCAACAACATGAAACTACCTAAACCACAGAGCAGTTCTCAGGCGCTAATTATTACTTTCCCCATTGCCGTGGTCCTTAACGCAAGGATCCCGCTACGAAAATAAAACCAGAAACGTGACTAAAACATCCCTCTCACCCCCCCGCCCACCCCGCCGGCGCCCCTCCGCGCCCCCCGGCCAGCCTCGGGTGGGTTAATGAAAACAAGAGTAAAATATAATAACAACCACCCACACACGCGCGCGCGGGCAGCTTTCGCCTTTCCGTGCAGATGTAATCGGGGAAAAAAGGGCCGTGCACGACAATGTTACATCACGAAAAGCTAACGGCTCCCAAGAATCCCGGGTTCAAAGTCTGTCCCCCCCGCCTCCTCCTCCCGACATACATATACCCTTGCAAGGAAGCATTAGCTGACTCTTCTCTTCCAGCCTTCCTTTTGCCTTCCCTTTGTGCAAGACCCTATTAGCTAAACATGCAGCAAGGAAGAGAGGATGCAGAAGGGAAAAAAAAAGGAGGGGGAAAGAAAAAAAAAAAAAAAAAAAAAAAAGAAAAGCAGCTTGTGTGAAATAAGCTCTTCCACATGCAGCCAGGTAGGGAATAGCTTTGTCTGGAGGGGCCCGCTGGCAGGGAGGCGAGGCTGGGGTGTCCCCCCCCTCTCCCCATGAGCTCACCTTTACGATTTCTTCTCAGCCCTGAGATAAAGCTAGAATTTTGTCAACGTCCTCTGGAGTTAAACATCTCCGCACACTTGTAGGTGTTCGATTAACCAAAAAAAAAAAAAAAAAAAAAAAAAAAAATATATCGTTTCCCTATCCTCAAGAAATAGTAATTTGCTTCCTCAGTCTATGCAGTTCCTCAGTCAACTGAAACCACTCGTTCAAGACAGCAACAATCCAGATATACTAGCAAGTCATAAAACTGAACAAAAGCCGACAAACCTTAGAGCACCATCGCTATATGGCCCAGACAAATTACGACCGTCTAGGTAATATTTAAATAGATTCCTAAAGTAATTGCAGGGGGTTTAGGCAACTATTCCTGTTGTAAAAGTTCTCGAAGACATAAAGTAGAACCTGAGGATAAACAGTCACAAAAAGAGGTAAAATTAAAAGGATTCATTCCACTTTTTTTTTATTCTTCTATGAGAACATAAACATCGTCTTTTTCACGCACAGCAGCATTACAATATTAATTTATTCCGATTTAAGGTAAGAACTAGATATAGCTAGAACTAACATTTATAATTACGATAGAATGCATTTGCTTAAAACAGTATCGGCATTTTAATAATAATAGACATTTATTCATATCTGTATTTATAGCTTTCCCCCTTCTTTCTTTTTTTTTTTTTTTCTTAATATTTTAAATTTTTTTCACCTATATGTTTGACCCTTTAATGCATGTAACTTCACAGTATTAAGGAAGACGAGCATATTCTCCCTCACAATCTCAGACTCTGGCTCAGAAAGTCCGTCTGATGTTCAGGATATATATACTTTTCAGTGAAATTAATGAGGAAAAAAGTGACTATTTTCTTCTCAAGGGGGAATTTCTGTGTGCTTGTCATGCGTTACCAATGGTAACGTTATATATAGACACAAAAGAAAATCACCAAATTCACATATTTAAGCAAAACTACATTAAGTAAATATCTACAACCAGCGAGAGAAATTCAGAGGTAACTGTAATAATTTAGTCCATGAGTAAAACGAACTCTTTTATACCTTTAAAGAGAAGATATTCAATTTTCCTGGCCAAATTTAAAGCTGTAATATTGGCTTTTAAGGTAAAGTGAAAAAAAAAAAAAAATCACTCCTAACACCCCTTCCCGTGAAACCCTTTTAAAGGATGCCTGCATTTCATTATTTTAAGTCCCGCTTTTCAAAGGAAAAAAAGGGGGAGGGGGAGAAAAGGCAAACAGAGAAGGGGAAAGCTCCCAATATATAGAAATATGGCAACGCTTAAATTCTTCATTGTGCAGCTACGTACGGTCCAAGATACAGCACTTATATTTTAAATGAATGCACCTCAACCGGGATTGTTTACTTTTTAGAGAGAGAGATAGGGGAAACATATTTGCAGCTTCTGAAATGGTATTTTCGTGTATCAAAGCTTAGAGGAACAAATTGGCCCCGGGAAAGACTGAAGGAAGAGGGGAGGTTCACACACGGCTTTTTGTGCTTTAGCGTGACTTTAGTCCGCCCACCCCCCAAAGTAGCTCTTAAGAGGTTAAAGACATATTGAGAGCGCCTAAAATCGTTAATCCATACAGGTGCGGATGAATACAGCCTAGGAAAATGATACTGGCTCTTTAAACCATAAAGATGTGTTTATGGGTTCATCAAGAGAAATTAAAGTTGGCTGTGAGCTCCCGAATCCTATTCTCTCTGTTCATTTTCTTCAGTTTCATTCTGCGGTTCTGAAACCAGATTTTAACTTGTCTGTCTGTGAGGTGGACTGTGCGGCTGATCTCTAGGCGACGCTCACGAGTCAGGTACATATTGAATAGAAACTCCTTTTCCAGCTCGAGAGTTTGGTGCTTGGTATAGGGGCATCGTTTCTTTCTGCCACTTTTTGCCGTGAGCCAGTTTGCTGCATTTTCTCCTTTTGAATTGCCTAGTTTTGAGAAAGTAAAAAATGGACATTACCATCGGGTAGGAGGCAAAGAGCTGTGGGGGAGAGGGTGGAAGGAGCATCTGTGCGTGTGCCTGTGTCTGCGTGTGTGATGGGCTCACTCCGCCAGCTGCGGAGGATTGGAATGTGGGGTCTCCTTGAGGGAACCGAGAGCTTCAAAACGGTTTCCCGAAGGTTTGGGATATGTCCGGGTAAGAATTGCCACTGCTCAAAAACCTCCGGACAGCCTCTGGTGGGGCAGCGTGCCCCAGATTGTAGTTCATCTCCGACCCTCCAAAACGAGCTCCTACCCTCCGCCCTGTCGGCCATTCTGGTACTGGGGGCAGTTGGTGAAAGGCCTGCAATCTTGTTTCCTTCCCCCCAGGCACCTGCTTCCAAAAAAACAAAGCCTCCGGATCCGGACTTTGTACGTGTGCTACGGAGGTGGAAAACAAGGTGAGCTGGGGAGCCGGAGCCTCCCTGCCTTCAGCCCCTGCCTTTCCGGAGAGTTTCGCCATGGCCTTCTCCTTTCCCACCATTTCGGAGAAGAAAAAATACAGTCATAACAATAATAAAAAGGTTTCGATGTGATTTCTATCAGTGGAACTGGCTGGGAAAGAGGTAACACCAATCCCTTGATGGCTCAGAGCGGTTATTGGTTTGGGGTTGGCTCTCTAGCAGTTTTTCGCTGACCCTTTTTCTTTTTTTTCCCTTTTCTCTAAATACTACTTTCCAACGGGTCACCTGAATGGAATAATAGGGCATCCGAAAGGCGGACGGAGAGAACCTCCTGAAAAGTCTGTGAGATTTTTTTTTTTTTACCATGGGAACACGAAAGGGAAATAAATAAGGAAATGTATAAATAACAGCTCTGTTATCTAGTGTAGATGCTGAAGGATATTCGCCGTGCATTCATCAGTCTAATTTGATAGCAGCTCATAGATGGCACATTTCAGCGCGGTTGTTATTCCGAAAAGCATTCTGGATCGTAAAATATAACTTACCGCGTTAATAGGTTTATTTATTGGCACTGCCTATTGCTTATTTTGGATGCTTTACAAACATCTCTGTTATCTGGTAGGCACCTTCACATCACGGGGGAGAGATTGATCTTGTTTTTCTATATATTTTAGCAGCATGCAGGCTAACGTTGCCCATAGCGGAGGCTCTAAGGGTTTTAAACTATAGGATGGACATTAATTTTTACGGCAACCCCATGCCCGAATATTACAAAGTTCAGAAGGTCAGTCTGAGCAGTGCTTCTTGGCAGCCCCGCGGGGCAGCTGGGATCCTCCTTTCGCATCTCAATACCGCTATGATCCTCAACGACTATTTTTTTTTCTTTATGTTTTTGGTTTTTTTTTTTTTTTTTCTTTTACTTCTCTTTAATCATCACTACCACCATCACCATCATCATTCGCTTACCTACAGGCTCTTTCTCGGGAGAAGCTTTGCTGCTCTCTGACGGAGCTGGAGAGAGCTCCTCTGCGGTGGAAGATGAAGCTTGAGTCTCGTCCTCCCTCTGGGAGACGCACGCCAAGGGGCTTGGGGAGCGTTCGTCATCCTCTTTCCTCCCCGCGTCCGGGACGGGAGGCAAAGATGGAGGCGTCTGGAAGCGGCCGGGGGGCTGCGGAGGGAAAGGGGCAGCCCCGGCTGGCCCCGCGCCGTAGTTCTTGGAAGTGCCATAAGCCTGGGAGAGGCGGAAGTAGCCGGGGACGGGGACCCCGCCACCGCTGCTGGCCGGGCTGACCTCGGCACTCAGCCGGGGGAAAGGAGCGAGATCTGCGGCGGCCGAGCCCTTGGGGCATTTCTCCGAGTCATAGAGGCAGTAGGAGCTCTCCTCCTTAATGCTCGGAGCGAAGGAGCACGATGTGGCCTGCTGGCTGTCCGGCTCTTCCATGCGACAGGACCGGGGGGGATCTAGCCACACTTCCATCCCTGACACGTAGGAGTGCGAGCTGGGGACCATGCTTTGAGAAGTACCTTCATTGCGTTTGCCCAGAACGGGGAAAAGTCCGCAGCTTTGCAGCCCGTAGGACAGATCGGACGCCTGTGGCAGGTAGATACCACTGTTGGGATAGTAGCCGCCTCCGCCTCCGCCTCCGCCTCCTGCTCCCGCCGCTTCCCCTCTGCCCGAGCTGATCAGGGAGTCTACCAAAAAAGAGTTTGCAGCCGGGCTCTCGGAGCATGACATTGTTGTGGAATAATTTGGCGAAGGGAGCAGATAGCCCTTTCTGGCTGACATTTCTTGTGCAAAACATGCTGAATATGATGAGAGATACCCCCGCACCACGGCAGGCGCCCGCAGCCAATGGAAGCCCGGGCCTCCCCAGCAACCCCTCCCCGTCTGGTTTCGTATGCACAGAGCTGCTCTCAGGTCGACCTCTGAATTTGGAAGATAGATGTATATTAATGTGTAATATGGATTTCCATACACACAGGCGCGCGCCCTTCCACCACATGGGCGAGCGCCTGCGCCCAGGCGGGAGCCGCGCTCCCGGGAAGAAGAAGGGGAAGGGGGAACGGGAAAGGGGGAAGGGGGAGGGGAAGAGGAAGGGGAAGAAGCAGGCTGTGCTGGTACTGGCTCCAAGTTTTGCTCCCCTCTTATCACACGCACCGCTATAAAATAGCCCGGCGGTCCTGATGTTTATTATACCTAGGCTGAAGCGGTGTCCAGATGAAGCTTTTACTATCGCTCCTTTCTCCCCGTGGTTGGGCTTTCCAGCAGCAATGCCTGCTCACCTCCCTGCGCAGCCTATGTGTCACACGAAATTAATAAAGCCACGGCTCGCCCGGTGTTTTATGCTCAGCCTCTGCTCATTTTATTTGATTGTCTCGTTTTTTTAAGAAATAAAAGACGTGTTATTGTTTATCACGGATCATTGGAAACCGTAAAGCGGCCTGGTGCCTCCCGCGTTAAACGACTGAGGAAGGGGGCTGCTTGCAGCCTAACATCACCGCCACGACGCCAGGCTGGGCTTAATTTTCCTTGAGATAAAATGCTCGCCGCTGCACTGAGGAATCTCTTAGGGAGCAATACCACTCCGGGAGGATTGATTGTGCGGTTGCAGCTTCTAATGCTTTAGTTAACGCTGGATTCTTCTTGAGGTCTGATTACCATTTAAAATATAAACCCAGACATTTGCCACAGAAAGAATCCAGACGCGAGCAGTTCAAATGGATCCTCGCAGGATGCTGCGCACCGTGTTTATTGATGTGTTTATATTTGGACGATCATTTTTATATCTTCCCTCCCTCCCGCTCCATTTGAGTCTTTTCACTTTTCGCCTCTTCAAAAGCATCGTCTCCGTTAAGCAATGTACTAAATAATAGAAATAAGAGTAGCTAGATAAATACCGAGATACTAGACAGCCCAGTCCAGTCAATATGTAATTGTGGCGGAGGTAGCAGACAGATAGCAGACAGGCAGGGACGCAGGCAGAGAGACAGATAGATTTCGTAATGAAATGCTTAATGATGACTTGCTTTCACTTCCATCATCTCTCGCTTATGCCATTTTGAAGTCGCCTCTCTGCCTGGCCGGCGGAACTAAGGGCACTTTAGTTCAAGGGGAGCCTGAGGCTGCCCAGTTCTCGCTGCCCATCCCTGAGGAGCATCACTCGCTCCTCTCGCCCGCACGCCGCCTGGAGAAGCAGCCGCCTGCCCATTTCCGCTTCCAGCAGGTCGGGCGGGTGAGAGCGGCCGCCGACCGGGCGTCATCACCGCCCGGGACGAGAGCCGCTGCCGGACACCCGGCTGTCGTGTCCGGGAGGGCACTGGCGGCGGTGATGGGGCTGCTGGAGATGTGATCCTGCGTGGAGATGTGATGCCGGGGCAGGCGCGGAGCCCCGAATTCCCCAGCCCCTACCCTCGGCCTTCAAAACCCCCAGGGAACATTTCTTTGCCCTCTCCCCGCGGATCTGTCAAGCCCCACGTGGTCTTGTCCCGCAGTGTTTGCCTGCCACGGGGAAAAGCTTTTTTTTTTCCACAGGGTGATATTCCCCTGGAGGAATCCTTGCTTGCGGCAGGAGGGCAGTGTCCCTTCCCGTGGGGCCCTGCCCAGACTCCCTTCGCCCCCCAAGGAGCACCAGGGCAGGCAGGGGATGCTATAACTTTGAAACATCTATTAAATCTCTGGGAAAGGCGCCTGATTTTTCCAGCGTGGCAGGGCGCGATTCCCTTCGGACCAGCCCGTGGGATGCGGTGAGAGGGGTAGATCTCCCAGCCTATAGAAACCCTTCGAGGTTTTTTTCCTTCCCACATTTCATCCTGTAACATTGTTCGCAGTTTTCCAACCCGACTAACTTCGGATGTGTTAATGTGCGATGGACGAACCCTTATCAGATTCCTATGAGGGCCATATCATTACTTACGAAATTAATACCACATAAGGAACTGGTTTATTGGCTGGTATACAGGAAGGCTATTATCAATAGGCTTAGCTTCATAAATACAGATCTAAATAAAAAGAAACGTGAGCCCCAGCGCCGCCTTCCAAATACATTTCTCTACACAAGCCAGGTATAAAAATTACTCTGGGGAAGTCCGCTCTTGCGGTATGTTTATTTTGCATTTGCCAAATTAAATAGAAAGGGATTGCAAATCTAAAAGCCATACGCAACCAAGGAGAAACGCTTGAAATCTTTCCAAAGCTGTTTTTAAAATAAGCAGCTCCCTTTTAAGAATTGGATTAAAGTGAAGGAAAGTACTATAAAAAGTACGGTGCAATCCTCGTCATCTGGAATAAAATGACTGGAAGTGCATCGATGAGACGGCGAGCTGGCTTCTCCTCCCTGTGCGATCTAATGCAGGCGAATCAGACAAAAGGCACAGAGGCCGGTGAGACTTTTGGAAGGTATTCTTTAGCCTCCCCGTTTAGGTTTTGTAGCAGTGGGTTACCCCACCCCCGTGTCAGGTCCCGCGGGAGGTGCCGTGGGGTGTTGTGTTGACCGCAGTAAACGCTGCCGGTTTGATGGTCAAGGCACCGACTCCGTCTAGATCATGAACTCAGCTCGGCGTTGCATTATCTCCGCTTTCTTTAATCGCTAACAAGGCCAAGGCAAATAGTAACCAGCATCATCAAACCCAGCGAAGTAAAACTAATAATGTTCACTTGATTCGTAACTATAAAAGATAATGGTCAATTCTGACTAAACTGAGCTAATTTGGCATGCGCTCTGTGTAGCTACTGCATTACCAGCGCTTAACAATGTGTCCCTTGGAACTTAACCCCTATTTAAAAGAAATTTTAAAGAATATTGTGGACGCCAGGGGACGAGAATTACTTTCTTTTTAATTCTACTTCTGTAAGTAAGACTATTCGAGGGTCTATAAAACTGAGCAAATAAAATTCTGATAAATATCAAAGCCGGTGAGAAGGTGTTTTCGTGGAGAATCTAAATTCATGGCGTACATAGACAATACTATCAAAATAAAATTTTATTGATCTAAGAAAAATATAATAGATGCATTAATAGCGTCGTTAAGCCGTTTTATTGGTTGAACTAAAATTAAAAACAAAAAGGGAATAAATAAAAACCGACAGCTCAGCCTAAGCAAACTCTGACTGGAAATCTCAAAACGCATCATGTTAAACCGTGATTTATCTTTTTATTATTGGCCCGTATAACCCAAAAGATCAGCGCTGTTAATCCAGAGACGCATTTTGCGAGCTAATTAAAATATGCTTTTATTTGTAGACATGGGCAAGCTGCAATTTGTGAAAACGTAAACGGCTATGCAGTTTGTGCAGGAGTGCATGCGCCGCCTATCTGAGAATACAGCCGTGGACTACATTTTATACAGCTCCAAAAATTAATGCGATCAGACTATAGTTATTTAATATTGGAACTGTCAGTTCCCTGGAACGTGTGTGTGTGTGCCAGATTCCACTTTTTTTTTTTTTTTTTTTTTTTTTTTTTTTTCCCTCTTTTTTTTTCTGGATTTGCTCCAAAGAAGGCGGATTTCAGACAGGAGGTTTAGGAACTGCGTCTGTGCCAAGTTAGGTGACAAATGACGGCCCCACTAATTTTATCTTTACTAGAAATTCTTTCACGCTGGTGGTGGTGCTGGGGAGTTTGGCTTGTTTTGGCGGATTATCTTGTTAAAAATTAGGCTGCGATTTAATTTTATTCCAGCCATCCGGCGGCTTGCTTTCCTAACTATGTTTTATATTATACATGTATCGTTTTACTCATTTGGATTAGGAACATATTTTGCAAGTAGTTCTGACGAGCTTCAAATGCTAGTGTGCGGCAGGACAAAATACACCCAAACCAATTCATTAGCGCTTTATTTCCTCGCCATTTTCCGGCACTGACGAGAACAACGGGGCTTTCTATTGTCCGGAGAGCCCCAAACACCGTGCAGAAGCAACAACGGTATCGGGTTATATATATGTGGGGAAAATATTGCATACCCAAGTCTGTCTTTTAAGTGTACCCCTTCTATTGCACGAGATGGGCCGCACAGCTCTATTAAGCATTTGAAACTGTACCCCTTCTCCCTTTTTGTAGCTGTCTTCCCTTTAAAGAAGATCTGAATGCATATACAAATATCTTTTTTTGCTGTTGTGGTATAGCTTGGCTGTCAGACACACACGTTGGCCAGAAGTTTCGATTTCAGAGCATTTAATGAAAAGATTGTGACCCAAAAAAAAAAAAAAAAAAAAAAAAAAAAAAAAAAAAAGAAGTAGACAACAAAACATAAACCCAACGAGCTTATGAAAAAGCCTCCCAGGGGTTTGGATGTGGTATGTGAGCTGAAGTTGAGTACACTATTAATTAAACACAGTGTAGACACTGAGCTGGCTTCCCCTCTTCCCTCCAAAACATGCAAACCCAAATAATGTGAAATAATAAACAGTTATTGTAAGAAACAAGCTTGTTTTTTTAAAATATTATCCTATGACCGCGGCCGTCAGTAAACAATTCGTAACCAGAGGGCGCTTTAACTGCTGCTGGGGTCCCTTTGATTTATTCAGCCAAGTATTGAATGGGACAGGGAAACAACAAGGGGAAAAATAAATATTTGATCAAATATGCGGAGTTTAACTTGACTGGTGTAAAATGAAATGTTGCAAAGGGACCCTCAAATCTCCCTGCTTCTCACGTGGCTTCTCGTGTCCTGGCATTACTGAGGGGAAGTCAAAAGGGATCAACATTCCCGAGCTTTTAATGGAGCATCTTTGATGAAATCGATAGCTTCCAATAATCATCTGAAACTGCTCTCTGTCGACTGAGCATGTGCTTTTAACTGCACTTGCAACAGTTCCCTGGAAGCACAATTAAAAAAAGTACTGCAGGCAACTGGCATTATATACATAGAAGAGAAAGGATAAAACAGTATTTTACATTTTTCCGGGCAGATACTTAAAACTCTGTCCTAAGAAACACGTGTATTAAAATATGTAGCCAAACCAGCATCTCCTCCGTGTAATACCACCTTCCTGCCCGCCCTTCTCAAATGGAGACATAAGAAAAACATGTGAAAATTTTATGGGCATGAAAAGTAACCTGGAGTTAGGGATAGTCTTAGAGAGGATAGAGTTTCAAAGCTACAATCCAGAGCCCTGAGCACATGAGAATGAGTGACTATTGTTTGTTTACAGCACATGTGCTGATTAAGAAAAAGAAAGAAAGAAAGAAAGAAAGAAAGAAAGAAAGAAAGAAAGAAAGAAAGAAAGAAAATCTAAATCTGCTCTTGCGCGAACATTGACTTAATATGCAATCACATGAACAGTTTTTAGCATAAGTATGTCAAAAGTTGTTTACCACAATCTGCGTCCAGCTGCAAGGAAGCAGACTATCCTTTAAAGTTACCAAACGACCCTAACTAAACCAGAGTTCAAGACTAATAAGATCGTCAGAATTGTCTGTCATTTGCAGACTGTGTTGCCATAGATCTATTTGATTGAAGACACCTACTGTTCCACACATAAATGTCAAGTTTCATAATATTTCCAATGCTACACTTTTTTCTTCTTCTATTTTTTTTTCTTTTTAAAATTTATTTTTTTAATGAGTGGAAGAAAGCTACAAGTTACCCTGGAAAAATATTTCCAGATAACGTGGATTTTCCACGCGGCTGGCCAAAACAAAGAGAAAATAAAAGGTCAACTGCAACTTAGAAAGTTCCTTCTATTTTATTTCACATCCTAATCACTAAATTTTTGCATCCCTTCCCCTCCCTACAGTTCTTTTCCGCGGTGCTCAGCGGTGGGGGCAAGGGCCACCCCACATCGCAGGGTACCATTCCGTCACCGCGTACTGCTCGCGGTTCTCCATGCCGGGTAGATGTATAAAACACTTACCTTCGCGGATTTCCTAACCCAAAGCCCACAGGCTTTAACTCCACCGAGAAGCCCCAGCGTCTCCCCCCTCCCCCGGCATCCCGAGCGGCTTTTTGTACAGCGGAGCCCGGTAAGTGCAATAATTACCCGTGTGGCTCCAGGGATGCAAAGTGAACAAAGGCCAAGATTTTTTTTTTTTTTTTTTTTTTTTTTTTTTTTTCCCTCTTTGCAAGGCTGCTCCCCTTGCCCCGGGCGGCTTTGACATTGATCTGAAGATCGCCATCTTGTGGCAAAGCAGCCCCTAAACCGCGGCCGCAGTCCGTCCGTCCGTCCGTCCACACGGCCGCCCGCCGGGGCCCCGCGGCAGGACGGCGGGCGGGCAGGCAGACGGACGGACGGCGGCGGAGGGCAATGGTCGCTCACCTCCCGGTGTAAAAACCTCCGGGAGAACCTCGGCTGCCTTTATAGTGATGCATTTGGTACAGACTAGCGGACAAGTCACGGACAGTTTTTATGGCTGTAATGTCACAGCAACACAGAGGATGCGATTTTATTGGGCTAGGAAATCCAAACCCCGACCACAGAAACTCCATGTTTTTACTGTCTCTGGGATTGGCTCTGAATACCAGTTAATTTTTAACCAGGAAAGGAAGCTTGCAGGCTTAACTTTCATTGCCATTCAGCTCTCCATCCATCCCTCTATCCCTCTCTCACTGTCTGTCTGTCCATCTGTGTGTCTCCTTTTAACTGGCATTTCCCCTTGCATACTAGACAAACAAACAAACAAAGTTCTCTCTTTTCCCCCCTCTCTTTTCAACATTCCCTTTGGGTAAACGTTGTCTGGCTGGCTGGTGGTGGTCAACAAAGGCCCGAAGTCAGTAAGTCCTTCACCTCAAGGTTATGGGTGATGTCCAAGCAATACAGAAGTTCAAAGCCAGTAAACAATGCAAAAACAGAATCCACTTTCTTCTCCTGATTAGGATTAGGGTCAACATTAAAGATTCAAGCACTCCTTTCAAATCACATTCCTATCTCAGCTATTGTTTGGAGTTTGGGGTTTTGTCCCCCCGCCCCCTCCAACTTTCTCCCTCCAGCCCTCCTCCCCCCCTGCCGGCCTCAGTCCACCCCCTCCTGCCTTGGAGATCAAGGACAATTTCAATCAGTCCATTTCCACCACACTGCCGTGTGGATTTTTTTTCCCCAAAGACAACAATTTTCTTAGGGCTCTCAAATTCTGGCCACATCCATCAGCTGGCTCGAGCCTTCCCTTTGGTGCCATTTTATAAACCGTGTCCCAAATGCTACTGACAAACATTTCTCGTGGACACATGTGGCGGGGATCAAACAGCAATGGCACATCCAGCCCTCCAGCATAGAGCCTTGCCCCGCCAGTGCTGGCAGGATAAGGAGAAGGCCTAACACGTAGCAAGCTATGAGCACACTTAATTTTCCTTTTCCTGTGACGCCCTGAATCTATGCTCGAACAAGCCTAGGTTCACTTGTTAACTCCAGAGTAGAAGATTTAACGACGAAGTTCACAAAAGGAGAGCAATTCGCCCCAAAACGACCGAACAAGGTGATGAGGAATTTTGGGTCCCAGAGTTACGTCGGATAAAAGAACATGCAGTAACATAACACCTGAGTAAAAATATAAAATTTCCTTTTTTTTTTTTTTTTCTTTATTTTCCTTGTGCGCCGTTCCACTGTATACATGCAACCAAATACTTTCGCATATTAAAAGAAAACTGTATATACATATAGATGATACATATTGAAAACAGTGACGTCATATAAAGATATTGCATGTTGTGAATTGTGACAAAGAAATTACATCCATTTGGTAAAATTTATTAGTCAAAAACATTCTTATCACCACTTTGTTGCACATGTAAAGAAATCCCACACCCTTTAGCCCCAAAGGAACAACAACAACAAAAAAAACACCAACAAAAAACCAACCAGGGTAAAAAAAAAAAAAAAAAAAAAAGGGCATTCGAACAAAATAGGTCATGGGTTCTCTTTTTTTTTTTATTTACAGGTCTTGTAAAACACCGTTCTTGTATGAAATATACATTCAGATATTCTCGACAGCAAATTACCTCAACGATAGAACACCGTATCCTTTGTAAACTGATATAGAATTTTAAATATTTTCCTTTTTTTTCTCTTTTTTTTTTTCATTTTTTAAATTGCATTTTTTTTCACGCTTTGGTTCCTGCAGGGAAATATATATATATATAGATATTTAAAATAAGTCCAAACAACTCTCCATTCTTTGCATACGTCGACTGGGCGACAAAGTAGAGCTCATGACATTTAAAGTAGACAACAACAAAATTACCATATTTACATTGTTTGGCTTCTGTTTAAACTCCTCACTAGTCACCTTTAAACGAACATGCAATCGAGTTATTTTAATCATCCAATGTTAGTACATTGCACAACTCCAAGTTTCAATTAAGTGTTGTGTGGTGTTTGCTAAACTGTCGTTCTCCACAGGTATTTCCTGAAGAAAGTTCGTGAGCCAGAAGCCAGAAGGTTAGTTTCCTTTATGGAGTTGTTTCTTTTAAAATGCTGAAATTCACACTTTTTTTGCCGATTTACTTTTAGTATTTGTATGATTTGTCTCCAAAAAGATGGCAACGCATAATCTGTTGTCATAAATAAAACAGGAGCTAATTAAATTCTTCTAATTTTATTTTTAATGATTGTTTCTTTACGATATATGGCGAATTTATACCTGATTTTTAAAAGTAAATAATTAACTTTTTCCTTTAGGTCTTTTTTTCCCCTCGCTCCCATCCCTCCCCACACCCCAAAGGAAACACTACTATAACCATCACTACATCCATATTACAGCTACTCGTAGTTGGCTCTGCGAAGGTGTAGACATGACATTCCCCCTTTCTTTAATTCTCTGTGTGCGTGTGTGTGTGTGTTTTTGTGTCCGTCCTTCAATTCTTATTTCAAACCCACGAGCAACGGAACACTGCCTCTAACCCAGGTATTTTCCTAAGGAAGAACAAAAGATAATTTCTCAGAGTTTATATTCTGCAGTGGTCCTGGTTGGGTGAGCCCGACCTGGCAATCTCCAGACAGCTGTTCCACAGCAGCACAGGGGCGAGAAAGGGCCGAGGGTGGGCCAGTCTGGGGATGGAGAAGGACCATCCACGCCCGTGCCTGCCGAAAGCGGTGGCAGGGTGAGCCGCAGTGCCTGGAAAGGTAAGAGGTATGGATTTTGCACTCAGAGGTGACGTGGACGCTTAGAAATGGATCCCATGTGTGTCAAAATCAAATCGATTCCAGTTGATATGTAAATATATATATAAAAAAATCATAATCGCAGTTCCAGAGTAGGTTTACATGTGTGTAAAACCTTAGATTCTTCTAGTCCCGCCAGATACACACCTCCTTCCTCCATGTAACCCCGTGGCTTGACCTTGTCAAGGGCGAAATCTGAATTTAATCTCGTCTTGAAAAACGCTATGAGTTTTAAAGTAGTGGATTAGCTGAGTAATATTGTAATCGGTCCCTGTTAATTTTTTTTTCTTTCATTCTTCTGTTCTGAAACCATATTTTGACTTGACGGTCGGTCAGATTGAGCATTCGGGAGAGCTGGAGGCGTTTCTCTTTGTTTATGTAGACACTGAAGAAGAATTCCCTTTCTAACTCTCTAATCTGGTATTTGGTGTATGGGCATCTCTTTTTACGCGTACGTTGTCCACCTGTGGAGCGAAAAAAGGCAGAAACATTTGAGACCCTGCTGTGGCCGGCGGCGGGGGCTGCTGAGAAGGGACGGGGGACTCTCAGGCAGAGCACGGTAACACGGACAAGACGCGTTTTGCCCGCTCCGGGGTCGGCATTGGTAGGTCCGGGGCTTGGCGCCAGCCCTCCGCCCTGGCGGTGCGCGCAGCCGGGCCGGGACCAGCCGGCACCGCCCGGCCCCTGCAGCGCCGCGGCCCCGGCAGCGGGCAGGGCGAAACCCCCGCCGGGACGCGGGGATCCGGCCGCGCTTCCTCCGCGGGGAGGGCGGCTGGAGGGAGGAAAGAGCGGTGGCTGGGGGTTCTTGCGGATTTCACGAGCTGCAGGAAAGCCTTTGTAGGCTCCACGCGGCGCTGCCCAGGGAGCAGCCATCACCTGGCTGCCTGCAGCGGGCAGCGCTGCGGCGGGCGGGGGGGGCCCGCGCCCAGCCCTCCCCGAGCCCGTACCCGCTGGGATCTCTCCCTCGTTCCCTGGCCTAAGCCCTTCTCTGCGTCCCGAGCAGAGGAAAAGCCCCTGAGCCCAAGGCTGAGGCGTCTCCTTCTCTCCCTAGCCGGCAATTTTCAAGCACGTTCTACCACTGCATCGAGGTATTCTCCTCTCGATTAGCCATTACGGTTTTAAAGTTCATTAAGCAGAATATAAAAGGTTTCAAGGTTCAGGAGCTCTTTACATTAAACGTAGCTGCTATCCCTTTAAAAACTTCCTTTTCTGGTACAGTTCATTGTCGAGGTATTTTTTCCCCCGGCCGTATACTAGCTTTGCCTTTTAAAAAGCCCACATAAAAAAATCAGACTTTGACAGATTGAATAACAATTGTAAGTAACAAACTGTTGGACAGAAGGCAACACGTAATTGCCACAGTGCCTTAGTAAAATGGCTTCCTTTAGACAAAAAGGCCAGCTTTAGGTTAATTTGCTTCTTTTAATATATTGCTACAGTTCAGGCGGCTACTTTATCTGTTAAACGCTATTCTAGCGCAATCGTTAAAACGGCGAAGGCTTTGAATTCAGCTCCTAACTAGACTTCTGGTGCAACACATGGCTTTTATAAAATCACTGGATTACATTGATACCAAAGGAGTCAGGATCTCCTTTTTTTGCCGAATTTACAGGCACAGAACTAACGTTATTATATTTTCAAGAGCTGACCACTGAACTCTTTTCTTATGATTATTTTTTTTTTAAAGTAGAAAAAAAAAAAAAAAAAGGAGTAGAAAAAGGAAAAAAAAAAAAGGCATCCATTGCCCGGTGGGTATTTCACGGCCAATTTCAGCACTAAACACGTGATCTCGCCTTTTATAACAAAGTTTTGTTGGGGGAAATCTAAAGGCCCTTCATAAACCTTATATGCTTATAAAACAGCATATAAAAATTTAACAGCGGCGGTGCGCTAGATTTCAAGCTGCCTTTCCTAAAAGCGCTCCGGCGCTGCCTTTATACGTACTGGAACTGCCGGATTTCTCCTCATTGTTGCCGGAAGATGACTCGGGGCTGCTGCTGCTCTCCGGCCGCCTCCTCCTCTCCTTCTCCGCCGCCGTCGCCGCCGCCCTGCCGCAGCCGCCCTCCGAACTTGAAGTTGCCGCCGCCGCCGCCCCGGCGGCCGCGGGCGCCTTCTCGCCACTCTTGTCTACCGGGTAGTCCGCAGAGGCCAGGTTTTCCGCCGTGCCATAAGCCGTCTCGAAAAATTGGTCGAAAGCCTGTGGCAGGACCCCGTTCCTGCCCACCGTGCTATAGAAATTGGAGGAGACGTTGGTGCTGGGGTGGTAGACGTTAGCTGTGTTTTTGCCGAACATCTCGCCCATGCTAGCAGTGTTGGTGGCAGGCAGGCAGTCTCTGTGCATGATCTCCTCTGCGGAGTAGCAGTGGGGCAGATTGTTCCTGGGGTGCCATTTACTGGAGGGATCAATGGCATATTCCCTGAAGGTAACTTCTCTCACAGGTTGGACCTGGGGTAGGTTGGAGGAGTACGAGTATGTCATAGGGCGAGAAGACGGGGTTTGGGGCAAAAAAGAAGGGAGGCTGGAAAAATCAGGACCCGAGACGTAGTAAGTACAACTTGGCAAATACATGTTAGAGGAACAAGGAACACGCTCATCAAAATCCATCATTAGGGCTACCTCGGCTTCTCCGCATTAGCTGAGCTTAACATGATTCTGTAACGCAGCTGCCCCTTTGAAGCGGATCCGTGAAGTAAGGGATGGGGAGACGTAGGCTGACGTGGAGAGCTCTCCCGGCGGCGGCGGGAGGTGCGGTCACGTGGCCCGACGTTGACATTGACGAGCGGCGGGCCCGGGCCCCGCTCCCTTTGTGGCCGTCGCGGGGGAAAGAAAGCAACAGCTCGTCGCCAGCGCCCAGGGGCGAGCCGAGCGCAGGTTGGCCGGGGGGGAGCCCGGGGGGACACACAGCCGCCCTGCCACTGCCCCCCAGACTTAGCCGCCCGGTCCCTGGCACCCTCTGGCTCTGGAGCAGAGAGGCTTATCAATTCCCCCCAGGGTTAGGTGAGAGCTTTCTGTTTGTTTGTGGGCTTGCTGGGGCGCTCGGCGACTCGCCGGCAGGCTCCGAGAAGGAGGGCACCGTAGAGATGCACGCTCGCTTTCTCGTGGAAAGCTGCTTCCGAGGAGATAAACGCTCCTGAAGAAAACGCCTTTTAAAATTTTTTTCTTTTTATTTTTTTAAATTTTTTTTTTTTTTGTTCTGTTTGGGCTTTCCCTGCTCCCCTCTAAAAAAAAGGGAGAAAAAGCCCTCACTCTTCAGGTTTTTTCTGGAAACCTTACTAGGAAGAATGTGCCAGGGTCAAGTCTTTACTGATTTTCATGGTGAATAGATTACATGCTTGCATTCATGTTCACTTCCGAAGCGCTTAGTGTCTTCCTTCCCTTACTTACATATTAACCTCAAATACCCCGCGCGGCTTCAGCCAAGCTTTACTGGAGGTAGTTAACAATGTCGTGTCCCCAGCACGCAGGTTTCCCTTCCTCACCCCCTCCAAATCGTCCCTCGCCTCATTCGCAACGCCAGAAAGCCAGCAAGCCCTTTAAAATGCAGACTACGGAGCTAAAGACTGCTCGCTGATCTCTCCGCTTCAACTCTGCAGCTAAATGCTTGGAAAACCAGTGGACGTTGGGCTACCCCAGCTTGACAAATACTCCGAGTTTAATTGCCAGAAGCCTAGTTAAAATTATTTGACATACAGTTAACTCGTAGGAGCAAACTCGTCGTTCAGAGATACTTTCCTTTTAGCTTTGTGTCGTCGCTGAAGGCTGAGACCCAGAGAGACCTATTTTAAAAACCTGGTTAAACTTTTACTATTGTTGCATGAAAGGGATGATATAGAAAGCGGATTGTACAGGGCAGAGACTAAAAAGAACTTTTCTGCCAATAAAAATGCACACCCCACCGAATGAGCAGAGCCAAAGAAAACAGAGAAATACGCCAAAGAATACAGCACCTTTTGAGGCACGGACATCCCTAAGCTCTCGGAAAAAGTATTTTTTTGCTATTCTGATGCTCGATTTCAGAAAAGAAATATTTGAGTTCCGGCTGGATTTCATCAAAATAGAGAAACAGAATGGCAAAAGGCTATTGTGAAGTCAGTACTCTTAGGAAATCAGACGTAGTTCAAGATCCATGCCCCCGTGGACTTGGGAGGCTAGTAGAAGGGAAACGAAAATGTTAGGGAAATAATATTTGGGTTTTCCCCCTCTTCCTCTGCAGTGCTGGTGGAAGTATTTATATATCCGGAGAAAGTTCTCTAGTAAATTCTGGAGATCCTCGGTATTTAAATGTCAACATCGATTTGTTTATTTATTGCTTAGCTTATCGCAACTGACTCAATAACAAATCTAATCATGTTATGCAGAGAGAAAATATTCTCATTATGTATTTCCCCTACATTATAGTTAACTATTGCGTTTGAATTCAAGCTGTAAATTCAATATTATCAAGTAATTACTTTGTAGTGGAGTAAACTAATTTATTAGCATTAATGTTTATATGCCTTTTTCTTATTTTACAAGGGTTACTGTTCACAAATCAAATGCTCTGGACGTATCCCTGTAATGAACTCTTTATTTTGGTTTGCTGCAAGAACTTCTTAGGCTTACTGCACGTCTGTGAGCTGAACTTGAAATTAATGAATTAATCTTCCAGCTTGACATATTTGCTAGAAAGTGGATGGAAAGAGATTGCATGTCGTCAAAACCGCTAGCAGAGGACTGCAATGTCGTTTAGGGATTGTAAAAAAGGTTTGGGGGCTTTCCCTCTCCCTCTCTTTTTTTTTTTTTTTTTTTTTTTTTTTTTTAAACTTGAGGTGGGGAGGGTTGAGCAAGAGCTCTGGTTGGCTTTTTCCTTAAAGCTGTAATTTTGCTCACATTTACTTTCCCCCTATTTTTTTTTTTTTTTTTTTTTTTTTGCGGGGGGTGGTCGTGGTGGGGTGGTGGGTGGAGTGGACTGGAAGCCCTCTTTTGGTGTCCGAACATTGGTTGCTTTCCCTGTATACCCGTACCGTTCAATTCCGTCGATGAAAACCTCTCCCCACACCCTGCACGCACGCAGACACTCCTCCCTTCGAACAAAAAGGAATGTATAAGGATTTCAGTGACTTTGAGATAACAAAGGCGCCACCATTGCCGAGCCTCGCCCCGCCTCTGTGTGATGGCAAACAAATTCTTGCACTTGTATTAGGGCTTTTAAGGCTATAATTGAACATGGCGCGTCTAGGGGAACCGAAAACAGTTCTAGACTGACCTGCGGTTTTATAGCACTTTGGCAGTCAACTTCAGCTGGTGTCAGAGCAGACATGACAGAGCTGCCCAACACTTAATCGCGGGACGCCACCTCCTCGGACTCACTGCAGCCGCCCTCTTGCATTTCAATAAATTTCAAACCTTGGGGCTAGAAATGGGGAGCAGAGCTGGCACAGGTTTGTATGGGGGCTCTTTGCCGCTCCTCTCTGCAGCGGGGGCTGCGGCGCCGTGCGAGGCTCCGCCGTGCCAGAGGTCGGGGCTGCCTCTGGGAAACAAAGGGAAATTAAGGCAAGAAGGGCGAGAAGGCAACTGGAAATCGGAGTGTGTGTGAGTGGGTGTGCGTGTGTCTGGGCATATATGTGCTTGCACAGCATGCACACGTGCAGCCCCGATGCCTGCTTTTGAATCGCTCGAGCTCTCTCCCCCACCCCTCCAAACCGAGCAGCCTTATTTCTCTCCAAGCGGGTTTGTAACGCAGGGGGACCCCAAAATGCCTCCGGGTGCCGCCTGCACAAGCGGGAAGGGTGATGGGGAAAACCGAGGGGGGCACAGCTCGTCTGGGAGCAAGTAGACACCCAAGGCACAGGCTGTTCTCTGCTTTATTTGCTGTTAAGTGAAACAAGAGATAATGTACGCTTAAAGTCCCGGAATGTGTGGGTAATTGCAGGGAGCCTGCTGTTAAGTTGCTGTGTTCAGCACAATTATCAATGTTGATTATTTGGTCTAATGTTGAATTGCTCTTTTAATACAGTAATTGGGACTTCCGCGTTGAGGAAGGGGGAAAACCGAGCCTTCCCCTCGCTAACCTCACTGAGAACAACATAAACAAAGGCAGGCATTTCGTTTGGAGAAGCAAAATGCATTCGTTACGCCTTCCCATGTATTTCGACCGGATTAGAGAGGGTAAAACCGCTCTGAATTTGGAACCTCTGCTGCAGGACGGTTTTGCAAAGGAGAAGCGTGGCCAAGAGGTGGGGAGACTGTTGCCCATAGCTAAGCTAAACAAAGGGAGGAGAAAAAAGCTACATCTCTTCTTTGGAGGAATATAAACAGAACTAGGACGCCTCGATAGTCTAGCTTATACATATACAGATGGTGTGCAAAGGGAACTGTTTAACTCATTGCTGCTTCTCCAAAAGGTCAAGTTCTATTGTATCTAAATTGTTGTCTTTTTGTACCGAGCTTTGCTTGAAAAATATTTGAAGCCTACCGTTTACCTTGCCAGGAGGGTGGGTGCCTCTCATTAACAGGAGGAACGTGTGCTAGAAGGAATTTGCGTCAAAATGAGCTAATTAAAATATTACAGGATCGCTGGCTTCAATCTCTACTGCTTCTCTCGCACAGGGAGGGTGAGGGGTATTACGACTCGAGCAGGAGAAAATATCTAAGGAATTATGCCAGTGTTTTGTAAAACGGTGGGTTGATTACAGTCTACAAAGGCTTATTAGAAAAGCATAGCATTAGAGAGTTCGAGATGTTGCTGCCAACGAAAAGGGCACCGTCTTCCCACCTTTACCAATGCAAATAGGGGCACAAGGCGATAATGCGTCGCAAAATTTCCCAGGAATGCAGCTTCAGAAAAACCTGCTAATAATTCGGATTTTAGATATCTCGGGCTCAGAAGTTCTTAAAAGGCGTTTCTCTTCTCTTTGCCATTTTGTCTCTTATAGAAAGAAGCTATACATGTACTTTTTTTTAACTTTTTTTTTTTTAACTAAATATATTTCCGTAAGATTGCAGAATGAAGTGCTATTATAACTAGCTAAATAATTTAAATAATAGGTGAATTTTTACATATATTTATATATGTGTATGTATCGGTGTGATATGCGACAGTCTATTTATTTTCCAAAACGTGAGGCAGTGTGGTTGTGATTTTGCTAGGAAATTGCAGAATACGTGTAAAGAGAACGAGCAGATGTAAACAGGATTCAATGTAATTCAGACTTTTTTTTTTTTTTTTTTCCCCGTATTGCATTATTTCAGAGGCTTGAACACCTCAAAAGGCTGCAGTCATCTGGACTAGAATACTTTAGATTAATTTTTAGTATAAATTAGCAAAATCATTTCCTCTGTGTCTTTTTAAGTTACTGAAGTGAAGAGGGTGATTTCTTTTTTTTCTACCGAACCTCCCGTCTAGTTTGAATTTTAGGATTAAACTACTACGGACCTACAGAGATATACTCGTCGTTGGCGACCAATCATGATATTTTGCATCCCTTTAAGCTGATGAACATCTGAGGGCTCTCTGACTCTTATAGCTGCAAGTAGCCGAAATACTGCGGGCTTTGTTGTTTTCTGGGGTTTTTTTTCAGGAGAGGAACCTACTTCTAGATAGAAAACTTCATCTTTCGGCAGCTATTCTCTTGCTCTTCAGCACACAAACGATTTGCTGTTCTGACAGCCTCCCGGCGCCTTCCCAACACGCGGGGAGTCTCTCACCATGTCCTGTCTCCTCACCCCTCTGTTCCCCAGCCCTGAGCTCCGGGGTCCCGGGGCACTGAACCCCTCTAAAATGTTTATATTTACTGCTGGAGGAGGTCCTGAAATACAATGCTGGCGGGTTTGGCAGTAAGATGGACGCAAGAAGAGGTTTTCTCAGACCAACTAGTGTATCAGAAATTGATTGACTGACGATGTTTCTATAAATGTCTCTTTTTCTCCCCTTGAACACTCTCGGAGTCTTTTCCGGCACAGGAAAACATATACATAGTCCCTCCTTTCCCCCCCGGTCTACCCAGGTACAGGTGTAAGAGACTTCTAGCAAACTTAGTCTGCGGGAGAGGGGTGTCTAGAGCCAGCGGCGGGCTCTGAACTGGTGCGAAAGCAAATTTCCTTGGTTATAATCCGCCGGTACAGAAGAGCAGGCACTTTCCACCGACTCCCACCCAGACCTACAAAGCACCGTGCCGTTAGCACCGTTTGTAGTAAACAGGTACCAGTCCCCTTTCGTGCCAATGTATTTTTTAAAGAATTAAGCAGAGCGGTTTAGGGGAACATCCCCAGTGATCCCTTGAAAGTGAGCTGCTAGTAATCGACACTTATCCCTTCGGACGGCCATATCCCATGCGATGTTCCCATGCAAAATTCACCCACAACCGAGAGTGCCGCTTTACACATTAAAAAAATAAATAAAAAAAAATTAAAAGTCCGCCCAAACATTCCCATGTCGACTTACATTTAAAAGTATTGCAAGAATCGATGCCTTGAACTTGACCTTAGATTTGTTAATCCAGGAAATATATTCAGTGAGAGGAAAAAAAAATAGTCCTATTGCCTTGTCTCTGGCAAAGGAGCATTTTCTGCCTACCAGTTCGGGGTATAAACAACTCACGAGAGTTATGAGATATATAATGTGCCCTCTAGATTAAGCCTAGAAAGCTACAGAAAGTGAAATGCTTCAACGCCGAGACCAGCCTGTCGTAGGCAGACTGTTCCTGAGATGCCGAGATCCACACTATGCCACAGAAATTCACGTCAAGGTAATTGACTCGGATTCTAAGCTAAATTGAATTTTATAGGATATAAGGTTCTCTCTAATGCACATTAAATTTTAACAATGATTTATAAAGGTATTTCAATTTTTTATTTAATTATTTTTTCCCAACTCGCCAAGAAACACATCAGCTTTTACTGTACCACTGCTAACTTTATAGGAGAGCCTTATTCACATATCATGAAACCCACCGAACTAAAGACATTTCTTCATCAATGCTTGCTTTAGGGGGCGGGTACAGGAAGTATCGCTATACCAGGACTGTCAAATCAACGACTTCAAAGCTCCAACTTCATATTTTGATGGACTCTCAGAATTGTATTATAATTAAAGTACCTGTACTTATGTAACATTTATAGGAAGCTATTTGTATAACACGAGCTTAAAGTACGTGCTGCAATTTAGAATGCAATCATACGTCCATGTTCAACTCAGCCAGCTCGTAAGGATCATTTCTTGCCTTTTCTCTCATATATAAAGCAAAGATGCCCATAAAAACGGCTCTTGCTCTAAGCCTAATATGGCTGCTCTTGCCTATGCCCGGGTGGAAGCCCGCTCACTGTCCTGATTGTTTCCTTTTCCCGACTTTTCAACAAATGCTGATACTAATATCACTCCTTCCAGAAATCCGGGCACATAAGCATAACAGATCCACATTGCAGAGCCCGGGGGAATTTGGGCAAAACATCCAGAATGGGACCAGGCGAAGTGTGGGGGTTACTCGCTCTTTCTCTTTCGGTTTTATTTTCCCATCAAGTGTTAATACAGCACGGTATTTAGAAATCTTCACATATTTAAATGTAAACCAGCCACTATCTGGAGGCGAACTCCATCCAATATTGCTTTATATTAAAAAACCTTTTTTTCTTCTTTTTTCTTTATTTTTTTTTTTTTTTTTTTTTTTACATTTTTAAAATTTTAAAAATTATTATTATTTTTCTTCTCCTACCCGAAGGCATTTTGAAGCCAGGCTTGAAATAACCCGCTTTCCCATTACTCATCACCCAAGCCGACCATATAGGTCGTTTTATACGATCGGGAATAAATGAAAGCAATTTGCTTAGTGCGTTCAAATCAAGGCGATTACGACGAAATTCAGATTAATTAAAACTGACAGGTTACAATGCCCGGCTGGCATTTCTCTCTCTAGATACGCACAAACAATGGCGAAAAGCAGACAGGTTAAACATCCTTCCCCGTATTTCTTCCACACATAGCCGTCCACCCTCCTCCCCGGCACTTGAATGACTAAAATAATTTCAAAGGCAAGAACACGGGAATAAAACAACCGGGGATAAAAAGCAGTAGACGCTTTTCCATGCAGCCTGACCCAGCTCTGCGACACAACACGGCGCTGCACAAAGCCAAACTCTAAGCAGCTCTATCTGCGAGTCTGCTCTCGTCCTCGGCTCTGACCCCAGCCTCTCTTGGCGCACTTTCCTGCCAAAAGCCCTCTTCACTTCCCACCTATGCTAGAGAGGAAAGCAGCATCCCTGGGGAAGGTGGAGCCGGCACCCAAGCTAGGAGAAACAGTCGTACTTTACTCAACCGGCTCTTCGGCTCTATTAGCATCAGCTCAGGCAGCTTCCCCCAGGTCCCCGCAGGAGAAGCGGCACTTCGGCCTCATACACCGTGAGAGAAACGGAGTGGGGTGGGTGGGTGGGCTGGGGGGAAAGCAGGGGCCTGGGAAACTCTCCACAAAGGCCTCCCCAATGACTTGGCTCCAGTCATGCAGGGGGCTTTTTGCGAGGGGACCGGGTGGGTGTTTGCTGTTGGCTGTTTGCTTAGCTCAGCACCGAGCAGGGAGAGAGGAGAAACATTGAGCCGCTTCCAGGAAGAGCACGAAAATCTTACCCCAGCATCCAGAAGTCTCTCGCCTGTGCAAAAATATATCCCCACGGAGACTGACAGTTTAGGATCCCGCGCTGGGCTGTAGATCTCCAGTTCAGTGAGGATGGATTGCATATTTTTTGGTTTCCTCTCTTACAGATTAAATATACACGGTCCACCAAACATTCCTCCTCGATTTTTCAGTGTCTTGGGTTGCAGTTGATTTGGGGAGTTGTATTTTTTTTTTTTTTTTTTTTTTTTTTGTTCTAGTTGTTGTTGGTTTGCCTTTAGATAGAGAGAAATCTAGCCACTGGGGCACATTGTCCTTCCTGCAAGCTTCAGGCAAAATGCAGCGATATCACAGGCTAATGACGATTATTACTGTTATTACTACTACTATTATAGCTATTTATTTTTTCCTCTCTCTCCTTCTCTCTTTCTCTTTCTCTTCCCACCCCCCCCCTCTCTGTCTCTCCCCCTCTCTCTGTTTCTCTCCTGGTCCCTTAGGATTTCCGATGGCGATTTGCACACAAGGTGATTGCAGGAGGCTAAAATGCTGTCTAATTCCACGGATTCCCATCGCAAGAGTAGAAGAAATGAAAAAAGAAAAAGAAAAAAAAAAAGTCCCAGTGTTTTTGATGACGAGACACCCGGCCGTTCCTCCCCAGTACACCCTGGGTCACAGTACAGTAATGACCGTGGGTTGTGCGTTGTAGGACTTGACCTTTCCTACGTAGAAGAGGGCGCTTTACGCTGAGGGGAGGGAAGGGAGGGGGAAGCTGCGGGAGGAAGAGAGATGCTCTCTTTGGGGATGTTTAATCACAAGTCAGATCTAGGAACGGGCGAATCTTCTGCCTTGCAGTACGCCATGTTGAAGCTATTCACTGGAGGGAAAAAAAATATTTTTGGGGTGCGGGGGCGGGAAGGAGGCCGAAGGGAGGAGAGAGGAGGATAGACTTAATGAACATTAGCATTTCGTACCCTAGTTCATGAATCAACTGCATTCAAGGGGGCGGGGGCCCAGGGGGCAGAAAGGCTCACGGCGTGGCCGGAACACCCGCGGCCGGACCCTGCAGACGGGGCCGGGGCTCATCGGCCCGTCCCGGCACCCACCGCCCCACATTCCCCCGGCCCCCGCGGAAAAGCCACCCCTGGTTCCCTCCCCCTCATCTTTTTGGACTCCTTTACCGGCCGAGATTGAGCAAGGTCATCTCTTCAAATCCTCATGAAAGTGCATTGAAACGCATCTAAATGTTATGAATGGCGACAAACGGCCTTTTAGCGCCTGCCAATATTTTTTTGTATTAAACGCTGTCTTGATTTTATTGCTAATACTGCCCACGGAGAATGCTGAAATGCACCAGGAATGGGATTTTATTTACCCGTAGATATTTTTAATATATAGTCTAGAGGCCGAGATTCTTACCCGTTCTCTCAGACATATATATGTATGGAAACAAACTCCTTTTTCTGGAAGTAATGGGCGATTTTCTGAACATTACAATATTGAGGACAATATTCTGGGTTATTTAAACCGGAATCTTTCTGAGCAAAAGGCAGCCGCAAGAAAATAGATTTAGAGTTATTCTTTTTCGGAAATATGCTCCTGTCAAGGTTTATTTCCCATAGCAAACCACCTTTGCTACTGCCAAGTGCTCTAGGCGGGGATAGATTAAATACGAGATTATTCGCTGGGTGGGAAAAAGTGTAACATTTGTTATACCTGTCTGTCCGCGTCAAAGACATAAGGACATTTTCTGCCCACGGGAAAACTGAGGGACCCACGACGCCAAGAATCAGGCGATTATAAACTAATATTTCCAGACACTGAGAATTAAAATGTTTGTCTCTGAATCCAAGACTGAAAGTGAACTACGTGGAGATTGAAGTGAAACTGAACTTTTTTTTTTTTTTTTTTTTTTCCATTAATTTTATTGCGCATTTTGCTCTAGGAGTTAAATGCTGCTCTGATATTAATGCTCCAATAAATACATTAAAAATAAAATAATAACTTGCTCCCTCGATCAAGGGATCTCTTCCCACATCTGCTAAAATATTATACCTAACATTCTTGATTCAAGGGAAGCTGAGAAAATAAAGACTATACTACGTTTACATACGTTATGCTTTTTAATTTTTTGCTTTGTTTTCCTTCCAAATCCTTATTCCGGCACATTTTCTTAAGGTTTGCAAATAAAACTCCTTGTACGCGTAACTCTACCCAGCAATCCAGGCACAGTAAGTTCCCTACCACCATTCTAAAACATTCTCTGTAACGCGGGGAATATAAATAATAATTCTCTCCGAATCGTGTGCAAGGACGGACGTCGTGAATTAATGTATCATGTTGCTTAATTATTTTCGTTGGTGATAATATTCACTTGTAAAACATATTAGGGAGGTATTTTAGGACTCTGGCCGCAGATTGTTGAGAGGGGAATATGTAGTACAACAGCAATTTGTACTTGAAAATGTATGTGCCAACAGCTTTTGGACGGTAAATGAAGGCAATAAATAACACGAACACACACGCTCCAAGGCCCCCACGCTCCCAGGCCACAACTACCCAGCAAAGGGATGGAGCGATGGAGGCGCGGGGGGCTGCGTGGGTGCAGCCGTGGGTAGCGGCGACACGCGGGACGACCGAGGCGAGGGCGGGAGCGCACGCAGGGCCCGCGGAGAGTGAATCTTCCGTGACTCGGAAAACCGCAGACGCTCCGGTCTTGGTGCCCTGAGTCGCTGCACGGCCGCGGAGCGCTCCGCCGGCCACCTCCGCCCCCCTCAGTCCCTCTCCTCGGTGCCCTGGAGAGCAAGGCACGGAGCTCCCTGTCTCTGCTCACCTGACCCAGCCATTCGCACCGTGGGATGTTTCTCCAGAGGCGCCTCGAGCCGGGCCCGACGAGGAGGCAGCGGCGCGGCTCCGAGCGGCCTCCCCCCGGGACCGGGTGCGAAACCTCCGCCGCGGCCGCCGCACGCCCGAGGCTTTCGGGGAGACACCCCGGTGCGGTGGGGGGGCTCCATCGCTGGCCTGGGGTCCTGCTTCCCTGGTGGGGACTCTCCACCGCGGAGCCGGGAAACATGACCTGCTCGTCCTGCTAAAGCCTACGAGAGCCTCGGAGCCTCGACGCTGACTTACATGGTAGCACGGGTCGGATCCAAAATGTTACCTTACTCCCGCCAGCGATGGCGAGTCAAATGCTCCCCTTTTTACCCTGTGAAATATATATGCGGCTGAGCTATTTGAACAGTAGTGGGAATTTAAATTCGCTAATCCACAGCCAGTCTTGAAATGCTTAGCAAATTTGAACGGTAGGTAGTTCAGTGTGAAAACATAATCTTCAAGCGCTAGCTCCGATTAAAAGTGACTTTAAAACTCAAAACAAAACAAACAAAAACCCCCACCACAAACAAAAACAAGAACTCACAACAAATAACCAAAAACTTCAGTTATACTAATGCTGGCCATGTTCTCACTGTGGCCTTCTTTCAGGGCGCCCCTGAATTATATCGCTCCGGGGTATGGTTTGAAAATAGAAGATCCTGACTAAGGTAGGCAGGATTCAGCCCCCTGTATCACCCCCAACTCCGACCTGAAGTACATATAATTTGCGGCGTCTCATGCAATAATGACACAGGCTGCGAAATTACACAGGTTGCAAAATATAACGAAATAAACAAAATTATTCCCTCGGAGCGAGAACAAGTGTAATTAACTAGTGGCCTTCTTCAGGCAATTCCTCTCCTTCAGGAGAAAACGTCGTAAGGAGACGGTGGAAAGGTGGCTGTGCCGTGCCTGTAGCCGAGGCAGACAGCCCGTGGGCAGCAGGTACGGCCGGGGAGAGACAGGTCCCCGTCATCAGCCCACAGTCCCGGACCTTCGAGCAGGGTAACAGGGCTTCCCGCAGCTAGAACAGCTCCAGCGCGGGAGTTTTCTGCCTGCTCCAACTCCGCTGAAAATCCCAGGCCGCAGGGTTACAGCAGAGGTCCTGGAGACTAGTGGCTCCTCTATGGTCCCCCTCGCCCGTGGGCAGCCCAAGGCCCTGCCCGCCGTGGGCGGGTGGCGTTGCGCCGGTGGATCTTCACCCGTGTCCCCAGCACGGTGCCGCAGGCCTCTGGGACACCGGGTGCTTGTCATCCTGCCACCCCAAAGCGCAACCGAGTTGCATGGTCTGGAAACCGCCTGCCAATAATGTGACACTGCTAGGCTATTTTCGCAGCAGGATGAAATTTCTCGCTCAGAAATTCCCTGACCGGTCTGCGAAGGGATGCATCCGAAATTCCCACGCTCCGCGGCCGCGTGTTTCCCGCGGCCTGAGAAACCACAGGGCTTCGCAGCCCGAGAAACCACAGCGGTTCACAGCCCCTTCGCGGATGCACACGGCGGGAAGGCTAAAATCTAAAATCCCGAACGTAGGGCAAAGCCCCCGACTCGAAAGCCTCCTGGAAAATAAAACCCACTCCTGTAGGTAGTTTTCATGTCAGTTATTGCACGAACGCGTTACAGTCAGATCTGAGGGACGGAAATCGCTCTGCGCTGATCCCTGCAGAGGTGGGTCCTTTTGAATTTCAGAAATGTAAGGCTAGAAGCGCACAGCGAGCGCGGTATATGATACCCTCTAAATGTACCGTAAAGGTTCCCCAATAGCTCTAATTAGAGCTACAGACCACCGCAGGAGACAGGCGGCTAAAGCAAACTTCTCTTTGTGCCCGACCAAAGTCGCCCGCCACTCTCTATCCCGGCCGGCCGGCTGCTCCTTGCACGGCATCCAGGCATCCCTCAGCCGAGCACCGGGCGAGCACCGTGAGTCACGGCCGGAGACAGAAGAGAGCACGGGAAGCATAACCTGCTCCGCGCTCTGCCTCGCAAGCTCAGAAGCATTTTGCACAAATCTGTATGAACATCTGCGGGCGGTCCCGGCGCGGGACGGGATCCCGGCAGGATTCTGAACGGGCAGGATCCCGGCAGGATGCTGAACGGGCAGGATCCCGGCAGGATGCTGAACGGGCAGGATCCCAGCAGGATGCTGAACGGGCAGGATCCCTGCAGGATTCCCGGCAGGATGCTGCGCGGGCGCGGCCAGGTGCGGACGCCACCCGGCGCTGGCCACGCGGTGGCGCTGTCGGCCCGCGGATGCTGCCGGCGCCAGGAGCTGTCAAAAGTCAAGGTCACAAACCGGCTTTTTCCTCCTCAAGGTCAAGGTTTCGGGCCTTCCCCGTCCTGTCATCGCCACGCAGCCCCCCCACATCTCCCCGTGGAGGCATCGGCAGGCCGGGCAGCGTGCCCCCATCCCAGGGGTCGGCGGCCGGCCTCCATTTCCCGGCGAGGGCTGCAGCGCTGCGCTCGTATCATACTGCTCTTCCACCCCCCGTCCCCCAGCGCGGCTGCAAAACCACTGTTTAACATTACCGAAACATTTATAGTTTAGGAACGCTGGTTATCAGGCGTGCCTGCCCGCAGATAAACACCGCCAAGAAAAATAAAACAAAATCCGCCATATATACGCAAGCTACACACTGAAAGACATCAGTATTACAATTGTAAGACAGATAGATTATATTTTTCTATTAAATGTGAGTAGGAATAGAAAAAAATAGAGTATTTCTTTCAGGTTTTATTACAGTGACTATTTTATTAACAGTATTAATACTACTATACTTCTACACGTCTTGGGATTTAATTTTTCAGTAGAAATATATAAAAAAAGGGTGCATAAGTACATTTTCACAGTGCGCTGATTTTTTTTTTATTTACAAGATAGCTTCTTATAGTGAATAAAAACAAAATAATGTGCTGGTTGAAATAACTGATTGGATTAAAAGGTGCTGTAAAAAGAACCCCTAAACATTCTACTGCGGCCTCATAACAGACAATAAACAAGGAGAAACAACTAATTACTTATAGATCAAATATAGATTACATAAATCAAAATACTTCTGGGAAAAAAAAATGTATTTCAGTTCAAAGTTCTTGGATATTTTTTCCCAGGCCTTTTTTTTTTTTTTTTCCTACTGTAAAGAAATGCCAATATTCAAATACTTAAAATTTCCGGGACTTAAAATATTAATTCTTGAAGATTATTTCAGGTTTAAAATAGGCAGAGTCCTTTAAAATGTATCTATTGTATGGTCTGGAGGAGAAAAAAAAACCCAAACTAAACCCCCCCCCAAAACCAAAAAAACCCAGTTTAGATGACAAGAATTCATCTGTGGAAAATAAAAAATAAAACCGAAAGACATCTCCAAGCAAATATTTTCCTTTCTATTCACACTAATTTGTGATGTTTAAATTTACTATCAAGATAGATCCTCCACAGAACTTCCTTCATTACTGATGTCTCTGAAATCCTTATTCAGTACCTTTGAGGTTTATTATTACTTTTTGACAATAAATGCATTGCTTAAAAACATACAGTAATTGTAATTTTTTCACTATGGTTTACCTGAGCAGTCATTCAACATACAGTTTGGATTGCAATGGAAGAAAACCAGATCATGTGTCCACATCGACCTCCTCACGTTAACCAGCTCTCGCATCGTGGCCACGAAGGGTCTTCTTTCAAATAATAAGGTCTTAGAAGTATTTACAAGTTTCTCAGAAAATCTTGTCTTAATTGAAAATGTATCTCTTGGAGCTGGGCGTGTGGGCTGTACAGTCTGCAAGTGATACTGGCTGGCTGTTTGGGATTTCAGGAGAACTGTCAGTTTTCACCATTTTGCTACAGCAATATTAAAAAAAAAAAAAAAAAAAAAAAAAAGAAGAAGAAAAAGAAAGAAAGGCTATAATTCCAAAGATACAGATCTCTTGTTCTGAAAGAAGAAGTTCATTGTCTTTTCTCTTTTTAATTATTATTAATAATTACTTTAATCTGAACACACACCAAAAAAAAAAAAAAAAAAAAAAAAAAAAGTTCTGAAACTCTTGAATTGCTGCTTCTCCATTTTTAATCCATTAACTGGTAGTCTTCAATTTGTTGATCACTTTTTTCTCTTTGACCCTTCTGTTTTGGAACCAGATTGTGACCTGTCTCTCTGATAGATTTGTAGTCGCCGATATCCTTCTCCTCTTGTCTTTGGTTATGAATTTATTTGTAGCATATTCCCTTTCGAGTTCTTTTAACTGGACCTTTGTGTAAGGCACTCGTTTCTTTCTTCCACGTCTGTACGAGTTCGCATCCGAGGGATGAGAAACGACGTCTGAAACAGAAAAACCATGCAGGCAAGCGTTAGAAAATCGCTCGAACCGGTTAGGGCATCTTCAAGTGGTACAAGGGTTAGGGCTAGAGCGCACTCCTCCTGCCCCGCTCCGGTTTAGCTACTAAAGCCCGGCTCAGAACCGGGGATTCCTCTTTCCTGGCCACCGCAGACAGCTTTTAGGCAGGGAAAGACCCACTGCTGTCAGACAGACAAATAGTAACAAACCCCACGTAGCCCGGACAAGAACTCTGGGAAGGACCGAGAGGGGCTGCAGGGATTTACACAGCTCGTGTACTTCATGGTCTATGGAAAAAAATACCACAGACCTTCTCGAGGCCCTTTTCAGCTGTTTCCTCTCCCGGGGCCGGCGCCGGGGCCGGCCAGGCGAGGCGGGATGTGCCGTGCGCCGGCGGGGGGCAGGGGGCGGCACCGGTACCGTTCCAGCGGCGCTGGGGCATGTGTGGACCGGGGCGGGATGGGACCAGGGCCGGGGCCGGCGGGCCGGACGGCGGAGGGTCGGCCCGGCCTGGGGGGTTATCACGGAGCCCTGTCTGCCGGCGGGATAGCCGGGAGAGGCTAGCGGGGCAGAACGAAAAGAAGAGACAGGGAGAGCCATGCAGGTGTATTACCCGGGAGGGTGGATTTCCAGAGGTGAGGCGGCTGGCTCTGCTCCTTGGGGCAGTACACTTGCCCGTTCCACCCGTTCGTGATGGCCCAAGGCTGGTAGCTGTCCATGGGGAGAAGGGGGTCGTGGCGCGGCTCGCCGGGGCCGCCGATGGCGGGCACCACGGGCATATCCAGATAACCGGGCACCGGCTGGTAGGGCCCAGCGGCGTAGCCCTGGTAGAAGGCGAACTCCTTGGCCCGCGACGTGAACTCCTCGCCGGAGACCGAGGTGTCCATGTACTTGTCGGCGAAGGTGGAGGCGGGCTGGGCGCAGGACTTGATGGCGTTGTGGTGGGTCATGCGACAGGGGTAGTAGCCGCTGCCGAAGTAGCCGTAGGGCAGCGCGGCGCCCGAGGAGCTCTGCACGGCGGCCGAGCAGGGGCTGCACTGCTTGACAGCGGGCTCGGCCATGCCGGCGGCGGGGGCCTCGCTGGAGGTGTAGGCGGCGGCGCTGGGGGCGGCCAGGGGCGCGGGGTGAGCCATCAGGTTGCGGCAGGGGTTGGCCGCCGCCGCCGCCGCGAAGTTGCTGCCGGCGTGAAACCCGTCCATGTTCTTATTGATCTCATCCAGGCTGTTGTCGTAGAGGAACATGACGGGCTCGATCCAGCGGGGGTGGAGGAGCACGGAGGCTGTCATAGCCCGCTCCGCATTGAGACTAGTGGCTCTTTTTTAAAAGCCCCAAAGACTGAAAAAAGAGATACTCAATCTCCGGGACTTGACCAGGGCTGACGCGCCAGCGTCGCGCCAGGCCGGCCCTCATTGGCCCGCCCGCCCCCACGTGATATGCAAAGCAGCTGATAAACATCTGAGGGAATAAAGTGGAGATAATTAAATAACGCAATCAGCGCGCGGGGCCGGGTCCCGGCCCGGGGCGCGGGCACGGGCACGGGCGCGGTCCCGCCGCGGTCCCGCCGCCGCGCGGGACGAGGGCGCCGGGGGGGGCCGCCCGTCCCTCCTCCTGCCCTCCCTCCCTCCCTTCCTCCCTCTGGCCCTCCCTCGCCACCGAGGCGTGAGCTTTTTGGCCCCGTTGTTGCCGCGGCGCACCCCCCGAGGAGCGGGGCTCCCCTTGGCACCCCGCCTGGTTTCTCCTTGCGCCGCTCTCCTCGAGCCCTCCCCGCCCCGAGCGCCGCGGAAACCCCGGAGGCCTCCCCTAGTCTCGGGGGGAAGATGAGCCGCACCCCTTCTACCCCCTTCCTCCGCCGGCCTGAGCCGCCGCCTCTCCCCGGGGAGCGCTGGCGGGGCCCCGTCCGGGTGGCGCGGAGAGCCCACCGCAAGCTGCGGGAGGAGGATCGTTCCCCGCCCGCAACGCTGGGACACATAAGGCTGTCGAAACGGAGCCTCCCGGGGTCTTTTCTGGGTGTTTTCCTCCTTCCTTCCCGCCCGTCGAAAGCCTGAGACCCATCTCGCTCCTCTCGCCACAAAGTCTCAGAAGTCAGATAAGAGGAACAGACGGGGAAACCCCCATTTTATTTATTATTATATTTTAGGAAGGTCTTGGGAAGCGGGAGAGTTAACTGGATATTCATCACGATACCGCTGTATTATTTGTTGCCGTAATAATAAAACCCTGGGCCTACGATTCGACTTGAATCTTTTCGGCTGTAAAATATCACGTCGGCTTGCATGGTGTGTGCACGGACCCACGGCGTTTTTTGTGTGTATGCGTGCTGAGAAAACAAAATGGATTATCGGCTGAAAAACAGGGTGTTTTTTTGAAGGCCATACCACTTTGCAAGTGGATGCTAGAAAAAAACCCTCAAAACTCCGTTCTCTTTTCGGGATGAATTTTTCATAGGGTGAAATAATTTCAATTTTTAATATCCTCTCACCGGCGGGGATGCTGCTGCTCTCCCCCAAGCTTTTCGAACACAGCCTTGAACCCACAACCCTGCATCACTGAGCTATCAATAAACTTGACCTAAAGCAGCGTTCATCTCATCATTAGCAGCTCTCAGCCCTCACGCGTGTGTACAAAACAGCCACAAATACTCCCATCCTGAAAACGAATTTTTTTCCCCCAATTGCGTGTTGCTTTGTTTTGAGTCTGACAGCTCGGCGTATTTATTATCCTATTGTGCTTTCCATTGACGTTGTAGCATTGTTTTGCCCTCATGGCTACAAGCGCAGAGCAATCCCGGGACGTACATTGTTACCGAGCAGGCTCTTCCTTGCCTAGCGCGGAGCTGCCAGCCATGAGAATAGCTCTTTGGCGCCCAAGGGTATTTTTTCAAGGTGCTTTTTCCGTGCCGTGAGTTGGGATACCTGAAGTCTCTGTCATTCCCCTTGCTAATTTGGCAGCATTTAGCCGCTTTTTTCCTTCTTTGTCGCCAGTAAAATGTTCCTATTTTAACTTCGCATACTCTTTTCCGCATTTTTCCTCATGGCCAAAAGCAAATATTTATTCCACGCATATTTTCCTTTTTCTTTCAGGCTCCAGTTTTGAAACCTGTGGATTACCCCGGCCAAACATTGCTTGACTAGCATGAGTTGGTTCGGTTTGTTTCCCTGTGTTTCTCGAGGCAGCTTCTGAAAATCGCTTTGCAGGACGAGGGAGAAGTGGGAAGGGGAGGCAACTCTATGGGGCAGCGCTGTTTTACATACGGGTTAGACACGGCTAGAGGCCAAGGTCAAGTTGAAAGTTGCAGTCTAGCCAATGTGAGAACTGTCATTCACAGCCCGAAGATCTGTCTGATTTGTTAAAAAGCGGGTAGCCATGAGAACACTAATCTCTCCAGCTCCCCTCTACCCCCCTCCCCAGCCCGCCCCCACTCTCCAAGCTCCCCTCAGCCGCAGAGAGTTTCTCCCTTATCTGCCTTCACTTTTCCAGCTCCTTTCCATGAGGAGGGAGAAATCATGTGAAACCTTAGCTTTCATCCCCGGCGCAAACTGTGCGAGTAGTGTGTGTGGGGTGTCAGGGCGGGGGGGGCAAGGGGAAGCATCCGGTCTGCTAACTTTTGGTGGTTGTTGTTTTGTTTTGTTTACCCTCCTGGGGCTGTTCCAGCCCTGCGTGCTAAAAGGAGAAGGGAAATTAGATTAGAGAGCTTACTTTTCTCCCTTCTCCGCATCTCTTACTCACTCTAGAGGTCTATTTAACAATTATGGAAGAAGGCCATGCTTTTCACTGATGATAAGAGCAGTAATACGACAATCTTCTTTCCGTGTTTGCCATGATGTGAGGAGGATTTCGGGAACGGGACTGTTCCCTCAAAATAGGCAAAAATGACATCTGCAGGGTGCGTATGCACCATCAGAAAAATAGTGTTGTCGGACACGGGACTGCACTCTTTGTTTTGCCTTCCTAATTTAGATGACTTTTAATAAATTATTGACATCGAGAGAGGAAAAAAGCTATTTTTTATGCCCCCGATACCAAATTTTAATTCCTCAGCTATAATTTCTTCCTGCCTTAATGGGTATCTACCATTAAATATTAGAAAGGAACCGTGAGGGCTGAAGGCGTCGGGCAGAACAGATGTTCTTCGAAAATCGTGGACCTTGTAATGAACACCAAGGATAAAAATACCCCCGAGCCTAACCCCCTTGCCTTGAAAATACCATTCCCTACCACTTGTGGAAGAGGTTTTATTTTTCACAATGAGAGTCTTGGGATGAGCTGGATAAATTAACCAAAAACTAGGGAGTTTACTTGAAGACAGTGTTTGATTTGAGCGTCTCTGGAAAACTTAGTTGATGATTAAATGCTTCCATGCATGCAACCGACGGACCAATCAAAGTTTCTTCCAATTATTTTTTTGTCTTTTTCTTGTAAAATAATGTTAGAACGCAGGACATACAAGCGCATGGTAGAACCATTGCGATTTCCAGGAGAACTGATGCAAACCTCCGAACTTCTTTGCATTTATATAGAGTGTGAAACAACTTAGAGAGAAACGCATCTGTTGAATCGTTTCCTCCAAAACGAGTATTAATTCCTGGGGGAGCGGGACGACGAACAACCATGATCAGTAGGAGGATTTTAAAAGGTCTTGAATATTTTCATAGGCAGGCAGTTTCTAACTGATGGTAGTCTCCCATCGCGCTACACGGCCGTGTTCATCTCAGGTATTACAAAATGCTTAAGTAGCCTATTTTAACCTCGTTGCATCGAGAGTGGTCAGAAGCGTTTCACCCACTTCGCAGGTGTAAGCGAGAGTGGAATTTGGCCCTTACAAGTGCTTTAAAACAGGTCACTGTGTGTGTTCCTGACGCCATGAAGCGAAGAATAATCTTGCCAGTGAGGACTGCGGCAATATGGCCTTAAACGTGAAAATATGAATTATTTTTAAACCTCTTTATGTGATAGGAATATAGCCAACCATTCGCTTCTAAAGAGGCCCTAAGATTTCTCTTAGAGAAACCAGAAAACCTTTCAGTTGAAAGACAAGGTTTGAAAATGCGGGGTTTGTCGGCTCAGTACCTAAGAAGCCTTTTTCCCCCTAGACCCGTCTTTGTGTGATAACACACATGCACCCTCCGCAGCCCTGCCGCGGGAATGCCCGGCTGAGGAGAACGCTGATTTCTTGTAGATTAATCACAATCTACGAATACAGAAGGAAAAAAACCAAAATTCCAAAAAATCCAACCCAACCCCAAACGGTTGCCCAAAGAAATTCACTCTTACTTTTTCATGCACTGCTGAGAGCTAATTAATAAGCATGAAGGAAAAAAATAGCGTCTGATTGCTGAAAATACATGTTTGTCACGGAGTTAAATCCCTCTAAACCCGCTAAAATATCTTAGCTGATAATGGAGGAGCTAGAGGGTGATTCTAGTATCTAATAATAATCGTCTTGCAGAGCTCAGGATTCTTGGAAGAAGCGGGAGTAAAGTGATAGCAGGAGCAAGAGCCTTAATCGAATTTGATTTTCATGAGCAAATGAAATTTACCTGCCAGAAGGGTAACTTGGAGCAGTACTGTCACCGCTGTTTTCTTCCACAATTTCTAAAGCATCAGGGATTGAGATAAACATTCCTGAGTCCGTTTTAAATACACTTTGTCTTTCAGGATATTCATGTGTTTCTAATGGAACTAAGCAGCTTTACGAGCGGGTTTCGCAGGACATCTTAACTCTCTCCCTCCCACTGCGTGCTAAGGGGGGTGCTGTGATAATTACAAAATAAGAAGAATTTGTAATAGCAAATGCAAAAAGGAAGAGCTCGGGAAAATCTGTGAAGGTGTCCTAAAAAATCCTCAGGCGCAAACGAGATACGAACCTATCTATTTCAGTCTACCCAAACATTCAAACGGCACCTCCTATGAAAAAGGTGTGCTGGAAAACAATGTCACTGCTTTCACCCGAAGTGTGGGTCACGGTCTAATCTTAATGCAGCCAGGTCTCAGAAGATCGCTTGGCTCAGTGGGTTTTTTTCGGGTTTGGTGTTTTCTTTTGGAATTTTTTTTCGTATTTAATCTTCAGAAAACACGCTGGAGGTATTTCACGTGATTAAAAATTAAAATGGGAATGATCCTGAAATCTGTCTCGCAAGTGAGGTCTGCTTTCTGGTTTGTTTTGTTTTGCTTCACATTTTTTCGTAGTATTTTCGGGGGGAGGGGGGTGTGCGAAAGTTTTCTGTTTGTATTTGGCGGGTGAAAGCAGCTGAAGCCTGGCATATTAGATACCAGTAGTCCACCGAAAATATTTTACTTAAACTGCCGTGTAAATGCAGTGAAAAGGAGAAGTTTTTGCCGGCCGCAGGCTGCTTGAACACAGTGATAAAGTCGTGTGTCCCCCGTCCCCGTCCCCCGTCCCCCCGCCCCCGATAATTTCAATTAATTTTGCCATGCAAACTGAGACTGAATTATTTGCCTTCAGGTCTGCTCTCTCGCACCAAGGGTGCTGAGGAAGTTTTAATTTTTCCCTTAGCAATTTCTGATAAGGAGGAGGCCTGGCTGGCCGTGCAGTAGTTTATCTGGTCGATTCCATCTTTCTAGCTGAAATGTTCTGATGGCGTAAGAGCAACAAAATTGTACTCAAATTACTCTTCCTTGATTTTCTTTGGCTTATCCTCTTTGGTTTGTCGGATTTTCGAGATTTCGCATTTTAAGGGTAAATTAATTTCTCACCTTATCTACCAGTATGTCACACTTCTGGAATAGAGAGAAGAGAAGAGAAGAGAAGAGAAGAGAAGAGAAGAGAAGAGAAGAGAAGAAAAGAAAAGAAAAGAAAAGAAAAGAAAAGAAAAGAAAAGAAAAGAAAAGAAAAGAAAAGAAAAGAAAAGAAAAGAAAAGAAAAGAAAAGAAAAGAAAAGAAAGAAAAAAAGGTACATAAGCTACAATAACATATCCTCTCTATTTCTGCTGTGAGCTTGTAATAATTGCTACCACATGATCACATGGTGTATTGTTGCAGCCTGATTACAATTAAACTTATCCCTCCACCTTTTTCATTAGAGGAAGGAAAAAAAAGTTCTTCCTGAGCTTCAGGCCCACTTTGTGCTGTTTTATTTCCCTTTGAAAAGCTGCCGGTGAGAAGCCTAAGTCTCTCTTTCCTTTACAGTGCGAGAGAAAGCGTTTTTAAAAAACCCTTCTCACCATAACTTTCTTCTAATAGCGTGACATTTACACATTGCGTCCGACCAGGGGGGCTCAGGGGCAGAAGTGGACGCTGCTGCTCTCTGCAAGAAGTTGCAGAGTCTTTTTTATCTTTTTCTTTTCTTTTCTTCTCTTTTCTTTTTTTTTTTTTTTTTTTTTTTTTTTTTTCCACGCTGAGCCCAAACTCGTATCTTTACCTAGGGAAATGAGGCTCTCAGTGTTAAAAACGTCCGTGCGCGGCATCTAGAGGAAAAAAAAAAAAAAAACCCAAGAGAAGTGGGAGAAAGAGAAAAAAAATCATACAGGAAACTTAGGACATGTTTGCCTTTACTGGAAGACAGCTGTTTGAGTACATTCTTCAAGAATGTTTTTTTGGTTCCCTTTTCAGAAGTGGTTTGAGTGATTAAAACATTGGCTTCATGGAGGCAGTTTATCTCTAATGTCTGGCTCCGTCTAACAGCTCTTTTTCCTCACTTTTTCAGCCCTTTGCTCCATCGAAACTGTAAATACCTGGAGCTGTATTCAGGGCTGTCTTTAAAAAATATCTTAAGCAGTACGGGGACTCACCGCACTGACGGGAGGGGAGGATGGCTCTAGCCGGAAGGTAACTGAGCCACGAGTGGAAATCTTGCCCCTGGAGAGGGAAAAAAAATATAAAACCCAGCAACCAACAAAACACACTTGATCCGGGAAACCCCTGCAACTCTGTCAAATGTGGTGGGAAGGGGCGGGAGCGGGCGCTGGAGAAGCCCCGTGGCTGCCGTCCCGCTTCCCTCTGGCTCCTCCAGCAGGCCGGGTGGCTGCAGGACCGCCCCGGGGCCCGCCCTGCCCTCAGCCCGCGGCCCGGCAGGGCAGGGCCGTGCAGGGAAGGCTCCCCTCACCCGGCTCTCCGCACCCGGCTCTCCGCACCCGGCTCTCCACACACGGCCGGGCCCAGCTCACACAGGCACACACGCACCTGCGCCCGGCCGCGCTGCGGGCTCTGCGCCGGGGCAGCTCCGCGGTGCCGCCTCGGCACCTCCTCATGGCTCCTTGCACCCCCTCCAGCGCGGACGGGGATGGTTTTTGGCAGTTTGTGTCTCCCTGCTCCACAGGAGCATGGAGGGGCAGTGGGTGAGGAGGGAGGTGCGTGGCCGCCAGCGCCGTGGGGAATCGCGCACCTGCGGGCAGCGGGCGCACACACCTGTAAGGAGTGCTGTGTCCCCTGGCCCTGGCTGGTGTGTCTGTGCGACAGTACGAGTTCCTCTGGCCTTGTCACATCCTATACTCATCCCTCTGCTGGAGCAAGGAGGGGAGCGGGGCGTCCTCTCTCACAACTACACGCATCCCACCTCTGGCTTGGCTAAAGCCGCCTTCTTGCGTGGGTGAGTCCCCGCAAGGGCAGCCCTGGGGACACGTTTCACAAAAAGCAATGCACCATGTGCACGGATCTGTGATCACTTTCGAGCAGGAAGGGGCAGCTGGATTCGGCCGAGTCCTCAGCACTGCTTAAATGACCTTCGCCCATGTCGTGGGTGCTCCCAGTACCAACCAACCACCTACCAGCAGAGTGCTACTCGAAACCGTGATGTGATCCCGTCCTCTCTGATTAGCTTTACACTTCACCAAGCACACGCATTTTTGCTAAAAGTTTATTTGGTAAAATCCCAGTAAACCCGGGGTCTAGAAAATGCATTATAGTGCCTAGAATACATTTCTCAGGTATATATAATACGTGCTGTCTGTAATGACGAGACACATTTGCTATTCTTCATGTTAGATGGAACTAATGTCTTTCCATCCATACCGTGAACACATTTTCTAAATAGGAATTATACAGTGTTTTCCTTTAAACATAACACCAGTCAAATGCAGACTAGTCGATAACTCGCATCTCTGGGTAAGCATATTACTCCCTTTTTGCTGAATCATGAATTTTTCCAAAGCTTATTGTATCTTATGTCTTCTTTAGATAAGCAGTTACATATGTGACTCTGTGGAAGGCTAAATCCCATTCTTACATACGCGACAGCTGACTATACTTCCATGATGTTATTTACTCTGGAATCAGCTAAAAACTGAGACTCGTGGCTCACGAGGAAAGGCGGGAGCGGAGTCAGACCCTAATTAACCCGCACACAGCGGACTCCAGCGGTTCACATCTGCCCACGCCTGGACTTAGATCTTCTCATCTGGGGTTCGAGCTTGATCTGCCTGAGCACTCTGGCTTGGAGCCCTCGAGGGTGGCCGCTAGCCAGACCACCGGCACGGTCTTGCATTGCCACCCTGTGCCCCCACATCCACTCCCACGCGTGGATGTGGCGGTATAAACTCTTCCACCGTCGCCATGGGCAGAGGGACGGGGGAAGAGCAGGGGTGGTTTCAACCCAGCGAAAGCAACCCTGCTGCAGTCCTGGGAGCCTTTGCAGAGATACCCGGGGAGAATGAGCCAGGCTGGTGCCGAGGGACTGGGGAGGAGCTGAGGGCACACGCCAAGGTTCCCACGCTCGGCAGACAATTCTCAAAGTCCCGGGAGCCGAAGTATATTTAGTCTAATAATGGCACAGAGAAAAGGGAATGGCTTCATAGCGACTCATCTAACATGCAAAATAACGAGCGCCTGAACAATAAAGGTTCGTCTCTAGCCAAGCATTCCCCCTGGTCTTCTAGGGCAGATACCTAAAGGAAGAATATCCCCAGTCCCCTGGCACGCAACCCGAGGCCATTTTCCTGCAGATGTAGCTGCCCCGGTGCCAGTGAGCCAATGTCCTCGCTCGGAGCCGCTTCCTCCCTATTGTGGGGGAGATACTAGCTGCCTGCCAGCAATTACCAATTGTCATCCGCTTTCACAAGACCGTGTTTCTTTGCAATTCCTCTCGATGCGTGTGGGGACTATGTCAAATCCTCTGTCATCTCCCGGCACGGCCCGCTGCCACACCGCCCTCCTAAAGAAAAAGAAAAAGGAAAAAAAAAAAAAAAGAGAGAGAGAGAGAGAGAGAGAGAAGAACCCAACCTCCCCGTCCCCTCAAACAGCTGGGTGTAACATAAAGCTACATATCATAGGTCGTGTTGCAAAGGAAACATAAAGGCTGGTGTGCCTTTGCCCGCTGGAATATCTATATCCGAGGAACTCTGCTTCTTGCTGTTGCCAGGCCAACAAATTCTCAGCCTAGGGGCTCTCCCTCGAGAAGTCCATTACGTGTGGATGTGGATCCTATCTGAAACCTGTATGTGCTGACATGAGAAGCTGGACAGGGTGAGCGCATCAGGCCATTGGTGTAGGGACCAGAGGGACGAGGGCACATCCCACTGCCCCGGCCCGGCAGCTCACCTGCTGCTGGGAGAACACTCCACTCCAGCACCCAAATCCGTCAGGAAGTTTTGCCACAGGAATAACGTCACTGTGAGCTGATGAAGGCATGAACAGACACGTCATCACCAGTTTGTGTGATGTAAATATTTGGCAAATAAAGGTGAGGGAGTTTGTTAATTTTAGCGGGATTCTGTAGGGATGGGGACTCCGGTTCTGTGACTACTCTGGGAGTCGCTAAAAGAAAGGTCAGAAGTTTATGCTGAGGTTCCTACGAAGTTTGGGCAGTGCCTAGGTAATCAAGTAATCGTAATTTCATAATTAGCTTTCAATCAAAGTCTCATTTTCTGCAGATGGCACGACCATGGCAAGTGGAAAAAAATCCCCCTTAGATGGAAAGACGAAATCATGTATACAAGTATCCCAATCAGAGAATTAAGATTAAATTGCATTTTTCGGGGTGCTGTATGTGTTATCGATTGTACTACTTATTTAATAATAACCACGGGATCGAAACCTTAAAAAACTGTGAGCAAGAATATCCTAGCTGACATAAAAGTTGCCTGTATATAAAAAGAGAATCCCATATAACTCCACAGCGGAAATCGGTTAGCAAGTATCTTCTGCCCGTTTTCAAACATCAAATGTTCTTGCCATATGTCCGTTCTTATTTGTATACCAGCTAAGAAACCTGAAACGTATATATGCGATATTAAAACAAAACATGAAAGATTTTCACAGAAATCTGTGAGACGGGAATGTAGGTCTGAGGCGGGGGTTGAAGGAAGTAAAAAACCCAAGTGATGCTATTGCCAAAAACTTTAATATTGAACAACACAGCTGAAGCTTTTATCACGGTACGAAATTTACAGCCTAATAATTCAAACCTGCGTGCACATTGCAAGATGTCCCTTTGCCTGGCTGGGTATCCAAAGAGACAGTTTTGCTTCCGAGGTGAGGAGCACTCCTGAAAGCCAGTGAAGTAATTGGGAACGACAGGTGACTGGCAACTTGAGGGAGAGAAGGGGTCAAGCAAAGAACAGAAAACAAGGTTATGGAAGACGGTGGCTTTTTTAGGATCAGAAGAGATTTCTGGTACTTAGTGTGGAAATGTAAGTGTGGGATCTGTAGTCACCAAAGAAACAAGAAAAAACTTCTCTGGTGAAAGAAAAACGAGTGGGCTGAAAGAACAATAGTTTAAGCATTCACAAGTCGGAGATCTCCGAGCACCCTCATCATTTGGGCAGATGATGGGGCATCCCACATCTCAGCTGAAAAGATGATTAGGTAGCAACTAAGATACTGGAATGATCTGAACTCCTTAGAAAGAGAGGGAAGGTGGAACGGAAGGAGAACACCCAGTTAAGAAAATACCCACCCAACTTCCCGCAAAATAGAAGCAATCCTGACACTGGATCTCACTGCAGCTTGGAATCGCCTGTCCTGCCCAAAGAGAAGCCATCTGTTTGTTAGACAGGGACAGCCTGGGACCCCCAGGCACGGAATGATCTGTCGCTATGGTGCCGGTACACATTTTAAAAATCAAGGTCAACGCCACCCCCTCGTCTCTCCCACCTTCCCCGGATACTCCTTCCTCTCCCCGCGGCGTAAATGAAAACATTAATTTCTGCCATGGCATTGGGGAAGCCTGGAGCCGAGCTCTAAGTTTGCTTTACCCATCCCCGCTCCTGCCTTTTCTGCCTGCTCCTGCTGAGATCTGTGACTCAGAAAGGAGCAAAAACGTTCCGGGTAAGCTCGGGCGTCCGCCGTCGCGCCGGAGCCGCGGGTCTCAGTGCCCCGCGTGTCCCGGCTTGTTCGGTGCCCCCGCCGGAGGCCGGGGCACGCTCCCGTCCCCTGCTGACGATAACCATCAGGGATTTGCAAGTGTAAACAGAATCCCAGAGGCTGAAGGGGGTGGGTATCCGCGCTTCGGTTTCGAGCACCACCCGTGCCAAAGGGAGCGAGGCACCGGGCGGAGCAGCACGGCAGGTTGTGAGGTCGCCCGTGTGGGGCTGAAATCGGTCGGGGGCCGGTCTCGCCGGGGCAGAAGCCGGGCGGGGCCGGACTGGCACTGGGAGCCTCCAATCGGGGCGAGGGGGGCCGCGCCGCGGGGCGCAGCCGTGGGCGCTCCGGTGCGGCGGCACGGCGGGCACGGCGGGCACGGCAGCAGCGCCCGCTCCGCGGCGGCCCGGGCCCGGGAGCGGAGCGGAAAGGAGCGGAGAGGAAAGGAGTGGAGGGCAGCGGTGAGTGCGAGGAGCCGCGGCAAGCTCCTTCCCGCGGGGCGGAGGGGTCGGGCTGTAATGGCGAGGCTTTCCCACTAGATGTCTGCACAGCTAATGATAGAGAAAGCTCTGTCCTTTCCCGGGTGTATCCCCCAGAGCCCGACCCTCCAGCCTCTTTCAAGTCTGCCACCCCCTTGAGAGATTAAACCCCTTTCCCCTCTACCATCTCGGTTGTTTTTTGTTTTTTTTTCCTCCTCTTTGTTTCTTCTTTTCTTTCAAGAGAGTGCTGGAGTTTTGGCTAAAATAAAATAAGGATTTCTCCACAGAGGAAGCTCTCTGTTTTGCGACTCATGTTATTGGAATCCTTTTATGACCTTTGATGCGTTTAAATAACACGGTATAACTGTGCACACACCTCGGATTAAACTTTAATCATCCCAAGTCAAGGACATCCAGGTGGTAAATTACTCTACTTTGACATTTCTGTTTTAGAACAGTATGTTCTGTCGTCCCAGTCGCAGGTCAGAGGGACGTTTCTTGTTTTCTCGTCCTTAGAAGCGCAAATATACTTTACCTACAGATATCAGAAACTCGTCTCTCCTGTTACCTTTCTAAAAAAAAAAAAAAAAAAAAAAAAGAAAAAAAAGAAAAAAAAAAAAGTGAAAACCAGTCCAAAGAATCAAGGCTCCTGGGATTCTTGTTCTATCGGGCTCCTCCAGACTTACCCGAGGACTGGGAAAATGTTCCTTGCCGTTAAGCATCGTTCTACCTTTCCTGGAATATGTGTGTGCATAATGTGCTATAAAGGATTTTAGGAAGTTTTATATATACATATGTTTTTATGTATGTATGTATGTTCTCTTTCTACAAACAGTGATGCTGTAATATATTGCTTAAAAAAATTAAAGTAATCTGCAGACTTTTTCTTTGGTCTCGGTGCAGTGTGAGAACCCAAAGTGAGTTTGATTCATCGTGAACCAAATATTCTGACAAACGATGTAAGTATTTTCAAGAGAAATCCATAATGCTTAATTTTGTTTGCTACGAGCACCTGGTTTAAAATCAGATAATCTTGAATGAACACGTACAAAAGAGAGAAATTTGTGGGCCTTTTTATTGCCAATAAAAATTAGTGACAACTAAGTTTCGCCTTGATTTTTACCAAGGGATCCCTGGTCAGCCTCATCTTACGCTTGTCTTGGAAGCTGTGGAGCACAGGGACCTAAAGCCAAACCTTTTGCATGGAGTTTTAGGTCCTGAACTCAGTCACAGGGAAGGCCTAAGCAAGGGAAATCCCATCCGCCTTTGTTATTCCCCTTCCGCTTTGACTGGCTGGGACTTTACACCCACACCTAGGAAAATTAAAATACGGTTAAATATGAGATAAATTTTAAGGGAAAACTATCAGGAGGGAGGTGGGTTCGTGCAGTTCATTTTGAGGGGTGCTGTTTAGAACCACACGAGCCCAGCTAGGAAGCAGAGTATCACGGGGAGAGAGGTGAGATTTAGGCTCCACTCGGAAGCCGGAGCAAGTCCAGTTTCTTATGAACAAAGTAGTCGCGACCTTTACAGCATAAAATACATGAGGTCGAACGGACAGTCGGCCCTGGAGGAACGGCGGGAGGGAATCAAACAGTATCCACACTTTCCTCCCGGGTCTGCCCCAGCCCTGTGACAGTGGAGGGTGCCACCCTCCCCACGGCCCCCCGCGGGAGGCACGGCAGAGTGGGGGTCGCCGGCGGCTGGAGAGGAGCAAAGCTGCTGGCACAGGGATCTGGGGTTGGGGACGGACCTTGCGACACTCCTGCGACTTTACCTTGACTATTTCCAGAAGTTCGAACTCGCTGAGCTGGAGATGAGAATTTTCGCAAAATTTCTCGAGGTTTCGTGGACTGTAGGGGAGGAAGCCCCTAATCCCGTCTCCCTCCCGGCCACTGGTTACACACGACTGCCTTCCGTGACTGGTCGTGCCAGGCGGCGTTATTGCCTTACGTACTGTTGCTATTGAATAGAGATAAATAGGAGGGAAAGAGACACGGTCGCCATAATCTCGGTTCTCCGAAAGACAAAAGGCTGTACTTTTGTTTTATTATTTCTTTATTTTCCCCCCACCCCGTCTCTGAAATCCCTGAGTTTAATTATTTAACTGTCCGTTCTCTCCTCCGCTTCTCATTATGAACTCAAGATGTTTAATGCTGGAAAAATACATCACTTGTTTTATACCCGGACAGAGCCTTTACTTGTGAAACTCACTTCTTAAAAAAAAAAAAAAAAAAAAAAAAAAATCTGGAAATAATTAACTCGTACAGTTGAGAACATTATGTTACTTTTACTGTAAATATGTCCTTACACCTTTACAAGACGTTACAGAGGACTTACTCAACTAATTGAAACTGTTATATAGCAGCGTTATGTATTCAACATACTTGTTACATTTCATCTTTATGGACTTAAGAGTTTTATTCCTTTCACAGCTTTTGGATTTTTTTTTTCCAGCAGCCACTCGTTTAATCTGTAAGAAGGACAGATATTCGAAAAGCTATGAAAAGAGACTAAAGTCAGTGTTATTTTCTCTGTATCAGGGTAAGATGGATCACACCGACACGGACAGAGTATTGAAAAAGACAGAGCTCGGAAAACCTAAGAGCCAAACATTTCTGCCTCATCCTTGCTCCCGTGTCTCCTGCCCATCCTTCCTGTCTCTCTGTCCCTTTCCCGGCGAAGGCGACTCGCTACGGCAGACAATTTACCCTTCATGCTAGTAGCGAGGGAGCCCACAAGGAAGCGTTTTCATTGCTCCCACCAGTGTCCCGCCTTTGGGCGCTGATGGAGAGTTTTGTCCAGTCGGGCATAACTAGCACTCTCACATAGGCCGACACAAACGCTTGATTCACAGGGCACCGGAATGGGGACCAGGATGTGGGCTGTGCTCTGAGCTCGGATTTGTGCTGAAGCCACAGTCCTGCAATTATTACGTTGCGTTATTTTCAGTGCAGAGGGCAGGGACTACTTTAGATGAATAAATTCATCTCCCGCGGAGTTTGCCCTAAAAAACTCTGTCGTGGCCGACAGGCAGAGCCTGGCATATCAAGGAGAAGGGCAAACCGAAGAAGGGAAATCTGGTAGCAGGAAGTTCACTTACACGAGGAAGAGATGTGCATATTATCGAATTTACGTGTACAAGCCAACACGCCTATACACCCACAGATGTGCTTGTAGATGACAGGGGCTCTGTGTGTCTTTGAAAACACGTCTTACGAAGAAGTGTTTCCAGGGAAATGTCGAAGTTTCAACTCTACAAGCCGGGCTTTCCGCCCAGAAACCAGTCTGCATCCCTGCACTTCCCCTTGGCTGCCCGAGCAAGGAACCGCCCGGGCGAGCAGGAGGTAAACCTGCATCTACGGGCTCATCCTAGCCAGTGATGCCGCGTGTTACCGGACCCCGAGCCGCTCAGGTGCCGGCAGCTCCGCCGCTCCCCGCGCAGGGCCCGGCTGCCGGCCGCAGGTGATGCGGGCATGGGTGCGGGTGATGAAACGTGTGTGCCGCACGCATCGGCACTGTCTCCTCCTGACAAAGTGGATGTGTGATTGATGCCGACCGACGGCTGTCCCCAGCCCAGCTCCCCCTCCCATTTTCTCCGCCCTCCCGCCCCCTCCTCCCAAGGTCCTCCTCTGATTTCAATAAAAACAGGATCTGAGCTTTCTCTCCTTCAAATCAAAGAGGTGTTACGATTGGCGAAACGAGGGGCAGATGGGGTATTTTCAAAGATATTTCCAAACAATATGGAGCCGACACGCCCGGTTTCTCGGGAAGGGAATGTTGTCCAGTAAAACAATGGCAGCGAATAAATCAGTCATCGGGGTCCCTGTCGGGATCCTGGTGTGGTTTAGCCGGGTGGGTGACTCTCCTTCCCTAATCCTGCTCTTTAGAAAGTCAATAGGAGGAGCAGGCGGTTTATCCCGGGATGGCGGAGGGGAATAGGATGGGCAAGGCCGAGGCACGGGAGAGTGCTCTGCTTTTAGGAGAATCGTGCGGCAAGCGAGGCTCCGGGTGGCGAAATGCCCGTGGGCACCGAGCCGGGCAGCAGCGTCCATCCCGCTCCTGCCCGCTCGGAGCACGGGCAGCACCGCGGGGCTCTCCGGCCCATCGGGCAGGGCAGGCTGTGCTCAACCGCCTGTTTAACTGCGGCTGACGCTTCTCTTCTCTTCTCTTCTCTTCTCTTCTCTTCTCTTCTCTTCTCTTCTCTTCTCTTCTCTTCTCTTCTCTTCTCTTCTCTTCTCTTCTCTTCTCTTCTCTTCTCTTCTCTTCTCTTCTCTTCTCTTCTCTTCTCTTCTCTTCTCTTCTCTTCTCTTCTCTTCTCTTCTCTTCTCTTCTCTTCCCTTCCCTTCTCTTCTCTTCTCTCCCTCCTTTTTTTTCTTCATGTTTTTCCCCCTTTAATTTCTTTTTTCCCCCCAGAAGGTTAAGCGGGTGAAAAGTAAGATTTATAGGCCTCTGTGAAAATGTGAAAATTAAAACAAGTCTTTCAGGTGTAAAACACAGCCCTCAAATACAGTTTCGAGATTTATTTGCTCAATTTTCAGTTGGTAAACTCAATATTACTCCAAAGGGAAAAACTTTTCTTGCTTACTGAGGGCACAAGGCAGGATTTGCAGTGGCGCAGAAGAATTGTGCTCTGAAAGAGGTGGTAAAGTCCTTCTAAACACGACTTTTTTCGTCCCCCTGGAACAGCATGAAGTTTTTGCTGCCTTGGTTCAAGGGAAGCAATAGTTTTTACGGCCTGCACCACGACTGCAGCTGAAAAGTTTTGCACAAAAGACGGGGAGATTAGTGCCCCAGAGCTAGATTTTCTGCTGGAGAGCTTGGAGTCTCAAGCAGTCGCGACGTTTTACTAGTCAGTGTGCTTTTTACTGCAGAGCCCGGCTGCTCTCTCGAAAGCGATCCTGGAGGGGCATTTTTGCACTGGGTTTCATTTTTACGTGATCACTCGTTTTAAATCTTGAGGTGCTCAAAATCAAGGTAAAACCGTTTAGTGAAAAATAACCCGCCCCAGCTCTCTACTGCTAATGAACAGAAATTATTCCACTTTCATCTCGCCCCTCAGAAATATTTTTACTTAGAAAGGGCTGGCTGCTAATTGGGGTGCGTAGTTGCCTTTAATCTCTAACACAGCACTTGGAACATACCCAGAATGAATTAAAATAAGCCTGATACACAAGAAGAAAACATGGCTTCCCAGTAAAACTCGTTTTATGATCACAGCTTGTGTACTACGTCAAAATGTTAAGTTTAGGCATTTAGGGCATGAAGAATAAAAACCCTTTTGAAAGTAACTAATGCTCACATTTGATGCTGTTTTAATCTTTTCTATTAGAAGTACAAGTAATGAATATATTTTTTCTAATAAACTATGGATGAAGTACAAATTTGCATGTTTACATGTAGTTTGTATGCCGAAATCATCACCTGAACCTATGGATACACATATATATTTCCCCTTAAAGCAGACTGTGGGAGATTATCAGACCACCATCCTCACAGAAGTGCTTTCTCCTCTTCTACAGTACTGGTAGGAAGGAGAAAGGGCAAACGGGGTGCATGCGTGTGTCTGTGTGCACAAGTGTGTGTACAAGAGGGATCTCTGCCATCCTGTTATGCAGTTCTGGTTGAATGAGCTGTGGATCACAGTTTCATGGTAGCTCAGCGACTTGACAAAAAAAAAAAAACAAACCCAAAATTAAAAAACCACGGGGGTGGAAACGGCTCTGGTAAAGCCTGTGTCATATGGCTTGCTGTGGAAAAATAAACACTGCCCCGAACACCTAGAAGCCCCAAAATTGCTGAACCCTTTCCCACCAAAGAAATTTGGTTGTTTCTATGGTAGGGAGGGTCATTGGCTTGTTTGTTTGCTTGTTTGCTCTATTTATAAACATTCCTATGAAGCTTATCCACAGAGCATCTGCATGCCCGCTGGAGTCAGATCTGGTTTCCTGGGTGAAGTTGCATCCTTATTCAGTAGCAGCACGTTGGAAATGTCTGCTAAAGAAGGAATCAACCCTCCTGGAACCTGTGGCACTCCTGTTAGGGACTGGAGTCTGCACACTTCCTAGGATACTTCCACAAAGCAACACCAAATAGTTAAATGATGCTGAAAGCCACTCAAAATAACAAGGGCGAGGTGAAATGTCTTGTGTTTGTCAAAGGATTTCAGAAAACAGGTGAAGAATTAAGATAGGACTTAATGCTATGCATATCGCATGTAAATGAAATATTTAATCTGCCATTTCATCTCTCCTGTGTGCTCAAACACCTTCAACAGTTCTTTGAACAAATATTTAGTTTCCAAGCTATAAATTCGTCTTATGCAAAGAGAAAGCTTTTAGGATCTCCAGTTTAAACTCGTTTGTACCACTTGTTGTGGTGCTGAGAATTATCAAACCGGTCAGCTTACCTCTCCCACGAGTGGTAATTAAAAGAGAGCTAGGGGCTGTGAGGGGTGGAGCAAAAGAAGGAATAATAGCATTCAAAAAATTGTGAGCTCACAGGCTGTGATTAGCATTCTTCCTAGTTTATTTCTTTCTTCAGTTAACTTCTGATTTCCTATTTTCCAGTGGTTGGGCATCAGCTCTGTCTGTAACTCTGCAGTGTATTGAGATCCTTTATTAATTTAATTTGCGAAACTGTTAAGGACAAGAACTCTTACTCTTATTCTCCAATCTGCCAGAGGAGTTACTTAAAATGAGGGCATCTGTGCCATATCCTGACATCCAAGGAAATCCCACAGAAATTAACTGGTAATTTACTACACTGGGTTGGGATGAGATACGAGAGGGAGAGAGAGAAGGAAGATCCTTCTGAAAGACTTCCACAGAGGTAAGTTCTCTACACTCCCAGGCAGGAGAAAACCAGCCATGATGACAGTGAATTAGTGGCTTTTGACAGGCAGGTGAGGGGCCCCTTTCCCTGTCCCATCCCCCAATGTGGGGGTTGAAGGGGGAGCAGGAACCTTTCCCAGCGACCCTACACTACTTAGCATTTATGGACGGATAAAGCTGAACATTGGACAGGACTCCCCAAAGGAAAAGAACCTTTCAGTGTAGCCATCAACCTGTCATCACTGCAATAAAGGTGTAATGCACAGGAGTGCTGGTAAGAGCCCAGGGTTTATTTCCTGGCCCTGTCACATGACATGGGGCCAGGGTTACCAAAGGTTACCCCCTCACATGGAAGGGATCAGTGGTCATCAGCTCCAGCAGCTGCTTGTCTCTTCTCCTGTCTCAATTTTATATTCAGCTCATGTGTGTACCTTGTTAAAAACGCAAACCCGGCAACCCTGATCAGCCACAGCCATAGAGATGATGGATGAATTGCATGTTTGCCCACAGCCTGTAACACAGCTGGGCCATGGCCAAAGGCTTGAACACCTTTCTGCACCCACCTCCTGTCCCTGGAAGGATTCCTTTTCCCAGCTGGTGGAGACATATCAGTGTGTCACATCCCAATGTTGCAATGCTTTTTCCAAAAAAGTTGTTTGTTGCCTTCCCAGCCAAACCCTCAGTGGTGATCTGCTTGCATTTGTGTAAAATGGGATGTTTTTTCGCTGGGCATTGCAGGGTCAGACCTTCCACGCTTGTGGTACTATGAAACCAGTGTCAGGAGTTCTGTGGGAAAGCTAGGAAAAGACTCAGGCTGTATCATTCCTTGCAATGAAGTTCCTTGTAGCACCAGATATGCAAGCTCTGTTACAGCCTCTTGGCTAGTGCAGAGGGGCACCATGGCAATGACAGGAAGGGTCTGGAATCAGGAAAACGGAATGGGAGTAACCAGAGACTACAGAATTAATAAGAAAGACTGTTTTCCACAAAATGTTTGTTACAATGGCTTTGCTGCGGCTTCCTCCAGACAGACAGACAGCAGAGTCCTACCCAGGATGTGGGTGTAGGTAAATGGCTTTCTATGAAGCCTTGCAATAAAATCTACCACAGAACATTAGAGAGTGCAAAACATTGGTCGTACAGCTTGGAGGTATACATTACTTTTATAGAAAGCTTGATTTATATTTTAGATTTACTTACTGTTACAGAGCCAAGCGGTGGTGTTGCAGATAGAAAATACTTGCTGCCTCTAGAATCAGAATTATGGCTGAGCCCTCTGATTCAAATTCCCACCCAACTGTACAAAATACCAGAAGTAGGGTGGTCAGCAATGCCTGAACTGACTGTGTTCCAGAATGGGCCTGATCTTCCATATGGATAAGGGAAATCCAGACTTGTTCAGTGCAGGCTGATAGTAGGAGGCTTCCAGTCACTTCTCCAACGTTGAGGATTATTAGGTCTAACTTAATCATATCTTTTCATCTTTATTATTGCTGTCACTCCTTAGCACTGTAAACAGGGCTATGTGGAGTGTGGACAAAGCAGAGAACATCAAGATGCCCCCTGCCCTGGAGAGTTTTCCAGTTATATGTAGGAAAAGAATAGCTAGGTGAGCACTGAAAGACTTTGAAGCACAAGAGAATAGCTTACCTGAACAGCATCTGCTTGAGGGCACAGGTGATTTGGAACAGAGCTGACAGCAAGACTTTTCCATGAGAAAGTCTTAAATAGATATTTAAGCTGCAATGTTTTGGGATTTTCATTTTGATTTCCTGAGAGGGAGAAATAAGTAGTTTCAACAAGAACAAAACAGAGGAGAAACATAAATTGTTACTAAATAAAAGTGCAAGAGAAAAACATGAAGCTTGCCATTAAATAATTATTTGTTCTTCCAGTTAAAATCTGTTATAATGAAAACTGGGTTGTTCCCACTTCAGATGTTGTACAGCAGCTGTATAATGCCTAAGCAGATGATCTGGATTACAAACTGGATTTGTCCCTCTTCTAGGGGGAGACTCTTGGAGAGTACTTACTGTAAAGCAATCCTGATGAACAGGATAAAGGGGTGGGTGGTTCTAATAATCTTCAAATATCAATATGAATAACAAAGACATAGTTCTTCTTTAAAATATTACAGGCAATAACGTTCAAAGTTTGTTGGTTTTTTTTCCATAAAAAAACCTGGTAACTGATCACAACTGTAGTCATCACCATGAAGTAACTAATATTAGCCCAGTTTTACAGGCTAGGAAGTGGAGTCAGAAAGATTAGGACTTGCCCAAGGCCACAGAGCTAGCAGCCAGGCAGGAAGAAAACTCCAGATTTCCTGGCTCCCACTCTCCTCCTAAATTTATCATCCACACTCCAGGACATCAAAACAGTGGACTTTTTTCACCAAGATAAAAAATATCAATTTTTTAAATGGTTAAAATATGTAGTGAAGTTTCACCCAAAATACTCTCCACACAATCAGGCACTGCTGGAATGTGATTTAGCATGTTTTAGAGCAGCTTTGAAGTAGCCTGCACAACAGGATACAATGGGAGACCGACTACAGCCACAATCTCTACTCTCTGAACCAGAACAGCATACAAGGAAGAGCAGCACTGTGGGACTGTGCAAGTCAGAAATGGTGGGAGAACAAGGGCTGCCAGAGCATGCACAACATGGAAGCAGATTTTGGATCAAGGGATCCCTGACTTGACTAAAGCAAAACCCCCTGTTGCTTCAACTAAGATACTGCCCATCCAATTTCATAGGTAAATAAGTGATGGTTGGTTAAACCATTCAATATGTGACATGCCCATTCCTGGACCATTATAAACCAGTGTAATTTTTATCCTTTAGATGATTAAAAACCTGTTTATACAGAAATGAGATATGTAAGTGGGCACGAGTACATAAGCAGGAGCATCCACAAAATGCAGCATTTCACTGAGGGATGGGACTGATAATTCTTTTTGTATTTAGCTGATGTACAGTTGCAGCAGGTCACCGCTGTTTTCATTCCAGCTGTAAAAAAGGGGATGCCCATTTCTCAACCCAGTGGGTTAATTTAAACTGAAATCATATTAGGTTAATTAATAACAGCAGCTGTGAGTGAAGCAGCTGAAGTTAGCTGGCTCTTCTGCCTTGTCAGCAAAGCTGTCAGAGCTCAGGAATTAGAGAGACTAATTAGTGTGTTCCAATAGCGGTTTCCACAATCCTATTTTCTATTTCATTGTAATGGACCAAGAGGTGCAGTGTCCATCAGTTGTGCTGTCACAGCTGAGAGGTGGTAACTTATAGCTCAGCACATCATTGTTACTGAAGCTTCCTGCCAGGAACACTGGGGGTGACTTGCTCTTTCCTGCTCAGGTGAGGCCTCCTCAATTGCAAAAAAAAATTAGTTTCATCTCCCTATGTCCAACCTCTGTGCAGAAGTGGTCTGGGTTGAGGTTTGACATGAAAATCTGCATGTAGACTTATGGTAGCCCTTTAAGCTCAGCTCAGTTTAATTTAATTACATTTAGATTTAGATTAGATGAACTTAGTGCAAACCAACAGAAGACACTCACTCACACTGAACTAGGAAGTTATTGAAAGGATCACACTGTGCTAATGAGCGTCTACTCTTGAAAGCTCATGCAAATTAAGATAGGATCTGAGTGTAAAATACAATGGCCCTCCCAGAGTACCTTCAAACATGAACATTCTTGTTCTGAGGAAGTTCCTGTGTTCTCCCTTATCTCCATTGGCAGCTCAGGTTTGTCTAACCAGGAAATTCACCTTGGGCTGAGATGGGATGTGGATCTGAGGTGAAACGATGTCCTATGTGGATATTCTTGAGCATTTCCATGTGCAAACAAGCCTTTACCCTCCAGTCATCCAGAACAGTCTGTATGCTGAGCCCTGTCACCCAAGTCCCACATATTTCAAAGTACAAATTACTCCATGAACTATGTGGTTCACAGGTCAGATTGATCTTCTCTGTTTTGTCACCTGACAGACACCTGACTATCAGTGCTTGCTCTGGAGTCATTATATATCCTCTGCTAGCCCAATACAAATGCCCACTGTGTTTACTGTGAGATGTACAAATAATGAGAAATGCTTTGATTAACTTCTACTCTGCTAAGGATGTGCCAAAACTTCCAGACAGGATTTAGAGAAGGAAGAGAGAAGAAAGAGAGAAGGAAGGCTTAATCATTTAATTAGTGCACCCAAAGTGGACCTGAAGTCTGGTACTTACACATTGGAAACTCTAGTTCTGCAGTATTGATAGGAGATTACTGAGCTTTAGGAACAACCTTTTACTGGTGTGAAAGCTTGATGCCATGGCAAATACTGCCTGTGGACAGTGCATCTGCCATTCATGTAACGTTGGTTCCTCTCATCTCCCTGCAGGGCTTGGAAGATACCACATTTTCATTTGGATAATCCCTATCTCATACATATCCTCCTGTCTCAGAAATGGGGAAACTTGCTTGAATTCCAGATTGCTCTCACATGCAGACCTCCCAAGACACATGCAGACCTCTGTTAATCTATCAGAGATCTGAGGAAGATCCACTTGATACCTTTTGGGACATTTACCCTATGGAGATCTGTTTCAGAGGCATTTCTTGTGGGGGAGGTAGAGACAATTTATCTCTAAATGTTGTACTATCAGCAGGAAAATACTTGACATAGACACAGATAAGGAGTAGAGAGAGTAAGTAACATTTCTGTGGAGAGAGATGAGCTGAGATGAGATATGAGATTTGCCCCTGCTCAAAGAACTGTCAAATTAGGGGCACATTTTTCCTGATTCTCATATAATGATATATCATATCATTATGATATGCCTTGGTTTCCCTTCAGATCCTGATGGCTGGATTAGGACCTAACCTTTGGAACATCTGAGTCTTTGGTCCTTTCAGCAGCTGCTCTTCCATTGTCCAGCTGATATACCTATTTGATTTCATCCTAATCCACACAAAATTCTAATTTCTTTGAGCTGGAAGAGTTTTGACCTATGAGCCTCTGGGAGTGGTTATTAGATGGGATTACTGCGTCTGCCATACAAAGATTCTTTCAAGAATGTTCAGGTTTTTTGGTTTTGAAGGTCTTTGGGTCTTTGTTAAAATTCTTTTTCAGCATTTACTTTAATAGATTTTAACATTTCATAAGACATTACTCTGTATGTGCATGCGTACGTGTGAGTGTGTGCGTGTGGGTGTGTGCCTAACACCCTAACCTGTGTGCAGTAATTTAAGGGGTTGTTTTACAAACCCACATTTCCAAAGCCCTCGATCTTGCACGGATCTGGCATGGAAACCTCAGAGAGCAGCCAGAAATCAAGTCCTCTCCACTCCTACGCTTTTTATTTCTGTGAATGAGTATGTAAGAGACCAATAAATCTAAAACTGTGCAGGCGTGGAGGAAATCATAAGAGTCAGCCTGGTGATATTACCATGGGGAGCTGTGAAATCACTGAGGATTTATACAAGCACACACGGTGATGTTGTCATTAAAAAAAAAAATAAATTAAATGGGAGGATGGTGGTTCTGCTCTGTGCTGCGTGTGGCAGCCACCTTGGACACATGGTTTGGTACCTCCACTCTGTGGTGAGTACCACTCCTCACTCCACTCCTCACTTATTCCATGTATCCTGTTCTTCTCAGGAATGCCAACCCAAGGGCAGAAATTTTTCCAGCCCCACCAGTGTTCTGGAAATCAGCTTTTGCTTGGGCAATGTAAAGAAAACAGTTCTGGGTTTGTGTCTTTGGCATATGGGGAAGGGCTTATGGGAGAAAGAAGTAATTTCTTCTGCTACACCCAAATCTCGTGGAGACGACATAGGCCAGACTCTGGGCCTGGGTACTGGGACCAGCTGCACAGCCTGGGCCTTAGACTAATGCCTTTGGTGCTCCTGGGCCAAGAGGATGCTGCTGACCAGCCAAGCAGGCCATGCATCTCATTGAAGGGAGATGGAAGGTTTTGAATCCTGTCTACCTGCCCAGAGCTTCTCCCATATCTTCAGGGGTATGGGACCTTCATGGTTTTCTTTGTATTTACAGCATGTTTTTCTACATTGAGAGTAGTAGATATCTGGACAGATACAGCCTTGGACAGCCAGGAGCATCCTCCCCTGGATGCCAGGATGAGGGCTGCTGCAGGAAATAGCTCCAGAAACAGCTGGGTGAGAGAGAGGCAAGATTTCTCCCTACCATTCCCCATCCAAAGGCCACTGCAAAGTTGATTCGTTTCCTTCCTTGCAAGAGGGCCCGTAATAGAGAACAGGGCGCTGGGTTCCAAGAGGATGGATCAGCCCGCGGCGCTGTGCCCGAGGCCGGGAGGAAAGGGCCAGGAGATGCTCTGGGCTCTGGCCTCACCCGCTCCGTCCCGCAGCGCTGCCTCCGGCCCCCCTCGCCCGCCAGAGCCGCTTTCCCAGGGCGCTGCGTGAGGCGCCCGGGGGGAAAAACACGGCAGGGACTTAATTGCACCCTCCTGCCTACACCCCGCCAGTTTCGGGGCCGGGGGCAAGATCCGACCGATCTGGTTGTCTCTGCTGGGGGATCGTGGGAGATAATAACCTCCGCGCAATTAACATTGCCCCGTCTCCCGCAAAGCCGGGCGGCTCCTTCCCGCTGCTCGGGCAGAGGTTTTCCTGCGGAGCACCGCCAGCAGCCGGCTCAACCCACTCTGCCTGGAGCTCGCTGCTGCTCGGTCAAAATGGATTTGAGTGGATTAGTCCAAAACCCACGCGCGTTAGGATGAGACCGCCCGTGAAGAGCAAACTGCGAGCTCCCACCCCTCGATTCTTCCCTCTGTAGCCCCCAGGGATGTTCCTTCACCGCTCTGGGGGGTGATTTGGAGCACCCGCTCTCAGTTTTAATCCGATTTCCAGTGACTTTCCTGCACTCAGCCCAGATGCCAGGCAACGTTTCCCTTGCAACGTTTTGTTCTGCTTCTTCTCTCCCTTCTCTCCCAAGAGTTGTGAGGGCTTTTCTTTTCTTTTCTTTTCTTTTCTTTTCTTTTCTTTTCTTTTCTTTTCTTTTCTTTTCTTTTCTTTTCTTTTCTTTTCTTTTCTTTTCTTTTCTTTTCTTTTCTTTTCTTTTCTTTTCTTTTCTTTTCTTTTCTTTTTTTCTTTTCTTTCCTTTCCTTTCCTTTCCTTTCCTTTCCTTTCCTTTCCTTTCCTTTCCTTTCCTTTCCTTTCCTTTCCTTTCCTTTCCTTTCCTTTCCTTTCCTTTCCTTTCCTTTTCTTTTCTTTTCTTTTCTTTTCTTTTCTTTTCTTTTCTTTTCTTTTCTTTTTTTTCTTTTCTTTTCTTTTCTTTTCTTTTCTTTTCTTTTCTTTTCTTTTCTTTTCTTTTCTTTTCTTTTCTTTTCTTTTCTTTTCTTTTCTTTTCTTTTCTTTTCTTTTCTTCTCTCTTTTCTTCCTTCTCCTTCTCCTTCTCCTTCTCCTTCTCCTTCTCCTTCTCCTTCTCCTTCTCCTTCTCCTTCTCCTTCTCCTTCTCCTTCTCCTTCTCCTTCTCCTTCTCCTTCTCCTTCTCCTTCTCTTCTTCTCCTTTTCTTTTTCTTTCTTTTTTTGCCTTTTTGACTTTTTTGCCTTTTTTGACTTTTTGCCCTTTTCTCGATGAAAACAGGGATTCCATAGGACAGGCTGGGTTGTGCCTGAAATTATACCCCCACCCCTGGGGTTGGGCGTTGGCCACGGCGAGTGCCATCGCCCTTCCGCCCTTGGATCGCCCCCGCCACCCGCGGGAGTGTCCCGCTTTCTGAGAGCTCCTGGTTTGCCGCTCACTCTCCCAAATATGAATAGGGGCTGAATCCCGTGATCCTCTTCCAGGGGAAGAGATATAGGGATAGAATAATTCCCCTGATAATTGAGAATAACCCTCAAATATAAAGGGTATTTCAAAGTTTTCCCCATGGAATCATCCCGTCACAACACTGCCCTAGAAAGGACATCAATCCAGCAATCATCCGTGTTTCCTACAGCGCTAGAAATGTTGTAAGAAAGGCGCTGAACGAGAAAGAAGCAGCCCGTGGGGTTTTTCCACATGCTTTGATTATTAATTTTTTTTTTTTTTTTTTTTTTTATGCTGGTTGGCAGCGAGACCAAAAGCATTCAAAACGAGTTTCGCGGACTGAGAATGACAAACAGGTTACCGTGTATCCATAGTAAAAGGCATGTATATACTAACGCATAGATGTAGTCTTTCTGGATTTGAGCAGTTTTTTCAAAACTGGATTTTAATGGAAGAACAAGAGCGGGAGGAACACAAGCAGATATGCCATAAATATGTGTTTGTGTATATCTATGTATGTACACAGGGATTAGGATGTGCCATATGGCATGCGGCACAGATCCAAACTGGGAAAGCATATCATGCCCTAGAAGAAGTCAGCGAGCGGGATTAAAGCAAAGAGGCATATTTATTTCGTTGTACTCTGGCTCCAGACATCTAAAGCTTTGACTGCTAGTGACAAAAGTCGGTTTTCCGGAGACCCTCCGAGAGCAGCAGAGTGCAGAGCTGCTGCCATGTGCCGCGATTTACCCGGGTACCGCCCTAGCAGGACCTGTTTGGGTTCCTTGCCTGTTATACCTGCAGCAGCGGTTCCTCTACTTGGGCGTATTTTCCGAGAGTTTTAAGTTAGTCTGGGCAAAATGTTCTTGACTTCGAGGGACGCGGATGGTGAGGATGACGTAATTTTTGGAAGAACCAGCGAATTAGCAGCGGGCTGCGGAGCCGTGCCCCCGGCACGGTAAGAGCGGGGCGGTGCTGATGCCACCCGGCCGCTGCTCCGGTGGATTCCTCCCTGCCCACGGGAGGAAGGCGGGGGTAATCTCCCGCATCTCGACACCCCGAGACAGAGAGCCGTAGGAAGAGCTCTTCGTGTTCCTTCTCATTTACTCATTCCTGGCACAAGGAAAAAAAAAAAAAAAAAAAAAAAAAAAAAAAAAAAAAAAAAAAAAAAAAGACGGAGGCGAGAGGCCGAGCGGTCTGGCTTGTCTCCTTTCATCTCTGCGGCCCATCAGCAGTGGGGGGCGCAAGAAGACAGCAGTTAGTGTAGGGCCGCGGTGATCACAGCCAGGGACCGCCGTCTGGGAGGGTGGGAGGGAGGGGGGAGATACCGCGACTGGCGCTGCGGGGAGGACGGATGCGGCCGGCGGCGCGGGCGGGAACGGGAGGCCGTGCGCAGGCCTGAGCTGGCCTGGGAAGGCAGGCACGCCGTCCTCCCCCGAGCCCCCACGCCCCCAGGGCTTTGTCGTACTCCCTTCTCGTCTTCTTTGTCGATGAGGCTTGTCTGGGAGTTCGGGATCATCTCCTAAAGGAGCGTGCAAAAAGCCGGCTGATAAACAGAGCCATAGAGCGCGGGCTAGGCAGCGCAGGGGATCTCTGGGGTGAGCAGCTGGCCCCATGGCCACCGTGTGCCATGGCTACCTGCTGCAGCCTTCAGGGTACCTGTGCCGTGCCTTGTGCACCTCTGCCCTGCATGACAAACAAGCTCCTGCCTTTCTCTGCCGGGGCTTCCCAGTACGCGCTCCTTTCCTCTTTTGGAAACAGCTAAGCCCCGGCACTTGGGTTTCGCTTCTAACATTATCTTTTCTCACGCTAGTTCTCAGGCAACACAACAGGCAATCACACGAACATGGCCAGATTTTTCTCTCCACGCAATATCGATACTCCCCCTATTCCCAGCAGAATTGTGATAATCTCTCAGCCTCCCAGCGGCTTCAGCGCCTTCTTCTGCTGACCAGCACACCCACCCTGCATGCCGGGCATCCCGTGTGATCCCTGGGGAGAAATCCATCACACTGGGCACCCATGCGGGCCCAAATTTTCTCTGAGATTCTGGAAGCAATATGGTCAAGGTTGGGCCCACCTCGGGATCATTACGAAGGAGGATTTTTCCTCCTTCAGTTCAGCCTTGCAAGCAGGAGGCCTGAAAGACAAGCCCTCCTAGGCAAAGAGTGCAAACACCCCCAGACACTGCCCCTCTGTGCCTGGGCATAGAGAGGACAGGCAAGGTGACATTTGGCATTGCTGCTATGTGTGTATCAAGGGGTTAATGAAGTTCTGTTACAGTGGTGGTAACTCAGGTTGCTTCATTTCCCACTCAATCCTTTCACAATTTCTGGTCCTCAATGACCAAAAAGCTCAGCTGAAATGTTTATTGAAAACCACTGATAATGATAAACGGGACCAGAAGCTGGTCAGTAGTTCCAGCAAAATTTCTGTGTTCTTCTTAAATATGCATCAAGAAGTGGGGGAAAATGATCATAAATTATCTGCTTTCAAGGTTTTTATTTGCTTTGGTATAAGTTTTTTAGACAAACTCAGAATTTCCCACATGTTCCTGGGCTCTCTGACAGAAGACCACGACTTCCTGTGAAAGTTTTCTACATCTCTGCTTTTGCCCTGATTGCTATCTCACATGACACACAACATGTGCCCAGAGCTGTACTCTGAGAGCACAGAGGAGCAGTGAGCTGAAGGAGAAGGATCCCCATCAGCATAGCTCATAGAGGTCACTGGCTTTGCTCAGTGCATGTTGCCTGCTGCTCCATGCTCACCTTGTTTTTATCCTTGTCCAGAGGATCACGGATTTCACAGATGGGGAATGGACAAAAAGTGGTCGGGCACTGGGGATCCAGTACCTAAAGTGCAGATCCGAACATTTCTGTCAGGCAGTGATGCTGAAGCACTTGGCCACTGCACAGAGAGTCAGGGTGGGGATTTTGTTTCTGTGAATAAATCCAGCCTGTGGATTCACATCCTCATCCCTGGGGGCCATGCACTGAAGTACAGGCCAAAAAAAAAAAAAGGCAGCCAAACCTGCTGTTAAGGATGCATCTCTGTTTGGCTAGCTGTAGGTTAAGATTTTTGAAAGTGAGACTGGAAGTTAAGGGGTTAACATCTCACTTTTCATTGTTAAAACTATGCAAATTTTCATTCAGCATGCCTTCCATGCCCTTATTTGAGGTTTTATATGTGTTTGTTTTGGGAAGAGTTTGAATGAGACAGTGACTTCCAGTAATTGAACCAGCATTTTGCATCAGTGCAACTGTTATTTTTAAGGACACTCAGATTCAGTGAGGAGTGATAGAATTTCCATTGAGATGCCTGTTCTAGGTGACTAGGGTTTCCTTTTCTTTCCTCCCCTCCTTCCCCTGCCCCTACCTCTTCTCCCCTTCCTTCCCTTTCTCTTCCCCTCCTCTTTATGTTCCCTTCCCATTCCTTCCCTTTCTTTTTTGTTCTTCTTTTCCTCCTTCTAATTTGTTTGTCTCATATACAGCTTTCTGTTCCTTGTCATTTTAAACAGAGTCTCATGACGTGTGTAAAAAGAAAACAAGAGGCAACATGCCTGTTCCCATGGGGTCAAATCTGCTCCTTTTTCAATCTAAGAGGAAATCACCTTTCATTACAAGAGACACACTGTTGGGTCTCTGGAGTAAGATATCCACTTCTGGCATTTCCCTAATGGCGAGAGAGGTCCCAGCAGATCCTGTATCCCTTAGACATCCTTATCTCCAAAGGAACTTTCCTTAGAGATTTCTCATCCCTCCCCAGGGATGAAATGGGTGGCCAGGATCCAGCATATGAGCTAAGACACTTTCTACCATTTTCTCTAGGCAGAATTTCCACCTCTTAGCGCCAGTCTCCAATGCTCTGAACCACACCTATGCCACTCTCTGCACTTGTTCATGAGGCTCCATATAAAAACATCTTCATCATAGTAAAAATGCCAGGGTTGGCCTATCTGGAGCAGAACCAGGCCTAACGCTGGGAAGCGACAGGGCTGCAAGAGGGCGCAGAGAGCCGGTGGTTCTGGCCATGCTCCTCTTGTTTACAGCAGACTCTGCACTGCAGGCGCCCCTCGTTTCAACCATTTCCTTCAGGGAAGAGCCAGGAGACCGCCTCTCCAGGACATTGCCGCCTACCTGGGGGCGACAAAGGGAGAAATAGCTGGGTGTGCAGCCGGCAGTGGGGCCGGGGACGGCACCGGGAGGGAGGGCAGCCTGAGAGGCGGCGTCCCGGCAGGCAGCACCACTCCTCTGGGCCCCTTCTGGGCCTCCAGTTTGTTTTAATAAAGCAGGACACCAAAATACTAAATGCGGTGAAAGAATGTGTGTGCGCCTCTGGCATTCCTGCGGTTTTCTCCTGATAATGCCACATCCCCCCTTATGGCTCTTCCTTTGAGCATCCCCTGAAACTCCCCAGTGTTTCTGTAAGAGGTGCTTCTGCACACCAGGTCTCAGGCGACGCTGTCACCCGCGGGGGGAAATCACGAAAATGCACAGCACGAAGGGCTGCTAGCTCAGTTCTCGCTAAATCAAATCTTCAAGAAAAAAAAGTCTAGTCGCGTGAACCACTGAAATACTGCCGATTTTCATTTACCTGTGCCGTTCTCCGAATTAAATTCACTCCATAAATACCTTTTTGTTTTCAAAACAGGAGTTTGCCACGCAGATCGTGTTTCTACTGCTCGTTCTAACATTAAGAGATTGCCAGTTTTATGGCTCTCGACGAGTCTAGGAGAGATAGGAATTTAAATAGAAAGCCCAAATTCCTCATGATTTACTGACTGTCATCAGTAAAGCAGCAGATTTAGTTTCCACGGTCAAACTTGTCCTGAATGTCCTATGAGACGGAATCGTGCACTTAACACCCCCGGCCCCTTCCCCTAGGTTTTGTTCTAACAAGGTAAATATCTCCAGAACCTCATGTGGTGGCAATGAGGCTTTGCTTCGGACAGCCGACAGGTAAAAACAAAACCCCAAAAGGATTCATCCAGAACAGTTTGATGCCCTCTGCAGAGGTGCCCAGGAGATGCCATTCAGAGGTACAGGGAAGCAGAAATGTGTCCTGGATCGGGTCCTGTAAATACCATTACATACTTTCCTAGGCACATCCCACTCACGACTCTGTCCTCTCTCTCCTCAACGCCACTTACGTATTATGTGCTGTCATTGTACCAGGCTTGTCTTTACACACAAGAATAATGCGCTATTATTCTCTTCTCTCCAAAGCTTCCACCTCTAATCATGTCGTAAAAAATAGCCTTAATAAAATAGTGATAATTACGCCATTATTGTTAACACTACCCATTAAAAATTTAAAAATAGGTTTTCTGGTTTGGTCACCCATTTGAACTAGGTACCAGTTTTTGCGACACTAAATCGTTCCGCGGTATGTCAAAAACTTTCTTCATTTTTTAAAGACGACAAGACTTCACAGTTTTTTTAGAGAAAATGATCGTGGGTTCCCAGTCCTAAATGGACAGTATGGGTCAAAAGTTATTGACACCCTGTTGACCGGCTGAGAAAAATAAATATCCCGCGGGAAAGGAGGGTGTGATGTGCCTTTTCTTCTGCAGGCTTAGCACTTTCAAGGAAAATGCCTGATTTATGAGCAAAATTTATCACTCTGGCAATGTTTTAATGTCCTCATATTACTTCCTCGTTTTGGGAAGGGTGTGTGTGTGTTTCGTTTGTTTTTTGCATACGGGGCTACATTTCAGACAGCGTTAAGGCGGGATTCGGGGTCCTGATCCCGCCTTGGAGATATATCAGCAAGGAAAACTGCAAACTCGGAGAAATAAATAAGTTTGAAAAGTTTTGAGCATATTTGTGGCATCCTGGCTGTGACCTAGAGAGCGAGAGAGAATAGATTTTAAATCTCGGTCTGGAACGTGAAGGAAAAAAACCCCACCCACACCCATAGGGATACACTTTCCAATCTGCCTGGAAATTAATCCCAAATGAGAGAGTCTCCTTCCAAATCGAGCATGACAGATCTGACAGAAACACTAGACAGAAGGCAGTGCGCCGGACCCCGCATTCCCGGTGAGGCAAAACTCTGCGGCGGCAGAGTGGGACGGAGCTCCTCGCTCCACCACGCCGCATCACCGGCTGGTTGACGTGCGATGGGCTCTTACTGCGATACTCCTCCTGGGGGATGGAAAAAGAGACATTTTAAAAAGCCTTTACTAATCAAATCTAAATTTATCCCGAAATTTCCAATACTTTTTTTTTTTTTTTTCCTCTCCTTCTTCTTCTTTTCCCCCTCCCCGTTGTTAGATTCCACTCGGGCCTTTAACGCTCTGTGTTTACCCTTGGCAGATTAAAGCATGTGTATGTGTGGGAGGCGTGCGTCTGTCCGTGCGGGGGTGTTCCGCAGCCTGTGCTGCTGCGGGCTGCCTCAGCCTTCCGTGGCAATGACCATCGTCTCGGGCTCAACAAAACCTCCGACCCCGGGTACAAGACGGCTGTCTTCTTGGTGGGAACACATTAAGAATGGGATGAGGAAGGAGGCAGCGGTGACTTGTAAACGAAAATGATAACATTCCTGGGGATCTGCCAGCATAATCCACAGGAATCATCCCCAGGGCTCCAGCCTGTCAGAGAGAGAATTTCTCGTTTACTTCCCCACAACGTTTCCATCGCCCACTCTGTGGGAGCACTCCAGCACTCCCTTGCACTCAGAATTCACCTCCTGTTACGGTTTTATTTAGAAACAGACACGAATATCACTCTTCTTACTGCCACTTCTATCCCTCTTCTTACTTACACACCAAAACTGGTTGTGATGCAGAAATCCTCTCTGTCTGCCAGATACCAAGCAGTTTCTTCCTACAGGGCTCCTTGGCCGAGCTAGGACGGAGGCTGGAGGTGAGCTTCCTCGGGAAGCCGGGGCTACCTTGGGCCCAGCGGGAGGCTGAACTTTCACACTCCCCCCGGAGGTGCCAGGAACAGGAGCACAGCTCCCCTGCTTACTCTGACAAAGCGCAAAAACGACGCCACCAGCGCGACACGGAAAGAGCGCTGCCCGAGCACCCCCGCCTCGCCTTGTCCGGCCTTGCCCCGCGGCTCCGGTCCGCATCGCTCCGCGCATCGGGGTCAGCTCTGCTCAGCACTGAAGACGGACTGCCTTACCATCCATCCATCCACCCATCCATCCATCCATCCATCCATCCATCCATCCATCCATCCATCCATTCCACCCACCCGGACCTGGTCCTGCTTCCCCGACCCCGCGCTCACACAGCCCGCAGAGCCGAGCCCGGCTGCGGCAGGAATGGGCGGCAGGTCCTCACAGGGCACACGTCGGTCTAGAGGCTGGCAGGGGAGAGAAGGGAAAAGGAATTTAACAGTGAGTTTTCAAGAATTTTGCAAGCTTTGGAGCAGTGCAAGCTTCACAACGCGCGGTGGAAAGCAGCGCAGTCCACAGTGTGTTATATGCATGAAGTGCGTTTGCATGGAAAAAATACATGCGTGTATACACAGGGAGAGAGGGAGAATGGTGGCCAGAGCCCTGTGGAAAAAATTCGTGGTTTATCACCCAGTATGCTTATTGTTAGGAGTACTCCTTAATCCATGCATCCAGCAGACGGGGAATCTTGTTTGCTTGTTTGTTTGTTTGTCTCTCTGCATCCTTCTCGCGGGGCTAGACGGAAAATCACAGCATGTTTCTTATTGCACTGGCTGCTCCCCACCGAAGCAACGTCACCTCAGATATGCCAGTAAATTCCTTACTGGGTTGGGATTGTAATTGGCTGAATGTTTTCTGTATCCTGACTAGCCAATAGCACTCCGAGAAAAAAAAATTTAGAACAACCTAGTTACAACAGATGGCGAAAAATGACTTGACACTACACATCTGAGGCAATATTAACTAAAGATGAGATCCTTACCGCATTCATTAGAAATATCATAATACGCCAAAAAGATTACACGTGCCACTGTATTTATCGTACAAGGTCCCTTATTTTCAGACAAGAGCTGTCCAAATGGTTGCCCTTGTCATGTCTGTTTTAACAACATCTGCTAGCTAGCATAAGCTCTGGCCTTGATAACTCGCATTTTTCTGAGCCTGAATTATTCTTGGCAGAATACTTCTTCTTGCATCCCCTTCCCTCCCCGCCCCGAAAGATCATAATTAGTGCAAAACAATTAGTTAAAAAGAAGAAAGGAAATGAGACATAAAACCCTCATAAAAGTGCAAAAATCGTAGAAAAATGGAAAAAGCAAAGGAAAAAATAACAACAAACTATGAACGGCAAATAGCCAGAATAACTACAGTTACAAGTGAAGTAGTTGTATCTTTTCATATGTAAAAAACAATAAATATATAACCGCATTTCCAAATGGTAAACTAGCATTTTAGTCTCAGTAAACAGAAAGCAATGACAATTATACCGATAGGAACCGATATTGACCCAGTGCGAGAAATCAAAGCTGTTTTTACATTCAAATGTCAGCAGCGCATTTCTTTATCTTCAAGTTTGCAAAGGATTCTTAGAAGCCTTATATATGCAGCTAGGCGGAAGCTGATTGCCAGCAATAAATAATGCATCCAAGGAAGAAGCTTGAGTACATATCTTCTCACTTCCAGGATGCAGCTAAAGATCTTCGCCTCAATTCTACATCAAGGTTGTGGCTTAAAGCAGTCAAAGGGCTATTTAATTGTCAGGCAAGGCTTCCCCCCGCGGAACTCTCTCCGCATGTTACAACATCTTTGCAGCTCCATATGCATCTCTTTTTCACACTTCCCTCTCCATCTCAGGCTCCTACACCTGGTGCATCACGCATTTAGCCCATTCGCTCCGGCTCTTCCTTTCATCTTCCCAATGGCAGACGTTTCTATTTATCCACTGGCAATCAATGTGTGGCGTCACCGGTGGTACTGTAATGACGACTGCACCATTGAGGATGACAGCTTAGAAAGAAGAGGGCAATGGTGATCCCTCCCAGAGCAGCACAGCAGAGTGTAGCGCTCGCATCACAAGGTCACCCTATCTCACCGCTGCCTCCTCTGCATTGGCAGGAGAGGGTTGCTGGTTTTGTACAAGGCTGGGGCGGGAGCAGGAGGGAGGGGGGGAAGAGATCTGGATTTTTTTCTCCCCTCCCTTAAGCAAAGCCACAATGGAAACCAGGAAGGAGATGGTGATGTTTCTGGAGGGGACTACTCTTGGCGCTCTAGTTGGCAAGAGGGTGCCTAATTTGTCCGAAGCAGTGGGGAGCCCCGCTGCCGAGCCGCAGGAGAAGATGGTCCATCGGAACTGCATCAGCCCCAGACCTGGCCCCTTGTCGTCCCGGGAGAGAGGAGGAGGAGGAGGTGGCGGAGGAGAAGATGAAGAGGAGGTGGAGGTGCTGCCAGGGACAGGGACGGTGACGGAGAGCCGCTCGGCGGCGGCAGCACTGCTTTCGGCCGGACAGCAGCCCCCCGCCCCGGAGCCCCCCTCCAGCAAAGGGCAGCAGAGCAGCTCGGACACCGAGTCGGATTTCTATGAGGAAATCGAGGTGAGCTGCACCCCGGACTGCGCCACGGGGAGCGCCGAGTACCAGCACAGCAAAGGTACCCAACTCCTTCCCATGCCTCCGGCCCCACGTCCGCTCCGGGGCTGGGTGGCAGCGCTGGTGGGGCGGGAGGGCTGCCAGAGGGGGTTTTCCCCTCGCCAGCTGAGCGAGGGGCAACGAACTCGAGTGTGCGTGTGTGTCTGCCCGTGTGTGATCCCTCTCTTGACTGGTTGCTCACCGCCCTGCCACCGGGAGACTTGTTTGGGAGTCAGAGGACACGACACCGGGCAGCCCCCGCGTCCCTGGAGGGGAGCCAGGCTTCCCGTCGTGGATGCGTCAGGTCTGCAGCTTGTCCCGTAGAGATCTTTTTGGCCAAGACAACCACGCGCTCTCCTCTTCAATCCGTTCTATTTTATTTTTATTCTTCCCCATAGCCTAGACAGTGAATACTTCAGGAAATCCCTTACGATCCTTCACACCGGCGGTTTTTTTTTTGTATATGTGTGTGTGTGGGTTAAGATCAAAAGGGTTTTCTGGCCGAGAGCTGTTTGTGGTTTTGCAGGGTGAAATGTGCCCGGGCGAGTACGGAAGCGCCCATAAAGACCGTAAAATCTCTCGCCAGCCCCAAGTGCGCTAGAGAGGGCCTTGTTTGCACGTTGGGTTGGGGAAAAAAAAAAAAAAAAAAAAAAAAGAGAAAGGAAAAAAAAGAAAAAAAAAAAGGAGAGGTCCAAATTACCTTGTCACTTCTATGTCTCGGTGGCGCCAGCTCGGAAATGGTCCCAATGAATTAATTGCCTTTGGTCTCGGGCACAATGAGGGAGAGTTGCATTTGAAAGCAAAGGCAGCGGACAGGCCCCCTTTCCCCCTGCCCCCACTCCCCACTCCCTATTCCCACCTTCTCAGCCCGGCAAAGACGTCCCTACCCTGACAACAACCCACTTCTCCCCCCTCCCCGTTTCTCCATCATTTCAAGAAGCTGGGAAGCGTAGAGAGCGCTGTCTGTCCTCCCTCGTCCCTTAGAGTCTCGTTGAAAATATCCCATCCTGTTCTCTGGAGGCTGAGCGGAGATCCCTAAGGCCTCACTTTCCCCATAGAGAGAACAGTCTCTCTCTGCTGGCTGCTCCACTCCTGGGTCTTTGCTGGCCTGGAGAAGGGACAGTGGCGCCGTGCTACACGGACAGCGGGCACACCTGCCTTTTCCAGACACCCAGGGTCGGGGGATGCTGCGGCGCTCCGATTTCCCAGTGCGGGAAGCGAGTGGGAGGCTCAGCGAGCAGACATCTCCATTGCGGGGGGCGTGTGTCGGGGAGGGCGGGGGACAGGTAACCTCCAGGCCAGAGTGAATGAGACCCCCTCAAAAGCTCAGGCGGTGTTTCATCCCCCTTCTCGCTGCCCTCCTCCCTGGTCCTCCTTGGATGTCAGTACCCCAACACCCTCAGTAGGAAGGGTGAGCGCCTGAAATGGGGTGGAATGGGGGGCCGAAATGGGCTCGCTGGGGAGGCGGACGGCGAGCATCCCTCGTGCCCGCCCGCCTCCCTCCGAGCGTGTGTCGTTGCTCCGCGCTCCCCACGCAGGGCCGTGCTCCGAGGCGCTGGCCGGCAGCCCCAGCGGCGGGGGGGATCACCCCAAGGGCAGCGGAGGCAGCGGCGGCTCCCAGGGCTCGCTCGCCTGCAGCGCCAGCGACCAGATGCGCCGCTACCGCACCGCCTTCACCCGCGAGCAGATCGCCCGGCTGGAGAAGGAGTTTTACCGGGAGAATTACGTGTCCAGGCCCCGGAGATGTGAGCTGGCGGCTGCTCTAAATCTGCCAGAAACCACCATCAAGGTACAAGCAGCTCGGACATGTTTCCAATTAGCACGATATAAATCTGTATGGCCAAACTTCCTTGCAAAACTCGGGAAAGCGCTTCTCCAGCATAACCCTCCCTCTCAGCTCCCCCCGCCTCCCGCCCCTTTCCTGGCCCTGCCCGCACCCTGCAGCAATGCGGGAGACGGGACATGGCTCCCGGAGCCATCCCGGCCAGCGCCGCTAATCTGCCCTCTCCCTAGCAGATTATTTTTAATCCTTCCTTCGGCTCAGCCCAAATCTCGCCCAGCTCTTGGGGGAGGGAAGAGGAGGGCAGTAGCAGATCTTGTTTCGCTTTGCTTTGCCTTTTCCAAAACATCTACACATGAAAAATAAACCCGGCAGCAACAATTCCAGGTAGTTCTGGAGGCGGAAGGGCAGCAATGAGGCAGAGCCGCCCGGCTGGCCGGGACCCAGGGACTGGGGGTGGGAGGCAGCAAGACAAGCTCTAACAAGCAAAAAGGAAAACAAGCACCCTAAAAGGGCTGCCCCTCTGGGTCTCTCCATAGATTTTTATAGGGGCTTAACTGATCCCTCCGTACGTGATGACAACTCCCTGTAGGAGGGAAAGCTGGCGCCGCTCTCCGCTCTCCGGCAGACCCACGTCCGCCGCACCGCCCTGGGAGCAGGGCCGGCGGCCAGGCGGAGCGGGGCGGCCGCGGGTGACGGCTCTCGCCTCTCCTCTATCCGCAGGTTTGGTTCCAGAACCGCAGGATGAAGGACAAGCGGCAGCGCCTGGCCATGACCTGGCCTCACCCGGCCGACCCGGCGTTTTACACGTACATGATGAGCCACGCGGCGGCCACCGGGAACCTGCCGTATCCATTCCCGTCCCACCTGCCCCTGCCCTACTACTCCCACATGGGCATCGGCGCCACATCGGCCTCCGCCGCCTCCCCCTTCAGCACCCCCCTGAGGCCTCTGGACACCTTCAGGGTCCTCTCCCACCCGTACCCGAGACCAGAACTGCTGTGCGCCTTCAGACATCCCTCTCTCTACCCTGCCCCAACCCATGGACTCAGCAGCGCCGGGGGCAACCCCTGCTCCTGCCTGGCGTGCCACAGCGGCCAGTCCAACGGGCTGGCGCAGAGACCCTCCGGATCAGACTTTACCTGCTCGGCCACAACCAGGACTGACTCCTTCCTCACTTTCACGCCCTCTGTGCTGAGCAAAGCCACCTCAGTTTCCATGGACCAGAGAGAAGAAGTACCTTTAACGAGATAAACCTTTGTCTCAGGGTTATTAAACACTCATCTCTTTCCCGGACTTCTCTTCGAGTTAATGTACCTACAGCCCATGTTTATTTAATCGTGTTCTCTCCTCAGCCGTGGACACCCAGAGGAAAAAAAAAAAAAAAAAAAAAAAAAAAAAAAAAAAAAAAAAGAAAAAGAAAAAAGACTACAAATAGGTCAGTCTTAAAATGATTTACATTCCAAGGGGGGAAAAAAATAAAAGAAATAAGGAAAGGAATTACTAATGATTTATCTCTGAGAATGAATTTAGGCACGAAGGAGGAAGAAGATCAACTCGAATGAAATATGCTCCAGCCAGGCACCTATAGAAATGTGCTGTGACTTTATTTTCTGTGGACAGACTTCTTCCCAAGGGCTGGGGCTTCTGTGGATCACAACAAACCTTACGCACAGACCCATGAGACGGAGAAGGAAAACTGAAATACTTGAAAGGAACACTATCTTGATAACAAATGGCTTGTGCGCATGAAGAAAGCAAAGATGTAATCTCTCAGTGTTCAGAAAATAAAAACAACAAGCAAACAGAAACAAACAAATAAACAAACAAACCCAAAAGGTTTCTGGTTTGCAACTCGGCAGTGTTATCCAGTTGTCTCTATGGAAAATAACAATGCTTTACCATAAAGAAAACTGTCATTCTGTACATTACTTTAGTAGTCTAATTGCATTCTTTTTAGTCTCGTCCTTCCTTGTGAGCAGAAATCCAGCATTTCATTTCCTCTTTCATTCCAACTTTTATTTTTAAGAGGCAGACTGGAACTGGCAGGGGAAGAATACGAACTCTTGCTTCTTTATGGGTCAGAGCTATTTGTCCTTTAAATAACAATGTCCTATTATCAGTCGCTGAAATGTGCACACACTGACGAAATTAGCAAGTGATGTATATGTAAAGAGGGTTTTTGAATATCGAATGTACAATGCTCTGTGAGCAAAGACCCCGTGCCAAACGCTAACAAGCCGCCAAGGGAAGAGATTAGAGGTGACAGGGAGCACAACTCCTTCAGACAATCACCAGTCTGTAAATTGGAGCAAAGGCGATTTCCCTTCCTTTGTACTTCAGACTTCAGTTCTTTCATTGCTTATTCCTTTCTATGCCTTCTGTTTATTATTTTTAAAATTTTGGTTTTAAGTAATTATTTAATTTCTTGGGTTTTGTATTTCTTTCTCCACGCCTAATCTTTCCATTTGTGTATCCTTCACACTGATCACTCTTCCTTCCTGAGGAGTATTTCTTTCACAAACTCACCCACCCGTCTCTTATCCAGAAGGTATTTCGGAAGAAGGTAGCATCATTGCTTTTGCTTGGATTTCTGTAACCCTAAATTAAAAAACAAAACAAAACAAAACAAAACAAAACAAAACAAAACAAAAAAAAAAAAAAAAAAAAAAAAAAAAAAAAAAAAAAAAAACATGGGCGCGGAGCTGGGTAGTGGTTTCTTCCAAAACCGACATTATTTATATCATTCTGATATAGAATAGCACAAAATTTACATTACCATAATTTGCTACCATGTGGGAATAAAACTTAATAGCAACAAAAATAACAACACCAAAACCGATAATAACAACACGTTTTAACAACCTCTCACCCATATTTTTTCGTGCTTGTTAAAAAAAAAAAAAAAAAAAAAAAAAAGGTTAAAGTGTTGCTTAAGACGAATTTCACCGTACGGTTTCTAATAGTTACAGTTCAACAAGCAGGAAAATAAATGCTGGACAGAACAAAGACGTGTTGACACCTCTGTATCTACTTGGTACTAAATTGCTCAGAAGCCTCTGGTTTATTGCCACACCGGAGACTTTCTGTCTTTAGGAGAGGGAGTGCATAGCAGCGTTTCCCTATAGCGGATGGAGAGCAGGGAAGAGACACGGGCGTGCCAGGATATAATTTTTCCAATAAAAATATTGTTTATTACAGCTTTTAAAAACCTGATCCAAAGTCACAATCTTTAAATCATTAAGGCCAGATTATTCCACCCCTTATAAATGAGATTTCCTCATGGACACGGAAAGCAATGGCCCTTTTTGGAACCTCACAAATAGATTTTCCCTCCCCGTCCCCCCATCTCACCCCAGAAATAACAGTTGTAAACAGCGTCCAAGGGCAGAGCCGAACAACATCCGAGCTCTGCAAGCCTTTCCCCCTCTTTTACTTTGTCTTTTATCAAAATAGGAGCTGCAGAGCCAGTGCTTGATACCATTCCCCCAGCGACCCCGGGAGAAGCGAGGTCGGGGGAGGGGTAGCACGGCAGATGAGCACTACCCACCGAAAACAGGGGCTTCTACATAGCCCACGACTCCTCGTTCCTCGGCCAGGCACAGGCACCTGCTGGGCCGGGAAGGCAGGCCGAGATCCGGCCGAGGATGCTGTGCCACGGAGGCAGCAGCTTGCTCTTGCAAAACGACCAGCTCAGAAAACGCCATCGACTGGCTCACAAATACATACATTTTATATATTTAGGTGCGTGTGAGAGAAAAAGAACATTCAAGCCTCTGATTACCACTGGGACACCCTCTTTAGTAAACGGGAGTGAGGAGGCAGGGACAGGGAGAGCCCCGCTCTCCCCGCGGCTCCCGAGCCTCCCTCCCGGTCGCCCACGCTTGGAGGATGGTGCCGAAAAGGGTGGCTGTGAATTTCTCCGCGGCTCGGTCACAGGGCAGAGATTGCCTGCGACAGGTAAATAGGCTGCGGGTCGCGGTAATGCCAAGAGTATTTTCAGTTAATAGGGGAGGGAAAATGAGGTGTCTGGAGCGATATTGGAAAGTACAAGATCGATGATCCGTCCTCGTGTCCAATCAGCAGCCTTTAATTGACTGTATTTTCTAGGTAATTGAGCCGCTGTGCTCCTAAATTGAAGTGGAAGATATAACAATACATCTCAGTGGGAGGAATTACTCATTACTTCATAATGAAATTTTCCATTTGCTGCGTGGGGCCGATGCCGTTAACGCCTTCGCCGCCGGCGCTGCTGTCCGCGGCCCCACGTGGGGCGGTGGCTCCGGGCACGCGTGGGGCATTGACGGCAGCGAGGGCACACACAGGGCATCCAGTCGGCAGCAGCTTCTGCCTTTGGCCCCGAGCCGCTGACACCAGGCAGCTTTCCATGGCCTCGCCCTGGTCGGGGATGAGACCCTTCGAGGAACTGGGGTGAGGCCCCGGGGGGAGCCGGCGATGGGCACCTGGCCGCTTGTCACCATCGGGAGTGGAGCTGTCTTCGGGGTACCCCATGTGCTACATCGGGTTCGCTCCCTGGCCAGCCAAATTCAGTTCCTAAAGGCCGTCCCTCCCACCCCCCTCCCTTGTTAGCGTTTGATTGATTGCCTTATTAAAGCGTGTTCTTGTAAGTGTGACCGAGCTGATTGCACTGCATATGTTTGGGATAATGCTCATTTTAAACAACTGAATAATAATACTACTAATAAAAAAAGGACCAGAAGAGGAAGAAGATGAGCTCTAGAGAACGGGTTAAGCCTAAACGATCCCGGGGAGCAGCGCTGTAACTCGCGCATTAAATTGCTCTTTTACTATCAAATCACTCAGCCCATCTTTGTTGTGTTTTATCTGTCACCTCCTGTACCATTAAGTGAAATAGCAGCGAGACTGACGCTTACTTTCCCGTCTCAGACTATATGTTTTTATTAAGGTTGTGTGGTTAAACTGGATCCGATCTGCTTTCCCAGCACTATGCTTTACTTCAGCGCCTAAATCATAGGCAAACCGTCTCTCCATATTTCACGTTTTCTGCTGGATTGTTCGGTCATTTGCCGGCACCTGCAGAAAAGCATGCGGCTGCTTTAGCTTTTTGGCTTGTCTATCTGAAAGATCCTTTTGTTTTCTATTATTCTCCTGCTCGCCTGGCTACTTTATTTTACTACCGAGTTTAGCCCCTGAAAACACCCTCCACCATATGTCACCCCAAGGCTCGCTGTCCTGCCTCTTACAATAGCGTCACCCTGGGGCAAAGCCCCCGTCAGGATGAGCTGAAGTCTCTTTAACACAAATGGCTTCATTTAGGCGCATCAGGTTCCTGGGTGGATGTAAAGGGGAGAGAAACCAGTTCCACGCGCTTTTTGCTTCATCCTTCTACCCGGAGCCCCTTGCAAATTGCCAGCTTCATTCAGATCTTTTCGCTTCTCCTTTTGTAAGGCAGGAGCGTCCCGTCCTGACCCTGGAGAGCTGGTACTGGGAAACTGATGCGGTTACGGTAGGTTAGATCCCCGCCGGAACTGGTCCCTGTTTTGGGAAGTTTTTCTTCTCTCTCTCTCTCTCTCTCTCTCTCAGGTAGGAGAAAGAAGGGATAGCTAATTCAAGATCTTCTAACAAGAAAACAAATAGATCACAACCTCTGGCCTCCAATTCACCGTTTGATTCCCACCCCAACCACCGCCCCGGCATATTTTTTTTTTTTTTTTTTTAAATCAGTCAAAGTGAGTATGTCTACGACCAAGAATGTAGTGCAGGTTTACACTAATATTTACAAAACTAATTTTAAAGAATTTCCATCGGTGTATTGCATGCACATATACATGCAAAGCAAACACATAAAGTGATTTTCCCGGCTGCCCTCTCTGCAAAGAAGTGCCTGGGACTTCAGAGACAGAAATTGCCACTTAAGAACATCGCATGAAAGTATTAAGTAATTATTTAAAACAAGGCTGTTTAGAAAAATATTTGTGTTTATTGCAGCTGTTCGATTGGCCTCGTTAAATCTGGGGAGCATTTAAATTGTGTTACAGTCTCATTTAAATCCAGTTTCGTTCCAGCAGGCTGCAAAGCCTGAATAGAACCAATCACTCCATAATGATGATGAATGAGAAATTAATTCAGATACAAGCAAGACAATTTAGGCCTTCATCTGTTTAAATAGCCTTCCAAGATTATTCGCAATTGCAGGTCACAGATTTAATCAATTGTCCAATCTTGTGAAAGTCATATCCTTGCATCTTCATCGAGATTATTTATAGCGCGGTGAAGCCCAGTGAAAGGTATACGCTCTTAACAGGAACAATTACTTAAAGAGAAGCGTTTGCAAAATGAAAAACAAATGCCTCCGTGGGCAGTAAACGATCAAACACTTCCTCGCTCTTCCGGCACATCCTCCCCAGCCTGAGGGAAGGAACGGAGCTGCAGGTGGAGGATAAAGGGGACCATCACCAAACTCCATCCCTGCCGGATCGGCTCTTGGGCTCTTCAGCGCAACCACCCGCGCTCCTTCGTGGGCCACCCAGCCTAGTCTCTGCGGGGCCGTGCTTTGCTCCTGAGCGGGATGGCCGCAGAAAGGACATGTTGAAAAGCAGCTTTTAATCACACAAGAGTAAGCAAACCGCGCCGCCCGCCCGGGATGCCAAGCTCTCCTGCGGGGAGACTTGTCATTTTCTGCCTCTGACTGGCTCCTATCCGAGATATATAAATATATGTGTGCCAGCAGCCCTGTTTCAGGCCGAGCCCTGAGAATGCCCCGGCCCAGCCTCGCACACAACCGGCCTCTCCCTGGCGCGGTGCTCGCCCGGCTCGGGATGAAGGGGGCACAGAATCACTCTGCCTCTCCTGGGAGCGCCGGCTCCTGCTTCCGGGCTTGGACCAGCCTCACCTGGGAAAACCCGAGGTCCCGAATAACTCAGGGTTAATAAAGCCTCTACAAAAGTTGAAATAAACCACTTTCGTAATGGGGAGAATTGTTTCACTTATCGAAAAAGAGGTGGAAAGCAGGGAAGAACCCGGACTTGTTTGTCAGGGTCCCAGTGTATAACTGCCTCCTCCCGCTTCTCATCCTTTCTCCAAACACCTCCCGTGTACCTGGAGCCCTCATCCCCTCTGGCACTGAAGCCCTGTCTGGGGCGGTCGTTGCAGGCTCCTGCCCAGACTCTCGAGGTGATCGCGGGCTCGGAGAAACACCTGCTGCCCCAAAGAGCGTACAGGGAATACAGTATGAAGGGAAAACCTGGGGTAGGGTAGGGGTAGAACCCGTCCCCACGTCCTCTGTCCACAGGACCCTGAATGTGGGAGCTCCGAGGGCAGCGCGGGTCCTCCGGCCCCGTCTCACTCCTGGCGACGAGGGGCTCACCAAAGAGCCCCCGGGAGCCGCCACAGTCTGACCGCAGAGAGGGGTTTCAGGGGTGGGAGTGTGCGAGGGTCAGCACAGGTGGGTCCACACGAGGTGAGGCATCCCCGCAGTGAAGCGGGAGCCCCGCATCAGTGCTGTTTTCCCGCACGGGGAAGGGGAGCGCGGGGCGCACCCACCCACGGGCAGTGCTGGGGTGGAGAACGCGGGGGTTTCGGGCAGCAGAGGAGTCGTGCGGGCACACAGCCCGACACGGGAACCTGGAGCAGTGCCTAAAACAAAAGCCTGCCTACAGGACCCCCAGAGCTCCAAGGAGCCGGTCTCAGCGACAGACTTTGATGTATCCCTGTCCAATTAGTGCCTTTAATTGGCGTCCTCTGGGACAGGCAACCCGGGAGCTGAGGCGGCCAGAGCTCTCTCGGCAAGCCCTGTCCGCCCGCTCGCAAGGTAACAACAGATAAACAACGCGGCCGGGCTGTAGGAATCCTGCATCTTTCTCCCTCCGAGCAGGAGAGGGCAAACGACCGAGCAAACCCGAGTGCAGCTGCTTGCAAACCTCCCCGCCAGCTCCGTGCCCACGGCCAGCCGTGTGCCCCGGCAGGAAGGGATGGGGTGTAGCTGCTCCCACATTTATCCCGGCCCCCTCCCCGCCCGCAGCGTGGAAACGCTGCTTAACACATACCGCACGTTCCTTCCCATTTGGCTAATGAAGGTCGCCTGTTAAGCGTAATTTTAGAGGTTAAATGAGGCTGACTGCAGATTTAAAGACGCTTGATAAAACGTCTTATTTCAATGACACCAATTGTATTACAGATGCCGTTACAGCGGTCTTGATTTACCTTGGGGGAAGAGGAGGAGAAAACAAAGCCAACACTCTAACAGGGAGGGAGGAGAACGCTTCACCAATTTATTCTAAATCAAAAACGCTTGGTCGAAAGAAAAATTGATCGTTTCATTCATCAAATGAATAAAATACATTTTTGAGATCAGAAGGTGCTCGAAGAGAGAGGGGGGGAAAGTTCGTAGTTGACAAGAACCGTCAAAAGGAGCTAGAAGTCACTGGAAGCTCATTACCTTGAAGTAATTCTGGTTTTCTTCTGTTTTATTCTCCTTTTTTCCTTGATTTTTTTTCCCTTTAAATTTTTTTCTTTTTCTTCGGGTAGTCATAGAACGTTTTAAGAAAAAAAAAAAAGATCACCTGAAGCCAGAGGAAGATGAGATTTTTTGATTAATAAGGAAATCAATTTGGCAGAACGGAAAGGATGCTGACTTCTCAAACTCGCTGTTAGCAGAGGCGTCTCTGGGGAAGGCAAGCAGTTCGAGGCTGTTTCGGGAGCCATCAATCCCTAGTGCCCGGGTACACCTCAAAACGAAGCCACCAGAATTTTTACAAGAAAGCATCTCTGATCGATATTTTTAAGTTGAACAATTTTGCTCTTCTGCAGTTGTGTTTTCAGTGTTAAAATACTGTCATTTCACCACATTCTTCACGAGCAGCAATACAGGGTTACATTAGAGGCGTCTTTTATGTGCAGTCCCCAGAAGCTGTGTGAATGTGGGTCATGTATTGCCACCAAAAATCCCAGCCTGAAAATCCCACTTCCCCACTCCTTACAGAAAGACCTTAATTTGCACCCGGACGGGTACTCTCCATTTCTCATTCAAGGGAAAAGTCCCTAACTGTCTGGTCAGCTAGTTTTCTCAATAGCTTGATTTCACCTTGCTAAATTTGAAACATTTTACTCTCTTTGTCTTGCTTGCCTGGCACCAAATTCTGAAGGTTCTTACTTGTCCCAAAATGCATTTTTGCCTACATAGGGGAAGTTGGTTTACTGCTCTTGCAGTACAGGATCAAAGATGAGTTCCAGAACAAATAAAGCAACTACTATTACTAAATCCACACTATTAATATGAATCACTCCTGGGAATTATCTTACAGTTATTCTGACGTTTACTCAAGCCTGTGTACTTCAGGGAGGGAAGTTTTCTCTAACGTCTCTATGACACTGAGTCATAGGTTCCAAAATCACTTTCCATAAATGACTTGAAGTAAAATTTAATCCAAACTCAAAAGGTTTGATTTACTATATAGTAGCTATATAGTAACACAGTCTTGCCTCCTCTCACAACTAAAAATGAAGCAGAAAATCATGCAGGAAAAAGAAGGAAAAAAAAAAAAAAGGCAGGGTGGGAAACTCCTAACTTTACCAGTATTTATGCTCCCCTTTCAGCCAACTGAAATGTGGAGTGGGATCTATTCTGGAGGCAGGAGAGCATTCAGCCTGTTGACCCGGTGCTGGTTTGGCTCTGAATGACGTTTTAAACCTGCCCCTTTTTTAGCAGAGATGTGGGTTTAGGCAAATGGACAAGTTTGAATGTCTGAGCCATTCTCAGCCCTAAGCAGTGCATCACTGCCCATTAACTCTGGCTGTCGAGTACAAGAAAATACGGACTACATGACCTGATACTCCCCTCCCTCTGCTTTGGCAGTCACAGCTTCCCACCTGAAAGCCTATGTGTCATTTGGGTCACAAAGGCAGGTTTTTACGGAAGAGTTATACTGAAGCATTGAGGAGCTGAATGGTGTGTTGATGGTAAGGAGACAGGAATTCCTGCATCTATTTAGTCCCCATTTAGTCTAATGGAACTTCAGACCATGACACCAGGTCCTCCAAGAAAAAAAAAAAAAAAAGCACTAGCGTCACTAATCATGAGTCCTTTCTTTTGATGTCCTTAGGGCAGTCTACCCATATGTCTGTCCCATCTACTGATATTCTGGTTGCCACTTGTATCTCAAGAGCTGTGTGCAAACATTTGTAAAATAATAGTGCAAGACAGGACAAAGGACATAATGACTTCCATTTTCTGATTTCCCTGGCATTGTCCCGGAAAGGGGAAGTCACCAGAGATTTGGAGCAAGTGATGATCAGCCTTATCATGATGTTTTAGTGTGTTCAGAATCTTAAGCAATTCCTACAGCCAAGGCCAATTTTTGTGTTTACTTTGTCTTCAGTGACAGCCTCACTCTTTAGCCAAAAGGAAGATATTCCAAGGTCTGACTTCAAACTTCTCAAAGCCCCGCTATGCAATTAGAGTGACATTTCTGCACTGGAATGCATGGCTTCATGGTGCTATGGCAACAACATATCATTGGTATATAACTCCACCAAGGGCAAAATCATCTACCCTGATAGCCCCAATCGCTTTTTTATGCAGGAGCGTAATTCTCACAACAGCCCTTCCTTGAAAAAGTGGCTGTAAATTAGATCATCTGTGTGCATATCGTTTCAGTTTGTCATAACCAGCCCTTCAGCAAGGGATGGTACTTGATGTCTCTTGTAATTTGGCACACCAGTAGAAATCAGAGTTGCTGCTACATCATCATATTTTAAGTGTACAATTAGTTATTTTCTAGACTTGTTAAGATTAGTTATTTCCTAGACTGCACTTTGCTCTATAAACTGATAGGTTAAATCTAGAGGAATCTAAGGCTTGATTTGTACATCACAGACCATTAGATTTCTTCCAGTTAATTTTTACTGAATGCAATATGATATATTTGACTTTCAAAACAGGTGCTTCGTGTGACCTGACTTATTAGCTTATGGAGAATCTTAGTATATGCCAGCCATGATTCATTGGTTAAAGCAAAAAGAATAAGAAAAATAAAATTCCTCCATGTTTCTTTATTTCTAATAAAAACTGTTCAGTAATTTATCCTTTTGCTCTTCTCAACTAAGTTACTGTACTTTTATTATCCAGCATTTTCCATTAAAGAAGTTTATATATGGTAGTAAAGTATCTCTCTGTCTCTGCTCTGACAGCCTAAGCAAACCTGAAATTTGTGAGAGGCATTTTCTTTAGCTACTGAGCTCTGAGTGAAGCTTTCTCTTACACTGTCACCTATTTTACAGCCTCCTCTCTCAAAGCATGAAAGCCATAACTACCCACACGGTATTGGGGTATTTTGCATTTGTTCCATCAGCAGCCTCTCTTCTTATTTCTATTTAATATTTCTTGTCCAGGCAACCAAGAACTGCAGTAGCCCAAATACAGTTCTGCAGCACTGACATAGGTCTGCATGTTCACACATTTCTTCACTGTAACACTGCTTTTCTCCACCTCTGTCTCCTTGGATGTGTTCATCAGTATGTAAGGACTGGGTTCCTGAAAGCTGTATTTTGTAATTTTCAATATTTAGAATCCCCTTTTTTTTGGTCAGCTCAAATTTCTCTGTGACATGCATGCACCTTAGCTGCAGGACTGACCTGATACCCAGAAAAACAGATTTACTAGAGGAAAATATAAGGGATTAGTAACAAAATTAAGGACATCTGATAGTTCTGCTGTATGAACAGTCTTCCACAGACATGCTGGTAGCTATGTAGGTATGCAGGTGCCATGCACACAATATGGCAAGTGCATCTTTGACACAAATTTGATTAACATTAGGTATGTGGATATTTCTGACCACCTGATTACAACAGCCAGTAGGGCTGAACATCCCAGTTTGTGCAGAATCATGTTAGCCATAATGCCATTTCATGATGATGTCTATACCACTGACACTTTCTGTGCTCTTCAAATCAGCCCATTTTAAACTTGCTTTAAATAGTTGCTGGCACTTACTGACTGAGGATACTCAATAGGTGGGGATAACATATTTTTTCTGTTGTCTGTAGATTCCCTTGTGAACTTCCTGTGTGTTATAACATGTAATGTAGGCTAATTGCTATGTAATGCACTTCCCTCTGCATGTTATATGGCGATTTTTTACTTCAGATTTTTGCCTCCATTTCACTCTCTCTGAGGACTGTTCTGGAGTTAGAAACTTTCCCTCCATGTAGATATTTCTCATATGCAATGTATTTCCTGTCTCCAGCCACCCACCAGTTTCCAATCTAAAAATTAATACATCATAACAAGATTAAAAAAAAAATTTCCATTCTGGACATTATGCCTTTCAAGATGTGGATTTATCCATGATTTTTAGAGACTATCAGTGATGGTTTATTGCTAGCTGCATGAGATAAAGTTGCACACATACTGAACTGAATTTGTCCAGATGCTACTATTTTTATGCCTAGATATTCAGACAAAAGTTTAAGAGGTAATGAATCCCATTCTTGGGTTTAATTTGGCAGTTTTTGAAACACACCTGTCAGCATCCTGGTCTTTGTTAGTTAGTACATCAATCCATATGCTTTTGAGACCAGTTGGTTGTAAGGTATAATTACCAAGTTGGTATTCCCTCCTTCCTTTCCCTGTTCACATGACTGCTCCCATCAGGTGCTAGTGCAGATGAATATCTTCTCACTAATAAAACTTTACTCTTCCCTGACTGTGCTATCCACACACCCTAACAATTTTGTAAAAGAATCCAGAGAATAAATCTTCTTCCTATTCTTTGTTGCATCGATTCAAAATTTGTTGTTTATTGTATCATATTTGCAACTGGAAACATGTTTGTTTCTTGCAGCTGCCTTCCTTGGAGTCACTGTACTAAAACTCTGTTGCTGTTCCATCTGATTCCCAGTCACTCCCATGAACAAGACACACTCTTCATACAACTTCTCTCCTATTACTAAATGTTCCGTTCTTCCACTGAAGAAAAAGTTCAACTTCAGACCAGAAGCTAAGTCCTGAGAATAATCTTTGCATCTTGTAAGTGTGGAAGAGCCTCTAAAAAGTTGCTGTAGATATTCATCTAGCCATGCCTCTTGCTTCCTTCTCAAATCCCCAAAGTTTCTCTTTAACCCACTACCACAAGTTGCAGTGAATATCACAGGATGATACTCACAGGATGATTTCACAAAATTTCTGCTTATATAGTGCATTGATTCTCATTTTTTAACATAATCATCTTGGTGGCTTCAATGTCTTTTTGGTTGTTTGCAACTTGACATATAACCAATTGTGGCATTTTTATCCCTGCATCCAGTTTGATACCAAGCTTTGGAAAGCCTATGACATTAAAAATTTGATTTAGTAAAGGATAGCTACATCTCATAGCCCTTAGTCAATAGCTTAGGGATTTGTTGGTATCACTACATTTCACATCAGTTCTTTTCTGGCAACTTTACATTCCCTAGAGATTTCAGTCATCTCATGTCATTTTATGCCACCATGGAGACCTTCAATGCAACATTCACTGATGACAAATTAGAAATGAAGGTATATGGATGTGCTAAAATATACCTTAAATTGTATCTTTGAATCTGGATAGTTATTCCAGCACTTTTCTGAATAGTCTTCCAGTAAGTCTGCAATCTTTTCAAAGTGAAGATTGAATTCTATGGATTGAATTCTATTCTAATGATGGATTTATGCTGCATGTGGTTAAAAATCCTTTCTGCCTGTTACCTCCATTTGAATTACCACTGTGAGCAACCACATCACCTTGGGAATTCACGTTCAGTTATTCTCAATCTCTCAGAAGTTTCAGCCATTTCAAACACATACTACTCCAGATTCATATCCTGTGATAAAGTCAAATGTGGAAGCAGACATGGGACCATTTACCATGTGATCCAGGTCATTTAATTAAAGTGACAAGTCCTTAAAATATATTTATATTTAAAGAAATTCACATTCTTTCCCAGCAATTCCTCCCCTGAAAATATTGATAAAATTAATGAGCAGTGGTGACTCATAGGAGAACTGCTGGAGGAGCTGTGATAGCTCTCCCTTAGGTGAGGACTGTCTACTCTGTTGATATATTAGTTATCTGGCTTTCAATTTATTAATAAATGTTACAAAATAGTTTACTTTTTGATATCAGAATCTGGATTAAATCAAGGCATTCAGAGTCTGTCAGAAAAATGAAATATCTTTGCCAACAAAATATATTACAAAAAGAAAAAAAGGCAAACCCTATTAACAAGATTCTTCCCTAATAAAGAAGACATAGGAAAAAACCCCTTTTGGTGACAATTAATTGTTTTGCTATCTTGTCATTCTCTGTTGATTGCATCTTACATTACTTTTTCTATGGCTTTGCCTGGAGCAACTATTAATTTTAACTTTAGTATGCTGATTTTTTTCCCACCCTCTTTAAAATTGCCTCAGACATATAAGATTTGCTACACGCCTTTATTGCACCCTGTGTTCTTCCACGTCCCATGGCGTTCTTTGAAGGGAAGTCTAGAATTCAATTCCATAGATAGGTTATCTACTCAATTTGATCATCTGTGTTGCAGACTGCTCTTCAATCAAGCACACTTGGGACTTTCTATTCCACAGTCTCAAACACTTCTATCTGTTAGCAGGCAGGCCAGAACAGCTCTGCCAAATGGACTCATTTTGATCTTGCTATTTGAAATGTGCAGAGCTTTGAATTTTAACTTTGGGCGCAGCGCTTGCTGTGATTATGTCGCGTTCAGCTCCACTGCCTACTTGGAATTCACTTTTTATCCATTTCTATGCAGTGTCAGAAGACAACCTGCTATAGAATATACCAGTGTAGATTCAATTAAGAGACTTAGTAAAGCCTTTGTTTCATTAACAGAGCTTCATCCCTCAGCTGCATTTTCCTATTGGAGACTGGTGCCAACACCTTTGCGTGGTGTCAGTTCTCTCCAGGGGTATTGGAAACACAACCGGTCTTTACACCAGGCTTCCCCTCGCAGTCACACACTGCTTGGGCATGTGTTTCCAATTGTATGCTTCATTCTTTCAGTGCCTATTAGATACTTGGATTAAGAAAACACACTTTCTGCTGTGTTTCAAATACCTTCACAACTTTGAATTTGTCTCTTGCATTAAAATTGCGGTGGCCTAGTTATCCTTTATTTTGTCACGGGTAGTTTTGTTTAGTCTGTTAGTCTGTTAACATTCATGTGATTTGGCTTTACCACACAGACTGATGACTTAATGGGACAGACATTTCAACACGGTGGTAGTTACTGCTAAACAGAATGTATTTCCTTGAAAGAGCTGTTTTTTTCATAAACCTTCTTTTTGATGCTTTGTATAACACATCTTACTCCTCTTGCATTTATTAGCTTCACTTAAAATATCTATTAAACTTTTCTGTGCTCCGAATCATTCACTAGTTTTGCATCTTCTTTCCTTCTCTTTGCAGTAACATAACACTCTATAGGTAAGAGAAACACTACTGTTTCTCTCTTCTGTTGCATTTCCAATGGTGTAATTTTAAAATCCCTTCAGCCCCTCACACTAGGCCTGTCTAAATATCAGTAAACGTTTCTCAGGCTTAACTCTAGGGGAGCCAGTGTATCTACACCCCAAAGAAGCTCTGTCCAGCAATTGCCTAATCCCAGAAACATTTTATTTGGCTGCTGCCAGGCTCCAAACATTAGCACAAAGAAAATCAAGGGAATCCAAACAGCTTGAGAGACGAGGCTGTACAAAAATGCTTTTTTTTTTTTTTTTTTTTCTTTTTCCCCTAAAGGAAGCCCTCACACACAGGCAGAAAGAGTATGTGGTATAATCCAGTTGGTCCCCAATGGGAAGACATGACTCACAGCAGTCCTGTCCCAGGATGTAGGCTCCACTGAAGGAAAGGATGTCTCTCTGTGCTTGTGCCTTCTCCTCTGTACTCTTGGAGAGGAAGTCCCAATGCCTAATGCCAGCTTCTGGATTCACTGCTGGGACCTGAGGTACTTCTAGGGCTCCTGCTACCTTTTTTAGAGCAGCTTTAGTATGCCATCAGTATTTGTAATAAAGCCCATGATATAAGATCTCTCTGTTCTGCAGATGCTTGAGGTAGGTTTTTCAAAACTGTAGTGAGGAGGTACATGCCTTGGAACCACTCTTATGCCCTTCTCAGTAGATACATGCTTTGGAATTTAGTAATGATTTTTTCATCCTAATCAGATTCAGTTCTCTGCAATATTTGCTCATTTCCCTTGAGGAAGCCTTGAGTTTTTGGGCCGAACATTTGCATTTTAAATGGCTTGCTTTTACTCATCTATCTCCAAACCTCAGCATTACACATAACAGATTCTGAAGTATTATTGATAAATGCACTACCTTTCAGATCACCCCTGGAGCTTGAAGAGAAACGGCAGCGATAAACAATTGAAATCAAAGTTGGACAAACAGAACTTGTAAGTGCAACATTTCTGCTGCAGACACAGGCCTTCTATAAGGGTAATTGATAATAGTTGTTAATACCAAGACCTAATTTTTAGAGAAGCAACTTCAGACAATCATGAGAAAATGAGATAAACAATCAGCTCAAACAATAATGATCATCTGTAACATAATTGAAAAATAGCATTTAAGGACTCAGATCTAATGCTTTTCATTAATCAGAGAAAATATAACATTGCAGATGTTACTTATTCAAAGACTGTTGTGTGTGTATACACAGCACATCTCTGAGAGCAGAAGCCAAAATGTCTATGTGTAGAAGAGTCTGACTTTTTTACAGCAGAATTCGTAAGTTCAGACAAGCAGTTTAAAAGCTACTATATAGCTTTGGTGAAATAAATAAAGTATATCTTTCAAATGTTGTGGAAGAACACTTGCAGTTCTCAAAAATCTCACCCAAAAGACAAATTATACAAGAAATAATTGCTATAACTACACTTTCTTGTGGTACTTCTATCTGGGGAAATTCTACAAGGAAATTATGCAGCCCATCTTGGAGACACAAGCAATGCAACACTTACCTGCAGTTTTGGAGCAGGAGGTTGCTTATAATTGAATGAGTTGCCATCTCTTTGTGTCAGTAAAACCCTAAACATGTTTTCTCCAAACTGTGAGCAGTCAAGTGACTGCAGGCTTTGCAAGCAGCCATCAGCTGTAACATGTCCCTGACAGACCAAGCCTGCCTCCTTGAACTAGCCTGGTGGAAACAGTGGTTGTCCTTGCAAGCACAACCCCTCTCCACAATTGCCAGTTTAATACCTAATAGTTTCTCTGCATACCTTTTATGTAGGATTTCAGCTTGGTCTTATCATCTTGCAAGCACCTGAGTTTAATCCTTCTCTGCCCCTTCCCTCTTACTATAAGGGGTCTTTCACCTGCTGTGTCATAGGACCAGATGAGAAAGGCATAAGGGTCATAGGACTAGATGAGAAAGGTGTAAGGCATATGGAAAAACCTAACCATTTCACATTATTTGCTCCCACTTTTGAGATCCTGTCCCAACTCACAGCTTGAGCTCAGGAAAATTTGCTTCTTTCTTTTTGGAAACCAAGTTGCTGGCCCACAGGTCATATATTCTTGTAGGTAGCAGTACAGTATATTTTCTAAGGAGCAGAGATCTGCTACATATTCCCCTTTCTCACACTTACTTTTTCTCACTTGCTCCTTGCTGAAATATGTGGTCACTGATGTGAAACAGAAAATCTGACAGTGCATGATGCTTTCTGGCCATGTGTTTTGTTGTAGGCTGGATGGGTCACCCTGCCTTTGACTGTGGTTGCCTGATATTTCCCATGATACAATCTTCCTCTGAGTGACTTTCAACTCTGCCAAACACCATAGAAATTTTCTATGTTGGGTGCTGGGTAAATTTATATATACACACATATTTATGCAGAAAATAATCTGCCACTTCTAGGAAGGAATATGGAGAAAAACATGGTGTTCTTCCCAGGCTAAAAATTTCTGCTGACCTTTTATTTGGAAAAACATAGGTCATCTCTCCCCTGTCTTGAAATCTGACAGCCTTTATTAATTTGTGGCCTCTGTTCAAGGTTGCACCTTTTATCATCCCTTTGAGATACTCCCCAAAATTGCCATCATGCAAGTCATTGAAAAATTATGGCTCTCAAGAGATCTGTAGGAGTATTTTCAGGCTGAGTGGCCTACAAAAACATCATCTCTTGTGTTCTTTGACCCACTGAATCATGACTTCTTCCCTAGGCTGTGACACAAGAAAGTCCCTCTACCTCAGAACATTCCATAGCTCGGGAACAAGGACATTAGTCTGAGAGGTGTGAGATGGGGTGTAAGCTACTAAGGGAAATAAAGCTCAGACACATCCATTTGTCTATCTATCTATCTATCTATCTGAAAGTAGGCATTTATTTTTCAGCTAAATTTTGAAATAAACTATGGTGTTTCAGATGGAGACAGATGCTCTTGGTGATGGCAGAATTCAACTACAACACTTTCCTGACTGAGTCTCTTATAGAAGGTTGGGACAGACAGCAGTTCCTGTTCTACTGTAGGAGTCAGATGTGTTATGAACTTTTCAGAACTGCTGACTTGTGACCATTCTGTGATAGAAGATGCAACTTTTGGAACTTGGGAGACTTTGCAATAAAAAAAAGCAAAGAACATACAGAGTTTGGAGGTTGGGCTTAGGTCCTTCCTAACTTTTACTTCAAGAACCAGTCTTTGGATGTGGTTGTAAATTTCCTGAAGATTGTCCTTGCATGGAGTTGACACCAGACAGCTTTCCCATCTTGTGGGCCTCTCTGCTTCTCAGTCCTCTGTGATGGAACAACAACTCCACTCTTCCACCAAAGCCATATTCAGTGGAAGACTGTCAGTCTTTTCTATTGCAGAAGTGTGTTGCCCAGGTCATGAACATTCCCCTGCCTCAGCAGTAGGCTGAACCAAGCTCTCACAGGGCAACGGCTTCATGACCATGGATCTATCCCAGATGTTAGCAAGACCCACCCCAGGGTCTTCTTAATATCTATAATGGATTTCTACCATCAGCTCAAAAAGTGATAAAGACCTTTGTGTAAGCACTGTGAGAAGGGTTACCATGAAGTTGGCTGGATGAGAGACCATTGCTGGGTTATCACAGTGGGCTGCTGCAGCTGTTGTGATCCTGCAGTGAGAAATATGATGGCAAAGTTAATGAATAATTCCTTCTTCATGGCAAAGGTTTGAATGACAGTAAGCACTCTGAGAGCACACAGCAACCAGTGCAAAGAAACAAAATAGTAAGTACTTGCTCTTTAGGTCAACAATCTTTTACCTGAATGACAAAATATTTCTCCTGAAAGAACCAGCACATAATCACATAAGAAAAGGTAGAGTGAAACAGTCTAATATTTTGTGTTTCCTAACTTTAGTTATTTGACCTTGCAACTTCAAAGATGTTTCTTTAATATTCTTTAATTCTCTTAGTTCCCAAACACTGTTTTATGTTTCGTTTGTCTTCTGTTGTTCCCACTTCCTAGATGCTGACTTCCTTCCTCAGTTGCTGCACTGAAGCTTCTTGGAGTGTGCACTGTCTTTTCAATTAGTGTCTACGTGGTGTTTAGCACAGCGGGCAACTGAATCTGATCCCAAACACATCATTTATGTACCTCGTTTGGGTCACCTCACATCTGCTCATGTGATTTGTCTGGCCAAATGCATAGGTAGCTTCTGTGCAGTTAGAGACCAATTTGAAAATCAGTCAAGGGGCTAGACAGCACATCAGATATGATGGCTCAAGAGTTCAGAGAAGGCCATAACCCAGAATCACTGCTGCTGAACCACTTTTGGAAAGCTGATCCATTCACTGCTCCATGAAAGACTGTTCCTTGCCAGAGGTTAAAGGGAGAGAATGTTTGCTTACTGGGCGAGATCAGGGAAAAGGAAAAAAGAAAAAAGAAAAAAAGAAAAGCAACCAGTGTCTCATATTGACAGAAAGGACTTAGGCAGTGAAAATGAATTGCAGTGTAAGAAAATTGCCAACATGTTTCACTGCTTGACAGAGTGAATGAAGTATACAAATAAGCCAGTGCCTGGGAAAAAACAAACAAACAAACAAACAAACAAACAAACAAACAAACAGACAAATTCCTGAGAATAACTGCTGTGAAGGTTTTGGCCTGGGATGTGAGAATTTCTTAGATCTTTGTTAGAAACCACATCTTTAGTGATAGGTAAATTTAAAAATGAGCAGAAGAAGTGAAAAACCCCAGAGTCACAGTCATCTACCAAAATGACTGAAGTTTGTGGTAAAGTATTAATATTTTCCAACATGTATTATTTTGAGAATGTGATCTGAAACTCTTTTGGTCTCACTTAGACAAGATTGGAAATGTGTTGGTGATGAATGGAAGAGGAAAGCTGCACAGAGGTTTACCACTTCATGAAATGCTAATAAGATGCTGGTAAGCATTAGTATTTGAATGGGTGTCTGCTATGAAGATCAAGGCAGAGAACATCAACTGAGGAATGACTGAGTGAGCAGGATTTCAAGGAAAGAAGTGAAGATGTGGGACACGTAGGGTTTGGGGCTACAGGGAGATGTGAGATGTTTTCACAAAGAGATGTTTGACCTAGCACCCACTGAAGTGGGTGGAAAAGTTGCTGTTGACTGGTTCCCTTGCCCAGTGGTATAGGCTATAATAAATGTGGTCAGCAGGAGAAGCAAGCCTAATACACAGTGAAACCCAGACAACTGTGAACAGGAGTTGAGGAAACACTAGCAGATCCACAAATAGTATCATTATTGGTAGGTACTAAATACACACCAATAATGTGACATTTCACATTATTGTGAAATAATAAAAATAAGGCAAAGATTTTATCCCTGAACTTTCCACCCATGTGGAGATGAGTTTAGGGCTACAGCACTTCTAATTACTGCTGACACACATTATGAGCCACACAGATGGGCTCTTGGAGGCGTTTTTGGCTTTCACATAGTAATATGGTTGTGATTTTTAACAGCAAGAGCAATGCACTTCAGCGTGAAAAGAGACTGACATATGACTATGAAGTGATGATTTTTTTCCTGATGATTATTTAATCAAACAAGAGAACTGAGTGTGTCAAACAAGTACCAGCAATTTATCAAGAGACAGTTGTAGAAGGAAGCGTTCTCTGAATCATCAGTGTGATAATTACCACTGACATTTCCCCAAGGGGAACTGCATTTTTAATTGTTACAAATATAATCACACTTCTACAGAAAAGTGGGAACAGAATCCTTCAGAGGCCTTTTCTGGAAATAGAAATGTCTAAAGTTCCCATATGGAAACAATTTGTGATAAGAAATTATTGTGCGCACCAGAATAAATATGTCATCACAAAGGTTAACTAAAATACTGGCTACTGTACTCTAATTTCCAGAAGAAAATATATTTAATAAGAATCTCTGGATTAAGTCCTAGCCCTGCAGCTTTTTTAGCTGGGCTGAAGTTGACTTGAGTTTTAATGGTGAGCAGAACAAATTCTCTGATCCTGCTGAGTGAGCAGGAGCAGACTCCAGCCTGTGTGCACAGAGGACATTATCTTCATGACAGCCTAGGGAAGGACTGCTTGAATAAGACTCCAAACACCTCTCAAGACAAATCTTGACTCAGATATTCACAGTGGTTGTGGGCAGCACCCCTCAGGCTGGTCCACAGCACACAGTCAAAGGCTGGCCCTTAACCATTCACAATGCAACTACTCTAAGCTGCTTCTGCAAGGGGCAGATTAGAACCAATCTGATATTTTTTGCTTCTCCTCTGCATCTTGTTGCAAACAAAACCCTCAGTTACTCATATTCCCCATTTCAATATATCAGTGTATAAATTGTGGGATTTTTCTTGCCAGGATGCTAGGAGAGTGAAGGTCTTCAGCACAGACATTACATCTTCAGGTGATAAGGCTGGCTATCACTTGTAGCCTGCTGAAATGAACTGACCTAATAAAGTATTTGGCCACTACTTGCCAACTAAAGCATTGCCTGTATTATTTTAGGTAGCAGTGGTGGCCTGAGGATAAGAGATAAGTTTGTAGGAATACATTTTGTATTAACTGGACTAGCTGATATGGATGGAAAAAACCCTGAATTTTTATCAAAGGAGCAAAGTCTTTATTTGGTCAGCTGAAACAATTTACAAAAATCTATTTACAAAAAATTACATCAGGTGTTTTAGGTGTTTTTATATTCTCTGCAAGCACAGATCTGGAGGGTAGGGGAAGGCTATTTACACCCTGCCTAGTAGCACCAAAAAACACAATCACCTTCTTGGACTTCCCAGCCCTTCCACTTCCCTTCCACTTATTCAGGAGCTGTTTGTGTCTCCCTGCATCATGCAGGTAACAGACAGGCTATCTTAACTAAACTGTGATTTATAGAAAGTTGCAGTCTTGCTGTGTCAGATTTAGCTAACAGATGCTGAACATCAGCAGATAATACAATCTGATAAGTGATCTACAGGATTTAGGATTTCAGCCTGCAAATTTATGAGGGGAAAAAACAAACCCAAAACTGTTCAGCTAAGAACTATTTGGTTCTACTCCTTTTTCATTAAGGACCTTAGCCCTTCTTCAATTGAAATCAATGGAAATTCAGCTCTAGGTTAAGCAGACACCACTCAGTAACACTGACAGAGTGATGCCAATTTAGCTTGGGCTGCATTTTTTCTATTAGATTGCCCTTCATAGCTAAAACCAGAAGGGATGTTTATGTCCTGTATAAAAAGAAAACAAAAACAAAAAACCAAAAAAACCCGGATGGCACAAAGAAGTCAAACAAACAGTTAAAAAACCACTAGCTAATCACTTTCTCAAGTGGTTTAAATGGAAGAAATGGTATATTCAGAGCATTGAGTAGTTTAAAAGAGCTCAGTTGACTGATTATAGCAAAAATTTTTGAAAGTTTTATATTATTGAACATGATACAAATTTTTTTTTAAACGCTGAATTTGCACACATTTTTACTCTAATTTTACAATTAGACATGGCATGTGCAAATATTTGATTTGCTATGATTTTTGCAGATATACTTTTTCCATGCAATCATCTTGGAAATTGTGCAAAGAATTTAGGTACATGCAGGAAAAAAACCCAGCAAAACAAATAGAAACAAACCAAACTCAAAAGCAACCCCCTTGAAACCCCCAAACCCAAACAAACCCCAACCCCCCTGCCCTGACCCAGCTATTTCTTTTTATGTGTGTGAATAGGACTTAACCTTCTTGCAGGTCTGTTTTATGATGTTGATTATCACCAGAGTGTCTGCAGTGGTGGATTATACCCATACTGAAAGCTACCCTCTTTTCCTCACCCATCATCTCAGTCATTGCAGTGAAGCCACATGGATATTTCCAAGTCCAACCTTGTGTTTGCTGTGAGTCTACAGCAGGCATTGGCTTGTGCTAGCAGTGACTGGGGTTTCCAGACCAAGCACTTCACAGGTCAAAGTGTTCTGACCAGGTGAATTCATCCTGCTATAGCCAAGTCCTTCTGCTAATGGAAAGGTTACAGCTTTCAAAATAGGTATTCAAAATGAGGCCAGCATTTCAAAGGGCTCACTGTATGCAAAGGTATAGAGGTGATGTTAAGTCTATGCAGTAATGCATGTTACTTACATTTCACAAACTACTAAAAGCACAAGGTACTTTCAATTACAGAAATACTTTTACAATGATAAAGCCTTGCAACAACAATAAAAATTTAAAAAATAAAACACCAGAATTCCTGAAGAATTTACCAGGAATACGCTTACTTTAGACTAAAAATAAATTCCAACTTCATACAACAACTTTTTCCTCAGTGTCTCAAGATCTTGCTTACAGTATAAAGTTGGAAAGCTATGAGATCATTCTCCTATAGAAAAAAAAAATCACTAAGTACTTCATTATGTCAGTTAATTTGACTGATTGCTCTTGATGTGATTTGACATATTAGAGAAGTGTGATTCATGAGCTAAGAGGGAAGGACTTTTTAGCAATTTGTTTCCAATTTATAATGTGACATCAGTGCTTCTTGAAATCTAATCCCATGTACAGTAGGCAACCCATTTTCTAAAGCTCCATCTATATTTATATTGTTCCAGCTAATATTCCTTAGTAAGCCTTTAGACTTCGGCCTGCTTAAGATTAAAACTTTCTTTTTTTTAAATTATGAACATTTATCTTTCATCAGAGAAGATAAGTGCACCTTAGGAGAGACATGAGAGAAAGATTTGTGAGACTTAACAGATTTGTACAAGAGAATCATGACAGGTATTTCATAATGGAAAAATCCTCAGAAAGATAATTCTTTTGCACGCAGATGAGTTTGCTACCTTAGCAGATGTTCACCTTTTAAATAAAAATAAGCTTTTAAGAGATCCTCTGAAATGTCACAATTATCCCCATTACTAAAAGATATCTTGATTTACACTATTACAGTGGTTGAAACATTCCTAAACAATAGGTTTCAAAAGCTGTACCTTACCTGACCTGCAAGACATTTAATTAATTCCATATTTTCATTGTAGACACTGCAATTAAAATAATTCTTGACTACCTCATGGAATTTTAAACATTTTCAAGAAATGAAATCAATACAAGATAGTGTGTGTGGAACTCTGCAACTTGGTCTCCCAGCTGTGCAATAAATTGCTTGGAGAAACAATTAGTGTAGAGTCATTTGTTAGAGAATGAACCAAAAATGTATCTAAAAATGCCAGTACTAAATGTGCCGACAATTAAGAGCAAATTACTTAGCAAAGATGCCATGTGTTCATATGTTGCTTCAGCTACATGCATTTGATGTCTAGCACCACATTTTTGTTTAAGACATAATTGCACATTTTGTTCAATTTTGTGTCTGTACTAAAATAAGGTGATATGATGCCAACACTTTTTAGGCAGGACTCCCTAGTGACTCCAGTTATCACCATACCTTTTTATTTCAAGGGCAAAAAAATTTTAATTAAATGTGATTCAGGCCTTTCTCATTCATGTTGATTATTTTTCCCTTGCCCCACAGAAAGTTTTATAGGGCAGCAGAATGTGAAACAGAAATGACTTAATGTGGAAATGATGTTACATGAAAAGATCTCTCAGGGGAAGCTGTAAGGCTGTCATTGCCCAGTCAACTAAAAACTAGATGAGACAAAGCATTTAGTAACCCTTTGCAGAAGACATTCCTGCATTGGTTGGGACTTTTAGGATGACCTACTGGCTCTGAAGCTCACACAATCTACTCAGCAAACTAATTTGTGGTGAATAATTTATTACACATTTCAATAAAAGCACCTAGACAGACACACAAAATTTGGCTTGACAGTGCAGACAAATCACTTTCTTTCCCCCGACCATACAAAGAAAATTTGATAGTATTTAAATTTACATTTTTCAGTTGTGCTTGAGTCAGGACACTGACTGACCCCTTCCCCTTAAATAAGGACATAATGTATCTCTATAACTGAAATCGTTTATTTCTTTGAAGTATCAGGAACAGATAGCACACTGAGAGAGGCCATTGGCAATGTTTCACCATCAATGTTTTACAAGATACAGCTTTATTCTCCCAGAGACTGCTAAGAGCAAGGTGTTCCCACTTACCTGCATCATGGTATGACTTAATTGCACTTCAGAATGAAGCTGAAATGAAGATAAAATATGGAGATGCAAAGGAAGAACAAAAATAAAGCACAATATTCATACAAAGTTAATATAAATCCAAAACTGTGACCTAACTTTCCAAGCAATGCTACACTAGAAACACATCCTTCAAATCAAGAAAACTATTTGTAGAACAATAAATCTGTTGCACTTTAGTCACATTTCAGTCTTCTTTCAAGACAGCTTAATTCACTCCTTCTGTATTGGTCTTGAATTTTCTTGCTCTTGAGTCTGGTATTCCGTTTCCCTTGGCCAAGAAGGACTAGGTTAGAGAATACCCAGGTAAACTTGACATCCACAAGTCCATGGACTCTGACAAGATGCATCCAGGAGTGTTGGGAGAACTGACAGACAACACAGCTAGGCTGCTCACAGTCATCTTTGAAACGTCATAACGACCAGGAGAGGCTCCTAAGGACGAGAAGAAAGCAAATGTTACTCCAGTCTTCAAAAATGACAAGAATGAGGACTCAGGAAACTACTGTGGAGTCAGCCTCACCTCAGTCCCTGGAAAGGTGATGGAATGCCTTAGCCTGTAGTCCATCTCTATCCACATGAATGACAAGAGGATGATCAGGAGTAGTCAGTATGGATTCACTGAAGGTAAATCATGCTTGACCAATCTGATTACCTTCTATGATGAGGCAAATACTTGGATGGATGAAGGGAGAGAAGTGGATATTGTCTACCTTGACTTCAGCAAGGCTAAGATGACCCTGCTTAAGCAGGGTGCTTGGACACTAAGACCCACAGTAGTCCCTTCCAACCTTACCAGTTCTGTGATTCTCTGTGATTCTGTTTTGGATAACAATCAGTAAAAACTACTGTGTCATGCACATAAGACTGTTGTGACTTAATAGCACTTCACAGTTAAAAAAGCAGGGAAGAGATATTTTTTAGCACTTATAGCTGAGAAACAACTTCTCTTTGACAATAATTTTTTTGTAGATGCTAAATTATCGGGGTTTTTTAATGGCAAATCTGGACAGTGGGCTGGGAATTTGTTAAAAAGGATCCAGACAAACACACACTTCCAGCACTGGTGACAAATCTCTGAGGTTTTTTTGCTTCAAATTATGTCCAGATAAAAACATTTCTATTGTTCATATTGAATAAGTATATTGTACATAAATCTATCTAAAAATTTGTAAATATCATGCATTTATAGAGAACATCAAGAATATCCTTACCTTCTGTTATTAATTTATTCTGTATTGGTAGGTCATACCATATCTTCAGATAAGATTGATTGGTAACATTATCCATAAGAGAGTTAAACCAGTTTATCACAGAATAGATCAGTTTCTTCGCACTCACAGCTTTTCATGTCAGATTTTAGAAGCTTCCAAGATTTTTACCACTCTGAAAGAAATATAAGTGTTTATCCTTATATTCATAAAGTCTGGAATTTCCAGAACTCTTGGAAGAATAAGGAATAATGTCTTGTAGATATGCTAGTTCACTCCAGTCCTCTTTCCTAATAGACTTGCATTTTGGACAGTGAAACAGAGGAGTGTGGTGAGAAAAGGGGATAACTAAACTTCCTTTATCTCTGAAATTTTTTTTTCTGGCTAAAAAGTTGGCAAATTTAAAGTCAATGAATACAGTTAGCCTTCGCCTCCCAACTACAAAAACATCTTCTGTCCTGTTAATCCCCTCCAACCAGCACTACAATCTGCTTTTCTGCAAGGAAGTAATCTTATCTAAGTTTTCTATTTCCCATATAATGGAGACCTCTTTGACTCCTTGATTTTTTTCTTGCCACCCTTCCCTTTCAATTTACTAACTTCAAGAGCACTCATCTTTCTTGGAATTTATTGCCCTTTCATTATCTCCTTTGAGCAGTTTTCATTTTTCCATTTCCCTTTCCCTGAGGACATAAGCATGCTCAGGAACATTACTATTCCTGAACCTATAGCTGCAGCTGTCTGTGTTCATACTTTCTACTCCAGAAGTTCTCTTTCTTTGAGCAGCCTTATGACCACTCCATATCTTTAAACTCTTGGTCATTTTGAAGTCTTCCTTTCTTACTAATTGTTTTCAAAGCTATCTGCTTTTCACCCTCTCCTGTCCTAGTTAATTTTGCATTCAGCCTTACTAGACTCTTCCTTTCTCTTTTCCCTGTTCTTTCCAAAATATCTTCTGGCAAATATCCTATTCTGGGAATCCACAACAGGCAAATTATTTCTTCTTTCCGTTGTCTATTGTCTTCCTTTCAAACCCCAAGTAAGCTTCCAACTCTTCATTCAAGTTTCGAAAGACCCTATCCCCATCTTTACTCATGTTTAACCTCAAACTCCTCTTTTGTCAATTTATCCCATTGCACTTAGTGTTAACAGAGAAAGATTTGACCAAACCTTCCTTATCTTTCTTTCCTTCTTTGTGAGTGCAAGTATTCTGACACATTTTCCAATGCAGGGAACACCTTCCTCTTGCCAGACTCCTCATTCTCTATTCTTGTTCAAGTTCTTTTATTTTTCTCTTTGAAGGATCATTTATTTCTTCTTGGCCAGCAGTCTATGAATTCTGTCTCCCTGGGCAACTGTCTTCGATTTTATACATGTATTAAAATAAACCAATTTCGGCATGGCTACATTCAAATGTGATCCAGATTTGCCATTTATTACTTTTTCTATTGAAAAATATTTTTCTGTGATAGCTGGCCAATTAACTTTTTCTCCTATTGAAAATTGTGTATATTTAAGCTTCCTCTGTTTATTGAAGAAAATATTAAGAGCTGTTTTGATTGTGATCTATGAATGAGCATGGGTATTTTAATAGAGGTGAGCACTTTAGACCATAGGATATGGTGATATTTGACATCTAGAAGCTGAATATATAAAAATTAAGATGGGAGGTACAATTCAGTCTTTAAAGAGTAACTAGCCTATGTAATACCTTTATTAGGAATAAAACAAATTTATTTAAAACTTTCAAACCAACACTGATTTATGTTCTAAAAGTACCTAATTCAGACAGAAATTCTGAGCTTAACACAGGGATTCCTAGATGGGTCATAATAGACCAGTCAAGATGACCATAATCCCTAAAGTCTGTAGGCAAAGGCTTGGTCCCATTCAAGTAATTGAAAACATCCCTTATTTCACTAGGGTCAAGGGTTTAACCTGGGCATGTATGAAAAATAGGACAAGTGGTGGGAAGACAACACCCAGACCCTCCTCTGCCCTTCAGTTCTCATGGCTCATTGTGGAGGCTCATGCCATTAACAGTTTCACTTGGTTTTCACTAGTACTGATTTATCAAGTGAAATGATGGCTGTAAATATTTTAAATTGCACACCATTTTCTTGCCTTGAAGAATAGGAATAGGGTATGAAGCAATTTTATTTTTGTTTAAAAACATTTTTATTTTGTTTGTCAGGTTAGATTTCCTGAGAGGTTTCATCATGTGAAACAAACCTTTCAATTCTTTCATACTGCAGCAAAATTTTAAGTAGTGTTCTGGCCTTCCCATGAGGCCAGAAACATATTTTTGACTGCAATAACCCTGCATTGAAAGTCTACTGCCTGCCAACTCTGAAAACTAAAATTCTCTACATAGGAGCCCAGGCTTCTTGCCACAATCTTGCCTTGAAGTGTTTGCTTCAAGAGGCTCTTGTTTTCCACCACATCAGTGGGCAGAATACTCTTGAGTTTTTGGCCTCTTTGCTTGCACCTACCAAATTCAAAGTAGGTTGGACTTTGGGAGTAGACATATGCAAATCCAGAGGGAGGGCTGAGGAGGAGTTATTTTTATTTTAGAAACTAAAATACCTCTGAGGACCTGTGCCTTTTGTTCTGGGAACTTAGCTAAAAACACTGGCCAACTAATTTAATGTACATCTCTTTAAATAGCCATCAGACAGTAGCATCATGGATGGTTATCATTAAAAAGAAAAGTAGACAATGAATGCTCTACTGAGAAAAGTGTTTGAATTATTTTAATAAATTATGCAGGTTTTTTTAATGTAGGTGATCATCTGGCAAAGGTTAGGCTGAGCCCATCACTCATCTCACTTGTGACCTGTCAAGCACATTAAAATACAAACATCTACTAGTAAGAAGCTAATGCCTTAGACTACAGCATCTCCTCACCTTCCTGCTACTCTGAAGTTCCCAAATGAAATACCAGGTCATTTTCAATAATGACCACACAATCAAACAATCAACTATAATTAAAACAAGAGATTAATCATTTTTGCCTGCGTCTGCACTCCTGTTTGCACACTGTCCACATGCCACTATATAATTAAGCACCTAACTGCCAAACTCTCTTTCTGAATCCAGCATTTCTCTCTTTATCTCTCACTCCCATCCATCCTGACTTGCATGTTAATATCAGGTTGGAAAATGGCAGAGAACCAGGAGCTGTCCCCACAGAAACCAACAGCAAAACTCACACTGGCTCCAAAGCTTACTTCCCCCATGTGTGCATGTTTACCTGCTCATGGCTTCACAGTAAAGATATTTTCCCTAAAAACTTAATTATGTCTAATTTAAAGGAAAAACCCCACAACCCATAAAATGGTCTTTGTTGCATATCAGCACATCCTCCTCTCTTTAAGAAAAAATTAAGATTGATCCTGAAACTGTCAAATCTCATGCAGAATAACAGCGTCTAATGCTTAAAGCTGGCTTATGAAATGTGAAAGGACAGATAAACTGTCTTTTCCCCTGGGCTGTCTCTTTTTCTTTTCCTTTCCTTTTCAAATGACCCTCCCCAAATAATAGAACAGTGGTTTATGTTTCAAATGTACCATATGGCATGACGTGAGTGCAGTTTAATTACACATTAGCATATTCTTACAACAAGGATTGGCTGTTTAAAGCAGCTGGACAAAACAGGAATTAAAAAAAAATTGAATCAACACTTTTGGAGTAAATCTGTTTTAGTCATTATGACTATTTATTGAAACTGTAACTGTGTGATGATCTCACAAAACTTTGAGAGTGTGAGATTGTGAAATAGCAAGAAAAACTAGGTCACCCTTTTTCTGGCTGGGATTTTAACTGTTGTATTAAGGACCACTGAAATAAATGAATGACAGCAACTCACAGCTCCCTATGATTACCTGATTTTCACTCTTCCTTCAAATTTTGAGGTAAAAAATAAGTAAAACTAATGATAAGGTCAATATTCCTTTAAATTGAAAAGTGGTGAATTTGCTGGTCAGGATTTACCCTGCTTTCTGTCTCATTAAGAATGTTTCTTTACTGATATATTTAACCATCCTTGTGCTGTCCTCAGCACTTGTGGATGATCAATGGCATCATTTGGTGTCTTAAGAAGAAGGAAGCAATTAGCAGCAAATTTATATGAAAGATTTCTCTGAACATGAACCCTCTCCCTACACTCTGCCTTCTCTCCTATTATTTCCTCTACTGTTGCCAAAGCATCACATTTTAAAATACCTTTTAAACAAAACAAACTAAAAAATACCTACACAGAGTGTGCATATCACCTACTGCCTTCAGATGGTGCTGGGAACATGTTTGTATTTGCTGACTAAAAAACCAGTTTTGGATATTTTTGCAAATGTTTAGACATGAGTTTCATGGAATTGCTTGTGCTGATAATTGCTCACACAAGTAATTGTTTGCAGGCTCAGACCCAACATTTGTTAAGTGGTCCAGATCTTCCCTGTACTGACATTTCAACTCCCCAGTGTTCAATGAAGTAGGGGCATTCTCCAAACATGCTCCTGCAATCCTTTATCAGTGTTATTTTCCTCACAGTTTGTTTTGAATTGTTTTTATTTTACTTCCCATGGGTAAAATTCTTGGTTCTCTATGGTCTGGATAAAGCCTATGTACCCCTGAAGCCTACAGAAGAGGGATTATGTGGAATTCATACTGTGCAGTGGCCGGGTGCTGGCTCCATGCACACGGATGAATGGCATCCATGTCAAATTTTTAATCTCCCCAGAATGCTTGCTATAGTGATAAAGATGACTCATGTTTCATGGAGACTGGTGGACAAGCAACATCTGACCAGGCTTTTCCCATCATTTGTTGCAGCCACTGTAGGACTGAAGGCTATCTCTGGAGAATTTTTTAAAAATATAAAAGGAACATTCAAGAGTTTGTCAGTTAAACGTATATCTAATCCAATTTGTGGGATAATTTCCATTTTAAGCCTGATTTTAGCCTTGGTTAATTTTCTCTAAGCAAAATAAAAGCTGCATTTTTGCATGAGATGTACAAAAATAATACACTTTCCACTGGTCAGCTGTGTGGGAAGAAGAGCACTGCTGCTGGAAAGAGTGGTGAGGTCAGGAATAGCCAGCCATTTTATTGTGATCTCTCTGACAGATGATCTTGGTCCTCGTTACAGGAATTCACCATTCAGAAATTGTTCTCTCAGTCCTCCATCCCCAAACCAAAGTGCAAATCATTACTCTCCATGTGCAGAAGTCTCCTTGAGAGTGATTTTCTCTTCTTGCTGTATGGACTTGGGGGTGCCATACTTTCACATGTCCATGCATGGGCATGATGAGCAGGGTCAAGGCAGTTTGTTAGGAAGGGATGGAGCTGATCTGAAACCACAGGACCAAGGCTCAGCCTCTGCTGGCAGAGAAAGCAGGGAAGGGGGAAGAACCTCCTGAAAGGTGAGAAGGCATGAGGGCACAGCTTGCATGGGAAAGGACTGGGTGCTTTGAGTTATATTAAGAACAGAGCTAGAAAGGTGGTGGCAGCAAATAATGTAGGAAAAAATGATGGAAAAACTTGCTGAGTGGCAAAGAAACAAGGATGGGCAACAAGAGAGATGGAGTGTGACTGTAAGTAATGTAAGAAAAGGAAGAAAAAGTGCAGGGAGGTGGAAAAGGGAAAGCTATCTTTGGATTGGGAAGATCTGTTCTCGTACAGGCTCAAGAGCAGCTGCACAGTGATGCCAGCCTCCAGTCCCATCCTCTGGCCACAGCTGTGTGACATTGACAAACCTCCCTATTCTTTTAGGTGCTCACCACCAAAATTGCTAAGGTGTATGAGCAAACAAGTGTATTCCCTCTCCTCCTTCACACCAGAGAAGAGGAAACTATTTTGTACACTGATTTATTCAGGTAGGCCCAAGTGTTGAGGTCAACCAGCTGCATCACTAGCAGTTCAACTAAATGAACTTTTATATCCAGGCAGCTTTGAAAACAGACTGTGCCGTTTGGAATATTCAAAGTTTAAAGAGGGGTTTCAGTTTTGCAGTGTATTTCTGAGACTTTTGCATACAATAGAAGAAATCTCACGAAGTCAATTTTTACTGAAGGACATTAGAGGCAGCTAAATCTGAACCAAAAAATAGAAATCAGAACTAGTCCAGCACTAGTTGATGCATGTCTGAATATTTGCAGAAGATGAAAACTGAAAATCAGGTTTGCTCCCTAAAACAAAGATGAATTTGGGCCTGAAGATTTGGTTTCATCCAGTCTCTTCTAAATGGCTCTTTTGGCGATATAAGTTATTTGGGAAGTACAGAGTTATGGACTGTATTTATAAATTCTGAGCTCTCAAACAAAGCCATAAATGTACATTCCATAGTTCCCAGACAAAAATAAACAGAGCCTGCTATTTCTAATCCATTCCTCCTCTCCCTTGGTGCTGTGCTGATTAGATTGCATATCCTGAGAGGGATGAATTCAGGCTTTTTCAAAGTTCTTTCTTAGAGGTTCATTTGTGATTTAACACAAATGTTTTGTAGATTTGAAAGATATATGGCACAGCTGTTACTTTTGCCTATGACAACTTTTTTTCTGAACTCTTCTGAAGGGAAAAAAATCAACTCACAGCTATCCGTTTGCCATGGAATGCTGAGGCCTTCTTAAAGCTTGAAGAACATCTATTCCAGAGTCTCAGACAGGGGATGATTTTGACTACACTTATCTGACACTAATTCCATGTTTAGAATATTGAGGGTTGGTATGTTTTTATCTTCTCTTTTAAAAAAATAAAATACATTTCCTGGGTCAAAATGAAGTATATTGTAATGAATTCTGATAAGCTTAGAGTAGCTAAATAAATTTTAAGACTTTACAAGTAATTCAAGTCTCAGTGTTTCAAATAAAACAACATAAGAATTTGTTTCCTCAAAAATAAATTCCTTGTGTGATTTAGCTGAACCCATTTTACTGGCAACTGTCCATATTTTCCCCTTGGATGTTACATTTGTGCTTCAAAACCAAGTGGCTAACACCAGGTTCTCTGGCTTTCTCTTTGTACTGCTGTCAGCCTATTCACATGTAAAACAGCACCCCACTGCTTAATCCCTAATCTACATTGAAATCCAGAGTAGTCGTTTCAGGTTTGATGTTTATGGCTCATCTTTACCTCGGAAAGGCTGTGGGTGGTACCTCCACAGCCCCCTTCCTCTCAGTAGACCACTCTAAAAGATTAGTACATTAGTGACCAGAGAAGTTTTATAAAGGCCAGTGTTTCTGGCAAGTGCTCCTCTGCCATCAGTTATCTGCCTAACCCAAAGAAAACATGGGCATTTTAGCTTTTCCTGTTGAGCACCAATACAGGCTAGATTGAAGGACAAAAGCATGCCACAATAGCAAATCCCATTAAGCAATATATAGATTCAGAAAATTGAGTATGCTATGGAAGTGAAAATAGCCTGAGGCTAATATGTAATGTATACAGAGACTTCCATCTCTGTTTATTCCACACTTCCTGTCTGTGATTAGACCTTCAGGGCCAAAAAATGTCAGAATTCAGTGACATTTCAAAACATGCATTGGTAATAGAAGAGCATCACTGTTGTGCTGTAATCACACAAACCCCTGATCATTACAAGCACAGGAAATTCGTGGTTAAATTGTGCTTCAAAGCAACACAAACACATAAAGGTGGGGAAATAATAGGTCTAAGTAACAGCTCTGCCCTTTCCTACCAGTATCATGATGGCAAAGAGAAAGTTAGGAGGAAGACAGATTTGTGTTTTCAGTGCCAGATAGATTAAACTGATTTGCAATGACATTTCTTAGGACACCTCTCTTGTAAGGAGAAGAATGACAGGTTTTGGTATTTAACAGCCACATTCACAGGAATGTCATGAAATATTAACCTGATGCTATTGTCTCTTCTGGAATCATAGCAGTTAGCTTATGTAATAATTGATAACAAGTTTCCTCCAGATGAAGCCTGTTCTGATGATTTATATTAATTTGAATTGTATTAGAAGTTTAAGATTTAAGGTTTCTTCATTATTCTGTTGTTATCACCTTCTAGACTAAAAAAACCCTACAAGTATTCAAGCATTTTTCTCATCTATTTCACTGTCTATTAGCAACTGATTAAAAGATTTGTTGAAAATGACAACAAAAACATCCCCCTGCTAGTCTGATGATACTACAAATTGAAGGAGATCAACATGTGAGCTTCACTCTGAACAGGAGGGCATAGATCCTTTTTTGCATGATATACCTACATCCTGCCTTACTGAAGGCAGTAACTACTCCAGACTATTTCTTCTTTGCCTGGGGTGATATTTTTCCTCATTCTCTTAGACCTTGTTGTATATTGTGGAAATACCACTTCCTCTCAGAGTAAAGGATTTTTTTTTTTTATTTTTTTTTTTTTTTTTGTCAGGAAACTCAAAGCAGAGGGAGTATCATGTTGTATTGAGTATCACACAAGTATTGGTATTTTTGGTGAGGCCTCTACTCTGTTGGTAGCCTGTATCATTCTTTTTCTGATGTCTCCTTTCCACTGTGAGGGTGACTGAGCATTGGCATGGTTTGCTCAGCCAGGTTGTGGCATCCCCTGTCCTTGGAAAGCTGTCTGTATGTGGTTCTGGGCAAATGGCTGTGGGTGGCCCTGCTTGAGCAGGGAGCTGGACCAGACAAACTCCTGGGGTGCCTTCGAACGTCAGTCATTACACAAGAAGATTTTGGCACGGGTGTACTTTGTGCTTATTTTATGTTGGTATAAGTTAAGATTTCAATCCTGCCTTATGAAATCACCTTAGTTTTGAGGATAAACAATAATTTTCATCAAAAAGTTATGTTATTTTCTAAATTAGATGTTGAGATTTTTTTTTTGTTTAAATGATCGATATCAAAATTAAAGAATAAATATGAAGTTACAGCAAATCTCATATACAGAGAGTGTGGATACATGAGACCTCAAAAATTTTACACAAGCAACACTTTTGTTTTCCATCTTTGAGTGCTGTTGGGTTAAAGCTCATGAAATGCAATGGAATCATGCATATCATTCACACCAGGGTAGATGTTGGCAGCAAGATCCACTCCAGTAAATCATCTGAATGTCTTTTATGTCTCTGATAGCTCGAAAAGAGTCACTGTAGTGTTGCAAACAGTGGACTCACAGAAAATCAGATTCTGGACCTTAGGTCAGCTTTTCTGGGTAAATAAGAAAACTCTAAGAAAAAAATGATAATCACTTATGTGGGACTAGAACATGAAAAAGTCTGGACTACATGGACACCAAGGGACTTGATTTCAGCCAATCTTAGCTTGTTCCATCATTTCTTTCAGGTGTTTCCCTTACTGCACTCTAACTGACATAGCCAAATGCTGAAAGAACAGTTCACACAGCTCAAAAAGAGTCTTGTTCTTTCTTCACAAGCTAGAGGACAAACTGAATAATTGTAGAGGCTTAATCCTGTGGAACTCTATTAGATTTCAGCATTAGGAAATAGCTTAGGAAAATTTCCATACTGACATGTGAATAGTGCAAGAGCATGAGTTTTATTAATTCAACCTAATTACATTATTCACCCTTTATCTATGCAGCAAGTCAAAATCACTTTTATGCTCCACAAAGGCAAGAATCATAATAAAAACCAAATATTAGAGGTGTTGTTTGACAAGATGCAGCTTATGACAGAAAATGGTTTCCTTTCCTTAAAAAGAATGTCATTGTGACCATGTTCACTGATGATTAATTGTAACCACTGTGTTTTGTTTAATTCCCTCTAGATAGGTTGATTGGATTTCTGCTCTCTGCATTTCTGTGTGAATGTGTTTTTTACTGGACCTCTCACTCAAATATGAATGCTGAAAATCTTGTATGGATCTGTTTGGAAATGGTAGCTAGGTTTGTTGAAATGCAGAACATCACCCAGCTGGCATGGTGAAAGCAAACGACACTCAAGCTTCAGAGCTTTTGAGAATATGCTTGAAAACCATTTCCTTTACATTTTTTAATGCTTCACAGCATTGCCTCTAATCATAACTAACACTTACTTTGTGCCTAATGGTGCAAATATCATGTATGATGGCATTTTATCTGAGGTGGCATAAAAACACTGCAAGAAATCATTAGAGAAAATGCTAAGCAAATGTGAAAAATCAGCAAAGTTTAAAACGAAATGTTCTCTCTTGATTTCATACATTCCTGGCATAATAATACTGTAACATATCATTATCATTAGTTGTGCTGCTTGAATTAAGGCTATATAAACCAGTTGGGTATACCCTTGTGTTATAAGGCGTTCTTGGCAGTCTGACTCCACCACAGCTGTTTTAGCCGCACTTTTATAAGAAGCCCTGGAATGAAAAACAATATATCTAACCACCAGTTTGACCTTTCTTCATTTTGGGTATGGGTTTGCTACATAAAAACATGGAGAGAAAATTTGCATTTCCACAGCTCTCCAAAGAGAGGCCAGAAACAGTAAGAAATACACAAGCAGCAAAAGATGATCCAGAGGCTGCCTGTAAGGAGCTGAAACCAACTTTCAAAAGCTGTCTCCAGTAGCTGGGTTGCAGTCAAATCGGCAGTTCTAGTTGGGAATAAAAATATTTAGTTGTGATGTTTGTAACTTTTTTCCTAGTTCCAAATAGTGCTGAACTCTAACTTTGAGATCAACGTAGTTGCAGACAGCAGCGGCCACCTATCTCTGCGCATCGAGTAATCTGTTATATATATATATTCCTTATACACATATATATATTTTATATATATATATGTGTGTGTGTGTATATATATATTTATATATATATATATATAAAAATCTATTTCAGCCTTTGAAAACCATGACGGAAACAAAAATGTATAGGCTGGGTTGTATTTTCCCCTCTTCTCTTTCCCCTTTTCTCCCATCAAAAGAATTATGAATTTTTGCTTGTGTTCACCGTGCTATTTCATTCTGTTCAGACATTCCATAAAACAGGCATAGGCAGCTGAGATACTTTGACTCCAGAGCTAAAATTCGTATCTTCTGACTGTGATGCATATTCCATTCCAACATAAGCATTACAAATTCAGTTTCACTTGTTTTATACAAATTTAATAGAGTTGTAAAGATAGAAAGGTGTACGTTACTAGGACCCTCCATTCCCAACCAAACAATCCTAACACCTCAACCAATACCATGCTTTCAAAATTGGAGATGCTACATTGCAGGCATTGTCAACGTGTCAGAAAGACCCTCTTCTGAGGATTGCCACTTATTTCCATTCAGATAAAAATGTTTAGAACACACTCAGGGTACCAATATTTCCCATCACTCTCCCACACAGAGGGACTGGGCATGTGTGATAATGCTCACCATATATCACATATACTTTTACACTGATGAGATGCCAGAGCCAGCTAGCTCTCCCACAGCACCATGCTGGGAGTGGGACACTCTTTAGGAGCAGGATGACCCAAGGAGTGGCTTAGAGCTTAAGCTCTACAGCAATAGTTAGCTACAAGAGGTGAGGTAGAGGCAAAGGAAGAGAGGGAAGTCTTCAGCAAAGGTTCCACTGAAAGCCTTACCAGCCAAAATGTCCAGGGACTGAAGACCCCAAACAGAGCGGTGTACTGGCTTATAAGCTAGGGAGGTGTAAGGGGTGGGACAAACTTTTAACCAACCAAGGGAGGAGTGAAAGGTGGGGTAACATTTTACAATCCAATGGGGAAAATAGTAGGAGGAGAATAGGTCACATGGGCCAATACAGTGTGGAAGATTAGGGGATTTCCAAATGGGTGGTCCAGGCAGGGGGCTGGCATAAGGGAGGATTGACAACTGGGTAAAATGACAGGCAGAGAACATTCCAGAACAAGGGGTGAGGTCAACGTAAGATTGACATCAGTCTAGGAGGGATGAACCAACAACACAGGGAGGTTACAGACCAAACCATTAAACACAAACACACCGCAACTTTACATCACTCAAAGTAACTCTAAGTTTGGTGCAGGATCTCTGAGGCAAAACTGCATTATTATGTTTCAAAAGAGTTTGCTCCCTTTCAGGGCATCTGCTGCCCTTACTGGACATGAGATGCTGATTGTGGCCTCTGCGCACCAGACTGACGGGACGGGGGCAATGATCCGCCTGCCAAACCCCACAGCTCCAGTGGAAACATGGACACAGCAAAAGTCATTCATTCCATGTCTGTGTACATCGGTGTATTTCTTAGTTTTAATTTCTCTTCCACAGCGCCAAACTTCATGGAGGAGAGAGAGTTGAAGAAAGCCCAGCTGGAAAACCCTTGAAATGTTTTAAAATGGATTTAAATGGCAGCTGTAGTCTATGTGAGGCAAGAGGATGTTCAGAAGAAGCAGGGCCCTACTGAAAACCTCTGTGTGTTTCGCAGGGGAATTTTATATCAAACAACAAAATAATTTTCTTTTTGTGGTAACAATATCCATTACAAAGTTTTGTAATGGAGGGGTCAAGCACGAGAAGACAGAGAGGAAACTGAACCTCCAAATACATTTCCTTTCTGCACACTTTCTGCCGAACTGAATTTTAATTTTATATAGAAAATACTAGCATCATATCTATATTTTATTATATTCCCAGGCATTCTCTCAGAAGAAAAACCAACAGCACAATGCAAATTTTTATGCACCTAAGTGATATGTGCTCAGAATAGTGATTGGCCCCCTGTGGTATTGGGAAAAAATGAAAATCTTTGCTAATTAGATGCCTTTATAATAAGGAAATTTAATGGTTACTGTTATGCAATCAAGAATGAGAATTTCTTCCATTACAAAGAGCTGTTCTTCACTACTATGCCAGAGAAACCACTAATTTTATTTTCAGATCAATCGTTTGTATGTTGAGTTAATAAATGTGAAATGTTAATGCAGTTTTAAGCAGCAATTTAGGCCTCTGGGTCCTAGTAACATCCCTTCTAATCAGCACACTCTGCAGTGATATATAGGGTTATCTATAGGGACAGATGAATCATGCAATACAGAGAGCTGCTGTTAGCTCTTGTAATGATTCCAAGCTGGACAAGCCTCTCCAAAGAAGAACTGACCATACAAGCTTTTAAAAATATTGTTTGTCTAATAAAATCTGTATAATTGTAAAACTTGTTTTTTCAAGAGGTATAATGCGTATTTATTCTCTGTCTCAGGCCAGTTGAGCTAGTAATGGTTGCAATCAATAAGAAAGTCTTTCATGAGTATGGTTTTCAAATAGACACTTTAAGGGTCTCCAGCTATCAGACCTTCTTACAACTTGTGGGTAATTTACCACAAACATCTTGCAAAAATTACTTAGAGGAATTAACACTAATTTGCACTTGAAGCTTGTGAAAACTCTGCAAGATCAAAGTAAAGAAAAAAAAAATTATCTCTGCATTAGAATGGTAACCAGCAGGTTCGACTTTCGAAGTCCCTTCTTCACAGCCTCTGAAACTACACAAGGAATGGTTGCATGCCAGCTTTCACAAGCAACTCAACATGAAAACATGAGTTTTCCTATGAAAACCAGGCCAGCAACACTGCACTAAAATTTCAGAGAACACATTTGAAAAATTACTCTTAACTGTCTAGTGTGCTGTGCTTGCAAATGGATTCTCTGCCAAGGTATATTTATGGGACACGTGAAAGTCATTGCTATTCTCTTTTTGTTTGTCTTGCCTGATTTAGTTGTTTGGGTTCTCTAACATTTTCCATATGCAAGGAGGAGGCTTTGGCATGAGGCTGTGTGAATGTCTGTAACTCTTCTTGATAGCCAGGCCCATTCTGGGGGCAAACCTTTGGCCTTGTGAAACCTGGGCTAGCAAGTTGTATTCTAGAATATAACTGTGTTGTTGTGTCATAGGGCTGACAAATTTCCTGACTATTCCATGATTCTGTAATGTTTTGTTTTTTTTCTTTGAAGCAGTGAGTCCTAGCACCAAGAGGACCTGGCTTTCCTTTTTAAAAAAAATTACTTTCAAAATGTCTTCTTTGTGAAGGAAACCTTCAAATTATAACTGAAAGGCAAACATGGAGCATAGAGGTTAAGACTCCAAGTTGTTCTTAAATACCCTGATTTCTAAACAAACATACTTTTGGGACTATATAAAATAATAGTGCTGCAGGTTCTAGCAAGCACACTTTTATTGTTAACTTGCTGTTGTTATTTTTATGAACAATCATGTTTCTATCCCAATGGTTATTTTAAACTCATGGTTCAAAGCCAGCCAAGCTGAAGTATGTTCACATTACATTTTGTTTAAACAGTTGGAAACAGTGGTCTGTCTCAAATATACTACATAGATATTATCTAGGATTTCTCATGTAATACCTCTGTAACTTTTTACTGAAAGATGAAAGTAAAAAATGTTGATAAGCTGAAACAAAAGTGTAGATGTTAAACCTTCATGTGTTGCTGCTGAATGTTTCCCCCCTTACTATACTGAAAGAAATATAAAAATGTGTTGCTTCCTCAACACAGAGAACCTGTCTTTGCAGACCTAGAGTAATGATAAAGTCATTTGGCCCATTTCCATTCAAATGTGTTGGACATTCAGTGGGATGATGCACACTTTACTCTGTAGAGAACAGTATGTGATTGTGAATGAACGTGGAAAGAAGTTTTACTGATGTGGGACTTGAGTTTAAATATGAATGGGAAAGTATTTCATCATGATATAAGACAGATGAAAACATCATGATATAGAACAAATTAGTTGAAAACATAGCCCTTCTGAATATTTGCCATTATTTTCCTAACCTGAGTAGCAGGTAAAACAGCTACTAAAGAGAGAGAATCTTCTATATTAAACACAGTGAATATAAAGCATGTGTATGCTAATGTTAGTAAAGTATGTGCAGAGATAGACACTTTCAGATAAATTAAAACAAATTATCTTCCAAGTACAAAGCACTACTGCAAATTCAGTGACAGCTTTGTAAATGAGTAAATTCTAGCATTGCTACCAAAAGGCATATAATTTGCCTATGGGTTATCTATTGCAGAGATTGTTGAGACCTCACAGCAGCTGTAATGAAAGATTCAGTCAGTGATGTAACTTTTCTATCTGATTGACTCTATGAGTTGTCGTGCAGAGTTCAAAGGTCAAATTCAAGACTAGGTGGCAAACCTGAGAAAAATTACCTTTCAGTTTAAGAGTCCAGAAGGAATCCAGCCATTGCAATAGTAATTTAGAACAGCAACATAATATATGTGCCAGTAGGTACATTGATGTTATGCTAAAATACAGACTAATGGCAAATTTTAGAAGAGGGGAGGGAAATCAGTAATACAACTTCCAAATAGCGAAACACTACTGCAAATTATCCATGAAGATCTGAGGCAAATATTGCTTCTCAGCATGGCTGTCCATGCAAGAGAAGTCTTCACATTGAGAAATTATTCTTGGTTACTTACCCACTTAGAAATACCACTAATCTCCAGGAGAGCTGTACAGGAAACTATTCTATTATTCAGTGCCTCAGACTACATCAGTAGTCACTTTGGAGATACTGCTTCTCCTTGTATTTTTCCATACCTAAAAGCAAACTGAAATGTGAGTCCTGGATGAAACCTTGTTGCTTAGCCTGAGTTTCCCCTTAAAAGCCTTAAAACACACCTGCTTCTCACTGTTAACATAGTGATCTAGACACTCTCATTTTAGATAATTTGTATTTTTATTTTGTTTGAGAAAAATGCTTGAATGCAAGTAGGATGCTGGTTAAGTGGACTTCAACCCAAAGTATTTTTTCTGCTTTTACATAAAGACCTAGATACTGACAGAGCTAAATATCAATTAAGCACTGATATATAATTAAATAGAAGAGTAATTGAAAAAAAGAGATTTATTATTTATGAATTATGTAATTTTAATTATGCCTGGACAAGTCCTAATAGTTCCTTTGAAAGCCTAGGCACTTTACACCTGCGGAAATGAGTCTTCAAAATTACTTTCTATAGACCTCTATGTGTAATACTGGCACAGTTGTTCATGGCAGCAATTTGCATTGAATTTTGCAATGTCTGGGTTCAGTAGAGAAGTTTTTGGACCTTGTTTGCATCCTCTGTCAGAGCAAGACATTTGCAATTTGACAACTATAACACTTAACATTATGCTGGGTATAAATAAGTCTGCTGCATGATGAATACTCCTGAGTATCAGTTATAAGTCCTTTTATAAAAAAAAAATCCATAAAAAGAAAATTTTAGAAAAAAAAGGACATCAAGATGCCATTAGACTTGCAGAGCAAAGTTCACTTGTGCGATGATTGATGAAAGCTGGGGATAACTTTTCAGACTACTCTGAAATAACAGGAATCTTAAAGACCAATTGTCAGAAAATTTCAGCTGATTTTTAGACTCAAAGGGATGAAATCTGGGGCCTGGCTGCTAAGGGGTTATCACTTGAGGGGGTATCAAAAGATTTGCTTAACACTTTGTGAAGGAAGTGAGTTTTGACCGCCTTGCAGGACTTAGGCATGCCAATTCTCCATGCAGTGCTGCCAGATCTCTGAGTGACTTCTCCAGCTTCACTGGGCTGTTTGTGAAACTTCTGATCTGCCTCTGCTTACAAATACACAGCCAGAGAGCAGGGAGGAAGGAGCTTCTGCCAGGCAAGGGTCAGGAACAATTGCAAGACACAGCAGGGGGCTAAAGAATGACAAACTAGCTCATATTCCTCATATACCATGTTTTGTTGAGGGTGGACACTCCTTGTTTAGGGAAAAAAAAGGTGTCATTCAACACCCCCCTCTCCTGATGCAGTTACATCTGGGAATCTGTAGCTGCATGACCTGATCACCAGTTTAAAGAAAGTGCTGAGGTTACATTTCTAGACATAATGTTTGAGCAAGAAAGGAAAAATAAATTGGTTCTTTTTCTGCACCTGGAAGGAAAAAGAGACCAACCATTATGACTTGTTTATTATAAAATGTGGTACTCCTTGTTGAGACACACACTGGCAAAAACTTCTTCTGCCCTCTCTCTTGATATGTTTTTAGGAAAATATTTACAATGAAAATGTTGCCTATGCAGTAAAGTGTAATTTCACAACAAGAGCAAAGCTTCAGCAATTACTTTACTGTCAAGTAATTATATGGATTTATATTATCATTTGGCAGGTGGCCTGTTGACCTTCAGCCATTGGGTAGTTCTATGTGTGGTAAAGTGGTCGTCCTTAAAATACACCATTTACCCGCTGAGAATGATATTATACTATTTATGAAACCACATAATTCCAATAGCCAAATTCAGCAAGATTTTATTGCTCTCTCCACCTGTAATTGTGGAGCAGCTGACTCATCAGTTCATAATCATCCCTTACCATTGAATAGATTTGCTAAAACTCTCAGAGTGACTTGTTTTCTCATCATTCCTGTAAGCACTACCACTCGCTCACAATTCTATCAATTTTCTGATCAATATAAGAGTTGTCTCAAAAGATTATAATTAATTATATTCAGATTAATAACAGGGAAACATTCATGCAACGAATTCTTCACTGCCTTGCTGAAAGATGTTTAATTTTTAATAGTATAAATAAAAAAAATGAAAAAAAATTAAATTAATATCTTAAAAATTATGCACATTTTAGCAATCCATTTACCTTTTCTCTATGGTATATTAAAGTAAATATTTATTCAAGGATGGAAACAGTTTCTCCATTTTACCTTATTCACTACCATAGAATGCTCCTTAACAAGCTTTCATCTGCCTAATAACTTTCGCCTTTAAAACTTTTGATGACAAACATAATTCACTGTGGTTTGCAGTGTTTGTTAAGGTTTCAAACATCTGATAAGCCACAAATTTTCCTGTTTGTTCCCTCCCATTTTTCAGTCCAGGGGCAGGGGAGAAATCTTTGCTCTCATGATACCTGAAGCTCTGTATTAATACATGACTGTAGTCAAGTCATGCTTCAGGGTTTTCTTGCAACTGGAATTTGAACTTGGATTTGGATTTTTTTTTTTACTCCTGATTAGGCTCTGGCAACATCTGAGGGGAGGATAGTTGGCAGAAAGGCACAGCAATGTGAGACTCCTTTCTCAGGTGTTTCCCAATATGGAGTGTTATGACTTACACAGAATCAAACCGTTGACCAGAATTGGAGTGAGGGAAGATCTGGCAGGAGCCCCATTTTTTGCAATGTGGAATATAGGTAACCTGTCAGAATAATCTGTTACAGATTCCCTGCCCCACAGCAAGTTGAACTGTTAAATTAAAGAGTGTGGTCACATGTGCAGAGCAGTAAATTATTGCTCTTCAAAGGATAGATGATTGCAGAGTTGACCATAAATACCTCAGACTACCCATTTTCTGCTAATGGCAGTCAATCAATGTATGGCAAACCAGCTGAAATAGTTCAGATTCACCTAAGTCATGGGACTCAATCTGCTGCCAGCTGTACTGAGCTGCCTGGCTCGTGCTCTGAAAAGGTCAGGCTGAACAATGTGAAGGATCCCCCAAGGCCAGGGGCTCTGTGGCTGTGGGGTATTTGTGCAATAGAATTTTAATCTCTCATTTGCACTCGCAAGGGGAGAAAAATAGCATCACAGGGACCCACAAAATGCATGGATCACTCAGTAAATCCAGGATCCAGACTACAAGAACTCTTGACTAGGTCAGAGCAGGTGGTCTCCTTCATGTTGTAGGGGTCTTTCGTAGTAGAGCATGTTGCTGTTGCATAAAACCAGATGATCATGACAGGTATTTGTCACTGTCCTTGAAGTCAGTTATTACTCTGAAGAGAAAGACTTAACTTTTATGATTGTTTTCCAGACTCCTACTACTACAACAATTACTCAAAGCCTTTCTATTATTCTTTCAAAAGCATTGCTGAGAAGATTGTTTTTTTCATATAAGCAGCATTGGCAGAGCATGTAAAAGGGCAGGATTACCAGAGGGTGCTCCTCTCTGTGAATTACTTGGCTTGCCTTTGTCTCTGGATGCAGTGCCTAAAATCAGAGCATTTCCCCTGTCACTGTATTCTGTGTCAAAATAACATCCACAGCCATTATTGTATGTTCCATACTGCTGCATCCTCCATCCCCTACTATCGTTTGCTAAGAGGAAGGTGCTATTTGACTTTTATAATAGTCATGCCTCTATTTATTTGAAAAGCAAATATTTTTTGTTTTATTCCTTTGCAAAAGGACTGTGGTACTGGCCTGTGACATGTTCAGATAATCCAGGAGGAATTTTACTCAATTCATAGCTATATCTGAACTGCTGAGAGGTGCTTTAAGGAAAAAGCCAAAAGATGGAAAATACAGAGATTGGGTCAGATTCTCAGCAAGTAATAATCATCATATCCTCACTGCTTTTGAGTGACTTTGCCCCATCTGAAGGTTTGACCCAACATTAAAAATGTTGGGAAAGACACTTTATTAGTAATCCCAGGTAAATGGAAAGAATGTTCAGAAAAAAAAGAGAAAACCCTTTATTTGACTTCTTCAAAACATTTTTAGGCTTTATTGTTAATAAGATTAAAAAGGAGATGAGCAATAAAGATATTGGAGCTGGGTTTATTATGAGAAAATGTACACTTCAGGGAGAGTGCTCTCCCACCACTTAGTCAGAAAGTTTGTGTACACATCCTTCCATTCACATTTTTTTATTGCTGTTTGCCTAGGAGGAAAAAAAGTCCCTATTAAAAGAATGTGAGCAGAAGTGCATTGCCTCCCCTCTCCAGGTTACTTTTGATGCACAGATTCACATATTTCCCATAAGTATGTAATTTTCTGCCAGTCACGATTGTAGGCCCTTCAGTGTGTGAAACATAATACTTCCCTCGAAAATAAAGAAAGTCATCTGACAAACTGTGTTCCTCCTCTTTTGTGGGTCATTCAGTGACTTTATTTTACTGAGGGAACAAGGGGAAGTTTATAATAGGATCAGTTTTGTTTGCAATTTGTTTCTAATAGATGCCAATAAGCCGGTTAACTAGGCTCTAGTTAATGGAAATTTTATTGTGTTTCCCCCTGCAGTGCACATGACCTTTTCTTACAAGAGTTTGTGATTCTTGAAAACATGTATCTGCTGCCTTGCCTCAGGGTCTGCTTACAACAGCAGGGATGTGACCGTAGGCTCTTCTGAACTTGTTCACCAGCCCTCTGCTTTGACTAGACCAAAATACTTTGATCATCCTGTCAGTGGCAAATTTACAGCAACATACAGGCTTTAGTTCCATCTGTATTTCTCCAAATATAATATCTCCCTCAAGAAATCAATGATAAGCTGTTAAACTAAAGAGCATGGTAACATCCACAGAGCAGTAAATTAATGGTCTTTTGTGGATAGATGGTTACAGATTTCTTCATAAAAAATGGATAAAAGATTACATATCACACAGAGCGAAACTTTTAATAACTCAACATGACTTTTCTTAATGGGTTTTATTCATTTTAATCATTATAGTGTCAATGATGATTATAGTCTTATTAGATTCTGGTGATTGAGGAGACTGTTTATGAGATATTGAAAATCTTAGTCTGTTCGGAAGTGTAGTTGCAGTCTGTGTAGGTTTGATGTGTAACTTCATCTGCAGAAGTAGGGCTTGCCAGAGAGCTTCAATTAATACTCTTACTAAATTGCTCCTGTCTGTAGTGACCTAGGTCACAGATAACTTAAAGATTCCACAACATCAGGTTCTCAAAACAGTAGACCAGCAAGGGCGTAAATCAAAGAAAGCCGAGGAACTAAAAGAGAAAGGAAAAAAAGAGGGGGAGGAGAATCATATGGCAAAAGAAACCAATCTGCTTTCTTCTGTAGTAGCCACATAAGTGTCTGGCCTTAGCTTATCACTCTAGCCTAGGTTTTCCTTCCTTGTTTTGGAGATTTTCACCTAGACTTGGGCATATATGAACACACACAATTAGAGTGACTCTTCATATCACCTAGAGCATGAACAGCCAAAACAAAGCTGCTGCAACAATACTGTGTGATTATCTTTGCTTTCTGAGGGAGAATTGGTATATCACTTTTTAATAACTGTTTTTAAAAATGTATGTCTATGGTAATTAATTTTAATGTTAACAAGAATACACCAGACCACCTTTTTTTTGTTGTTGTTGTGTTTGTTTTTTTTTTTTTTTCCCTCCCTAAAGCAAGGTCAGCAGTTTTCAAATATGTCAAAGGCACTTCAGCCAGAAAGGAAATAAACTTTTCTGTGACCACTGGTGACAAAACAGTGAGTGCTGAGTTTAAATTGCAGCAAAGGAGGTTTAGACTAGGCATCAAGAAAAAAGCAATATAGATGGCTAACAACACAGATATCCAGGGAATGCTGTTGGCCATTTAGGGAAGGTGTGGAAACATTTTCTCTGAAAGTTGTTTAAACTGTCAGGAGAAGAACTAGATAATTTTCAGTCTGGTTTAGTCCTCTTTTTAAAATGGTTTCTGAGATTCTCCTCACTGTTTAAAGGTTTACACTAGTGTAGGTTGTGGGTTTTTGTTTGTTGTTTTTTGTTTGCTTTTTTGTTTGTTTGAGGTTTTTTGGTTTTGTTTTAAATGTGGGTGGTCAGACAATTCCTAATTACTTAGACCAGGTTTGAGTTTTTCAATGTGAGTGTTTCAGGTACTGCATTTTCTTTTTTATCTCTCTAAAGTGTACCAAACATCATGAACTAGCTACCAATATTTACTTTCTTAAATCACTGTATTTGTTACTGAATCACCATATTTACAACAAAGAATTACAATAACAATCTGATCACTATTACACAAATGGATACCAGGAAAACAAACAGGAATAAAAAAGTCTGGTGAAAGTCCTTTGGCTCAGTCAATAGGAATCACAGAGAATGGCTGGAGCTGGAAAGAATTTCTGGTTATCATCTAGTCTGACCCTCTGGATAAAGCAGGTTCACCTGGAGCAGGTTGCACAGGATCATGGTTAGGTAGGTTTTTAATATCTCCAGGAAAGGAGACTCCACAATGTCTTCATGAAGTCATAATTCCATACAGTGGTCATGTGGATCCATTTGCTATTATTAATTCAATCTTTTATAATTCCATTTACACTGCAGAGAAATAATCCAAGATAAAAGTGAATGAGCATTTGCTATATTCTTATAGATACAGCTAGCAGATTATAAAAATACGGATTAAACCCCTACAGATTCTCAGGTTTCTTTTCAGCATGCCAGGTGTCAGTGCATCAAATGGTTCAGAAAATGTCATCCTTAAATTGCTATATTAGGCAACACACATGTACATCATCAAGGTAAGGAAACAGGCCTTCAGAATTAGGGTTTCTACAGCTCATTCACTTTGTTCCTCTTTCTAACTAAGCCTACTGGAAAGGTAACAAATATTTCAAAGGAGGGGGAGAAAGGACAAAACATGTTTGTTTTAAAAATGTCAGGGGATTTTTTAAAATTAATGTGCCAATCACTTAGCAAGCTGCAGGGCAGAGTCAGTAGCTGGGACAATCCAAATAAAGTCCTTTTTCACACTCCTGTTTCAGACAGCTCCCCTTCCTGGGGCAGACTTACTAACTCAGAAATGGGAGACCAAGGCTTAAAATAGTGTCTCTTGCTCAGAGGCAGAAAACTTTCCAACTCTGTGCAGATGAAAATTTGAGAATCAGCCTCTCTCCTTCTTGATGTCTGTATCTGCACCATCTTGTCCTGGACATCTAACCTCATGTCTCTCTTCCTCTCCCTTCTTCACTAATATTTTGCAGAAAGGAGCAAGAAATCTGGCCTTCAGTTTTCCATGCCCTCTAGGGTCTCTGCAAATGGGGCAAACCGATTTTGAGCCTTGGAAGTATTACAAAGCTTCACCTAGATGGGTTTGGGTCTGCCCTGGTGCTTGCCAGACAGCAAGCTACTCCTAAAACACAGGGCTGCTCTCCACTGCCTAGCTCAGGGAGTTGGGGAATGATGCTTTGGTCTGTGGCTCTCCCATTAGCCAGACAGCAAAGCAGACTGCTCCTGGCCCAGATCACCAGTAAATTACTTCCCTCTGGGGTGCTGGGGTAGGGGAGCAGAGGGCTCCACAGGCTCCCTGGCAGCCTGCTCTGCCTGTTGGGCACAGACTGTCGATGTGCAGGGGCCATCCAGGGAGACTTCCAATTACTTATTCCCTGGCATGGATGTGTGGGGCAACCTTGCCCTGGATTAGCAGGAAATATTCAGCAAATATATCGAAAGCACCAAGGCAGAAGCTTGCAAACCACAACTTCTTTATCCTTATGGGAAAGGCTGATAGCATTTAATAGAAAACACATACCTTTCTGAACTTTCATATCAAGTTTCACAGGGATTCCTACAGACCAGGCTTTGCAGGCAGGCGTGGAGATGAGTGTGGCTACAGGACTCTCCAGAGCAGCATGAAAGCCAGCTATCCTCCTAGCTGGCTTTAGTCAACTAAGGAGCTCTCAAGGTTTTGTCTCTATCAAACATGAGACACTACAAACCTGATGTTGTTCCATCAGAAGATCCATTAAATTTCCCTAATGTGAACTAACAGGGTTTGTAAAGGACTTGCAGGTATGCTCAGGTCTGCATGTTACCACCTAGTGACTACTTGGGGTACATTGCAGCACTTTCTGCACATTGTGGAAGTGTATTACTTTGTATTGTAATTGTAGATGTAGATTGTATTATAATGCAAGCAAATACAGGATGATTTATCAGAGTGACTGATCAATGACATTGAATTAATATAGTGTAGTATCAGTAGTAAATTGGGCAATGAAAAAAAGGAAAAAGCCCTGTTTTCTTTAGAGAGATACCAAAAATACCATCTCCAAATATTTGGGCTTTTTGCATTAAGGTCAAGAAGCCTATCCTGTTTCCTGGAATTTGTCTGGTAGGTTCTTTTCCTTTTTTATTGAGGTAATGACTAATTGTTTCTGTTCAGTACCTTTGTCATACCTAATTGCCATTTTATTGTTCCCTAAGGTAAATTTTACTAAGACTTTTAAAAAGCTGAATTTAAAATTACTATTCCTGATTAAAAGTAGGAACTCTAAGTTGCAAAGCCTGTGACAGTCTTATGCTATTTCCTGTGGCTGTATTTTAAGATAATTAAGAGCAGATCTCCTTGTACTGCATCTTTGTAAAGTAACTGCAAGTGTATTAAGGAGCAGGCCTACATGGTAAATATTTATATTTGTTTGAGAAGTGGGAAAGCTTTTCTCAAATGTTTTTCTAAATTCTTGTTCACTGTCAGGTGAAGGCCAGGGACAAGGGGTGTTCCTCAGAGGTTGGCACTGGGACTTGGTGCTATTTTGCTATTTAACATCTTTGTTGTTGAGATTTCCCACAACCTCAGCAACCATGCCAAGAATACCAAGATGTGTGGTGTGGTTGTGGCATTGGAGAGAAGGGATGGCATCCAGAGGGACCCTGACAGGCAGGAGAGGTGGGCATTTGTGAATCTCATGAAGTTCAACAAAGCCAAGCGCCAGGTCCTGCACCTGGAGTGGGGCAATCTCCAGCACAAATACTGGGCAGGGAATCAAGGCTGGGGTCTGGAGAAGGACTTGGGGCAGTTGATTGACAAGAAGGTCAACATGACCCAGCAATGTGCCAGCTGTATCCTGGGCTGCATCAAGGGCAGCATGACCAACAGGACGAGGGAGGGGATTCTCCCCCTCTGCTCTCAGGAGACCCCACTGGAGGGCTGGGTCCAGCTCTGGACCCCCAGCATAACAAAGATGTGGACCTGCTGGGGTGGGTCCAGAGGGCCACAGAGATGATCAGATTCCTGGGTCATCCCTCCTGTGAAGACAGACTGAAAGAGCTGGGGTTTTTCAGCCTAGAGAAGATTGTTCCAGGCCAGGTTGGATGAGGCTTTGAGCAGCCCAGCCTAGTGGAAGGTGTCCCAGCCTATGCCAGATGGGTTAGAGCTACATTATCTGTAAGATACTGTCCAATTCAAACCATTCTATGATTTTATGACTCTGCACCTATACGAATAAATGTTTTTTCATTTGGCTATCACCAGAATTACTTTAAATTCCTTCCCATCAAAAATCAAATCCTGGGATGGTATCATGTCATATAGCAGGGTTTAATCCTACCATCTCTTCTTACTCACCTGAACAAGACTGATACAACTTCTAGTGTGGCTGATAATGGCTCAGAGTGGGATCTCCAATCCTGCACTTGGAAAACATTACCTTCAAACTAAAATCTCAGCTGTTTCTCTGGGCCTGTTGCTGTCAGCATCTTTGAAAATCTGGGCTACTAGCTTTATAAAGATAGTGAGAGATTTTGCATGTTTGAAATTCTTAAACCATGAAAAAGCAGAATGTCAGTAAGTTGTATGGAGTTACTGAGCCTGATTGCTGTGTATGGAACTTTCAGCAAAGGTGAAGAGTCTTACCTTTCATCAGAGATTGCCAGATTTAGTCTATTTCTGCTTTTAATCCAAGGAGTTTGCTTTTCAACCTGGAATCCACAGCTGAGAAAAATAAAGGTACATGAAAGTTTTTGGAAAGACACTACTCAGCCAGTGAAAGAAAGTTGGCTAAAGTATCATATAAAGGAAATATTTTTATCATAATGATTATGATTTTTTTGGCTTTTCTATGATGCCTCTTTTTACAGGTACTATAAACATTATTCAAACCAGGTTCCTATTACTAGGAAAGGTCAGAAATTGCAGTAGACTCACAAAGTCAGGCTAGCCATTAGCAAATAAGGGTTTATGGAAAACTCATAAAGCACCTAAAGTGCAAGCTTATGTAATGTATCTAATATAATAAACACTCTGATGGGAGTCCAGGAGTGGAAAAAATGCAGTTTCTTATTGTAAAATATTTGAACATAGTCAAGACTAGAAACTGATAAAATTGTGTGAGCCAGAAGGCTTTGTCATGAAGCCTGAAAATCCAGGAGACCTTCAGCTTGCTGGGAGGAAGCATTTTAGCAAACCCTGCAGGGTGAATTGTTAATGCAAACTTATATTCACAGTGATCTCAGAAGTTGTGTGGGAGAGTTATTTGGCACAGCCATTGTTAGATTCTTACACTACTGTACAAACAACTGTCTGGTTTTAGATTACAACAACTATACTGTACTGCCAGTGAGACCAAGTAATGCAGGAGGAACAGAGCATATCACTCATTTCTGTTGCCAGGATGCCTTTTAAACAGAGCTCTTGAGAAAGCCAGTCATTGATGGCTAGTTGGCATGGAGTTAGACTGTTTTCCTGAGCAAGGATATTCCCACAACAGCTATAGTCACCTGGTATTGAACAAACTACCTGCACAGAGGCGTTTGATTTGACACTCCATCGTTGTGCTATTTTTGGCACACTCCTTCCTAATTTGTGATTAACAAGGCTAGGTTGTTTTCACTTTGTAAGGACTGTTTATAGTTCAATAGGAGATTTCCCCCCATCCCTTCCCTACAGTTCATCAATAGCACGATTTTAGCCTTAACACGTGACCACGGTTATACAGTCATGTTAAGTAATTAAAAAGAGTGGTGATTATGAAATACAGAGAACTAACTAAAAGCATATGAACAATGCACTACATTTATGCAACAGAGGAGAAGTAGGTACTGACAAGACTCTGTATGATGCTGTCATAACTAACATGCCTCCTTCAAGTGGACTATACTGTTTAGCAGTTCGAAAACAGGATAAAGCCACAAGGGAGAGAAACTGTAGAATAAACCTGAACTTGAAATAATATAGGACTCTGTGACCCAATCATTTTGGCCCTGAATACAATGGGATTTTTATGATTGAGTTCAGTGGGAGCAAGAACAAGTCTGGAAAATAGTTATCTGTCATGAATCTGTAAATTCCCAGGAGAGATCAGTGTGACATAACACAGTGCCCATAACAAATTAGCTGGAAGGGTATTTTAAGTGGCCTATATATAAACTTGATTTAGGATGAAGTTATTGGAAGAACTGAATGCTGGAACAACTTTGCTCCCACTCGATTCAGTAGCAAAAATTAAATTAAATAAAAATTCAATCTTTTAGTATCTATCTTAAAAGCATAATGTTTGTAAATCTTCAGATAGGGACAGAAAAAAATTGATTTAACATGTTTTCATCTCTGTTGTTGACCCCTCAAAACAACCCCTCAAAACAACAAAGCAAATATCTCTAACCAGCAAATATCTGCAATATAAAGGGGTCATTTATGCTGGCTAATGCTAGCTGTACCTTCCAACAATAAACAGTTGTATTGGTCTGAGACAGATAGCAAGTGCACATGCAAATAGCAAGAGGAACAGTTGTGATTTCATGAAGAGGTATTGTACTTAATGGAGCTGTATAAGCACTGTAACTTTCCCAAGTGAAAGTGCTTTTGAAGTAAATCATCTGGTGAATGCAAGGTGAGAGATAGGTGACAGAGATGTCAGCCACAGGTCCAGGAGGTGGCTTGTATCAGGCTGCAGATATCAGTGATCCTGGCCTCTTTGACAGGTCAGCTATATGTACTAAAGGTGGGTTCCACATCCTATATTGTTGCCCATCTAAAAAAACAAACAAAAAACCCCAAAAAAAAAAAAACAAACAAACAAACAAAAAAATATTCCTAGTCTGAACCAGCCATTGAGAAAATGTGGGGTTTTCATCCCATTGTAAAACAAGTGTGAGAAGAGATGCGATGAGTGCAATGAGATCTGCTCTGGAGGAGCTTGTCTCTTACCAGGGACAACTGCAGGAGCCTTGGCAGCTGAAATGCCAGGCTTTTGGACTGCTCATGGTGCATGAGATGCATCTAATCTCAATGGATGCAAAGGGCTTGCCTGGAAACTCCATTCTTCCTTGTTAGTGGGTAACTTGAGCCCCAGCAGCTAGGGAGCTGGCTCTGTGCTTGTGTCCCTAGATCCCTGCTCTGTTTGCTTTGCCAGCTGTGCTGTCTTCATGCCCACTCAACAGGCTGCACCAATCCCTTATGCTTGTCCTGCTGAGCCAAACCTGTGCTGTTCTGCTGCAATTCTCATTTCCTCTGGTTGTCTATCAGCAGATGCATCCACCGCTGAAGTTTTGTTTGTGCTGTAGTCAGACTCTTTCCCCATCATTGCCCCATAAGAGGGATGTAGCAAGCCTTACTGCAGCTGTATGTCTTTGCTGAGCCCCAAGTCTGCACTTAGAGCAAGCACTGGGACATCAGAGCACAAAATCCTGGTGGACACACTACTTGCAATTGGGAATTTCCAGGTCTGCATCTTCCCTGAGCATGTCTCTCAGTTCAGAACTTCCTTTCTTCCTCTGGGCTTTCCTCCCACATTCTCCTGCTTTCCTGGCAGCCTTCAGTCCAGCCTGCTTTCTCCCTCAGGATCTTCTACCAGTGACAGTTTATACTCTAAAGAATTGTGGCCCAGAAATGCTGGTTGCAGGCTGCAGCCAACAAAAAGGTGGCCATCATTTTCAGCTCTTGCATCCAATTGCTCCCTATCCAATTCTTGCTCCGTCTCTGTTATGTCCTCTTACTAGATATGCCCTTTGTTGCAGAGATGCAAATCTCAGCTAGCTTTGATCTCATGAATACAAATGTTGTTTTTATTAACCTTCCAAACTACTCCTGTACTGGGGCACATCCTGCTCTTAGTTAGTCAAATGAAAGTAATGTTTCCGCTTGATTTCTTTTCTGTTTTCCCGATACTTTGATATGATTTTACACAACAGTGTTCTTATTTTTGTGTGCCTTTTTGATTAGTTGGTCACTTAGATATTATTCTCCTCCATTGGAAATTCTTCACCTTTGCTGTATAGCTGCCTACCTCCGCTAAAAAGTGAAACATGGGTAAGAGACACAAGCATAACCAAATGTAATGCAATGTATTTTAGGAAGTCATTACACTTGCTCATTTGAATTCTTTACTGCTTGCTTTTCTTGTAAAGTATCAGGAAACATGCAGATTGCCATTTGGTTTTATTACTTAAGAGTTCCAGCTATCCTTACTTTAGATTAAAGTCATTGTTGTCACAATAGCTCTTCCACTTCATCGCAAAGGATTGAGATTGCAGCAAAATGCATTCAGTATAAATGGGTTCTGCTACATCTCCAAGACCTCCTGCCTGGATTAGTATGGGTTTTTAAGCTGGGAAATGACATATCTGAGTTGTGATCAGTTGTGCTATCCAGGCAAGTCTATTTAAAAGCACTTTCCATTTTAAATATAGCAATAAAATACCACACTAGCAAACCTTCTTGATAAGGGTAAAAGCAATACATCCAAATCCAATCTAAATTTGACATTGCCTAGAACAAGAATTCACATTGATAAGTCAGGACTCATTTACAAGGCCATAAATGGGTGGGCAGCTATAATTTGGGTATTAAACTTGTAAAATATATTGATGGCATGCAAGGGCTAAATAAATAATTTACTACAAGAAAATTGGAAATCTTTACACAGTACTTAATTGACCAGCCACTCTCCCATGTTCTTGGTAGTTTCCTATTTTCCTTTTTTTTTTTTTTAAATTTTATTTTTCACACACTAAAATGTGTCCCATGTGTATTTTTTTCCAACTTCAGTGGATGTTCATAAGTCACTATATTGCTGCATGCATAGCCTGTTTTCATCTTTGTTTCATCAGTCAATAACATTCTTTTTGACATTTTCACTTGTTTGTTTTAAAGTGTGAATTAATCAAATGCCTTTTCTGGGCACAGCTCAGCTGGTGTTAATTTTAAGATTAAAATAAAATTACCTCAATGATCAGGTTAACTTTGAATGTTAGTTAAATTCATTTCCATTGCAAAGCAGACCAAGTTAATGGGTATTCCAGTGATCACAGTAAGAGTGGGATTGGCAGCTTTATATAAGTTTATAAAAATTCTTGTGACCACCTCATTGGCCAGTGTAACTCAGAGTAGCTGCAGTGAGGCCAATGAATTTTGGCCTTAAAGGGGTTTTTCCATCCACACATATTGAAAATCTGGTGTGAGATTACATATAAGCCCTTGATTGACCTGCCCTTAAAAGCACACCAATCAAACCTACTAAAGGTTCAAGGTTCTATTTTTAAAACATCACACTTGCTTTTTGTTAGATTTGTCTTCTGAAACCAGACCTCCATGGTATGCTCTCACCACCTTTAACTGTGACCCAAGGAAGAGAAGTTGGGGCTTCCATCCACCTCCCCAAATATTAACATTTCCTGGTGTGGCTGTGGTGCTACTGTACGTGCTGATATCCCTTTGCTGCTCATGTGGACTCTCCATGTCCCTGGTGGAGCAGTGAGAGGATAAAAATATGCCTTTATTTATTCCACTAGAGGTACTGTGATCTCACTCTGCAGTGGCTTTTGCTGGTTAAAAATTGAAACTTGTTTTTCCATGTCTCAGAGAATCTGCACAACCTGATCTAGTGGCCCATGGTGGGATTCCATGATAGAAAAGTTTGGGTTGTAAGAGATATTAAAAAGTCATGTAGGTCAAGCCCTGAAATGAGCAGGGACATCTTCCAACTAGATCAGGCTGCTCTGATACCCATCTGACCTGACCTTGAATCTTTCCAGGGGTGGGGGCATCTGCCACCTCTCTGGGCAATCTGTTCCAGTGTTTCACCACTCTCATTGTTAAAAAAACCAACAACTTTCTTCCTTATATTTGGAATTCCAACATATCGATTCTGACTGTATACTTTGTTTGGTTTCAAACAATTACCCCTTGTCCTGTTGCTATAAGGAACTACAAAAAAGTTTGTCTCCCTCTTACCTATAAGCACACTTTAAGTACTGAAACACAATAAGGTGTTCTTGGAGCCTTTTCTTCTCTGGGCTGAACAAACCCAGTTGTCTCAGCTTGTTTTCATAGATAGGGGAAATTCCTCTTGCTCTTTTATGATTCACTCTCATCTTTAGTCACCCACAGCAACCTCCTGTGCTGCTACTGTCAAATACAACTTGATAGTACAACATCTTAAATAATTATGCTTAGACAGGCAGTGGTGGTGCTTCCTCACACAGGCATCCTTGGAGTGCTTCCCACTGGAGGTATTTTGCTAGTACAGTCTGTACAAGTTTCCCAGGAGATACAGAGTGCCAAAGGACTTGTGGGACTTAGTGCTTCTCCATGAGGGTTTTTCCAAGATCAAATGCCATGATGAAACACATGCCTTCCCACGCCAACTCACACACCAGACCCCAGGTGAGGAACATAGAAGTAAAGAAGTAAATCCAGGGGGAGTGCAATAAATTTGGGGCAAGCAAGGGGACAGCTTTGCTCCAGCTGCTCTGGGTCACTGCCATCAGCTTCCCTATTTGTTACAGGCACACAGAGACTCCCTTCTAATTCTGCTTTCCACCTGCCTTCTTCAATAACTTTCTTTTAAAATGGGAGTTATTTTCCTCAAAATATTTCCACTGTTTTCTGAGGAATATCACCCCCTCCCAGCTGGGACCCTGCCCCATGGGTCTGATGGATAGCACTTTGCTTACCAGACACATGACCATTTTGGAACCCAGACTTAGAATATTTTGGGAAAGAGGGGAAAGTCCTGTGTTCTTTGAATAGTGGCAGGGTGACATGGTTATGCTTTTTAAAAAGGATTTTTGTACCCAAATTCAGACATAAAAAAGCCCCTTGGCTGTAGGAGAAAGGGTACACAGTGGTTGAATTTGCATTCTAGGGAGCCAGAAGAAAGAAAAACTCACTGCTCTGTTTTACATGTGTGCAGGACGCTTCTGCCTGAGGGAGTAAGAACCCACTTATAACCCCACATGGATTACCCTGGCTTTGTCCAGGTGCATGAAACAAGCAGGGCCACACATCTGCTTACTTCCTCCCTGGGGATTAGAAATTGGAGGGTGGGAAATGAATAGAGCCTGGGGTCCATTCTCTCTGGCCAGCTCAGCTGAGATGGTGAGTGCTTGGGGGGGTTAAGGGAGGGAGGGAGGAAGGGTGGAATATTATTTTATTTCTGGTTTAGGCCAGAGGTAAATGCTTGCCTGAGGGAATAGGATAGGAGAAGGTGTGTCACTGAGTTACAGTGCCTCAGGGGGCTCCTGCTGCAATGGCACAACGATGTAATGTGCCCTCTGGGGCATTGCGTCTGAAATAAAAATGTAGCCTGTTACTTATTGGCATTAATGTTCACTTACTAATGTCTTTTATTGCTCAACTCTTCTATTTTGGCACCTGGGTAACTACTTAGGTTCTTTCAAATTCACTGGACCAAATTCAGAGATCACATATCAAGATATCTGCATAGATTTCACAACTGACAGACTAGTGTGGATTCAAAGTAGTAAATTTAAGAAAGACTAAGGAGAGAGCTGTAATGAATGAAAGGATCATGGTAGATAAGATTCCTGCTCCTTGAAAATTATTTCTGAAACTGAGCAGTCTCTTGGTGAAAAAGAATACTGGCTCAGAGTCAAGAATTGCTTGTCGGCTCCTAGCACTCTCAAGAAACCTTTGTGCAATCTTTATACAACTTGACTGTACAACATCTTAGCTCTCCACTAATATAAAGTTCACAGACAAAACAAGATAATGATAACCTTAGATGAGGCTTTCCATGAATAATCCCAACAGTAAACCTGTCCTCAACATGAAAAGAACTCCCAATATTCAGTACGTTTCCGTGACCAAACCTCTACCTTCTATTTCCTTATTTAAGTACCATGAAGCAAGTCACCACCCTGTCTGCACTCTATTCCATAACTCAGACACTATTTTTTTTACTGGGAGTTTCTCTGAGTCCTTGGCTACATGTGGGAAAATAACTATGAAACAGTCTTTCTCACTCAGCTCATCTTGGTGGCAATGAGCTCAATGAGAGTGGCTCAACCCCAAACACTGCCAATGCACAGCGTGGGCATGGACGCTGGGGGAGTATTGTTTAATTTTCTGCACTTGGCTAGCAGACTTGTGGCTAGTTGTTTGCTATTGAGAAAGCTGCTCTCAGGTTTCTTTTCTCAGCCCATCACTTAGTGCCCATCATAGTTTTCCATGTCACCTCCCACTGGTGGAATGTCTGCATTTGTTGCTCTCTCTTACATCTCTTTCTAATATTTCCATCTCCCACTTCTCATCAGTATCCATCCTGAAAAAAGTATTTAGTGCTGTCTCATTTATTTTTCTTCAGATATGGAAGGTACATCCCTAAACCCTTTCTAAATAACCTCATTATCTGCAGTGGAATTCTGAGCCCTCAAGGACCCAGTGGCTGCAATGGGCACCCCTGCTCCCTCATTAGCCCCTACCCATCCGGTGTTTCCTGTCTTTTAAGAGAGAGGGAGAAAAAAGTTTTTACTGTTTGCACAGCTACTTGCACCCTGGGACTGAAGTCATTGCTCTAGCCATACAAAATGCATGTAACAGTATCTTCCCCAAAAGCCATGGCCATCTTCCATAAGATTTGAAATTACATGCTAGCCCAAGGGTCCTCCCATGCTACTGAGCCATCACACAGCAGCTGTGAAGGAGTGGGGGGAAAAGGATATATACAGGTCCCTCAGTAAGGCAGCAGGAGGAGAAGAACTAGCTCTGTGTATTTAGTTACAGTTAATTATAAGTTTATGACCTTATGATGCAACTGTTGTAACCCTTGCTCAATATACTTTTCAGGCAGAGCATGCTGAACATACAGAGGGGGTGTATTTTATGGCTGTGGTGTTTGCTGGAGCTGTGCAGATAAGAGAGCTGCAGAGAGGTCTCTGTGCAGGACAAAGTGGAGACATTTTGGCTGTGTAGTGTTGGCGGGGGCTGAGTGTCTCTGCCAAAAGAGCTTGTGAATTGTAGGTGTGAGCCCCACTGATCAGCCACCCTCTGCTTCCTCTGGCACCAGGGGTTGAAATTTGTTCTTGCACTTTAAGAGGGGAGGAAAGCTGAGGGAGGGAGTAGGTGTGGTGAACTCATAAGGGAAACCAGAATAGGATTTTTTTCCCCCCCGCTTAATCGAGGCAGCTTTGGAATTTGACATTTGTTTCACCCAAAGATTTTCAAATGCTGTACATTTTTTTTTCCACCCAGTTCATATATTATACCCATTTTATGGGTAAGCTAACCAATTCAGAAAGAGCAAATAGTGTGTCATTTGCAGGTCCATGAATAGATTCAAAGGCCCTTGAAATCTTAATCCACTTGATCCCACTTAATGCCTTCAAGAAGCATTAACAGGACAAAAAGAAGTTTAATCAAAGTGCATCAAACTCAGTTTAGGCACTGCAACTCTTGAATTTACAAGGGTAGCTATATTAGTAAAAATAAGGAAGCATTAGCTTGCATTTCCATGGAAAATAAGTGAGCAGGAATGCATGCCACATCCTGGCTGGCATTTTAATCTCATCAAAGCAGAACTCTTTCCCTACTGTGCTTTCCAAGATGCACAATGCAAATGTGGTCTGAACACAACAGAACTAATTGAACAATCACAGCAAAGGAGGTCAAAACCCAACAAACAGTGTAGCATCTAAAATGACTCTGGAGGATTTTAACAGATGGACACTTGTAAATCTAACAGGATTTCCTACTGGTGAGAATGCCTTAGGTAAAATTCAGAATGTCTCATTAAATTGTCAGCCAGCTATGAGGCATTGCTTATGTGAATATGAACAGCTCTGCAGCATTACTGTAAATACACACAACTGAGCATTAACATAGGCCTGAAAAGCAATGTTTGGGTGTGAGTTCAATTAGAAAACCTGATCAAAACTGAAGAAGGATCAGATGTAACGTTTCTGGCTGGGATCCATTAGAGAGATACAGCAGGAAGTTAAGCCAGGGGTCAGGCTTTTTCTCTCTCTGTTCTCCAAGCTGTATGGCTTTGCCTGTGTGTACTTCCATGTAAATTTGCAAATCAGCTTGGTGTAGACTTCTCTAAGTCCTTTTGCTATTGCTTTCTTGTAACCTCTTGTGTTCTTAGGCTGTTGAAATGCATCAACAGACCCAGTACAGATATAATAGTGCTCTGTCTCCCGAGTAGATGCTCCCATGCCAAGAATTTGAATGTAGGCTAACACAACAACACAGCAATTACACATTTCCATTTTAACACATTTGTTTTACATAGTGCCAATGATCTGTATAAGGGCAATTAGTCTGTTTCTCACCAGAGAAATTAGTCTGGTTGTGCCCCTTTACCTCCTCCAGCAACCCTACTGCTTATGAGATCTGTGAGCCTGTTGTTCAATTCCACATCCCTGTACAGTCCCACTTTCTCAGTAAGAAATAGTCTCTGCTGGGTTTATTGGCATTTCTCACAGTATCTGAGTTCAAAGAAAATGATTACAAGTTAAGACAGAGCTCTGTTCTTTAAAGCACCACAGTGTATAGATCTGTTGAGTGATATATAACATAGAACAACTTCCAACTGAGGAAAGCTTAACACAGCTCGGGCTAGCTTGCTGATAGCTGCTCAGCTCCTAGAATTACTGCTTACAAACCATAAAGACCCCAGCTTGAGTTTCATGGAGGGAGGGGGGAGATGTGTGTTGTGCACACCACAAGTACAGCCACAGGGCGGGTAACCCGCCAACTTCCTAACCTCAGCCAAAAAATCTGGCCACTGCCTGACAGGCAGAGTATGTGTATTTGCTGTCTATCAGTGGCAGGGAAACAGCCTAAAGTCAACAAAGAATTGTGTGAGAATACTGAGTTCAGTCGTGGGACTATTAGCGTGCCGAATCAACAGGCTTGGTGTCTGTTAAAACTGCCCTTCACTTCTGTGATATTTTTGGCAAGGAAATGGGCTGTAAATATAAACAGATCACTTTCTTACTGAAAAGCAGGCACCTCAGAGGGAGGAAGCACACTGCATGTTTATTAGAGCCACAGACTCCACATAAGATCTTAGAACTGGTATGCAGAGGTAAATTCCTGGTTGAGCTAGGAGACCTAAGGAAGGACAAGCTAACTATGAGAGAAAAACATGTGCAGTGTATCCTCTAAACCACAGAATCCGCCTCTGTTGGGGTCTGCTTGCACTACTGAGGGTGGGGTAATTGTGCCAGGACAGGGCACATGGGTCTGTGATTGTTGACCAAACCCTTCAGCACAGAACACATGCAGCACTCACAGCCTGGCATAATAACTACAGTTTTATTCCCATACAGCCTCTGGCTGCAGAGCCCTCATCTCCCTAACACTCCCCTCCCTCTCCAAAAGCTCTGGCATACCAGGCTGGCACTGGAGAAAGAACATCAAATGTGTATGCATAAGAGTGTGTTGTGGTAAGATGCCCACATTGGTACAAAAATTGCCTTTGGTGTCACTGTAATTCAAGAGTAAATAGTGTACACTCTATTGCTTCACTAAATGAAGCAAATGCAATCTTCATCACAGATTTAACAAAAAAGTGTAGACCACAGGTAAGATCCCTCAATTTTATGTTATATTAACACTTTTTATTTACTGCAGATGATCAGAAGTGCAAATTAGTTTTAATGGAAAATTGTTGTGGGACAATTTTTAATAAGAGGAACTTATTAAAAATCCATTATTTAAAGACTATCTTCTGTAGAGGTTACTAAATTTTCTTCTTTTTTCCCATACAATTTTTTTCCATCTTAACTGACCACTTTTGTCTGACTTCTTTCATCATCAAGCATACACTTGTACTTTACTACTTCATCAGAAACTTAATGATCCACATCCCCTTTTATCTTTCATCATCCATCTAATTTCTTCATACTTCTTTATAAATTGAGCCTTAAGGAAAGAAGAAGGAAAATTACCAGAGAATTAAGATATGCAGCACCTTCAAAATAAGAAGGCTATGAAAACAGACATGAAGTTGGAATACATTTGCCCATGCCCAGTGTATGTCAGAGGCCTTTACCAGAAAAAGTGTTAAATGCTTGAAACTCTATCTTTTGCATGGAAGTGACCCTGGTTGTTGTGGTTTTGGAGTTGCACTGGTAAATCAGGGTAGAATCAGCTACCAAATCTGTGCAGTGGGAGAAACCTCTCCAAGAGCTGTCAGAGCTGCAGTGGTATCCCACCCTGGTGTGCTGCTTCCTGAGCATGCTTGGCAGGTGACCAAGTGATGTACCTTTCTCTGACACTTTGTCAAATCAAAGAACTCTAAAAAATTTGTGAGATGTGACTCGTTGACAAAAACCTTGTTAAGTCTTCCCCCTTATTATACCTATTTCTGTGAATAGCTGCTAACATCCTTCTCTGCTGTAACCTCTACCAGGGTGCATGGCAGAGAAGCCAGGTTCACTAATCTGTAATTCTCATACTACCCTCAAGAGCCCTTTTTGGTATCATCTTTGTTACTTTATATTCATCCTGTGTTAGGGTATATTTGATCAGTAATTTTCCTGCACAATTAACAAAGTGTTTTTGTACTTTGGTTTCTTTAGCCCTCATGTGTAAACATTATCTGATTTTGGGAATTTCTTATTGTTCCATTTACTGAGTTACCCTACAGCCTGCATTATTACGACTAAAATATCAAAATGATCCTTAGATTCTTAGAATCATAAAATCATAGAGTCACAGACTGGTTTGGGTTGGAAGGGACTTTTAAAGGTTATCTTGTCCAACCCTGTGCAATGACCAGGGGCATCTTCAATTAGATCAGGTTGCTCAGAGTCCCATCCAGCCTGACCTTGAATATTTCCAGGGAGGGGGCAACCACAACCTCTCTGTAGATTTATTCCTTTAAAGAACAGCTTTATAGTAAGATGAAGTCCTCCTGGTGAGCATAAATGCAAAAGATTGATTAAGATTACCAGTAACAGTTCCTTTTAGATTTTGTTAATATTTCCACCACGCCTGGTCTTTGGAAGGAATCCTGTTTCTGATAAATTTGCTATTATTAGTTTTTATGGCTGTAGCATAAAATCTGAATCCAGATTTGAACTTTCTGAGATTTTAGAGGTTCATATTTGGACTATTACAAAAATAGGAACAATATGTGGAGCCTGGGGCAAGGCTTTGAGCCTAACATTCCTTGCAAATAAGGCAGTGGCCTTGCAAGGTGACTGGGTGAATTAGCATGGTGCCAGGTATTAATTTTCAGCTCATTTATTCCACATTTGATTACGCAAAAGAAAAGATGTATTGTTCCTGCTCTGCAAATGAGACACAGGGACCTGGTTATTTTCTCTTCTGTTGTAAACATCACCAGGCCTGCACAAAACTCCCCCCAGAGTACAAGATAGCCTGGAAGTTCTTCACTGTTGATGACCACATAGGAGAAGAAAGGGAGCCACCTGTAAGACAAAGCCTTTATGTTTATCTCTTACAGGTCTGTTGGCCAACAGTTGTTGGATCATCTACAGGGAACACCTACACATTTGCTGTGCTGTTATGAGCCACTGCCAGCTTGCTGCAACCGAGCAACTTCTGCAACTTCTGAGCTGCCTACCAGCCATGTAGCCGTAGGGAGGGTAATGCCCCAGATAATTAAACACTTCTGAGAGACTCAGATAATTAAACACTTCTGGTATATTACCACTAAGCTGGGAAGACCCAGCTTTTAGCTGTTTTGTAGTGTAGGCTTACATCTGTTGGGATTGCACCATTTAGGATCTTCTGCCCAACAGAGAGATTTATGGACCCTCCTGGAGGAATGCAGCTGAATGACTGACTTCTGATTCTCTTCTCCAAACCAGCAACCTCACTGCTAAAAGATGACCCCTCTGACAAGATGGACGAGTGTCCATCTATTTTCTTTGCCATCTTCTCCTTCCCATGTGTTTGCAGTGTGTCAGCCCTCACTGTAAACTCTTATTATGTCAGTGAAACAAGACATGCAGATGAATAAATAAAATGATGGTGATGCATTTGGGATGTGCTGTGCTGGTTTTCTGTCTTGCCATTTCACATAAGGCAGGTGAGTAAGGAGAAATTAGGTTTACTTCAATCAACTTAATTTGATAAAAATAAACACGGTGGGCAAGATCAATTTTGATGAGCTGTTTTTTAATTCCTAGTTACATACATCTGCCCTCTAAATACTAAATAAACTAAATACTAAATAAAGTGACTCTCATTGTGTGATTTTTACCTCTCTTATACTAAACTAAATTATTAATTATAAGAAAATGAAAAGACAAAGAAAGAAATCAGCCCAAGAGGCTTATTAAAAAAAAAAAAAAGGTTCTAATTTGCAATTTCTGCTCATGCATTACATTTCCCCTGAAAACTCATGGCCTAATATTAGAATGCAGCAGCACCAAAGACCTGATTTACCATGCATGCCAAATACAACACATATCTTTCCCATGTAAAGAAAAGAAAGCTTTTCTATAATTGAGCTCCCCACAAGAAGAAAATGGAGAAGGCAGGGGAAGACACGACTCCAGATATTATGTACTTCTTATATGCAAATTTAAAAGATTATTCAGACAACTAAAAAAAAAAAAAAAAAAAAAAAAAAAAAAAAAAAAAAAAAAAAGAAATCACATTTTAAATGTTTTTTTCCTTTGTTTTTGCAGGAAAATAAGCCATTCTTGTGACTTTCATGTAAAAGCTCTGATATTTCTTTCAGACAATTCATTAAATACAGAAAGCTTTATCTTCCAGGAGAAACAGAATATGGAAGAAATGCAGACACTCTGAAGTAAAAGAATACTTGTATTGGAGGAGAGACATGCAAAGAATCTCACTTATACTTGAATAACAACTATAAAAAGTCTTAAGAACCTGATGCACTTTTTCTGTCTTTTCTTTTTTTTTAAATCCAATCAAGGAGCATGTCACTATTGTCCTTACTCATTCACTGCTTTGTCAGCACTAAAGAGAAGGAGGAATTAAATTGTATTTCCAACATGAATGCAGTTGCAAGGAATACATACCATGCTCACAAATCAAAAACATCTCTTTTGGCTCTCCTGGGCTAAGGAGCATTCTGCTGAGGGTGCTGATCCTTACAGAGCTAGAAAGCCAAGAGCAGAGCCAGGTGAATATGCTGAGAAAATGTTGGTGCAGAGAGGAGTTTCAACTCCCTGCCACACTTTTCAGTGAGGAAAGGCTTCCATCTGCTAGTGTACACTTTGAGCAGGTCTTGCATGGTGACAGCAGACCTATTTTCTCTGAGTGTTCCAGGAATTATCAAATCTCATTGAACTGAACACGTGAGCAAAGTGTCTCTCTGTGGCAATCATAAGGTATGTGATAGAGATTTGTAGGAAAAATATTTTGGCAATTGATTCATGGTCATAATAATCCTTCCAAATGGCACTACTGGGAGAAGACTTGATCCTATTATGATATGTAGACCAACTTGGCTCTCTGATTGAATCCATGACCAGCAGAAAATAAACCACAGTGAAACCATATTGGCTCCATCAGTGTTTGAACCTTGTATTATATGAACTCAGCTAGGACCCAGGCCTGGGAACCAGCACAAAATCCTTGAGGCTACTAAGTATCCCAAATAAATGATTACTTGAAAGTTCTTGGAGAACTGTTAATTTTCCATGTGAGTTCAGTGAACTGTCTCCAGATAGGTGGGTATTTTAATGCCTAATGTTTAGGCACATACCTGCAGCACCTGAGCACATCTTGTGCAGCTGGCAAAGGTTGCCAATGTTGTGCTTTTCCTTGGGAATCCAGCAATTAGGGCTTTCCTCTGAGATATGAAAGACTTGAGACCAAACCATTCTTCTACCTGCTGAGACATGCATGTGCATCCTCTTTGAAAAGCCCCATTGCTCCAGGCAACATGGGAAGTTTGATTCAACCACTTCTGCTGAAGCTGCTTTGCTACATGTAGGGTAGTTAAAAATTCTTGCTGAGGAAGAAAGGAGAAAGAACAGCCTATGGGAGGTTGGGCCAAGCAGAACAGTTCCCTGCTCCTCACTAGGTCACAATCTCCACCTCTTCTTGGAGGTCCTTGTGTGTGCCCTGACACTGAGTGATAACTGATGCTGCTAACTCCATGGAATCACTGGAGAGAGAAGCAGGATGTGCTGCAGACAGCTGGATGGAAGTTGGGAGGAAGAAGAATCTTTAGCTGCTCCAAGCCCTTTATTTTTGCCCTGATTGGATGGCCTCTCCATTCCAAGATTTCTACAGGGGATAACAACATTTATTGTAAAGAGTATTTAATTTTAACATAGAGTGATTAGGAAGAAGAAAAAACTTTCCCACCCCAGATCTCTGTGAGAGCAGGCATGCCCTTGTACAGTAACTGCTCAGGTTCCCTTGGGCTTAAGCCAGTGAAGGCACTAAATGTGACAGTGGCACCTAAGTCCTCCAGCAGAACCAGCTGTAATTGCCTACTAGCTGAAAAACACACCCACTCACAGTATTTATACATGTGTTTCCATCTTCCAGATGGGAATCAAATAAAGCAATTAATGTAACTTACAGAAACAATGTGACAAAGTCACAAAAAATGTTTTCTGAAGTGGTCGATTTTTTTTAACAGCTCAATAATCTTGGAGGTAAAGAATTAACTAATAATACTTTCTTTTAAAGAAATAATTGATGAATTTTTATTTTAGAAAAAGAGGCAAAATTACCCAATGACATTAGGATAACAAAAATTCTTCCAATAAAACTACATGGTTTCTACTGTAAGAAGAATTTGCCTGAAGTGATTTTAAAGTCCCTGAAATTAATACACACCATAGTATATCCTAGTTCCATGGGCTGTGACACGTGCATCTACAACAGCTATTGCACACAATGCATGTACAGAATCTTATACAGCAATTTTGCATCAAGGGAAGCACTCTCTTTGACTTCAATGGGAATTGGAGAGGCCCTTAAGGAGTAGAAGAGTATATCATAACAGAAACAAAGCTTAGTTTAGATGAGAATCACAACACTGCCATTGAGTTTATGCTCAGTTTAACCTATTAAACAATGTGAGATGAGCAAAAATTACTCATTTCCATACTGCTGATTTTGCAGACTTCAGAAAACCTGAGCATGAAATAAATAACTTGCTCTTAATAACTTTCTGTGTGGATAATACATTTAAATGTGGGAAGATGTAAATGATGTGTTTTTATTGCATTGTTGGTTACTTCTCTGTATCAATCCAGCCAAATGCAGAAGTTTAAGTTTACAAGGAACTGCCTAAAAAGATTTTTTGTTTCACAAATAAAACAATGGTTGACTATGCTGTCATGGAAAGTTCCAAAGATTAAGTCAGCTCTACAAATATGATTGGTACTGTATTTCCTGAATTCCTGGCCTGATTGTATAGCTCTGTCTGTATTATAAAAATGCAGTGATAAAATTGCACAGAGGAAAAGATGGGATGTCACTACACACAAATCTATGTAGTGTTTCTCTATGCCATTCTTCCTTAGATAGGTTTCCTGTGTTAATGTGCTGTGGTTATTCCTAAAGGCAGCACTCTGAAAAGACAAGATCACTCCAAAGGGCTCTTAGCACTTGAGAAAGGTGTAGCTGCTGGTGTAGCTGCTGGGTGGATTTTTGTTTGTTTTTTTTTTTAATAAATAAAATGAACATTTCTTAGAACTAATGCTTTGGAAGTTTAAAAGAGAAATGCATATTGCAAGACATATTAAAGAACAGCAGGAAAATTGGTGATTATGAAATTTGTTTGCTTTTCTGATGGCTAATTTCCTGATAGGATAATTTTTTATGAAATTGTCCCCAGTCTTGATAGGTAAAGCTATGGTCACATATCTGCTTACCTCTGTGAAGTCTTTTAACTTTTTTTATACTAGACCTGGTTTATGACCCTTTAGAACTCGAAATCTTAATCCCCCACATAAAATGGAACTAATAATAGAATATGCAAAAAACCTCCTATCTTTTCAAATTCCTACCATGAGCCTTAGTTTGTCCATTTTCTCCCTTTTACTGCCTTTTCCTTCCAGGTTTCTTTTCTTGTATCTCTTTTTTCTTGCCATGACCACAAAGAATTGAGAAACAAAACTGTGCTCACTTCCTGCAGACATATAATCTCTACAAAGAGCTGAGTCCCTTGTACCCACTGCCATCTTGCCCCAGGCTCTTTCCTTTGCAACATTCCCTGTGAATGTACCTTCCTCGAAGAGCAAAACTGTAATTAGATTCTAAGGAGACACAAACTGTCTGGGGCATCAGGTGACTGAGAGTATTATTGGGGAGCTTTAAAATGCATGAGATCATAACTCAGTGTTCTAAAGATCTCTCAAATTTAGAAATGAAGCCACAACATTTGCACAAGTTTCCATGTATCTCTTTCTGAACTTTCACTTTCCACTGTCCATATATTCCTTTTTCCTGAGCTCCTGTATCATGAGACCTCTATCTGTTTTGAATCTGGTTTTCCTTGGCTTTGCCTTACTAGAAAATTGAGTCATGTCCAACAACTGAAGCTAGGCAAAGGGGATACCTATATCAGTGCTGTTGGCTCTGTGAGTGAAGACAGATTCAAGCTTTGTGCACAGTATCCATCCATCCATCCATCCATCCATCCATCCATCCATCCATCCATCCATCCCTCCATCTGTGAGACACTGGACACTTACAGTTTCATGTGGGTCAAAGAGCTTTTGAGCAAACTGTGACTTCCAGAGCTTTGAAAGTATTTAACTTCTTTCTAAGATTGGAGCATAGCAATTCCCTGAGCTGAATCTGTGCTTGGACATGACCTTCTGCAGTGCCCTGCAGTTGTGCAGCAGCTGAATGCATGCACAGCAACACATCCTGCATGACCTATTATTTCTGAAAAAGTCAGAGTGCAGAGGGTTGAGCTAAAAATCCTAATGGATAACCAGGAAAGGAAAAAAATATTTAATGATTTTCTAGGAATTCGATTCGAGTCTCACTGTGAATGAGGGAGAAAAAGGGAGAGAGGGAGGGAGGAGAACATCTCAATAAGTTTACAAGAATAAATATCCCCAGAGCTTTCAGAATCTCCTCTCTCAGTACAAATTCATTACCGTATTTAAAACAAAAATTTTGTATTATAACATCTACTAATCTATAAACATAATATATCATACCAATATATCATTGGGCCATTTTACACCCCAATCCAGTTGTCTGGATCAGTGCTGTAATTCATTTGGGGAAGGGCCAAATTACTTGGGAAAAAGATGTCGATTTCATTTTAGATAGTTTCTGGGTTATTATCCCCTGTCTGTTTAAAAATATTAAGTTAAATTAGATTTTAAGATACAACAGGCTTCATTGTGATTTTAATTGCAAATTATGTTGAATACATGTTGATTCCCTGCCTTCTTCCTAAGAGAAAGAAGGAAAATGAAAGTTTTCAATATAGAAAATCTTCTGTGTGATTTTAAAGTGGTGTGTATGAATGAAACCACCTTTCAAAATAAGCTCGCAAACTTATAATTACAGATGACAGCAAATTTGCAGGAATCTCTCTGAAGATATGTTTAGTAAGACTGGAAATTTTGTATAGCTCTTTTCAGTTGTCACTTTTTTTTTTTTTGGAATGGATGAAGATGAGATTTGCAGCAATGGAACTCATAACAGCTATACCTCATTAAACAAGTTTGTGTACAAGGGACACCGTGCTTTAGTTTTTGCTTTCTTAAAGTTAATTTTGTTTTCCATTTGCTTCTTATCTGATCAGCAAGAATATAATATGGTTGTATCAAAGCTTTCTGAAGGCAGGGTGCCAAGAGGAAGGAGTCAGACTCATTTTGGTTGTGTAAGCAATAGGACAACAGGCATTGGGCAGAAACTGGAACCCAGGAAATTCCACCTGAACATATGTGAAAACTTCTTTACTGTGAGAGTTAACCTGCACTGGAACAAGTTGTCCAGAGATTGTGGAGTCTTCCTCATGTTGGAGATACTCAAAAGCCATCTGGGCACATTCCAGAGAAACATGGGGGCCCTGCAGGAGGGAGAAGGTTGGACTAGGTGACTTCCAGAGGTTCCTCCCAGCCTTACTCATTGTGGGAGTCTGTGTGAAAGGCATCTAGAACCTTTCTCTACCCCAGTGAAAAGACATAGAAAGTGTTAAAGGCTCACTGTAAAAATTCTTATCATTCTACATTATTACTTTCAAAATCACCCGTTCTAAATTCTTCTATTAACTATTCTTTTTTACTAAACTGCGGTTTTTTGAGTGTCACAGCTCTAAGCTTTTACATTCTGATCTCACTATCAAATTGATTTTGTCTCTAAGTTACTGCGATCTTTGACAGATCCACCAAACGATTTTGATTCTACTTTCTTAAAAATATCCCAGCAAATGTTTCCATAGGTTTTTGTATGTTCCTTTTAAACTGAGGTGATTCTGTTTAGCAAGACCAAATTAAATTTTGTTCACAATATGTGTCAAGAAACTCAAAACATAGTCTCATATATTTCCCACTGGAGCGACCCCATTAATATTTCACTTTAATGGTCACGTGCATATTGATACTCCTCTGGCCAGGATTCACAGACCTTTCTTGACACTTGATGCATGTTCCTGCCATGACGTTTTTGGTACTGGGATGGGAGAGCTGGCTGCAAACTGAAGCACAAGACCATTCACCACGGCCACTGGTCTATCTGCCAGCCAATTTCAGTCCTTGTTGACATCAAAAAGAGGACTCCTGTGGCCTGTTGGGCTCAAGAGGCTTCCTGGAGGAAAGTCTCACCCTGTCATGCTTGTCAGGGATAGAATTTCTTTTGTTTTCTCTCAGGCTAAGCCCTAATGCTCCATAGTGATGCAATTGCCAAATGAGAAAGCTTGAACACTTTCACTGAGGAACAGGGAGGACTGTGGCTAAAAGCAAGGGGTGAGCTCCCATATTGTCATTAGCACAGGTGCTGCTGACCCCATGTGAGGCTCACAACAGCTAGTAGATGCTGATTTTAGCCATCATTAAAACATTTGTCTTAAGTCACCTGAGGAATGAAATAAAAAGTGTGGAAATACCTACCAGAGCAAAGATACCCCTCAGAGATGAATCCAGCATGTTCTGTACTCTGAAATAATGGTACTTTCAACTTGTTGTTGATCTCTTACATAGAAGTGCTACACCTGAGGTGGGAGAGATTAGACATCAGATGGTTACCAGAGGATTACTAATCCTTTACATCATTTTAATGTAACCCAATATGTACAATTGCACATTATATAAAAGTCTGCTTTATTTACTACATATTTGATAATCTCTCCATGCTAGTGGTCATTAATTTTTTCCCTCTAGGTGAAGCAGATAAGATTTTGAAGAGGAAAGTTGCATCCAGCAGCAGAAGATGGACTTCTCTGAAGTAACAAACTCCAGTGCTTCCTGCTGCTGTAATTGCCATAGAAACAGAAATGCCACTTAGATGCCTCTCCCTGTTTTGTAATGAAATATTGCCACTTGAGGGGATTTAGAGGGTTGCAAAGGCCTTGATCCTGCAGGGTGCTGAACATCCCTGGTGAGATGCTGGAACCCTGGTTCCCAAGGTATTTACATATATCACATCTATTGATTTTCAAAAGCAAAGGAAGCCTGAAGTAAAAAGTCTTCTGAGGTTGTGAGCATTGTGTGCTTTTTAATTCTCGCTGAAAGGGCTGAGGGCTTAGGACTTAATTCATTTCCCCTTGTGAATGTCTGGGACTTCTGCTGTTGAAACAGTGATAGGTCTGGTCTCTTCATAGGTCTGCTTGGCATTTATCTGAGGTTAGAACAGGTCACAGAAGGCAGCCACTGATGTGGCACAGACAGATGCCAGTGTAGCCCTGGACACCTTGGTTTAACTTACTCTTTTCATATGCTTATTTTAATTTTATCCAGTCAGGTGGCTGAAGCATAATATATTCTTTAATTACTGCTGAAGGCACCAGAAACTAACCAGAGCAAGTGGCCAGACAACTGTCTACAACTTAAATGAAATTTGGATATTTTTTAGATCTACAAAGGGATCAAATTTTTTTACAGAGAAAGGAAACTAGGACAATAATAATTAAAGTAATATTTACTCCTTAATAAATGCCTATTTTTATACTGGTGTTAGAGGTTAACAGCCCTGTTATTTACTCCTCTGCCAAAAAGTACTGAGGGATATGAAATGTAGCAGCCAATAAAGCTGAGCCGTCAGATAAATAACATTCATATTACTCTCTGACAAATTCTTTTGCTACACAGGGATATAAATAACACTGAGAAAGCTGTTCCTACATTACAAGTTTACTGATGTGTAAAATGTAATTTTAAAAAGAGTCCAAAGCACCAGGAGTGTGACTTGCTGTAACATGATCTATAGGAAGGGTTATGTGGCATATCCAACACCTGTAAGGAGATAAAAGTGGGGAAGTGAGACATCTTTGTGAAGGTGGGATGCAGTCCTGAAAAACAGAAAGAGCGGCTCTCATTCAGAGAAGTGATGAGCAAGGCTTCAAAATAATAATGGTAACGTTTCTGTTTCTGTGTCCATAGTTCTCAGAGAGATGGATTGGCCAAGAACTGTCTGAATTTCAGAGCAAAATTGCATTGCATTTATGTTCAGAAAACAGAGGGTGTGATGAGCTCCTGATTTACCTCTGAGGAGATTTACCTCTGAGTGTTTTCTTTTCCATAAGCACCCAGCATGGACCAGGCTGCATCTTTCCAGCAGCAAATAGCCACAAAGAGGGACACGAGAGTGCTAAATTGCCTTACCTCAGGAAAATATTTTGTTGGCTCAGCCCCTTGAGGGTGAGAAACAGTGCTTTTTACATTGAACTTGGGAATGACTTAGTAAGAAGGAGATATGGTAAGGTATGTAGGTAGGCAGATGCATAGATAGATAGATAGATAGATAGATAGATGATAGATAGATAGATAGATAGATAGGTGGGCAAACTGGAATGAGTTTCCTACACTAAACATACTGGCATTAGAATAAATTACTGGCACTAGAAAAAATTATCTGGAAAATGGCAGCATGCATGAAGTGAGTGTTGGGGACAAGAAAGAAATGGAGAAATGTTCTTCAGTGTTGTCAGTGCTTCATGCAAACATGTTCCTTTACACCATGCGTGATGGAAAAAGAAGGAATTAGTTCATCCAGGAGAACCATTTATTTTAATTACACTATCTCTAGTTTCTCTGCTGTCCACTTTTGGAAGCCTTTCTTTGTGATGCTTTGGATATAAAACTGTGTTTCCTGAACTACTTACTGTGGAGAACACTGAAAATCAGTGCAACCTTCAGCTTCTTCTAATACAGATCATTAAAACTAAATTCATACCACTATCATGGAGAGGCCCCACAGGTCGTTCTGTGCACTCCTTTTCCTTCTGTACCTGTCTGGGGAGAGCCAGAAGTGGGCAGGAGGCAGGAGTCCCCCTCAGCCCACCCCTGCTTGCCTGCTGTGGAGAGCTGAGCTGTTTGACAGTCCTGCAGAGGGGCTCTGGGGGGTGGCTGTGCACCCTGCTTGAAGGGCTATTCAGGATAATCCTGTGGATGGCTGTTTCTAGCAGGCTTTATTCTGGAGCTTATTGAGTAATTTCATCCCACACACAGTCTGGGGTATGTATTTACAGCAACTCTTGTCCTGCAATTTGCCGTGTGCTGTGTTTTTTGCTGTTTTCTGCCATCAGAGAGAGCTTTTATATTTTGTTGACTATCAGTAAGTACAAAACATAAAAGTTGCCGTTTCCTGAAAATCTGGTTTGGGAAATGTCAGTCTTGTCTGATATTTGCTGCAATAAGTGGTCCTCTCTGCTATCACCCATCAAAGACCCCAGCAACATCTGCTTGATGCCTGCCTTTTGTAGGGAAAAGAGAGAGGTGAAAGGACTGAGAGAAAAAAGAGGGGTGGACTGTCAGCTCAGCTACTGATCTTACAGATGAGCCTGGCTCTTGCTGACGTGGATGACTGTTTGTGAATAGTCCTGGATTTTGCTTTTTTTAATGGGAGATAATAAAAAGATAATTTAGGATTACTGTTCATTGTATTAATACTTCGAAACTTCTTGGAAATATTATGTTCATATTTTAAGTTCTGTGTTTGCAGAACAATTGTATATATATCCTGTTGCTGAACTCCAAATGAACATCCTCAGAGCATTAACAAGTGCACAAAGAAATAAAAACAGGAAAGCCAATTCTAAACTGCCAGAAATGTCTTTGTCCAGGTAAGAAAAATTGCAGCACAAACCAAAACAGGCAGTGTTTAATCCATAGCAGCATAATGACAGGAATAAGCAAATGCACTGATATTTTGGACTAAATTTGTAAGTAATACATTTCAATCAGATCTTGACACCATGGGATCATTTAGATGTGAGTGCAAAGACGTCCCTTCAGACTTTTCCTTAATAATGGCAAAAGCATTTTGTCAGTCCAAACAATGTTATGCTGTCTTCTTCCAATAAAATAAAGAACTTATTCAAATCAATACTAATTAAAGATATATGGGAAAGTATGTCTGCAGCAGAGTATTGAGACCTTTCTAATTTCTTTCAAAATGTGTTTCAGACTTGGTATCTGCCATAATCAAAAGGATAAATTTTGCTGACATTATGAACATATCCATTTGGGAAGTCAAAACAAGTATGATTTAGACCTGGCTTTTGTCATAGATAAATAGTTCTTTTTGTAGTGAGCCTGGAGTACTTAAAGCAACCCAGAAAAGTCCAATGAAGTGCCAGCTCAAGCCAGGAACATTATTATTTATTGTCAGTTAGGACCTTCATCACTTACAGACATCACTGGAAATATTGCTGGTGATTGATACTGATGGCAATGATGATTACTCTTGCAATAAGCTTAATTAAAATAATGAAGTACTGTTGCACAGAACTTGGTTGTTGCCCAGGCAGGATAATGTATAAGCAGCACAAGGAAGTCATCAGCTCAGAGTGCTTCATATTTCAAGTGTGACATTGCTAGGGAAGCAAAAAGGCATTGTGTGCCATTTCTCCACTATTTCTGCTCCATCTCCATATGTGTATACATATACAAATAATTGCTGGAATAAACACTGCAGAGGTTGCCTTTCAGATATTAATCCTGACTCTCTCCCTTAATGAAGTGTAGATTGCTCATAGTGGTGGTATTGCTGTTTCTATAACATGCTGCAAGTCTGAGCAATTTTTTTTCCCCATTATTCTTCAGGGAGCTCTTCTCTGACCATTTGGTTGTGGCAGTTTAATTGATCTTCACCTGCCACAGAGTAGCCCCTGCAATCAAAGATTATAAGGGACCTGGAGAGAGGAAAGAAATTTCTGGCCTCTCTTGTTCTAGGTAGTAAATGCCAGCAAAAGCCCCCAAGCACTAAGGTGTAACATCATCTCATTATTCTGTTCTATTCTATTAGCTGTGTGTTTAAGAGCTCAGAATATAGATGTAAACTCTGAACCATCCAGACTAGCTGAGCTGATCTCAGACCCAAGTCTCCCACGGCACAGGAAACAGCTATAAAGAGCACAGGCAGCTCCAATTTCAGGGCAGGAAGATCTGCATTTATAAAGAATCTGCATTTATACATCCCCCCATATTAAAGGCTTTTTGAATAAGGTTAATGAAGCTGGTATACTGTATGAACATTTAGGGGAAAGTTGATTATAAGGGGTTTTATAACATTATTTCTATTTCTCTTTTGTGTTCCCTAAAAATTCAAAATTAAGCAGGGATCTTTTAAAAATAATTTAAAGAGTAGCACAGCAGTAATACTAGTTAAAGACATGGATGCTCTTTTAGGAGGAGATTTCACAAGAACTTAGGAAAAAGCCTTTCCTGAGCAGGTAAAATGCAACTGTGCAATTAAATTAGGAGCCAAGTCTAGCTTTACTATCGTATTGTGCCATTGAGATGGTCTAATTTTGGATATTCTATCCCTTGTCCTTCCCTATTTCCAGGTCAAAGACTGATGATGTGTAATGCTATTTTGCCTGGAAGTTTGTACCTTGTCCCTTTGCCTGCCCATAGCTTATGAAACATGCCAAGTATTTGCTTTCCTTCCCTGCTACTTTCCACTTACTTTAATTCACTGAGCACTTCCCTTTGCACTTACACCACTATTTTGAATATAACCTTTCTCTTGAATGAGAAAATACTGTAAAGCTAAGCAGTATCTTGTATAAATTACAGGCCCTGCAAGTGAAAAGGAAGAGACAGGTGATGTCCAGATGAAGCAGAAAGGGCACAACTTAGGCACTTGTGTTACTCATACAGTCCTGCAGATTCCTCCAGCACAGCTGAGGATGCACCCTCACCATTCCAGTTGCTCCAGCCACCACTGCCCCAGTACCATCAGTGTTCTCTTGATTTATGCCAATAAATTATTTTGTCTGAATAGATTATCTTTTCTCATTAGTTAAGCCTGTATCCTGTCTAAGTTAAGAGGAAGGGAACCACAAAAGAGATATGCAATCAGCTCAGTAGTGGTGGTTGTAAAACTGGTTTCACATAAGATGATATCAGTGTTTGAATTTTCTTGTGCATACCAAGAAGGTATATTTGCCTTTTCAATGAGGTGTTTTGCCTGCTAAACATCCCATAAAATTCCAGTTGTAGAGTGGGAAACTACCTGAATCCTCTCTTACAGTTGTTACAGGCAATTATAGATATTGAGGTCTAAATTTCTTAATGAAGGAAGAAATAATTCAATTAACACAGATATGTTTGGCTAAGCATCCTATTTTTGACAGAGGCTGACTTTTTCAGAAGGTACTTTTGACCCAATTTTGCAGCATAATAAAATGCCTGTGGCTTTATGTTTTCATACACCACCAAGAAACTGAGAAGAAGGTTGCCCCATTTAGGCCATTTGGCAAACTTACAGGAAAATGCACACAGCATTATTTTCTAAAGAATTAAATCATGACTGGAGCAGCAGAGAGACACCAGAATAGAAAGAGAATGATGTAGGTGTGGGTGTGGGTGGTCTCTTCTCTGAGATAATTATGCAGAGGAGAGAGAGAGACTTTGAGATAAGCAGGAATAAGAGGTCTTTTTGGTGAAAGTAAAGAAAATCAATTGAATCAACCAAAACTTGAAAGATTTGAGCTGGTATGAGGAACGTGTAGGAAAAAACCCAAATTAATATAAAGCAACTCAGTGCTCAAGACTAGAAATCTGTCAGGCACACAAAACAAAACAGTACTGTGTGCCTAATTTTAAGTAAATGTGCATAAGTGCCCTATTGAAAAAGAAGAAAATAAGCAACATTTAAATGGATTTCTACATTGGAAAGTGGTACATGTTATAAAAACTAAGCTAAGTCTTCAAAGAATTTCCTACTACTAATGACTTCAAGAGAAAGTAGTCCTTACTTCAAAACTCTCAAACACAGAAAAAATAAATTTTCCTTTCAAGCCTCCAATGTGTCTATACAGATATGCTATTCATAACCTGAATTCCTTCCTTCCATGTTGATTCACCAATTTTGCCTTTAATACAGTAAAGCAAGGAGCCTCAAAATGTGCCATCATACCTCAGAGGGAGATCCCTGTGTAAGGACAAATATATGGACCAATCAGGGAGTTAAGAAGCAAAATGAAAGCATTTCAACCCAGAAGGCACCTTTGCAATGTTCTTGTTCAATTGTTTTTTGAAGTGCAAGTTTTCAGTTCTGCTGCATGTTTTTTTTTGTGTGTGTGTGAAAAAGAAGACTCTTCAGTAGAAAACATTAAAGACAAAAATAATTTTTTCTGTCAATTTTTTGAAAATGCTAATTAAAATACTACATTTTCAGCCTTAATATATTTTTTTAAACCCAGATGCAGACCACTGACATTTCATGCACACAGGTCAATAAGAACAACATTTTGGTGTTAAAAATTACCTACCTGTTATGTCTCAAATCCTAATTATAAATTATTGAGAACTATCTCAACATATCTGGTTCTGATCTCACTATAGCTGTTCTGCAATCACCTGTTAGCACCATCTGAAACAGCAAAAAGAAAAGGAGAAAAAAAAAAAGAAAACAAGGACTAATCCAGGGACTATTATAACGGCATAGTATAAATCTTGCCAGAATTCTTTTGTTTTTCTATCTCAAAGATGACATAACAGATACAGAGACCTTGGAAATGGCTAAGAATGATAAGGAGTATGAAAATGCTTCTTACTTTGAGAAGATTTGCATTAAGAAGACAAATATAACAGCTCATAACAAGATCCAGCATCATGCCTAGTGTAAAGATGGAACATGCACTTTTAGTTACCCTCTATCCTAACTGAAAAAATGAAAAGCAGTCAATATAATTAAAGGGCAACTAAACTTTTTATTTAATTTTATTTTTTTTTTTTTAACAGAGCTTAGCCAGTGTGACATAGACCCTTGTTTTAGCCAGGTACTTAATTGACTGGAAAAGGAATGACTGTTTAGCCAGAATGGTTGGCATAATCTTAAATAGAATTTTTAAAAAAAAAAAAAAAAAATTTTTTCCTAGCTGGTAAATAAACCCCCATGCCCCAGGACAAAAGCCAGCCACTAGACGACAGAGGGCTAACGAGCAGCTTCCCCAACAGAGCAGTTATTCCAGAAGGCCCCAGCTCAGCAGTTCTTCAGTCCCTAGGAAAGCATGTTGAGTGGAAATGTTCAAAGGGGTAGAAAACAATTAGGTGTGTAACTCCCATCCAGAGCTGGGGGAGGAGGAGAGGGGAATGCCAGACTTCCACCAGGCTGCTGAAAATCTTCCCATGCCTGAAGTTAAGCATGTGCTTAAATGCCCTGGACTTTCACAGCTAAGACAGGACCCAGGATTAGAGCACTCATGGAGTGGATCAGGCATGGGGAGCCCTATGCTGCTGTACAATAAAGCTGAAGTCTCCTTTCCTGTTGTTAATCTCTTTCCTGTCTGTTAGCCTCAAGGCACAGTGAAGAGTTAATTGATTTTCATCCAGGAAAAGAGGACTTCACTGAAAAGTGCAGTCATGGAATTTTTTATTTTATTTTAAGTACCAGGCACACCTGCCAGGCCCCCAATTATTCCTCAGGAGGAGAAAGTCTACTGTTTTTCCTGTGAGGAAACCCTCTGATCCAAGCACTTGTTGGAGGTTTTTACCTCATCTATGCACTGTGTTAATCTGCCCTCCCTTTTAAAACCTGGCTGCTGGTGGAGGTTTTGGGGTTGCCTGTCCCTTTGTGTAGGTGTTTAGTGGTTAAGGTATTTAACCCAGGAAAGATAAAGCCAGGGCTAGTTTCCTCCTCAACTAGGGGTGCTAAAAGTCCAAGGAAATGTTCCCTGCAGCCCTGCTGGCTGCCCAGCAATGAGGGAGATTTGGATTTTGGGCTCCTTGGGCTGGGCATCCTTCCTGGGAACTAGCTAGCCCAGAAAGGGGAGATTCCTCCACGTAGTTCCTCTTTAAAAAAACATTTTGTGGGGGACCTGACTCTGCTGCTGAGCGCTGGGGCTCTGGAATTGCTCAACTGCCTTAGAGAGTGGAGTTGGTGCAAACATCACATTGGGCCAAAACTACTTTCAGAGATGCATTGCATTTCTGAGAAGATTTGGGATTTGATGATTGGAAAGCACCACGAGGAACCAGGAGCTGAAAGGGTGTGTTTCCACCATTTTGTGCAGCAGCATTAAATGTAAGTTTGAGTTCCTGCACAGGCTGTTGGAGCTGCACTGATGTTGCCTCATAGCAAAATCTGGACCATTTTGGGTAAAATTGAACTGCAAGATCTTCTTTGGGAGAGCACAGTGTGCTCCAGTAACTCAGGGAAACCTACCTGCAATAATCTGAAAACTCTTCAAGCTGTCCCCCGGCCCTGATACAGGCAATGTGGACATTGGGTCTTCAGTAGAAAAAATTTTTATCTACAGATCCTCTCCTTTCGTATCTCTTTACATGTAGATGAAGTCAGTATAATTCTTATTAAGGTGGCTTAGTCTTTTAAAATGTGGTTTTGATTTTTTTTTATTTTTTCAGTCATGTTGAGCCACTACTGAAGTACTCTGACAGAATAATTTTTATAGTATTACACGGTGAAATTAGGCTCGTGTTGCTGAGGCTTGAAATAACAACAACAACAACAACAAAAAAAGAAAGCAAGGAAACAAAAAGTGAAAAATAATTGTACTAAATTCAAAGTTGCACAGGAGGCTATAATGGCTTTACATTTTTTAAAATACCAGGACAAGTTCTGTTGTGTGTCTTGTAGCCACTAATGGATTTTAACTTTATTACTATTCAGTTTTATTGGAACTAATCAGAAGACTGTAGGAATGAAAGGACTCCCACATTACTGAAACAGTTAATTTTTTTAAAGCCAGGCTACTGAAGAGCAAGTTAAAAGGGAGGAGCAGATCAAATCCATGTGTGGGTCATTTAAGAGTTCAGACTCATTTTTGAAATATAGATTATCAAGGATAACATGAATTCAGCATTTCTATGTAATGTTTCATTCATTGATCCCTTAGGCCAGCAGCACTTGGCTGTAGAGAGATACGCAAAAATGAGTTTTAAAACTTTACCCTCTTTTAATATTTTATAACCTGTCAAAAGAATCAGTTAGAGGTCTGCCTTTTCTCAAGTTCTGATATCATGGCAGCAGATCTTCAGCAGAAATGTGTTTTTTCATACAACTAAATGGTAGTTGCCATGAAAGCACATGGCGAGTCATGACTCTGAAGAAATTCCTGGGTGAACAGTAGCAAAGGTGACAGGAATGGCTAACACCTGCCAAACCCTGCATGGAGAGTGCTGATGTCATCAGCAGTGCCATCACTTCACAGGCAAAGCCCCCGCTCAGGTCTTGACAGGTAAGGGCAGGAGGCTACGACCTTCAAATCGTCTATTTTAAGATGCATTTTCTGTGTGGCCTTTATAAGTGTCACTGAAGCCTGGGCAGGACCCAGCCTTTTACCCATCAGCTCCTTATTTATGTTTATTTATAAGCTTTTCCATGGACGTCATCTTGTTACTGTGAGTGCATTATGTATATTAATGGCCTTGTCCTCAAGCTTTGCTAGGAGTGATGAAAGAGCAATACCTGGCTCTGACAACAGGGAATGGGGATGCAGGGAGGGGTGAGGTGATGGGCCAAGGTCACACACAGTGTCTTTTGTCCCCCAGCCTCAGCTTTAACTACTGCTCTCATTTTTGGTTAAGTTTACTTTGCTGGGAGCTGAAGTTTTCATGACTCTTCTCGGGGTTAAGTCTAAAATGTTTCTGACATATCAGTAATGTCATAGGCAGACAGGTACACATGTCCACAAACCTCAGGACTGAAGCTTCATGAGCTGTTTCACAGCCCCAGAGCACTGCTTGGATCTTTCTGTGAGTAATATGGAGAGAAATATCATCCAATGGACAAAAAGCCAGAGGATTAATTTCTGGCTTTGCACATAGGCTGAGCACTGCAGGCTTAGCTTGCAAGTGTTGGTAATGTATTTAATTTTTTTGTCTGTAAAGCAGACATCCTGATGCTACAGGCTTCCTCACTAAGCCATTTTGACCAAATCACTTAGATCAAAAGAAGTTGTTCAGATTTTTATATCCTCCATGGAACAATTGACTTTTCAAACCTTGGTTACCCTAGGAATTCAATACCATGCCCTAAGACACCATCCTCTGAGCACTGGGAATACCTAGTCAGCAACAGAAAGATGCTTAATACAATTAAGTGTAATATTTTCCAGTTTGCCAAGGCCACTGTTTTGGACTAAACTGCACATAGAAGTAGCTAACCCACAGGACAGTAAAATACTAGTCTTCATTATTATGTCAACATTTAATTATCAGTCAAGAAAGATCAGAAAACACAAAGCAAATCACAGGTAAATTGAAAGGAAAAGCATGTTGCTCTCGTCTCTTAAAAGAGTAAGTATTCTGTAGAGTCAGTCATAACTGAGAGTTCATGCTAACTGCAACTGATTTAAAGTTTCAGGACACACAGCAGCTGAAATTGAAAGTAATGTGAATGAAGGTGATGTGTTTAGCCTCAGGAAGCATGGAATTAAACTGTCTGCTGGTAGGAGGTGAGAGGGGGGAAAAACTGGAAATGGAGCAGTCCCTTGTTTCATAACAGCAGCCCACAGGAAGGTGGTTGGGGGAAGGAAAGAGGGGGGATGAAACCACAGCAAGATTTCCCTTCAGTGTACCTAGCAGGAGATTAGCAGAGAATATGCTTAATTATTGCTTCCTGCCCACCTGCCTTGTTCTTTCAAGAACCAGAGCTCACTCAAACAACATTCACTCCCTTGGCAAATGCACTCCTAATGGAATGGGTTACAAATTAACCAAGTCAGTTGCTTCTTTTACCTAGAAGGATTTGCAATTAATTTTGTCTACCTTTTTTTTCAGACCTGCTGGTGAACTTTCAGCTTCCAAGGATCAAAATCTGGATGTCATGCTGGGATAAATCAGCGTAACTTCTGTTCAAGGCAGTGATATTGCCTGTATTTACACCAGTCAGTCATCCATCAGTTCTGGATGATCAAATTCACTGTCCTATTTACTGCCTTCAGTAATTCTGTGCTATCCTAGCCAGTGCTAGATTTATTTTGTTAATAATTCATGGGTTGCCTTCAACTTATGACTCTCTGTGCTACACAAATGATTTGGAGTAATTAAAATACCTTTAAAGCACCTTGAGTGCTGTTGGCAGGAACAACAGCAAGTATTTAAAAGAATATTTAATATCATGCACTGCCGGCATGCATGCTGGGAAACAAGCTCACATCCCAGACCCTACCCTGGGCCAATCACAGGAGAATGGCTTAATTGGTTAATCATATAAATTACAGTCACTTAATCATTTTAATCACCATCAGCCAATTAGCTCGGAGTTATGGGCTCTGAGGTAACAGTTATGCAAATGTTTGCTCCACTGCAAGCTATTAACAGCCATATTTTCTATATCAAGCTGACAGTGACTGATGTGAAAAGGAAAGTGAAGAAAGTGAGCATTTATTTAGTATAAACTTCTGATTAGAATGAAGCAGTTTATTGGAATGGACTGAAAATGCAGCAGTTGTCTTTTTTCATCATAGACAAAACCTTGTGCTGGTTATGCTGGAGTGGGCATGCTGAGTTGCTCTCTGAGGTGTTTTTGCAGAACACTACCATGATTGCCCCAGTGTCCCAGCATCACTGGCACTTTTAATGAACCACTTCAATGGCAGGATCAGCATAAATCTTACTGGAAATCTGCAATAGTGAGTGAGGGCTAGTTGGTTATTGTTTATCAACAGTGGAAAATTTTCCAGAACAGAGGTGTTACTGCATAACAGGGTCTCCCCTGCTCTGTCTCTGCCAAAATCATCCCAGTCTTACATCCATGAAAGTAGTGGCACCACGGTGGCTTAAGTGGAGATAGTTGCTACTTGCAGTTAGGATCAGATCAGAATTTATCCCCAGCTTTTTCTCAAAGGTGAAAAGTACAGATAAGATTTTTCAATATTTTGTGGCTCATTTGCATTGCCTGGGTAAAATGGGGCTGCATGACAAAAGCCCAAACATGGGAAATACAGAGAAGCAGAAGTGTCTCTGATACCAGTGCATTGGGGCTGGAATACAAGATCAGATGTCCATTGGTGCAGGTTCTGCTCATGAATTTTATTGTTCTGACCCATTGCCAACTTGGTCTCCCTTGACAGTAATGCAGAAGTTCCAGACCTTCATTCCTATAATAAAGCTGATATGGGGGAAAATGTTGGAGAGGAATGAGATATTTGTTAACATTACATTATTTTATTTTTTATATTTATCAGCCAAATGCATACTTAGAAGTCTAGCAGATAAAGAGGGTGCAGCTGACATGATTTTCTGCAGCATTCAGAAGCTTGTCACTAAAAAGAGTGGCATGTACTTCAGAGAAATACTTAGGAGTTGCAAAGACTCTAACACACATAGAAAATGCATCGTTATATTTGATGTGAGAAGCCACAAGTCGTCCATTTTCAAAATGTCTCACTATCATCAAGAAACTCACCTATAAGATATGGAGGAAGGTTTCCATAAAAGTCTACAACGTTTTGATTTTTTTCTGTTTGATTTGTGTGTGTTGCTGTTGTTTTAAGATATTTGGGGTTGCAAAATTCCATATTTGAAGCACTTAGCAGTGTAGCTACATAAATAGACCTATCACTGCTACCAGGGTCATGTATTATGGCTGAAATTAAACATACCTGCTAAGGACATTAGTAGAAAGAATAACAACAGTTTTATGCTATAGTTATTTGAAGCCAGTTAGTATGTTGTACTCTATAATATTCAATTAACAAATTATTACAGCATCTATTAAAAATTTATTAGTCCTTTATAGGTTGATCGCAAACAGAACTGTAATGTAAAGCATGATCATTTTGGCTATTTAAATTAACAGTCAGTTTGGGAAGATGGTGTATGAGTTATGAGTACTTTACTTCAAGACAGAGGGGTTGATCTTGTCAGCTAGAACAGAAAAAACAAAACCCTCACTGTATTCAGGATCACAGAATATTCTGTCTTGGAAGGGACCCACAAAGATCATGAAGTCCAGCTCTTAACTGAATGGTCCATGCAGGGATCCAGCCTGTGTGAGATCATGACCTTGGTGTTATTAGCACCACATTCTGATCAACTGAGCTGATTTCATGGTCAAATATTAATCAGCAGAGAAACTGTTGGAGCTGGAAAGACTGTTTTCAAAGTGTTTCCACTTTGGAGCAGTGGAAGAGGAAATATGTTCCTGAGTTTCAGCACAGGTACAGTGAGTATGAGTAAATGAGAATGCAGGTACTCTAAGAATCCAATGAACCAAGTGCTACAAATAGGTTGCTACCACTGAAATGCAAAAATACCTGGCAAAGTCGGGAGAAAAAATGCTGCTACAACTGCAGATGGGTCTGTACATGAAAAATGACTCTGATGCCAGCCAGTAAAGTCTGTAGTAAAGGCAGCCAAGCTGAATGGCAACCACCCAGAGGGCAATCCCCTTCATAATAAGCAAACTAGGAAAATATTTGCATACAATTTTATGGAGGTGATTGAAATTGAGATTAAAGCCTTAATCTTATAAAAAGATGAGACCCACCAGGGTTCTACAGTACCTACAGAGACAGGGTGTGTGTGTGGCACACCACATAACCACAGCACTGCACCAGCTTGGTGGTAAACCCCTGATCTAAGGATCCAACCTCAGGAAAAAGACCAGGCTAGGAATGACACATCATCTCCCTGTGGAGGAATGAAATGCCTCATTTTACACTTCCAATGTCCCAGTACTATTTCATTTTTCAAATGCTTCATTTTACTGTTCCAATGCCCCAGTACTATTTCATTTTTCAATGACCTTGTTTCAGAGATATCCTGAAAAATACTGAATACTTTAAAAATTTCTGCCTTTAAGCGATATCTTACCTTTCTGTGGCACCAAGGAAGCTCCTGTTGAGTAGCAGTATCTTTCAGCAGTGTTGACAGCATCCCCTGGCCTTTGCCATGCCCTCAGCAGAGATACTTATGCCTGGTAAGCACTGCTTGCTCTGTCAAGGTCGTTCCACAGCTTCAGAGACATGCTCTGCCTGAAATAAATTAGTAACAGAGCACACCTATCAATATTTATCACAATTACTCAGGCAGAATGTAAAGCATAGGCTCTATCCATCAGCACAGTGCAGTCAGACCATTGCTATGACCCCAGGACCAGACCCCAAAACCTTCAGCCCTTGTAAATGGTGTCAGGTCCTGTCAGATGCAAGTGTTGGAGCTGCTCATCTGCTTCCACAAGGAAGATGGAGCCAGGTAAAGAGTTCAAACAGGAGGAGACCTTCCTGCAGAGGAGAGAACTGCTGGGGCTCTAATTAGCCCTCCACTAAAACATTTCCCAATACCAAAGAGAAAGGGTGTTTGTCTAGGATATTTGTTTACTCTTTTAGGCTGGAATCTTCTAAAATCTTTCTAGGACCAATATGCCAGAAGATGTCTTTTTGATGGTGGTTGTAGAAAACCATTGACTACTCTAACTGGTGCCATTCAGCTTTAAAACATAAATACAGCTGTTATTTTGTATGTGTTCATGCACTCTTCAAAAGGAAAAGAAAAACATTATTTTATTGCTAATTTGTTGAATGATCACCCACAGTCATATTTTGCATTTGCCACTGGAAAAAAATAGGTTTTATGTATGTTTAAAAAATACTTTAATGATAGGTTTTCTTCATTCCTTTACTACTGCTGTGGTTTTTCTGTTGTGACATTCACATCAGCCAAGCAGTGCAGAAGAAATGCCAGATCAGACTTCCTGAAAATTAGCCTTAATTAAGCCAGGTGGCCTTTGATTGTTAATGATTGATTAGAAAGCAAAAGACAGCTTTACAGAAAATTAGTCAATACCTGAGCTTTTTTCTTCTTTATTGGAAAAAGAGATCTCCGTTCTGACTGTTGTTATTTTTGATATTCCATTAAGGTGCCTGTATTTATGTCACCATTTCTCAATGGAAGGGCTTTTTTATTCTATTGACAAACCTGTCACTTCAGAAAGAACATGATGCTGCTGCTGGTTTTACTGATTAATGATAAGTTTGACTATATTAAATACAATTATGATCTTAATGTATTGTCATTTAGGTACACGACAGTGCTTGGTTTTTGCTTGCAGGGAGGTCACACTGCACCAAACTATTTTTTTCATTAGTGTGTTGAGGGTAAAGAGGTACATTGGTCCATAAGCCCAGAGCAAGTTCAATCTCCATTCAGGAACAGTGCTGTGAAAGTGTGTTTCTCTATGGGTTTTCTAACTTTACAAAGAGCATGTGGAATCTTTGACCTGCCTTAAGCAACAGTGTGCCTAAGGAGGGGCATGCATCCCATACTTGATCAATATTTGTCCCAGGCCTTTTAGTCCAGACAGGCAAGTTATCTGAGGTTGTGAATATCAGCAAACACAGGTAGACAGCTAGAGTTAAATTCAAGAAAGAACTGTAGCAGCCCCAGTGCAAATTCAGGCACCTCAGGGAACAGTGTCTGAACAGGGGTTTTCTGAAGATCGCTTCTGGCCTGAATTCCTGTTTGAGTTGAAGTTTGGGTGTTGCTACATCCACTAGCTGTACTACTGGTTACAGTTTGGCAGCAAGCTAGCTCTGGAAAATATCCCAGCCACTTCTGGTATTAGAGGCCTTAAATATTTTTTGAAATCTGGCTCCATAATCATCTGTGTAAAGAAGAATCTTAGAGACCATCACCAAAGTGCAGGCAGCTGACACAAACAAGATTTTCTGTTGTTCTTTCTCCCCATCTCCTTGTCTCTGACATCTTCACCAGGCTGCTGAATGGTATCCAGACCTGAGAGATGGGTGCATGAAAGAATGCTGGTCCTTGCATGGGGCACAGTTTGAAATCAGATACCAAAATCAGAAAGGAAAACAGTCAAACCCTGTTCTTGGGAGAGAGTTAAGTACAGAAAGCCATGGACATCCTTCAAGCACCAGTGTCATTAGGTGAGCCTTTTTGACTTTCTATCTTGGCAGTGACTGCAGGTATGGATGTGAGAGATGTTTAAGGACCTTAGGGAAATGAAGACAAAATCACAGCTGTACTACTTAAGAGATGTAGGAATAGAAAGGACATGGTTAAATTAATAGGGGTGTTCTGTTGTTCAGATCTGGGAACATGGAATACAAGCCAGGTCTGGGTAGTGAATGTTAAAGCAGCAGTAAAATGGGCAACATTAAAAGTATAAAAGGACTATTATAAACTCCTGATTTAGCCTTCTTAATAAAAACTGAAAGCTTGCATTGCTGCCAGTAAGGGCTACTGAAAGTGTGACTGTGTTAGTACAGGTGGGGCCAGGAAGAGGGAAAGAATGAGAAAACAGAGCATCAGGAGAAAGTGTGCTTTTATTGTCTAATTTTGGTTTTTACTAGCAAAGTTTGTAATGCAGAAAGGGTAGCTGGATTGCTCTACTTTACGTAGTGAAGAAAAGCCTGAGGAGTCCTCAGAGAGAAAGTAGAGAAGGAACTTATCCTTTTGAGAGTGCTCCATTTTCCATCTTTGAATTCAGAGATCTCAGGCCCCAGGCAACATCTAAGGCAGAAGTTAAACTAAGGCAAAAGAGTTTACTTCATTCTTTTTGGTCTGGCCATAAGGAAGAGGTCATTTGATGTCTCTCAAAGCCTTTTGACTGTGCACTGATGTAAGCCAAATGACCTTGGGCTGGTTATGAGGTAAAGACAGCAAGCTGTTCTTAATCCACAAGAAATACGACTGATCCTGTGAAGAGTTCCCCAACTATGCCTCTGTTGACTGCACAAGGGTCTTCATCAGCTGTTCTTTGTCATGGAAGTCCCTTAGCTACATGCTGACCTAAAGTGCTGTGAACCTGGGGACACTGAGTGACAAAATGGGAACTTTTGGGATACTGTGAGTGGCTCTTGTTGGGGCCACTTTCACCAGAGACAACAACCTGTTCTATATGTGTGCTGGATTTCTTGCAATGTGTCACCAGTCAGAAATTCAGAGTGCTGAAGGCCTGACCTTATCCTGGACAGTGGCTAGAGACTTTATTATTAGCTGATGACTAAGAGAACTCTGTTCTATTTGCTTTTTTTCTCATATACCATTATGTTGAATCAACTGATGAATTGTCCCCTGAAGAACTCTGTCTTCTTCCCATTGCTATTTCTCCTTTGACTCTTTAGGATAGCTTCTAAAATAATCATGAACTAGAATTAAAATAGCTAAAAATTAAACAGATGTTGACCCTGATCTTTCAACTGTTCCTTTCAATTTTAGTTACTCTTGTTAAGACTTTTAATGAGGGACACAGAGTATTTTTATTATCTTAACTAATTCCAGTAATCTTCTCATTTGTGTCATGCAACTGCTACTATTGATTTAGTTAAAGCAGCTTTTTATTCTTAGAGAAAAAGCAGAATAGATCTGTTTGTGACTGGCCAAGGCATTTGGTTTATTCTAGTAATCTGTGACAGAAATCAGAGTAAAATAGACAAATCATTGAAAGACCATGTCCCACAGTTTTGAGTTAGCAATGGGTTTAGATTGACCTAAGTCTTCCATAATGCAGGTGTGAATGAGGAACATTGAGTATAATTAATTTTCCCTTCCTCAGTGACCTGTACAACATATTTGTCTGTATGAATGTCTGTATTTACAGGATAGGGCTTCATGAATAATTTGGCAGATCAGATTCAGAGAAATGGTGTGACTTGGTACCATGAAGAACAAGGTAGGTGGTACACTGAGCACCTGCCCTCCTTCACAGAAGGTTCATCATTTTACAGGATTAATCCCTTACTGAGGGTTCTTAAAACTCTCATTTCTAAGGACCAGCTCACCCTAATAAGAAACAAGCTATGTTTCAAACTTTGATCCAAACGTGAATTGGCTGCTGGTCAATTGAACAGAAATTAGATCATCACTCACTAAGCCAAAGGCATCAACAATATGTTGATGTATTTCTCAATAGCAATTTCTCAAAATCATTCTGCAGCTGTAATCAGGGAAGGCAACAGAGCTTTGTTTCTCTGCTGCCTTTTAGCTCTGTCCCTTTTGGCTCCAAGAGGAGTCAGCTGTGGTCACGCTCTGGTGCATGGAAGCTCTGGAGAGCTGATGAAAAAAATCAGGTGAAAATTTGAAAACTCTTTCCTGATGCTGCAATCCTTAACTTGAGCAGGGTGTCATGCCTCCTGTAAAGTAAAGTAAAAGTCTGTTTTAGAGAGCTAGACAAAAACACATAGGCATGGATAAGAGTAGGAATTTCTGGAGAGTTAGACCCCCAGAGATCATAAAAGAGTGGCAAGATGTTATGGAACAAAATGCCCTGGTCAGTCCTTGAATTTCAACAGAAGAAATTACAGACAGAGGTGGGGAATGGACATCAGGTGAGATACTAGTGCAATAAATACAGTTAATTTAATGTCAGGAACACATTGTAAAAGGCAGGAAAAGCAGCTGTTTGATCCTGTGTTCATGAGTAATACATGTCTGACAGGTCTGTGACTGTTTACTATGCATCATGTTCTCAGTATTTCCATTTTTATTTTATTCCAGGCAATTATAAATGGCTAATATTCCCACAAGTACAAAGCTACAATGATGTACTTTCATCTCCTTCTGAGGACTCAATGTCATTTTAAGAATCAGAAAACATCCTCTAACTAGATCATTTACTCCATACCAAAAATATACCCACAACTGTAACAGACTGCAAGAGTGTCTCCCATTCCAAAGGGTGTCTGAAGATTTCTGTCAAACATCAAAGGACTGTGCAAAGGGTTGTGTGCATGTGGGAATCTGTGTGCAGTTTATGCACTCTGCTGGATAAGAAATGCTGTGAGCATGGCTCAAAAAAAAATGTCCCTTTTGACTGTACTGTTTTTTACCACTATTATCATAATTTAATCATTATTTTGAACTGAAATAACAATTTTTCGAGAAAGAAAAATAATACTGGAGGGCTGTTAAAATGGACAATTTCCCACAAAAGACATTCATTTCCAGTGGTCCAGCAAAGGCTTGCACTTGAGAATGGGAAGATAGTTTAAGAGCCATAAATGATGACTGAAAACCCCAACCTGAGTTTCACTGTTCCTCTGTCAGCAAATAGTTATGAAAACTGGCAAATATTTCTAGTACTAATCTTCAAGACTAGTATTATTATTGGTTAGTTGATTAACTCACCTGCTAGAGATCCAAAGGTCCAACTCTGATGACTCACAGAAGTGTCAGTGTGATGCTGTGTGATGCAGTTTGCTTTTCCATATGCTTTCCTGAAATCCCTAGGAAATTACTCTCACAAAAGCATATTAAAAGGTCTTTATTAATATAGCAGAGTTAATCAGAGTATAATCTAGGAAATGCCAGAAGTGCCACAACCAGCCGACTGTTACTCCTCTGAGGTGTTACAGCCTCCACTAATAAAATATCACAACCAAAATTATAATAAAAAAGCAAATAGATTTTTTTTTGGATCAGTCATGCTGTGCTCACTTTGAAAATGACTGCATGGTAAGGTGAGATTTTAAAAGTTCCAAACAGAAGCAATTAAGTTGGTGAAAGAAAATATAGCTATTTGCAAATCTGCCTTCTCCTCCTTCACTCTCCAGCACAAGAGTACTCCTAAGGGACCTGTTAATTTCTGCATGTGTATGTGCTGTTCTTTAGGTCACAGTACAGCAGACTGAGACACAGAAGTTCAAGCCAAAATTGTTTTGCAATTAAGAAAGTGTTGCAAGGTGAAGTTGTGAGGGGAAATAATAAAAAGGAGGTCTTTAGTATCATAACTTTTTCAGTGGGTCTGAAACACATGTTTTAATCTAATATACATACCTGAGATATATAATTTTGAATTAGGTCAGACTTAGATGTTTAAGAGAAATCATGAAAGAGGGGCAAATATATATACATTGCACACTGTGTAATGTTTTCGTTTAAGGGTCTCCAGTTATCAGTGAATAAGTCTGGTGTAAATTGCTGTTGCTGACATATATTAATAATACAACCTGAGAAAACACTCGTGTTTTTTAAGTAGCCCAGATTTTGAGCACTTTACAGCTAATGGAATCCCTGCTTTACAGCAAGGAATAATTCTCCAGCAGGCCAGTGAGATACCAGAACAAATTAAGACATTTCCACTGTCACAAAGAACACTTTGGATTGAATCAGGGTCTCCTGAGTCTTAGCCCAACCTTCATAGCCCTAAGCAATTGTAGGTAAATCCCTTCATGCTAACTAAAAATAGGCTAAATACATTTTAAATGGCAAGCTTTTGAGAATTGTATTTTCTCAACAACCAGCCATGGAATACAGAACAAAGCAGAGCCCAAGTGTTAATTGCTCCAACCCCATAATTAAATGCAGACATACTGTACTCTGACTGTGATTCTTGAAAGCATGCCCACTTGGGTTTTTTCCGTGCAATAAAAAAGAGCTCCATCAATATTTTGTTTGAGTAAATGCAGTTAGCAATAGCTGATGTGACAATAGGTTATTGGCATAGTTATGATCAGAAATGCCTTCATACATTAGCCACAAGCTAAAAAAAAAGCAGTAGTCAAGCCACTACAAATTATTCTGCTCATTAACATCCGCTATACTCTAGAAAGCAGTGAATGCTCATGTGTTTATTTTGTGGTTCTGTCGGGGAATGGCCCTGGGATCAGATTTAGTGCATGCCTGTCTGCAGGAGCCCATGCACTGAGTTGGACAGATGCAAGCCTGTCTGGCCCAGAAGTCAAACACTCACATCAGCACAGGACCATGAGCAACCAACCTCGTGTGTGTTGCTCCTTTGCTGTTATGTCTCCATAGGTCTGGACCAAAGGCCAACCTCCACAAACCCAGAGCAAAGTGTCTGCAGCTGGAGCCAGCATCCCTCCTCCTCCACCCGTGTCCTGTGAGTGAGCTAGCACCAGCAGCTCCCACCCCTGAGAGCATGCAACTCCTGCTATCCCTCTCCAAGTCTGACCTTCACTCTTGGCTTCATTTAGGAGCTAAATGAAAGTTGAATATTTATGATTTAAATGTGCCAAGATCAAGACTTTACTTTCCAATTAATTTCAAGTGGTTGGTTTAATAAACAAGAAATCTCTTCCAAAAATTGAATCAACGCGTTATATGCCTTCAGGGCTTGGACCCCCTAGGCTACCTTCTGCTTATGTTTTATTTGCATCCTGCACATTTGCTTTGTAAGTGAGTGTCTAGGTCTGCAAGAACAACCAAAGCTGAGATTTTGTATGATTACTTGTGGATGCTGAAGTCAAACACCAAATTTAATAGACCGCTGTTAAATATGGGCAGTAATTTTCATTTCCTTTAGAGGCTGGGCAGCATGAGGGCATTGCTCTTGTCACCACCTGTATGTTGGTGAGGTCCCCTCCAGTGGGTAGGAAGGCAGGGATGTTGTTGTTCTCGCTGGGGGGGCCCTCTGAGGAAGCCATGGTAAGATGCTTGCACTCTGAAAGTGCATTGAACCAAAATACAGATTACCTGAACCAAAATGCTCATGGTTGACCTCCTTCCCTCCCCCTCACCACCACCTATCCTTTGGGCATTTACCATCTGTTTCCAGATTCCCATGCAGAGAGGGGTTAAAAGCATTGCTACACTTACATCCTATGCTCAGTGGACTTTGTACCACAATGGTTTCTTCTGTGTCCCAGCAGTACTGGCTGGTAATTTGAAAGTTGCTTTATGATCCCTGCAGACTGAAATAAATTTGTAAGTGAGAGGTAAAGCCTTGTGCCTGAATGGTGCTATAAAGCTGTTTAACTCTGGCAAGTTATACAATCCCAAATAACATCCCCTTGGGGGCTGAGTAAATTCTTGTGGGAGAGGAGAAAGAGGATCAAGGTACTGTGAGGGAAAGGCTAGGTAGATGCTCTGCTGCCTGTGTCAGGGCTTTTCTCTGTGATGCAGACTGTGCATCCCTTGTTCCTCCTTCTGCAGGCCACTTGCTTACACACCCCACTGGCAAAGTTCTTCTCTGAGATTGCAAAGAGGTCCTCTGACTTTCATTTGAACCTCTGATATATCTCTGACTCTGATCTGATTATTTCCTGAGCAGGTATACCTGGGGGTTTTCCCTCATTGCTACCCAAATACAACACAGCTAGTAAATTAATCAATGAACTTTTCCCTCCTGTATCAGCACTGTATCCTACTGTCACATTTGAATTCTGTCTTATGTATTTCCTTAGAAATAACACACTAAACCTGAAGAACCTGTGATTACTTTAGGGAGCGACTGACACAATTCAAACATCTTCCTGGAAAAAACTACTTCTTTCTTTCTAATTTTGTCCTGTGGTTTCTAATAAGAAATGTAATTCTTCTGAATCTGTGAAATATGTCATTATTAAAAGGCAGATGTGTGCTCAACCAAGAGGCAATAGCATCACTTTGAACAGGTAAACCATCTTGTAAACTGCCTTAGAAATTCTTATTAATACCAGTAGATAAGACTATTAGTTCTATATTCAAATTGTGTTAAGCCCATGGGAATGCAGGGAGAGAGCTGACTTCACCAGTGAGAACTGCAGCCATTATTTTGGCAGCATTGAACCTAGATTTATGGTATTCCATTAAGAAGGAATGCATTAACTCTACAACTGTCACCACTGCATTGATGTCAAAGGAAGTGCTCTGCCTGGCTTTGCTGACTTGATTGATGGAAAATAGTATATCAGTCTGGTTGCTCTCTCTCTGATGAGAAAGGCAAGTATCCTGGACCCCTGAAGCTATAGCAGAACTCAATTTTTTTTTTCTATTCTTGGCAAATTTTCCTGCATTCTTTGGCCCTGGCCATGGAAAAGGAAAAATAATACAGTTGACTTTTTTTACATTGCCCAGAGAGGAAGCAACCCAACAGGCAGAGCAATGAAGTTGAACCCGTCTCTCCTTCCAGTCCGGTTTAATTTCAAGCTTCAGCTTTGCACAAATGCTATCAAGAGTGGGCCAGACTTGAACAGCAAACTCAAACAACTACATGCTTGGAGATCTCTGCAGATTGAACCTCAGACAGAATCTGGGTTGCAGGACAAAGATTTCTTACCATGGGTCCACTCTCCCAGCAGACTGAAAAAATATTGGCTTCATCTCTGGTGAATGCTTAAAATAGCACCTATTCCTGTAGCACATTAAAAAGGTACTTATTTTTTGTAAAGGGGGAAATTCTTCTCTTGCTCTTGAACAGACAGAGAATTGAGACACACAGGAAATGTCTAGTGAGTAAAATAACCAGGGACCATGCTCTGGCCCTGAGGCCAGCCAGCACAGCATGGCTCAGCTCTACATACCACACTCTCTTTCCCTTCCCCATTCCCCAGACTCTGGGTGTTGGAGTTGAAATTGCCTGATGGGAATGGACACTGGCACATGCACTTCCCTGAAGTGTGTCTGTGTGTTTGAAGAAGGGCAATCAGCACAATCTCTGTGCTTGGGAGTGTGCAGGAATTAGAGAGCATGGACAGCTGCTGGCCTTCCCCTTCTGCCCTGCTCTGCCTGCCAGGGTAGGCACAGCAAAAGGAGCTGTGTGTCCTTTTACAGCCCCTGAAGGGACTTGGCAGAACACCAGCATTCAAGTCTGTGAATATGATCCTTGAAACTCTCATCTAAACCTATTGGCATTTCAGCAGCCAGCAGCCAGCTGAACCAGGTGGGTAACATTCTGCATCTGGAATGTTCCCAGTCACTTTGGTTGTGGCAACCCAAGATGTTCACCAGCCCAAGATGTTCACCAACCCAAGATGTTCACCAGCCCAAGATGTTCACCATTCTGCTCTGAAAGCCTTCAACAAGATCATGGAGGGCAACACTGTCTGTCAGGTCAAAAAGGTGATGTAAGGAGAAGGCAGGATCCATGGTCAGCTCAATTTGCAAGTGAGATCCAGGAGTGTAAGTGCACACTCACACTCACACTCACAGGAGTTGAGCACACGTGCATGCACTCTCCAAGAGGCAGTGCCCAGTAAAATGCCTCACCATCACCTGCAGCAAACAGATTCTGCAAAAACCAGTGCCAAGTGATGTTCCCACAGTCACACCGTGGGGGGGACCTCCCCATGTAGAAGGCCCAGTGGTTATGGTGCACATCAAGGATTTTTCAAGTCCTTGAATTCCTCAAACACCAAATGACCAGGACCACAGCTAGCAGATATATTCCATACATAAGAGAGAGAGGAAACAGTAAAACATAAATTTTCAGAGTTTTGTTTTCACTTTGGATCAAGAAGTAAATTAATATTATGGAAGATAACATTTAATCAGCTTTTTGATCATACTCATTGATGGTTTTGATGCCATGGATGCAAAAAAAAATAAAATAGGATGCTTTCTGTCAGTTTTCTTTTGGTGTTATTATTAGAAATCCTCCCTGTAGACTTAAAACTAATGTTCTCTTTACAGAAATAATCTCTATTATTCATAGTATTTTTGGCCTGAAATTAGTCCTCCACAAAGCCTTCCCATCTCAGCTGGGAAAGATTAGTCTCTTAACTGTCTTCCCTCACTGCCCTCTTCTGTTACTCATCTGCTCATCCTTATTTCATCCAAAAGCAAGGGGCTTACACTGAATCCATTAATCAGCATTTCTGGAGTTAAGATGTGGGGAAGTCTCACCCCTGCACACCCTCTCATCATTGCTGTGCTTATCATCATCTTAAATTGGTTTGTCAGCCAGCCACTCACCTCAGCTGATGTTTCTTGCTATGCCAGTGTTACAGTCCCTAAAAGAAATCATAAATTATGGCATGTAATGAGGTTGATATACCATTGAGCAAAAAAAAAATCACTCAGAATTTTGTTGCTGACATTTGCCTCACAGCATTTTATCAAAATGGGTGTTTCTAATTTAAGTTTTTACATTTTCCTTCTAATGATTTTTATTCAAGTCTCATACTTTTATTTAAAGTGAGCTATGGAGCTAACTCGGTTCGTTGAGTTATTTCAGAAATTATTAACACAGATTATTTCAGGAACCATTGTAGCTTGATTCTTTATCTTCTACAATGTATTTACAAATTAGGTTCCTCTAAATAGCTCCCATGTAAGAAGTGATACTGCAGCAGTTTGGTGGGGTTGCTCAAGGGCTACTTGAATTCACTGCATGGGGAGTTCAGTGTGAGCCATACAGAAGAGGTTACAAACACAACTGTGTACACAATGGTTTGCAAACAGGTCTTTGCCACAACAGGGAGCAGATTTTTCTCTATACTTGCTTGCTCATCATCTTGCCCTTTCTGATACACTTAGTCATCACTGTTTTAGAGTACCAGGCAATGTGATTCAGCAGTCTTCAGGCAAAACATAGCACAGATGTGTTTGGCCAGTCTGCTGGCTAATTGATAATACATCAGCTGACAGTCTGCAGGGGCACTGGCTGCAGATGTCTCTCCTTGAGAGTTCTGATGACCATTATTAGAGTACTAGGCTTTAAATTTTCTATTTTTGTAAAGAACTCTGGTAAGCTGATGGACATTTAAATATTCTGAAAAAAATGTGCTAAACATATTCCTGACTATCCAATTTTACTACCAAAATTTGCAGTTTCCAGGGCCTTTTTTTTTTTTTTTTGTAAATTCATAGAAGGTATAGATGGGAAGAAGCAGTATCAGTTTTATTTGATAATATGTGTTTTTAATTGTTTGCACAAAACCTGGTAGGAAATCAGAAAACCCTGTGCAGTAACCCAGTGCACACATGCTCATCTCTCTGTTTCATTTCAGATGTTCAAATAACCATTGGCAGGACTAGCAGAATACAATGTGCATCTGTGTCTCTGCTTTGGTTTCCACTGCCATGACAATTATCTGTGTGAAACTGGTTCATTACAGTAATATGTGCTCCACCATAACAGACCTAGTCAGTTTGGTACAATGACTCTTCAGAGGATTTAGCTTTTTATTACACTGAATCAAAGCAAAAGGAGCAATCTGACTGTACAGCTGACTCTTGGGCTGAAACATGTTTTATCCATTCATTTTTCAACAAGCTTTCAAAACTGTATTGCATAAAGTTTGTTTTATCTATCAAAAAAGCCTATCAAGATGTGTTACTCATTTTAAACAAATGTTCCTATTGTAGTGTCAGATTTACATGTTTTTCTGGCTCTGACTCGAATTCTTCATGGGGATCAAAGCAATAAAGTTCATTACATCAGAAAACTCACTTAGATCAACTTACAGTACTTCAATGAAAGTGAGTTTCCTTTGCTGGAACAACTTAAAGTGTATGCATATATTTTGATGTTCTTGGTTGCAGTCATGATTTTCTCAGCCCAAATACTCTGCTTGTCTCCAGAGACACAGGAAAAGTAATGCAAATATTCCACAGTTATGCCCATTATATAAGGGAGGCAACACTGAAAGTTGTAGCTTTAACAGAAATTGAAATTGCTTAGCACTCTTTCAAGAGCTTGAATGCATCTTTGAGGAAGTTTTTACTGCCTTTACAGGGTTCATGATTTTGGCAGCAGGCAGACACAGATTAGGTTGCATATTTAATGAGCTATATAATTTTGGGTCTGACAGCTTTTGCTACAGAATATTGTCCTGCTGTTCAAACAATACCATTCCTTTGCATCTCCTCACCTATTCATAAAAATGAAAGTAAGATTGGGTGAATAATGTTTTAGACCATTTTTAATGGAAAAATGCAGATCCATCCATTGGAATGTTTTATGAAAAGATGTCATTTCCATAAGTTTTACAAAGGTTTGAGGGATCCAGAATGGAGTGACTGGTCAGAGGGAATAGGGTAAGTTGTGAACACAGGATGAAATTCCTGAACAACCACATTTCCTGGGTTTTTCTCAGCTGTTAAAATGCTGGATCTTCTGAGCTGGAATTTTTCCTTCTATTATTTCTTTAAAACTTGAGGCCTCATTGCATTGGAAGACAAAAGTAAATGACAAACACTGGATTTTTTTTTCCAGAACAGAATTCTTGCTTCTCAGACGCCCACCCCTTTATGTAAGTGAGTAAAACTGATGGTCTCATCATCTTTTATTTGTACAAGATTTCTGATGTTATGCCACATTGTTTTGTTGGACAGCATTTCTTCCTGAGCTGATCCCCCTAGCTCATTATTACTAGGCAATTGTGTTTTCAAATGGTTAAATATTTCTGCCAGCAGTTGCTTATCACAAATCTATGTATCACAAATCTATGTATCACAAATTGTGATACAGCTGTCCCAGTTATCCCCAAATTAGCTTTTCCCACCACTTTAATCTCTGGAAGGGAATTTCCTTTGACATGCCCACCTGGACAGAGCCCCTTTTACAATTGCCAGTTAGAAAGTACTTCCATTCTGTCCCCAGACAGATCCTACAGTAAATGGAAGAGATGAGGCAAAGAAAAGGCTTGAGGAATGCAGAGTGCCATGATTACTGAGAGTATTGATCAACTACTATATTGCCCAGACAAGTACCACCAGTCTGTGTGACAGAAATGTGCTGACCTATGCAAAGGTAAGTAAAGTACTCAGCAAAATGGATTATCCCAGAGCTAGAAAGTGATGGGTTAAAGGCATGTGTTTCCCTGCATTCTAAAAGTGCTAACTGTGAGTAATTGTAAATTATGCGTGGATAGTTTAGGTCTAAGTCTAAGTGCTGCCTAAGCACCTACACAGTTTTGCAAAGTGAGTCTTAAAAATGACCAGTGAAGACTTGCAGAGTTATGCTAAATATGGATCAGTAAAGCCACAGGGTATTGTACATCTGTGTCCTCTCTCTCTTCTTCCAAACCTATTTCTATGTCTGGCATTAAAACCAAGCCCCAGAGAGACTACCAAGCATGAATCCCTGCTGTCCAGGGCTTAGCACTAAGTCATATTGGAAAACTTAAATCAGATTCCTCCACTCCCTTGTCTTTCACAAGCTGGGGAGAAGAAACCTATTTCAAAATGAATAAAAATATGAGAACCTCAGGAAAACAGGTGATTTCACAAAATTTTCACAGTGTTGAGATGAAATCTCACTGGAGATTCTCATGGAATTTCATTGCCACTAAGCCAGAATCTGAATCAAGGTTCGGCCTTTAACTTGAAGCCCAAACCTTGACTTGAAGGTTATCTTGACCCACACCTGGTCAACGACTTCTGAATTTATGTATTAAAGAAGCCTTGAGCTATTCTTTTTTCCTTTTATTGTTCATGTGCTCCTGATTATTACGTTAAGAAGAGAGTGTTTTCATTTTATTATTATTATGGTAACCTATGTTTATAAGGTATTTTTTTATCCCCTAAATTCTTAAGTAGAAACCAGATAAAAGGATCTCTTAATCCACTTCTGAAAAACAATTTTTAATGTGCTACCATACAACAGCTTAGTAGAGGATGTTCACCAGAAGTCTTTAATGACAAACAAACAAACAAACAAATGAACAAACAAAACCTTGGTTTTAAGTTTCGCCCAAAACAGCAGCTCCACCAGTGTCCTAAACTCCAGACTGAGCTGGCAGCTCAATTCTAACTCCACAGAGAGGCTGCCATCCACTGAATCACAGCTGCCACTCACAGCAGCACCAACACATTCCTCAGAGCAGAGCCCTTCCACTCACACCCTTCTCAGCCACAAATCCCCTCCAACCTGTGAGATGCAATATGTCTGTGCTTGGTAGCAAAAGGGTAGTAAAGGGGAGAATATTAAAGATATTTGACACTAATCTACACTTTCTTCATGCCAACATAAAATCACCTCTACTTTAAGTCATCATCCTGTTTATAAAACACACATAAAGTGACTTGCTTAAGACATAATACCACTGAGGCATAGAAGTCAAGCGATTAACACATAAAGCTCAATCAATAAATTACATTAATTCATGTATTGATCACATAATCTATTTAAAAAATAAGCATAACAGCCCTTCTGGTAATATAAAACATGAACAAACATACTAAGTTATCCCTCTTCCCAGAAATCCTAGGCTTATCCAATAACATTGGCAATTCACAGAGGCCATTTCTTAATGGAGTGCATCAGCAAAAGTAAATTCCTGAATATTTTGATAACAAATTATCTAAAAAATCGTTTTGTACTGTGCTAAAACTCAGACTCAGGACCATAACTTTCTCAGTTACCAATCTTTTAAAAACAGGCGGAGATGAAAAGCATCCATTGAAATATTTGGATGGTATATATGTGTGCAAGTCAAATAATGTAGGAACAGAATGTGAAAAAAAAATTGTTATAAGGGCAGATGAGGAGACCAGCAAACAAAACCAAAATGTGTTTTGAAGGACAAGACTTGCAACTGCTAAAGCTGGAGGCTTTAGCAATGCCAAGTATCAAGTTGGGAAGCCTCATTTTTATATGTCCAACTAGACACACCTCTAGTTTTCACAGGAAGCCCTGAATTTGGCACTTCACATTGAAATTGTTACTTGAACATTTAGTCTGAAAAGTGAAATTCCAGGAAAGAAAGAATGAATTATTTTTGTGGATTAATCTGTGATGGAAAAGCAGCACACAAAATTGAGTATTTCTTACAAGTTTGAGACTCAATCATTTTCCTCTTCCAAGTAGAAGGCCATAAGAACAATAGAGGAATTGGGTCCACTTGCATGAACCTGGGAAGCCATGAACACTATACCAGGCTAAAGCAGCTGCAGAACAGGAATCCCAAGTGATAAGCAGCAGTAATGCTGGAATGCAAGAGCTAATGAATTGAGTCAATTGAGTCTCATTTAATTCCCTTCAACTTGTCATACACGTCTACTGTAAAGTAATTTCTTAAGAGCTTAGCTTGATCCAGAAAAATTAAAAACACAGCACTAAAACAGGAGAAAGAGTATCAAGTCAGCTTTTTCCTTATGCAAAACCTCACTGTACTATTAAGGTACACAACCCAATTACTAAAATATGTAAAATTGAAATAATAAACATGTAGTTTGATTAGACAGGGATATAAAAGCTGTGGTAGTAAAATCAACATTTGAATCAATCAAGTTTATGAAAATTAAACTAGCAGAGCCTGCATATATTACTTAAGCATGCAAGCGTTACTAAAGCATTCAACATTTATTAGGGAAAATAGTGGAAGTTTTGTTTTCATCTAGAATGGTATCATACACAGGCATGACCTTTGTCACCTCTTCAGTGCTAAATAAGTGAGCTTATCATGCTGAGAGGTAAAATATTTTTCATTGTTTGCTATTTTCCATTTAAAACCCCTCCAAACTTTCAGGACACTATTTCTGGCACTACAATGTATTAAAATGATAACAATTTTATGCAATGACAAGCATTTTTTTTTTTTTCCACTTGGAAAGTGCAAAAGAAGGCCCACCCTGGCCAGACTGCCTAATTTGGGCTGAACACAGAAATGTTGTTTCTGAGCTATGAATGCCTTTTTCTATGACAGAATGTTTCTGTAAGTGAAGTTATTCAGAAGCTGCCCTGACGCTTTCTCAGTTTTCAGACTTCAGCCTCTGTTGGTTGCAACAGAAAAAGGAAACTCAAAATCAAAATTTCAGGTCAGTCTTCGCATTTCATTTGCAAAATCGCCTTCAGAAAAAATGAATGCACCAAAACAGATGGAATGTGGATAATTTTGCCCCATGTGTTGACATTTCTATCACAAGATTGCTTCATATACACAAAAGCGAAGGGTCATATATTATGCAAATGGCAATAAGAAGAAATGCAGTATCAAGTCTGAGAACCCATCATGTGTAACAACACCTTGAGGGCCACTGTCAATTGCTAAAAGAAAAAAAGGTGGATGCTGCCTAGGGATGCATATCTGCTCTGTTTATGGCCCTTCAGCTTCCTTTATTATCCCAAATTGACACATTTTCCTTGATCTCTTTCTGCTGCTCCAGAGATCCATTCAAAGGTTATTTTCCCAATGAGGAAGCAAAGCTTTAGGCTTCTTTTTAGGCTTTTAGACTTGTTACCCTGAGTTTAGCAACTGTAAGGCTAATTCATCCTTCTACTTGGAGGGGAGATACCAGCTCATCTGCTGACCACCATAGTCTTTTTTCAACCCTTCCCTGTGGCCCTTGGCAAGATAATTGAGTTGCCTGTCTTCATATCAGACAAGGTAGGCTATCTCCTCTCAGCCCTGACAAGCAAAGTCCAATTGCTTGAGGGTTTAAAACAGTTAAAAGGGACTTGGGATTTTTATTCCTTTTTTTTTCCTTCTTAGTAGCTGCTATTAGCCTTATCCTCATGTTTCAGTGAGTTTTCTCCCAGCAGGGAAACTGCCTGCTGCAGGGTGCTTTGTTGCTTTCATAAATCTCTAATTAGGTCCCTATCTGATTTAACAAGAAGTCAATCCTGTCCCCAGTCATCTTGAAAGCTTTACAAATCTTTGCTTTTTGAAGATCCCAGTGAGAGAGCAGCCTTCTACCTATCCCACAACTAATCTTTTTTACTTGCTTTGAAGGTGTTCCCAAATACCTCCTCTCTAAATAAAATGGGAGCAATTAAATAGGAAAACAATGTAACACACATTTCCAAGCTCAAAGGATGTCTGTTGGTTTGTTAGGAACGGTTCCTGACAGAGCACAAGGCTTTTTACAGGCAACAACAGTATTCATTACAATTCCACAGTCTTTGGCAATATCAGTATATTATTTGAACTTCAGAACCTTTGGGCTTTTTTCTTGGGATTTTTTGTTTGTCTGTCTTTAAAGGGTTAATTTACTTTAATGTTATCCAGTAATCAATATTCAAGAACTGACAAAAGAGGGCCACCAGTGGAATTTGTTAACATTTTCTCCACTCAGATGTTGGTTACTGCTTGCTTAGCAGTTATAGGAGAAAAATGAATGAAGCAGCCTTTTAAATGTAGGAAACAGTCTGGAAATCGAGACCAGCAGAGTACAAGCATTGATTGTGTGCCTGAGTTACACCCCTGGGCTTTTAAAAGGAAATGTAACATTTCCAGAGTCTGAAGACATTATTGCTGTACATGTAACACAAGTGGGATTAATAACAAGCAGTTTCCCTGATAGCAAACACTGAAATAGTCATACTCATGTTACACTCCTCCACAACTTACATGAGCATTTCTTTTGTGGCTTTTGACCCCAAGAGAAGCCTGTCTTAACCCAGTGTTGCCTGTGAGGCTCACCTTCCTCTGCAACTTTCAGGTCAAATGCCAGGGACTTGACTAGATAATTACATCTATCATGAAGCCAGGCAAAGCAGGTTGTGAGAGGTGCTGAGTGCCCTCCAGTCACTGTATCAGGCCAGCAGAAAACTGAAAAAATGTGTACAAAACAGTGAGAGAGTAAGAGAGGAGAATGGAGTAATTTCCTGGCTTGCTTTTCTTTCATACTCTTCTGTCCACATCCATCACTTATTCCTGTGTGTGACAGGAGACAGAGCTACCTGGTGCACCTGACCTGGTACTTTTAAATTCTTAAAAAGAGAACTAAAAGAGAACTCTTCAAAGAGAGCTATTTCATAGGGATTGTTTCACTTCAATTATATGAGTAGACATAAACATAGGAAATAAATCACAGCATTTATTTCCACGAGGTGCAAGCTTCAAACTTTTACGGATTTCTTCTCCAAGCAATTCTATAAGCACTGAGTCTGACCAGGGAGGATGGAAGAACTGGAGACACAGCTGAAAACATAATTAATGTCACTAAGAACTTCAGTTCGTGATATAATTAAGAAGATATACCCAGAAATAATTTCTATTGATATGACATAACATTAAGTACCAAAATCCATCAGAAATGTACTTGTATCCCACTTTCAGCTATCACTGGGTGTTAGTACCACAAATCATTAGTACAAAAGCTGAAAAAGCCACCCCAAATCCTAAAGGACAAATGTATTGAATAGTAATTACTGCATCTTAACAAGGCCAGAGCCTCTGTTTAATACTGAATGCAAAGAAGAAGACGAAGATCCAAAGGTGCTGTCATGCAGCCTGCAGTGATCCTGACTGTGGAACTCAGGAGCTGGGTAACTGAGCTAGCACTCCCAAGGATGAATTTGTCACTTTTTCTTGTGAACTGTTCGATGACAAATTACTGTCACTCTCAGCAAACAGCACTTTTATTTCCCTCACTTGAATTTTTCAGGTTTCAATGTCAAAAGCTGGAAGGGAACTGGAGTTTGCATTTCTGTGCCACTGCAGGACTGCCAGCCTTAAATGTGTTATAACAGGTCTGTCCTTCACCTCATCTTCTGAAAGCCAGTGGACTCAGCTTCCTGAGCACTGCTCTTCAGAACCTTTTTCCACATACCAAGACCATGTTTGTGCAGCAGGATGCCTCTGGCATGGTTTTTCTATTCAGGGTCAGGGAGAGAGGTGCCCTTGGCCAATGTAGCAGCACTGGCAGAAGCTCCAGAATAGGTGGTGTTCCTGCAGTAAAATTACACATCTGATGGTGTAATCTTTCTGCAGCTGCTCAAAACACATCTTTGCCTATCACAGTGCATTCATGTGATGAGTATTTTCCAGCTTGTTGTTCTTACTGTATCACTAACATATGCCCTTGTGCATTTGGCCAAAACACTCCTGGAACTTTACCCAGGATCACATTCAACTTTCTAATGTGCGCATATCTCTAAATATCAAAGCTAGCCACCTTATCCTAAAAGTAACACTGGGACACCACCAGTGCTAAGAGGAGCACTAGGATATTGATGTGCAAATGAACAGACTCTCCAAAATCTCAGGTTAACTCTAATTTAAAAGCTACTTGGTAGAGAAATTATCAGACACAGCAGGTCACTACTTTAGAGCTTGGTTTTGCATGTCAATACACAGCATTCTCCCTCCTTAAAGGTAATTGAAGGGGGAACATAAGGTAGCCAGAGGCTCTTTGAGGAGGGTCTTTATGAGAATAGACTTAATTTTTTGGGGGTATAGTGTCTGGAAAATGCCTACACACTGAACATGCAGACTAACTGTGGAAAAATGAGATTTGTCACCTGGCGCTGTTTTGGAAGTGGATCAGGTCTATTGCAAGGGGCTTAGCCATATGCAAGTTCTTTTGATCTAACTCAGAAGAAACAAAGTATAAAAGCAGCTCATCAGCACACTAAAGGCCCAGGACTCCTGTGGAAAAAACAGTAGATAAATTCACACAGTAATACTGATGTTGTGTGTGACAGTGATGAGCTATAAAGCAGGGGGTGGAGGAATACACCCATTTGTGATCCCACACAATCCCTCCCCCCCCAAAATGAAAGAAAAAAAGCAATCTATTAAAGCATATTGGATCTATTAAAAAACTTGCATTCCACATTAAGATAATAAAAGAAAACAGTGACATTTCTCCTGCCTGGCTCTTACCTCCTGTAAGGTACATTGCATTATTTCCAAGCAATGACAAACAAAATTGAACACTTCTCCAAAGGTCACATCTATCACAGTTTTTATTTTCTCATTTGATTCAGTGTATTAGGGTCTTGTTACTTTTTCTATTTTACCTGTTTGGTGAAGTAAGTCATTCTTCCTCTGGAGAGAAACAAAACGTTATTTATAGAGCTGAGTGAATATTTCACAGCAAATAGCTATCCAGTCAATTCAAATTTTCCTTCTGTTCGTTTTTGTTTATGATCAGTTTGCTATTTGTTAACTCAATTTAGGGATAGTATTTCAGCCTGGACCAATGGAAGATTTAGGCTGTCACATGCAAAATCATCATACTTCATCAAATTAGAGCAAATGAAATTATTGACAGTTAAATTCTAAGTACATTCTTCTGCCATTAGCAGCACATTTTCAGATAGGATATCGCCACTACATTCAGGGTGGCCTGGCAAAGTTTGCCTTTCACCCTGATTGAGACTTTCACAAGTCATAGAGCCAACAAAAGGAAAATATGAAATTACAGCACCCAGTAGAGTATCAGGCAAAGTCTTTCCCTCAGTAATAAGCATTTACTTCACAGTTAAAGCTACTGCACAGTAGGAACAATTTCTGCCTTAGACCTCTGTCTCCTTTTATACAGCTGGGTTGGGAACCAGTGCAGTTCTTGCACCTAGAGCCTGTTTTTTGCTGTGTTTGGTTATTATAGCAAGAATAGAATGAGTTAGTGTTATTTACTCTTTCATTGAGGCCCTGGAGATCTATACAGTTGTGAAGTGGTCCCTTTGTGGGCAGAGTGCTACAGTGAAGCCACAGGTTTCTAACCTCACCATGGCAGAGGAGCACGAAGCCATCTCACTGCAGACCAGCACGCTTGGATGTCTGTGGGAAACACCTTGGTAGAGGATGTGCAGAGAACCAGAGCTTGGTCCCTGTTCCTCCCCAGACAAGCCCTGCCCTTGGGAATTATGCTAATGTGTAGTTTTGTACATGCCAAAAAACATACTGAAAATAATCCAACAAAGAGCCAGGAAAATGATGAAGAGCCTGGAGCATCACCTCAGTGAGGAAAGGCTGAGCAAGCTGGCCCAGCCTGGAGTGGGGCTAAGTGAGGATCTTACAAATACATGCATGTACCTGAAGGGAGGGTGCAGAGAGGATGGAGCTTCTTGGCTTTTTTCAGTGGTGCCCAGCGACTGGACCAGAGGCAAGGGCACAAACTGAAATAGAGGAGGCTCTGTTTGAAATCAGGAAACATTTTTACTGATAACTGGCACAGGGTTCCCCAAGTGGAGTCTCTATCATTGAAGGTATTCAAAAGCCATCTGACATGGTCCTGGGCAACTTACTGTAGATGGCTCTAGCTGAGTAGGGGGGTTGGACCAGATGACCTGTAGAGGTCCCTGTCAACCTCAGCCATGCTGGGATTCTGTGATTGTTCACATGCCTGAAGCCACAGGGATGATAGACAGTTACTGAGCACAGTGGTGGCTGCAACTTTCAACACTGGGTAGACCTTGTTTACCACTTGACCTATGGAAATGTTAAATATCCCATGCTCCTAATTCTGACCCCCTGACTTCTAGATATTTAATATTTGGCTGTCTTTCATCAACAAATTTGTTGATATTATCTTTCAAGTCCAGATAATTTCCCCCACTTTGAGAGAACCTGTCATACACTAATATAAATCAGGAGTCAGCTTCACTTTTCACATACACCATTTCCTGCAGAATTATTTGATTAAATGGCACAATTTGATCTTTATAAAACACCTGACACTTTTTTAAATTTGAAGAGCCACACTTAAATTTCAATTGTGCCCCCAAAAAATAATATGGGAGAAAAAGTCACTGATATATATGGTAAAATTTCCATTGACTTCAGAAGCACTCAGAGTTTTATACTTGCTTAAGGTAGAATCACATCCATGTGGCTCAATTCAAGAAGGAAATAAAAATGTGTGCATGCGTCAAAAATATCTGTTACATTTTTCAGAAGTGCACAGCAGTTCTTAGGTTTGCCATACTGTGCAGCTGATGAACATGCCTAATGCCATCATAGTTTTTCCCACAGAGGTAAGGAAATCCACAAGAAGCAGAAATACCTTCAATATAATGTATTTTTAAGTAAATACTTTTGTAATATTTGCTTTAGTGCAGTACAATTTGTTAGGCTTTATGATATGCAGTAAATTAATAAGACCTAGAAACTGATTTTTATTACTTTATGTAGAAATATCCCAGCCATCTCAATGTAATTGAGCAACTGTAAATTACTGTTAACAAATTCATGAAAGAAAAGGAAGTGGAAAAGTCACCTCCACATTGATGACTGTTTCCTATTTTTCCTTTGTGGCTTCTGGAAAGAAAAGCTTTCAAATAAAATAAATAAATAAAATAAGGCATAGAATAATGTGTTGGAAACCCTGTATTACTACCAGGGCTACCAAGGACTTTGTAGCTCATGATCAAAGGAATTCCTTACAACTAGCAGAACTGTCAGCCTTTATGTTGTTAAAATACATTTTTCATGAATGCAAATGTATTTTGAAATCTTTTAAAACCCAGGGTCATAAAAACAATCCCCCACAGAGAACAGTTTTCAAATCAAGTTTCTGTATCTTGTTTCCACAATAATAACCTGGCTAGCTCCATAAGAATACAAAGCTGAGTGTTGCCACTCTTGTATTAGAGAAACAATTGTTGAGGCCAGTACCAGAATGCTTTTCAGACTGAGCATTTAAAAAATGCAGAATATGGTCACAGACATGACATTTCACCAAACAGAAGATACATTTCCATGTGGATCACACTTTAGATGACATAAAGGGAATCCCTGCAGAAGCTCATAAATGTGCTTGGGTATAAAATCAATGTCAGTAAAAAAGGATCAGCTCCACACTGCTAGGAGACTCAGGCTTGCAATCTTACATTGATCTGGTGAGGCACAGATACTTCTCAAATGTTAAAATAATAAACTGAGGTTTACAGCATCAGTGAAAAATCACATCTGCTGAAAGGATGTACAGGATCTGCCTACCCCAACAGCACAGTGGGATAAAATCTGGAAAACTACTCAGTTGTTTTTGAGGAACCAGTGCTTATACTGTAAGTATTCTACATCTGGAGCTCTTCCCCAGACCAGCTGCAGTCTGGTCTGGTATCCAGAAGGCCCATGAGCAAGTCAAAGTGCCTGAGACAGACCTGGAGCACCATCCTGCTCTTTTGTCTCATTTAAAAGAAAACCCACTCATGTACTCTGGGATCCCCCTGCAATGTTCATTCAAGGATGGGAAATGGGTATGGTCAGAAAATATGCTATAAAGCAGGTTCCTCCTCTGGACTACATCACTGCTTTAGACACAGCCCTAGAGACTGGTATTGATGCAGCTGCTTTTGAAGGAGAGGTGAGAGGACACTTGATGCTAATTTAGTCGAAAAGCCAATTGAGGGAGCAGGAATAAGATACAAGATGTGAAAACAAGAGTGAATGTGGCGACATAAAATCCAACCTCCTTAATGACTTCAAGAGTGATTTGGGAATCACTCTTCAGACTGACTGTACAGCCTGCATAACACCTCTGTGAGCATTAAGGGTTGCAAAGCTGCAAAAGAAATAAGGTGCAGTTCAAATGGAGCATGAGAGCCATGGGAGACAAGCCACACTACTTAACAAGGGAAAGGAAATGAAAACTAGCTAGGGTAGATTCATATGCTGCCTTTAGGGATGAGAATGATGGATCTTTGTGGATGGTGTGGATGGTGTTTTGGGACAAAGAAATGCACATTCAGATGTGATGGAATAAATGAGAAGACCGCATGACAGAGTGGCTGTGGGAGGAGGAGGAGGTGAGACACGTTTTACAGACTATGATTTTGAAGCAACAATAAAAGAGAATTGTCAGAGAGGGAGAACTGAGAACCAGTAGCAAGAGCATCAACAGAACAGTCAGGTTTATACACATTAAAACTGCAGGCATTTCTTTATCCACCTTGGAGAAGACATGAAGCAGTATGAGCAGATTCAAGCATATAAGAAGTGGCTGAAGACAGATGACAGAAAAGTTCAGGAAGTTCAGAAAAATGCAGGCAGTTGGCTTTGTGGGACACTTGATGTGTGAAGCCATATGGGTCCCTGAGCCCATTTCTGCCCCTGGCTGGACACAGGTGGCTGACAGGAGTTGAAGGGAAGGTGGCAGTAGCTGTAGATCTCTGGAGTGAGGATGTCTCACAACTTTGTCCCTTCAGGTTCCACTCTTTTGCCCGTAGCCATACTCAGCACTCAGGACACCAGAAAAGCAAGGCCTGCAGAGATTTGCAATGAATATTGAATAGACATGGTCTAAAGTGGCTAGAGACAAAATAATTTTCTACCAGCTATTTATATCCTTAAGCATAAGGTTTTACTATGCCTTTTAGATAGCTCACTGTTTTACCAAGACGCTTAAAATAATTCCAAGAATTTGGCACACTAGTTTCCAAGAAGAGAGCAAAGAATTCCAAAAGGTGTTTTACATGCTGCGAAATTACAGGTTCTTTCCTTTGTTCTAAATTTACTAGTAATTAATTTCCTCTAGCAATCCCATATTTGAATCTTGGCACTATAAAACTGAGGGCTGAAACACAAGCCTTCAAAGGCAGACGGTTGATGGGCTAATGCAGAGTGCCCTGTAATAACTTCGGATTTTATTTTTTGAGGAAGTCTTTGGGTAATGTTCTTATCATATCCTACATGAAAAACTAGCATCTGGCTGATGAAATAAATGATGAAAACCAAACTACAGGGAAGAATTTTTAACTATATTTAGCTTGCCTGTGAAAATGATAAGCAGTTTCCTCAGTCCAGCCCTTCACCCTGTGTTTTCAAGCACAAAGGCACTAACCTAAGTTTATTTTCCAAGAAAAAGGGGACACAAAACAGAAATAATGTAATCAGTGAAAAAACAGATCCATAACATTTTTCACTGTTACAAGGGCAAGGCAGAACTACACAATTTACTTTCCTGTGTCTAATTCCAGTATTCTGTTTTAAAACACACACACTTACCTTATGTCCTTATTTGTAGAACCTGTCACCTGAATGGTTGTGAGATCATTAATAAAGAATCTAGTCTGTAATTTTTAAGACCTTTCCAGCTGCACTGAAAGTGCAGGTTTGCACTGAAACTGCTTACAGTTGGTTTCAGGAATACTGTGCATCTTTTTCTTCCCACTTTTGATGTATTTGTCTCCCCATTAGGAAAAAAGCTGCCGTCTCACTGCTTTCTTGATTCAAGGAAAAGCAAACTGCTGGCCAGGCTGAAATCAATTGAGAAGCAACACACTTTAAAATGTTTGAAATAAGGAAACATTTTTACTGAAAACTGGCACAGATTTCTTGTAGCTTTTCTATACTCTAGGGTGAATCTCACCATCTGCTGCATTTGTGACTGAAACTGACCTCCCTTTGTATCAGACAAAAGTAATTGTGGGGATCAAATGAAGTTTAAACAGGGAAAAATGTGAGTGACAAATCTGCAGGCTGCACACAATCTCTGCACACAAACCAACAAGCATCCACGAGGCATTTATTTTTATTTAAAGGTGATGAGAATTTTACAGCCTAGCGAAATCCTCTTGAGGCAACACTTCAGCTCTGGGATCCTTCTCCTGCAGAGACAAATGTCTACTTCCCAATCCTCTCCCATGTATGCTCTTTACCCAGCCACGGCTGAAAACCACCAATGAGCAGAGAGAAGTAACACATTTTCAACTATGAGCTATTTTTCTAATTCCCACAGCTGTTCACTAAAGCAGCTCAGCAAGCACACCAAACTGCCAGTCACCGCTTGCCTATTAACATCCATGCAGAGGAACAGTGCTATTTCCAAATCAGGATCCTGCCCCTTCTCACAAAGCAATTTTCTACTGAGATTTCTAACTAAAAGGAAACCAGTAGCCTTCCTGCAAGTAAATAGCTTATTAAGGCTGGAAGTAGGGTTTGTGTGCAAAGACTGTCCTATGCAAATCGGAGCTGATGAGCACTTAACTAATCTGTTTACAGACCAGAGCTGCTGGGCAGGCCTCAGCGATTTTCTATCAAAGCAAAGAACCACTCTTTATGGGCATCTGGTTGTCCCTGAATTGGTAGTTTAAGCATATACCCTTGCTTCAAAGAAAGATCAAAGGATTTATTACTTCTAAATGAGTGCATTATTTCCACTTACTACTTTCTTGTTTGCAATGTGTTATTAACAGCACCATGGCAGGGTTACCTTAAGACTTGAGTTTCTCACAGATCCCCAAATGTGATTTTAGATGTTATATGTAGCCTGTAATACACAGGCTGTTACACAGATGGAGAAGGAAGTAAAATACTAGCAAACAGATTAGAGCATCCATTTACAGGAAACTGATTAAAAAAAAAATCCTACTAAGCAAACTAGCTATATTTTAATTAAAAAAAAAAAAAAAAAAGAAAAGAAAAAAGAAAAAAAGAGGATTTTTTGTTTTTACTGTAAATTTAAACAATGAGTCTGTTTCAAAGTGACAGCCACAGGTCAGTGGATAGAGCCAGTTTTTGGCTCCTCTTCATCCAGAAAGAAACCCACATCTCTCCTGCTATCAGAAAAAAAGCCAAGATACCACAGCCACAAAGTAGAACAACAATCAGTTCAATGAAAAAATTCCTACTACACCATAAATGCCTGCCATCCCCATCCTTTTGGCTTACTGTTTATGGCTTCGTTTACTTATTAAGTCTGGAAGAAACAAGGGAGACACATTCATTATTTGCTTTCTGGCACTATTGGGAGCACACTGAGTGCAAGTTAAGACCTAGCATCTTATTTGTAGGATATTGAAGGCCTACAGTCAGGTCAGGCACAGAATTGGAAAAGAAATTTTTGGGAAGAAGTGCAGAAGTATATTCCAGGCAGCCAGGGCCAAGGCAGACAAAGCTGCCAAAGCTAGAGCCACAAGCAGCCCCAGGGAGAGTTTGGAGAGGCTGGTGTGATGTTTATTGCTCAGAGAGCAGAGCTGGGTGGTGTGATGTGGGACAGAAGCTGCATTCTGCAGGCTGTGACTTTAGTGGTAGTATCTACAGATGTCTGCAGACTCACTGTCTCCATCTTTATCATGGTGCTGGAGGGAGCAGATTGCGGTCCCCTTATCTGTTTTACAAGGAACCACCTTCCCCTGACAGACCCAGTAGGTCACACAGCACAAGGTGCTGCTTACTTCTCCTCTTTTATAAAACACAGACTCTGCTTGCATCCACATAAACGAACAGTTATCTACCCAGGGACAAGCAAAGCAAAAAAGTCATAGCAATAGGAGGTGGGGACAGGATCCAATGGCTTTCCAGAGAGAGTAACATGTTGGCATCAGGTCCTGTGACCCACCAGTCTCCACTTGCTTAGTGGTGTTTTTCTCCTTGTCTCCTGTCAAGGACCAGAAATTGTTTTTTCTTGAGCATGAATAGCAAATGTAGCTTTAACACAGTCAAATACAGGAAAAATTCCAACCAACTGACATACTGCAAGCTCTTGGTGCCTTGCAATGTAGAGGTTCAAATAAAGTAGAGCTTGTATGAAAACCTTGAAAGTAGAAATGGAGAGGAACCCAAGCACATCTTAAATCCCAGTGCTGAAGCTTCTGCTTCAAACACCAGAGTGTGACTGACATCAATTGTTTCTGTGGACTGCAGCCCAACTGCTGCCTGACACCATCACACAACATCAAGGGGACCTTTAGGCATCATACAAGCAGAGGAATGAGCAACAGGGCACAGATTGCCACAAGGATGCTGTAAAACAGGTAACAGCTACAACACCCAATGCATTGACCTACTAAATACTGGTCAATGAAAGCTTCCAGGCTCCACAGCCATGCAGTAACATGACTGAAAAACAAAAACAGCCCACTGTTGCTAGCCACAAACTAGACAGCTAAGGTACTGGAAACAGCACTGCTGGTCCAGTATGTACCCAGGAAAGACTCTGGGATTAGGGAGCTGCAGATATACAAACCAGCTACCTTACAGCTGGCTCAGGTGTGCCTGCATCCAGTGGTTACAGCCCAGTTAATGCTGTTAAATCAGTTGGAAGGAGACTCAGAGCAAAGCAAGCAGCTCAGAGAATTTAAGAAGTATTCTTTAAGTTACTTCCCTAACGCTGTTTGTGCCGTAAATTGCCTGCATTTTTTTTTTGTCATGCTTTCATCCTCAAGACAGCAACACTTGATTCTGGCCAAATAAAGCTTACACCTGTCCACATTTGAAGCCTACAAATTTTGTTTTGCTTGTCTGGTTTCTCCTTTGAATTTCAACAAGACTAAAATACAACTGATTTATTTTCCAAAAAATACTGTAAGGACTGAAATGTATTGTAACAACATCTGCATTTCTTTCCAGAATAGCTCCATTTTAGGTACAGGCAAACATCTTTTTATGAGTTAGATTTCAGTCAGTTTTGGCCAGTGTTCCAAGTCTTTTTGAAATCAATGAACTTCATAAAACATATGTTAGCACATTCATTAACAGCATTTACTCTAACAAAGCAAACTCTGTCATCAGTAATGGAGGCTCAGTAAAACTAGATGAAGAAACAGACTAAGTTATTTCTTACTTCAAATGAAAATCCAGACTTCATCTTAGGGTCAAGGTCAAAAGGAAGAGCTAGGTGTAAATGCAGAAAGAGCCAGACGGCTTTTAATTATACAGGAGTTGTTACGAGACATTCAGTACTTTAGAAAGGTTTATCCACCTGTTCCAATTTACACCAAGTGCTCACAATCCATGATGAATGCCAAAGCCAAAAAAAAAATCATGGCCATATGGATGCCTAGTATGCCATGTCATACATCTATTGAACATATCAGCCATAAAAATATTAATTTTCTGTCCACCCAAGAAAACTTTGTAATCATTGTTATTATTCTTATTGGAAAAAAATTAATGCGTAACTGTGCCAGCAGGCTGGACAGGTTGTGACAGAGCATATATAGAAAGCAACAAATCTTAAAAATACCAGCAGCCTTTAAAGACCATACATCCATTATGGTGTCACACAGAATGAAAATACATTCTTGCAACTGAAAGCTTGAGCTTTTCAAAAGCACCATTCATTCTAACTTGCAGATGTTGAACTAAAGTTCTCTCACTCCTGAAGCGTAATTTTTCACTTTTGCAAGGCTTGCAGAAAGTGTTCTAAGAAATTGATACTGAAGTCAATGATGTCTGCAAGTCCCCCAAATTTTAGGAGGATTTTAGTAAACCTAAAGTCTAAAATAGTGCAGAGAACTCTAACTCCACGTTACATCACTGCACTAAGGAAACAGAATGGAAGTTTCCAAACCACTTCAAAGTTTCCACAGCTTACTAGCCAGTCTTATAAAGGCAGACAATATTCTCAACTTGTCTTGAAGAAAGCAGAGTTTCATCTATCTTTATATGAAGGAGAAGATGATGATGATGTAAAAACAAATCAAAAGCAACAGGTATCACTGCTGATCAAGTTAGTACCCTCAGACTTGTGCCTGGATAGATTTGATCTTACAAATCAAGTTGGCAGACTAAAAAAAATACATCTACTGCATAAACACAGTAACCCTTGTATGATGGAAGCCTTTCTCTGCCTGCTTCAGGGGTGGCCTCAGTCTTTCAGTTCTGTAAGCCATTTGATAAAAACTCCTTGTGGCAGAGCTCTAAGACGTAAACAGCTGAAAAGACAGGTAGCTCTGTGCTCATGCAGGCAGGGACAGCAGCTATTTTGTACTCCTCAGTATCTCTCTCTCTCATCCTTGTGGGACAAGGCTCGGATTGAGACTGGCAATACAAACTTCAGTGGCCTGTGCTGGCTCCTTCCTCTCACAGCCACCACCCTCAAGTTCTCATAATCCTAATGCCAGTGATGTGGAACAATCCCAGCCAGAGAGATGTGCTTGAGGTGCTACACAGATGCATCTCGGCCAAATCTGCAGTGTAATCACATGAGCGTTCAACACACACTGAAATTTTGGCAGTATTGTACTTAATGACCAAATTCTCATTGATTAAAGCAGAGCCAGACTACCACATATAATACTTTTACTTGGTCAGAACACCTCCTCCTCCTGAGGCTTGTAAGAGCCATAAATAAGGCTAAAGCAATATAGTATTCAGAGGTTTTAATAGAAGGCCTCTGTTAAACAATCACCAAAATAGTTGCTTAAGATGGGTTACACTGAAACATAAATGAGAGAAGGCTGCTGAGGACTTTTTTAAAAAACATCACTACTTTTATTGGTTGTCAATGTTTTCTTATTAGTCAGTAAATGCATTTGATACAGGAGTTTCCAAAGTAAGCATGCTGGGAGGGCTAGTCTGAGATTCAAACTAATTTGAAAAAAAGTCACCACTAATTTGTTGCACCCACTTTGTGTGTATGTACTGGATGGTAATTAGTGTAGAAATTCAACTAGTTTTATTATCTTTCTGTTCAACTCAACAAATTACAGTTTTCAAAACCTGTCTCTGACAGAGACTATCGTTTTTGTATTTGCCTAATTTCCACAGAGCAGAAGTACACCTCAAGCAAAAGATACATTACAAACATATACACATACAGAATAGCCATAGCTAGACTGTACTATCATCACTATCTTCATCTATCTTTATATGAAAACATACATAGTCATATAATATTCTCCTGCAGAATTAGAAAAAAGAAAAAAAAAGTATTCTAATATAAATCATATTACTGGCTTCAGGTATTGGACATCATTGAAGTTTTCAAGGCACTTTCTATAATAACATTTATTTAAAAAGTTGTTTCTGACTTTGCCATACTAACTGCTTGTTCTAAAACTTTACATGCTGGCTGTCTGCCCTGAAACTGGGGTTTTGGCTTTTTTTTCTTTTGTTTGTTTGTTTTTTTTAATTTCAGTCACAATCCTCCTCCAAGAAGGAGACCACAGAACACTTTCTTGGTTTGCCAAAATGGCATTCTTGCAGCCTTTCCTCCAACTTGAGCACTTTATGTTTTGGAGTGAGAATTAAAAATCTGATGAGAGATTGTGAGGGAGGAGAAACGAACACCAGGAAGCCTAAGCTAGAAGCCTTAGAGAGGAACATAAAAAGAACAATAAGGGTTCCACATATGTAACAGAAGCTTTATGATTTCGGAGGCTAAAAACTTCAAAAATTCTCTCACTGAGCATATTATATTCCCTCATGACTCCCAACAATTATATGTGCATGTAAAGTCTTTAAAAAAGAAATGATCATGACTCCTTCAAGCCCAGGCCTAAGGGTTAACCCAGGGTTACCAGCAAACACTGTCATAGCAAATGCTGTCACAGGCTGGGGTGGAGAGCAGAAGAAAGAGTCTCTCTAAAGTGCTGCAATGCCAGACACATCTCCAAGCTAAATACAGAGGATAAAAACTTAACCAGGACACTCCTACAATTCCTTACCTCATCCATTATAAAATGTCCAAATGAAAAAGGATCCCACTGTCAAAACTAGCCTTCACTACTTGACCCCAAATTCCTAACAAGACTAGATCTATCCTTTGTATTATGTGCAGGAGTCCCATAGGAAATAAGTGTTGTAGTATGTGACCTTGTTAGCTAAGGACAAACCACACATCTGAAACTATGGTGCCACGTTGCACCTGACTGCTGTTTCTGTTGCAGGGTAGTTTTGTGTCTAATTTCTGAATGAATGCAATCCTGTAGAAGCAATACTGTTATCAAAAGAGAGACAAACAATTTTTTAAAAGTACAATTGCTTTCAGTAGTCCTATACTCATACATAACAATAATGAATCCCAAATCCCTGAATCACCTGGAATGTCAAACAGTTTTCAAAGAAAGCCGAAAGGAGAAGGTAACAACTACTACTGTTTAATAACATTTCCATAATGTTAGTAATTTGTTGGAATAGAGTGTCCAAGTTGTCTGATTATTGACAGAATTGAGCTAATTCAAGCATACAATTTTGATAACCTAATGTGCATTTATAAAAGGATCCATCACACAACCAAAACGGGAATGCAGATGCATAATTGATCATTAAGCCTAGAGTCTGAATGTGAGTAGTTCTAGTAAAATCAGCATGAGTATTTATAAAGCCAAATATGTACCTGTAATTTGGCAAGACCAAGGAGATGTGAATGGTTAAGGGAATACATATGCAAATATATTACTGTCTGCATTTCATAACAAGAGCTTTTGAAAGGCCTGGGTTTGCAAGATGATCTGATAATCTGTAGAAAACCCAGCAAATTAAAAAATAAGACCACTTAGTGTAAGTTTTGGTTAATACTGTGTGTACAAGACTGGACCAAAACAAAAAGCAAATAATCATGCAGCAAGTATTTACCAGTATAGATTTTATTTATTTTCAAAATAAGGGGGTTTGTTTAGATTTAAAATACTTCAGTAACTACCTAAAACAAATGTACACTTTGTTAGAACTTCTGGTAAGTGCTGATCTTGAGTTCTGAAAATGCGTGACAGAATACAAGAAAATATAAAATTAGGTTAGCAAAATACAATAACGGAGCTTTACAAGAGGGACACACATTCTGTATTATTCAACCTAAGTCTATCAGGTAAACATGGTGTAACAGCTTTCCACTTAGAACACATGCCTACAAACTTAATCTGCAACCTGAATCCCAGGAAAAATTAACTTCTTATCAACTCAAGGCTAGTAGGTCAAAAAAAAAAAATCCATCTCAAGATGTGCTTCCTCATTGAACATATATTCCCTTTTTCCATATGGTATACATTTTAAATTTTAATAGATCACTATATATGACAAAATTGCAATAAAACATTCTCTTATTATTCATGATTCAACTAAGTCTGTAGCCATAATGTAAGTTATTTTATATGTCAACAGTTAAGTGTTTAATAAAAAAAATATTTATTTATTGCATCTAGTGAAAAAAACTTTGATGGTTCTTAAAAAAAATAAAGGACTAGCTGTTGGCTAATTGCCAAACAATCCCTTCCCTGTGGCTTGCTTTTTCAAGAATTATAAAGGAACTCAGGAGTTCCTTGTATGGGAGCAGGATGCACAGTACTTGATTAAATCCACAAACTTCCCAAATGAGCTATAAGGATAAAAAAAAAAAGTGGTTTGTTGTTGTGTCCATTTCCAAAGGACAGCTCACAAGCTTTCCTCCTCACGTAAAAACTGGAACACAGCTGAGAAGTCTTTCATGGCATAGCCTTTGGCACACATCATCCTGTAGATCTGATGTGCCTGGGAGCCCAAAGGAACTGGTGTCTTTGTGTTGGTGGCAGAAATCTGGGCCAAGCCAAGATCCTGTGGGGGGCAAGAAGAGGGAGGAAAAGGTCAGAGAGGAAGAATGGAAGGAAAGAAAAAGGGAAAAAGTCGGGGGAGAAACAATAAGGACATAAACAGCTATGTACATAAGTTATTTAGCTTCCACTGTAACAAGAACTCTACTGGCAACAAGTTTCAGACCTGGAAGAAGCAGGTTTTGTGTAGTTTTTATTTTTTAAGACATTAATTCAATGCAATTCAACAGAAAATCATCAAACTTTGCCTGAAGAACAGGAGGAATTTTAAGATTATCGATCACGATATAACCTGGTAGCAAGTCTCAGACTCTTTTCCCCCATAATGGATCCTATTTATCTATATGTGTCTCATCTGCTCAGTCTTCAGGTCAGAGGGGCTGTAGAAGGTCCCGTCTATAATGTCACCTGTCCCTACTCTCCTTTAATCCTGACCCATAAATTCCCAGTCAGCTCCCCCTCCGTGCCCAGGCAAAGCTCCACACACTCCAGCTGGTCACTGACACAGAGCCTGAATCCTTCCACTCCAACACTCCAGTCAGAGGAGTCCTCCCACCATGTCTCTGTGATGCCAGTAAGATCACAGCCCTGCAGACATGCACACACAGTGTTTACACAGGGTCATTTAAATTGATGAAGCCCTGATGAAGCCAGCTGGAATGGCTGTAATTCCTTTGTGCTGCTTTTCAGGAGCTCTCCTGCTGGACCTGCAATCCATCTCCAGGCTCTAAACAGCTACTGCTGTCAGTGGCATCAAACTGGTAGGAGTGGGACCAATGTAGGTTCCCCCTCCCCCAGTAACTTTAGCTTAAAGCCTTCTTCACCACAGCTCTGCAAGCCTGTAAGCGGAGATGCTCTTCCCCTACTCTGACAGATGGTCCCCATCCTTGATACACAAGAACTGAAAGACTGTAGTGCTGCTGAGAGCACCTTTGACTTCTCAGGGATGACTTACAAGACAGGTCTTTACTTTCTGTGTGTCTGGATTTGAATTAGCACAAGGAAATTCAAGATCTTACTCTACTCTCTAAATGTCACTTCGATCTGTAAATCGGCTCTATAAAGGTCATTCTGATACAAATCAGAATTATAGTTACTTTTCCTATTACCCTCGAATGACTTCAAGCTCCAGGAAAATGGGAAAAACATACATATCAGATGTCACAGGATCCAAAATAGTTTTCATCTGCATCAGGGCAGATCATTTCTTCTCTATTGAAAGACTGATGAGCTGACAAATCTAGGAATACTTACTTTAACCTGAATACAGTAAGATATTTCATGAGATATATGAACCCTCTTTGTGCAATCCGTTCCCATATTACTAATTTTATTCAAGAAAGCTTAACTCACGAAATAGAACATTAGTATGGCAAAATCATCTACCTCCAAACTAGTGGAAGTACTTGGTATTGGTAGTGGTGACTCTGATCTATTCCCCTCCGAAGGGACATTCACAGAAATAATCCCTGAAATTTTTTAATGGACTGCTAGCACAAATACAATTTCATAAATGTCCTGGTTTTGGCAAGGGACAGAGTTAACTTTTCACAATCGCTGTGAAGGGGTGGAGCCTTGCACCATGTGGGCATGGCCAAGACTTCAATGTTATTTGGTACCATCCTATGTCATTCCTGGGGTGGGGAGAATAACTCTCTCTGGCTTCCTAGAAGAAAGGATGCTCCTTTCTGGTTGCAGGAAAGTGTGGTGCGTGGGTCTGTCCATTATTGTTTTTCACTGTCCTGGGCTTAGTGAGCATTTTGTGTTCAAATCATCCTCTCTTTTGTTTTTAGTATTGTTGCTGCTACTGTTTGTGTTCTTATGGCTGCTTCTCATAAGTAGTTCTTATCTCAACCCATGATCTCTGCCTCTTGTGTCTCTGACTGGAGGGGGAGGGGAGCAGCTCAAAGGATTTTTTTTGTGGAAGTACTAAATTGGGGAATAGCATTCCTAAACCAAAGCAATAAAGTAGCTCCATTCACGCCAGTAACAAAAGTCTGGCTCCAAGATGGTTGAAACATTCAATAACATTTCCATAGTCAAATGGAAAAGGACTCCTGACTGAAGTCCAGGAAGGTTGTTTTGCTTTTTTAAAACTACATCCTATAAATTAGAGCTTTGAAGGAAAAAACCCAAAAAAATGTAAGTAAAGCTTATCTTTAGCTTCAGATTGTGAAGTATTTTGCACCTTTTCACTTGAGATTGGAGATTCCTCAAGTGAAATAGTACAAAAGAGCTCTGAAAGAAATTTCCCTTTGCTGACTTACTTGGGAAAGTAAAGATGAGAGCATTGTTTATGGCTTTTCTCAGTCTTTGGAACTGACATCTTCAGATATCTCAGTGCACTGAATATTCCCACGTTTTTCCTCAGCTTGGAATAGGGAAAAAGATTCACTTTCACAATTTGCTTCCACTTTGGAATTACCTGGTTCCTTACATTTATTTTGCAGTTGACAGAAATGAAACTGCCATTTGGAATAAAGCTCAAAGGCTGTCTTGACATGACTCAAGAGAAGTATGATATAAATCTAGCTCTTCTCAGGATCCAAAGTTGACATTTAATTTACAACTGTGCTGTCAGTGAAAGATGGAACTTCTGGCCCGCCAATGCCTTGGACACAAACATGGTGTGGTAAACTAAACTAGATTTTTAAAAATGCAAAATCTTTAGAGCAGGTTTCACATTACATTGACTAAATTGTATGTTTCAGTATCAAATTTCAAGACCAAATTACTTCTCAGAAGTGTCTGCAAGCTTTTCTGACCCAAACACTTAAAATAAGGATCCTCTGGCTTTGAGAGATTTTGCTGACAAAATATTTTTAAGAAAGCCTTTGATTTCCACCATCTCTGATATGTGAACAGGAACTTGAATTTTAGTAACAGTGTTTAGTGACTGTTACTGAGGCACTCCTAGATATTTTCACTGTGGAATATTTTCTCCTCAACCTCAGGGTTTTACCCATCTTTTCTCTTTCGAATAGATTCTTTTTTATTTCTTAAGTGGCAAAATTATGCTCTGCATTTTCCATAAAAGAGTCCCCATCTCAAACAATTCACAAGCTGCACAGTATGTCACACATCAGGATGATACAAACTAAAAAGCAGTGTCTTAGAAGGGGTCACCACTGCACCAAAGAACAGCCTGAACATGATCAGCTGTCTTGGCTACTTATTCAAGAAATCTTCCATCTATATAGAATAACAGAGCACGGTTCAAGAGGCATGAGAGGAATTTAATTTTCTTTCCTTCTTACTGAGGATTCTAGTCTAAAGAAAGCAGTCTTCAGGACTGTCAGGAGAGGCAAGTCAGAAGAGGTGAACAGCAATTACAAATCTCTCAGAGGATCTTTCTCCTGGTTATCATTGATGCTTCATAACCAAAAGCTGGCAGGTTAAACAGGCACAAACCAGGCTGCTATTCCTGCAATTAAAGATCTTTCAGGACATCTTCCAGGGGAGATGAAGGTCCCTCTCAGAAGCAGACCAAAGGGAAAAAAACAACCCTTTACAAAGAAACTTAAAAGGGAGGGAAGAAAATGTGCGCCCCCATTGCATTTATACTATGAGACTCTTCTGGACAAGATTGAGAGCTAGCAATCATGAGAATAGAGACTGCAGTGTGAAACATGGCACAACAGGCAGAACAGATACTGAAAACAACACAAAACATGGCAACAAGCTTTGAGACAGGGCCAAGATCAGGTTGCTTATCTCTAATTGCCTGGCAAACTCCAAGCAATAACCTAATGCTTTTTATAAATCTGTAATTTAAAACAACACTTTATTGTCCTCAATGTTCAATGACATGAACACAATGTAAAAACCTCTACTTTTCAATATTTTAACATATTCCTCAAGGAAATGAAAGTTCCTGGTCATTGGTCCATTAACATAAAATGTAGCAGCCATTGAGGGGATGTGAGCCATGCAGCATTAGCAAAGTTTTTTGGTGCTACCACATGCAAAACACTCTGGACTTGCTCTGAAGAGAAATTGGCTAATTTCATTGAGTGTGCAAATGCACCAATTGTCCTAAATCAACTGCAAAATGACATGAACAGTATCAATAAGCAGGTATTACATACAGGAGCTCCAGCACTTTGGAGATTTGCATGGGTAATATCTGAGTTTGCACTCAGCTTTGAGAATGCTGTTTTAGTTTTAAGAGCTACATTTCCACTTACATGGAAGAGCTGAAAATGGACAGAATGCCTAACCAGCTGGGAGCACTCAATAAACTGGCATGCATAAAACCTATCCTGTATGAACTCAAATGCCTCCCTCAGGACAGTATTGCCATGAAATGGACATTCAGTGTGAAATTATTTCCTGCACTTAGATGAGATATCTCTTCCAGAGCTGATCATTGTGCTCAGTGCAGAAGTAGTTCAAGAGTCAGAGTTCTACATCTTCCTCCTCTAACTGTGTGTCCTGTCAGCGGGATGCAGAGCTCTGACCTCCTTGCCTACTTTCCTTTGGCCTCTAAAAGCTTTTCTTTCCTGACCACAGAGTGACTCAGGACAGCACTTTTCCTGGAAAAGCCAAGAGCATGGCAATAAGTGCATTCTCCCAGGATGGCATAACAGTAGGTTTTCAACTTCCTAGTGCTGAGAAGGACCCAAATCCCAGATCTCCCACTTTGTGGACAAGCAATTGAGATTACTAGGTATTTATTCATGAGAAGCCCTTCTTCTGTCACCAGCTAAGACAATTCAGGAGAGCTCACAGAATGGTACAGAAATCTGCAGGAGATCAGCCTGTGGTGGTGTGGGTTTCTTTCTGCATTCCAGATAGCCTTAGGCAGAAGGACAAGCACACAAGCTTAGCAAGGAAGGGCTTGCCAGAGAGCATATCCAGTAGCACAGTTAAAGCTATCTGGAAGAGAGTGGGCCCAAAATCTGAGATGGTTATGCCACTATCAGCACCTAATTAAGTCACTTGGATTTCCCTGAATTCTCTCTTGAACTTAGGCACCTAAATGCTAGAGCAGTCATGCAAGAGGCACCTAAATGGCTTGCTGAACACTCACTATACCCACAAGTCCATTGGGACTCCTTTATTAAGGCAGAACTCAAAAAGATAATGCATATAATCTCATATATAATCAATATATCATCCTGTAATCACAAATTTTCACTGAGAAGACTGCCTCAGAGAGAAGCAACTGCACATACTTGACATGCAAGTGGTTATGTACCTTAGCCATGAGTGTTGTTCCAAAGCCACCTTGATAATTGTTAGCTGAGGGCACTCCTTCCATCACTCCAGGAACAGGGTTGTACGTATCGCTTGACCAACAGCGACCTGAGCTCATATTTAGGATTTTGGCCAGCAGCTTTGGGTCAAGGCCTAATCTGTCAAAGGTCAAAGAAGAGAAGTGTTAACGTCAAAATGAACAAGACATGGGTGACTTGTTTTATATCTTAGGACCCTACCATCATTCCTCTCCCTTTATTATAAGTCATGAAAAATGACAGAGTATTGATATTGGGGGCAGGGATGCTGTATCTTAAATTAAAGAGCATCAATCCACCATTTAAGCAGTAGGTTTTCAAAGCTTCTTTCCTTTTGCACTAAGCAAATCCACTTCACCTAGCAATTTTGAAAGTGCAAGCAAATTAAAGGTCCTCTGAGAACAACAGTTACCTTGTATTTCAATTACTAAAAGGCATTTTCTATTTTGCTACCTACTAGGTCACATACTTGTTCTTCATATCAAAATATTCTTTGAACAAAGCAAAAAATTCACAAGCAAGTGTGGCAACATGAAAATTATTGTGCAATGCATTTATATGTGAACAGTAGTGCATTTCTGAAGTAAACAAGATAACACAATTGATTCTGCTCTAATAACGTGAATAAAAATGCTGCACTTCCCAAAAAAACATTACTGTCGTATACATCTGTGCATTCTTGTCTTTGCTATTATTAAATCTTCATTATATGCTCCTGCTCATGAGGCAAGTCTGCATTTCACTGTGACATATGTTATCTATTCACAAACATATATTATAGTTCTGGGTCAGCTGCTGATAAGGTTACTGATCCCGATAAAACAATGCTTGTCCAAGTAGAAACGTCATTTGTTCTACCATGGAGATGATGGCATAAACTGCTGCTTAGTGCAGACCCTGAAAATTCTTCAATATTATAAGAAATTAACCCCCCTATGAATTCACATTTATGCTGATAATAAGTTGCAGGTGTAATTTTACATCCATTGCATTAATACCAAGGACAAGCAGCAGCAGCAGTTTATCTGGCGCTGTACAAATGTTCAGCTACACACAGGACAAAAGAGAAAGCAAGGGAACTATCTCCAGTAACAATTCAAAATGAGAAAAGGACATTCTAAAAGGAGTACATCACAACCTTAATTTAAATAGATTTCAATGTTTTTTATGTTAGTTCTCACATCACAGACTTTTGCAGATCCCCATAGCCTAACAATGCTTTCAGGCACTGTAGAACGCAAGGTTTTAATTTGTAGATGAGCAAAGCTCATTACCAATGGAATAGTTGCTAAAAAGCATGTCTATTTATTCCAGTAGGCATTCTGGATTTAAAAAACTATGTTTAAGACAGTCGGCCATACAGGAGCATGGCTCCTACTCCTACAGTGGCACGGTGTCCTGCAAGTCTGCCCTCTAATGCAAAGCAAGATAGTTTTCTGTATTTCAGATAGCTTTTTAGCAGTACTGCTGTGCACTCTTATTTATGATTTGCTGCAGCAGCCCATGGAACTCAATGGAAAGTCTCTGTTGGCCTAAATGGGATCAAGCTTTATGCTCGTCCCCACTTTTTCCCAACCCTCTGATTCAACTGAATGCTTATAATGATAATTTAAAAACGTAAACTGCATTTCTCAGTACCAGTATGTTTTCACAGTATTTGAATTGTATTTTTATTGTGCATAGTGCATCAAAGTCCTCACCATAAAAGTCCTCATCAAGAGCCACTCTGAATAATGGCTTCAACTGCTGTAATCAAAAAAACCCACACTGGGAGCATTCAAAGCCAGAGCTTTCAAATAAACAGAGGTTGCTCTTCTTCCCCCAAACAAATATCTTGACTTGTCTGTTTCCTTATCATTGTTACATCCAAATCAGTATTTTTACCAATGTAGTGCCTGCTTGTGCCATATCCAGCTGCATGGAGAGGCCTGCAATTACAGCTGTGAGTATACTGCAAGACAGAGATCTTATTATTTCAAAACACATACAACCCTCCCAAAGAATGCTCTTTTTACAGTGTTCTAACTACCCCCCTGTGAAAGTATACTTTAAAAGATATGCATGTATTTTACAGATATGTAAAATACTGTCTTGCACTAGATCTGACATATTTTTGCTCCTAGAAAAGAAAAAGGAAGATAGTGTCAGTTTGTATCCCTGCTTCTTCAAAATTCATTGCTCTTAAAACACCATGCAGCTTCTCTTCAGGAGATCTGAACCTATTTTTTTTTCTCCTTTGCAGCAAGTGTATCATTAATAAGAGCAAGTTAGAAGTGCTTTGCATTTCATCTTTCTGAAGATTCATCCACTGGTGCATATATAACTGACAGTTAAAATTAGACATATATTAAAATCAGTTACTGAAGAAGTCCTCTGTCTTCCACTGTGCCCAAAGCTTGTAATGGTCTGAAACCAGCCAGAATATACAGTAATTGTCATTCAGCAAGAGTCTATCCTAGAAAGTCATGCTTCAGTGGAGAAGACTGAGTTTCCATTTGAAATCAACAAATTAATCCAAGACAGGTATCTGAAAGGGCAAGTTTAATAGGAAGCAGCTACTGGGCTCTCAACCATGATAAAATGTTATTGCTGTTTCCCTGTAAATTGGCTGGGAACATACGATACTCTCTGCATAAGAGCTCCATAGCTGTTCAGGAGATATACTGCTCAAGCTATCAAAATGATGACAGTCTGCCAGTCCCCATAACAACTTGCCATTGGACGTGGCAAGAGTTTGTGCATGTGCATGTGCATGTGAATTTACAATTACCAAAATGTTCTTCTCCCTTATAAGCACAAAAGAAGCCCATGCATTAACTGTACTTATAACAGAACAAAACCAATTGCTCCCTCAAATCAATGCTTCTTCAATAACATTCCTAATGAAGTGAACAGCAGAAACTAAGCAATAGATGCATATACTAAAAAAAATAGGTTAAAATAGGATCCCTTCACACCAGTGGTCAAAATTCAAGTTTTGCTGAGCTCTAATAAAGCCTCAGCCTGAATTCTTCATACACTCCTCCAAAAGCTCAGTCTGGAACAGGTACAGAAATTGAAACAGCGTCTCACAAGAAAGATACATCCTGGTCTCATTTTAAGGTGTAGCAACCGAAGTAGCTGAACTGTTGAGAGTTTCCCATCTCAACCTGCTCTGGGTAGACACTGTATAAAGGTGCAAATATCCAAGCAGAACCTTACAACCCTCCTACCACAGTTAAAAATTACTTTGCCATTGGTGTTTTAAACAAGGTAAGAATTCTCTAGCATCATTCCTAACCTTCACGAGACTTAGTAATAGTCCCATGTACTCTTTCTAAACTCTGCAGTGGGGATGTGTCCAGTGCTAATTATTCCTCAGCCTGTTGCACATGCTCCTTTCTACTCTGTCAACTCCCATTTCTGCTTGTGTCTTACATCCATAGCTCTGGGGTACTCACATAAACCAGATCGAGAGACTCAAACTAAATTTAAACTCAGCATGAGAAGAAAAAGTTCTTTTACCATCTTTTCACTATATTTATCTAAAAAACCAAGCAGACACAAGTCCATATATTAAAATTACTTAGGAAGGAGCTGGATTTGCAGCTTTTGGTATAAATTTGGGTGGCTCTGCAGTCCCTCCTCACAGAGATTATTTTCTCTGCTATAGGAAGTACAAATTGATTTGGCAGCAAGGTTATTGCCATAGAGCCCTTACTGCTTTCCTGGTCCTTTATATCCCAACCACACTAAGCAGCCTTGTCCTGTCCTGTGTCACCACATAAGCCCTTCCCTGAGTCTTTGCAGGCAGTTTCTGATGGGACTGCCAGCTGTCTGTCAGGCAGCAACTTCCATCTGACCTAAACACAAACCAGGTATCAGCAGTATTTCCCTTCTGAGCTTTATTTTGCTAGTATTAGAAATTGTTTCACTGGAGCTCAGAGCTCAGTAGAACAAAGTTACTGGCACTGAGATGATCAGCAAAATGAAAAAGAAAAATATTTTCTGACTGTGGACAGTATCACTTCATGTTTGTACTTCTTATTTGTGCAGTTTACATGTACTCTGTGTGTCAGTTTGACATGGTAAGTCAGTATTTTGCAATATGCACACTACTCATAAAACTGTACAGCAAAATGTGCTCAAGATTTTTCTACTGATAAGTTGAACTAGGCTGAAGTTTGGAAAAATTATATAATTTCAAATATAAAATAAATAAAACAATAATTTAAAAATCTGAAATTAGTAAGACAGTCACTCTAACTGCTTCAGAAAATGAAAATTTAGACTGCAAGGTTTATGAAAACATTAGAGAAGAAGTAGCTTATTAATAGAATTAATATCACACTGTTTTGAAGACTTAAGTTCAGAGTCTATATTGGTTTATGGAAGGTACTGTAATATAATTTGTATCATTTATGATTTTATGATGTAGCTACATCTAGTTTAGACAGCAGTATTTTGAATAATTAATTATTCAAAGTCCCTGGAACTGAATTAAAATGATTTAGCAAATATACACAATGTGTGACATAAAGACATTTTATATTCTATCTGACAGTTAAGAACACATCTAAGTTCCATAACTCCTATTCTAATTTTTTAGATTTTCAGTATCCTTTACCAATACTAAGTCAAAGTCTGACTTTCTTCACCAGACAAGCATCAATCTAATAAATCAAGTTCAGTTTCTTACTCTCTTCAGAGTGGGCAGCCACACTATCCTTTGAGCTTTAGACTAGAAAAATAGACTATATTTAGACTATATTTATTAATATAGAAAAACTTCTAATAATGAGAATGACAAGTGTAAACTTCTACATTAGAAATTTTTACACACTCCAAATGGAAAGCTCTTATTCTAGTTACAAGCAGAAGTCATCTTCTCAAGATTTAAATCATGCTAAATTAAAATCAATGCAAGAGTTCTAAATTACTTCATAAGACTTTAAATAATGACCTCTGTCTTAAACTTCATGCAGTTTTTGACTAAATGAGTTCTATACTTTGGTTTAAAATCAGCAGGTTTCTTCTACAATAAATATAGTCCCTTTTTGACAACCTTAATTGTAGGGTAGGGAGGCTTATATATTATTTTCACATTGGATTTTTGCTCAAAAATGATGAAAACAGATTCAGCCAGAATTTAAGCTGAAAAAGGAAAAAATTCTAAACACCTCTAAGCTACAGTGACTGCAGACATCTACTTGATCTTCATAGGGCTTACATGCCCAGAATACCCCCTTCCTTCTTAAACCTCTTGATTTTATTTTAGTCATTCCCACAAATGTAGATATAACAAAACTATACAGTTTTATATATATATAGTTATATAACTATAACCAAAAATTAGTTGGATATGCTTTATGAAGTGAATCATGACTCAAAGCAGAACCCAATGCAAGCATTCTGGATAACACTGGATTACAAAAGTTGTAAACAATGCCACTGGTTTTATTATGGCTTGATGCAGACATGCTTCAGTATATTACAGACTCTCAATTTTAAAATGTAAATGGTACAGGATATTGATAAACCAATTAGCACTGATGCAAAGCAAATTCCTCTTTTATCTCAATTACAACATGACAACTTAATAGGTCAAGACAGTCTAACATCTGAGACAAGGGCAATTCAATAAAACAACTGCATCTTGATATGGTAATTAAGAGGAAATGTGAATCCATTACATTGTCTTGTGTATGTGTGCATATGTAGGTGCTCTTTTTTATTTATTTAAGCATTTGATGCCCTCTTGCTGTTTTTATAGTGTATCAAATCCACATGAACACTGTTGAGCTCAGTTGATAAGTACCTACAGTATCTGTAGTATCAGCAGGCAAATTTTAAGGATGCAACTGTGCAGAAAAATAATTCATGAAAAGCCCCTAAAATATACACAATTGCAAGATAATCTCTTTAAACACGGGACTTCTCTGTATATAAATTTGAAAATTATTTTGACCTGGTTACAATAATTTATTAAAAGTTCAAACACATTGATACTGAACTGGTACTTGCATTCACTCGATTGGAGAATAAAACAAAATGACAAAGACCACGTAAAAGAAATACATCACAGTTGGAAGATAAAAATAATTTTGCTCAAATATGATGTCACTTAAAAGTTAGATGTACCACATGTTTGAAAACAAATAGTAGTCTCAGGATTGGCAAGAGTGTAGTGGAGCATGCTGTAGCTTTTTGACAAACTAGGAGTTTTGGCAATTAGGACAAAGTGCTCTCGTTAAGTCAAAGAAAGGTAGATGTTCTGTTTTATGCTTTCATCTTAATTTGATATACACACTGTAGTAGAAGTTTCACTTTACAATATATCTTGGAACAGTTTAAGAAATAAACAAAGCCAATGAGAGCCATATGGGAGAATAATATTCGGAATAAACTGTACATTACCTTAGAATACAAAAAAAACTTACCTCTATATTAGCTCTGGATGTTTATAATAAAAGACAAACATTATTATATACTGCATTTTAGCAGAACAAATAAACTCTTCAGATGTAGAATGTAACAACCCATGCAGTCAACACAAGAGAATATTCCCATGCTGAAAACACCTCATTTAGCCTGTTCATGACTTTGTAAGACAACTTCTGGCAAAAAGTTTACCTATTTCTTTTAATCATCCTCTCAGCAAAAGTCAACCATAATACATAAAAACTGTACACATGGCAAAAATGTTTTTGTGGTGGTTCAATCCACCACAAAAATCAAACCAACCTGATTCCAAGATTCATAGCCTCAGCAGTTCCAATCATACTGATGGCCAAGAGCATGTTGTTGCAGATCTTTGCAGCCTGAAAACACATGAAACCACCAATTAGTTTATGCATTTTCTTAGAACTAACATACAGGAATCAACTAGGCCCAGGACAGTATGATCAGTTATGTTCTGGCAGCTTTCTTCTAGAGTAACCACAGATCTGTGATAGCACAAAGTTAATGAACGTTGCTCTATGGCTCCTTCACAGATTAAAAAATACCTTTCTTTCTTAGTACTGCTCAGTTAGTATACATGCCATGTAAGGGCTCTTTGTCCTTCAGAACATCCCTTCAGTAAATCTAAATTCAAATGAAACAAAATTAAAATGTCTCTCCCCTAAGAAGTATAAACTCAACAAGCCACTATAGAGAAATACCAGTCACATTTTGGTGGTAAGTTACACAACATACAGGACAAAAGTGCCATGACATAATTTACAAACACAAGATTAGAGGCAAACAAATAAATATGAAGATATACTATCATGAATTTAGTTTTGGAATAAAAGAGTAGGCACCAATAAATAAAAAGCCAGAAAAAGGAAAGACTGAGATAGCTATTAGCCCTTCAGAGAGCATTACCTGTCCGGTTCCAACCTCTCCACAGTAAACCACATTAGAACCCATGCATGTCAGCAACTCTTTGGCAGCATTAAATTCTTGTTCCACTCCACCAACCATGAAAGTAAGGTTTCCAGCTCGAGCAGCTCCAACACCTGAATCAAGATAGCATTGGATTTAATAACACTATTAAAAAGCCTCAAAACTTAGGCAGTTTTTCTTACCAGTAAGGGTCTGATGATGCAAAATTAATACTTCATTTACAATGAATCTCTCAAATTCTTTTTAAAAGTAACCCTACACTCCCAGTAATCAAAGGATCAGCAATTTAAATTCTCAAACATCTGATGGAGATAAAACCACCTTATCTTCCAGGCACACTAGTAGAAAAGTCATAATACTTGCATAAAACTGGCAGTCACTTTTGATAGTTATACAAAGAAACAATCAACTTTTCCTGCAATTTTACACTCCACAAAATTCACTGCATCTGAATTACTAAATAAAATTTCTCTTTTGTCAAAGTACTCTTCACATACAACCACAAACAAACTACTGCTCAAAAATAACTCTGCTTTTATTAGCTTTTCCAAACACAGGTTTATTTTTATGAATGCTTCCTGATTTTCACATGATTGAACAGCTAAAAGACACAGGCATATTAAACCAAGTCTTCTGAATTTCTGCAGTTTATTATCTTCTTAATCTGAAGCAAAATTCTCCTAAATCTGAGAAGCTTTACGTTCATTTCCCACACATAAACTTAACGTATATACAGATTTCTATGTATGCAATTTCTATGTAAAGATAATGTAAAAATTATTCATACACACACATACAAACACACTATTCCCAATTTTATTCCTGTAGTCTGTCCTGTCTTTAGCACAGTCCAGTAAACACACACCATGGTTTTTTGAATATACAGTTCCTAAGCACAATACCAGCAAATTTTTCATGTGATATTTATTACCTCCACTCCATGAAATATTCTATTCCTTAAAAGAAGTCTAATTCCAATATGAATTACTCTTACATCCCCAACTTCCTCATCCACAGTATAACTGCTAGGAAAATCCAGCCTAAACTGATGAACAGATCAGCTTCCTCACTAATTTTCACTCTGGCAAGAAGCACAGCCACAATGAATTTTCTGTGCTATGCATCAAACATTGGCCAGTTAGGGTGTACAGCTGCAGATAACAACTGACTTTCAGATTATACATGCTCAATTAGGTACAGTGCTCTAAAGTGCTGTACCACAGCTAAGGAAATGGTCAGTTTTGGACTTTGTTTACAACATCAAGGACAATTACACTGCAGCTTTTCACACTGAAGAATTTTTTGAATTTTTTTGCTTTTCAATAAAAATTTCAATTGATGCTCTCTCTATGTGCAACTGCTCTGTGTGGCTATGTCTACAAATGCCCCTTTCTGTATCTCCCAACTGTTTACTTTTCCCATTCTGCCTTTCAATATGTACCATCTTTTAAGTCACTGAAGAATTTCAGACAAATTTGACACATCAAAGTCTCAAAAAAGTAAAATACCTACCAGTTATGCAAAACTAGGCAACAGTAAAGATGCTCCCAGTGATGACCTGCTCAGCCTATATTAGAACCTAGAATCACAGGATTTCTGTGGGTGGAAGTGACCTCTCAAGACCATTCAACACCCCCTACTCAAGGAGGGCCAGCTGAGGCATGTTGCCCAGGGTCTTGTCCAGACAGCCTTCAAGTCGCTCCAAGGATGGAGACTCCAAAGCCTCTCCAGGCAACCTCTTCCACTGTTTGCTAACCCTCACAGTAAAAAAAAAAACTATTTTCTTGTGCTTCAGACAGAATTTAATGAGTTTTGATTTGTGCCTCCTGTCCTGTCACTGGGCACCACTAAGAGTGTAGCTCCCTTAGTTAATTCTCTCCCATCAGGTCTTTATACACATATAAGATCTCCCCTGTGCCTTCCCTTCATGTTATACAGTCTCAGCTCTCTCAGCCTCTCTTTTTATGAAAGATGCTCCAGACCCTCTGAGATCTTCATGGCCCTTAGCTGGATTCACTCTAGTAAATCTGTGTCTTTCTTTTGCTGTTAAATCCAGGACTGGAGCATCCAGAAGAATTCAGACCCATAGCTTTAACAAAACAATCAGTCTGTACACAGAACACTGCTGAGGTACTGAAATATATGCAGTGGTGAAGATCTTCCTGCCCAGGTTGAGAGACACCCAATTTTCAGCCAATCCTTGATCTCACTTGAACAACTCCTCTCCAGGCAGCTCACAGGAACTGGGCTAGGAGCAAACCCCAAACTAGCTAGCACAAACAGGTCATTGTTGTCTTTTTGGCTACCAGTTCACTATGTACATGACCGCAAAGATTGCTACATTAATAAACACAATGATTTTCATTCCATTCCTCTAGCTGTTTTTATTCAAACCACATAATGGCCTTTACCACTAATCCTGTGATCTGACCTGCAGCAAATTAAGTAGACAATTTAAGTCAAAGCTTACAAACAAAATCCAGTACTATCCATCATAGGTCAATAGCCTTGTATCTAGATTACAGACTGCTAAATAGCTTCAGAGATTCATTTATTAGAGCAAAATTAATGCTGACAATAGTTTTCAGCTGGTTAATCTTCTGACAGCTGCACTCTCTCACTTGTTCAAACACATTTCAAAAAGCAAAAATAAATTAGTTAAGTAGAAAAAAAGAGACCAATTTGTTGTGTAATGCAGAAGGCTTGGAAAATTCTTGTTTTAAAAACAAAAACCTATTTACTTCATGGTAGATTTTATCATCTAGGGTCCTTGCCAACTCTCTGCTATTTTATCAGGATCAAATAAGCAACACAGCAAATTTTTAAGACTGGCAATTAAAAAAACAATTGGCATGGAGTCTAGGAGTACAAGAACTGTAACTTCAGCTAAAAATAGAAATTTAAAAAAAACATTATACAAGAGTGCACAGCCTTCTTTCACAATCACTGCTTCCATACCAACAACACAGGCCAGTTAAGTATTATCAGTTTTTAACACTAAAGGGAGCAATGGAGATGCAGAACAGCTAATGCAATTTAGATACACTATTATTTTTCATATTTTGATTTTTTTAAAAGAAGCCTTACCACTTAAGATAATGTTTTATGTATCACTCCTGTGAGGGTCAAAAGTCCTTTAAATCTATCTGTTCTTTTGAAAATACAAAAAGTCTCTTCACATCCTTGGGGAATAGTTTTCAGATAAATTGTATCTATGATTAGCATGTGTTAAGATTTCCTCCTCTGCTGCAAAGCAAGACTGCTGGAGCCCATGGCTGCAGTCGTACATTTGGTTTTTCTTGGATGATAACCTACACCTATATGCAGAATCCATCAAGGTCATCACACCAGCAGATCCCACACAGAAAATCAACTCCAAGTCTGTTGGTCACAACAGTTTGTCCCAGAGATATAAACTGACAAGAACAGGATTGCAGAAAAATATAAGAGATCTAGCTAGCTGAGGGGATATGCAAGATAATGACTCTGGGAAAAAAATATGGTGAGAAGTTATGGAGTAGCACTGCAGTATGGCATATTCACTTGGTGATCAGTTTCCCACTTGCATACTAGCAGGTTTTGGATGAAGACCTGCAAAACTAAGGAGGTACATAAAGAACTGCACTTCAAAGCATCCTGTCACATCTGGCCATCCTATTTTTTGGGCAAGCTCAATCCAGGTGCTTTTCATTCAATTGCCAACAGATTGCTCAGTGAACCTACAGAGCAGTTCTTAACATTTAGACAAAAATAGGAATGGAGACTTAGGAGCCCTCACATGAGAACAGCAACTGGTTGCAGCTACCCTGGAACAATCTGAAGATGACCTCAAGTTTTAGCACCCAGGCCAAGCAGCCCCATTTGACAGACAAGCTGCCCTTCCATATGCACTTCTCTGTGCTAACTTAAACAGTATTTTGTGTTGCTGCAAAAAGTCTTGAAATTTGCCACTGATGTTTCCAGTTCCAAAAAAAGCCCAGAAAGGTCTTAACTCTATAGCTACATCATTAGAACTGCTTTGTTTCTATCAGTTTGCTTATTATAAAGAATACAATTTGCTAAAAAAGAGATGTTAATGTAAAGGTGTTATATGAAAGTATCTGCTTTTGGTTTCAGCTTTATTACATTTTTGTAAGAACAGAGGGCAGAAGAGTTAAAAAGAAGTAATATTGCAAGGCTATGCATTACAGCACCATCACAGTAGTAATGCTGAAAAGGAGCACCACTGCTGGAAAGACAATGCACCCAAGCATATCCCTGTGCCAACATACTTAAACCACTGCTGCACCTGCAGATAAAAAAAGTCATTGCTGAAGAAGTTGAGACCAAAATGATATGAACTGAGCTGTTTCAGAGTCTTTGAAGGAGAAGTAAGAGATGAAAGCTGTAATATCAAGAGGCTTCAGCAAAAAATAATCTATTTTGTTATTTTTCTACCCAAGCTGCAATTTTAACAACTAATTTTATGATCTAAACTACATTTAAAAAAAACAAACAAAAAACCCCCCAAAAAAAACAAAATCAAGAAGAACATTGCTAGGGTTTGAATCCTCTGTCTTGTTTTACAATGTTGCACCTTCAAGCACAGGAGTTGAGGTTTTGCCTGTTCCAGTTTAGGAAGTGCAAGGGAACACTGGTCTTTTATTCTGATTTTTTTTTTTTTTAATGCAGTTTAAGCGACTGTAGCTGCCTCAAACAAGCAGGTTCTTGTCATGTTTGCTCTCTTTCAGATAGGCTGAGCTTGAGAGGCTGCATCTGTGTACCTTGTGTGCGTGTGTATTTTTAAGGACTAAGCAGATTTTTTTAAGTACCTGCCAGCTCACACCAAATACTTTGTCTTTGCAACTCACGAAAAGTTAAACCAAGATACACAAGGAAAGATTAACTGAAAAGGTTACTATCGTTTTGCTACATATATAAATCTAAAACCAATTGAAAGGCATGTACAGGCAAAATCAGCTATAAATCCCTATTGGAAATAAAAGAATATTTAAAACCATACTATAAATTTAAAATAACCATGACGAGACTAGTTATTCTATAAAATACAAATAGGGTATCAATTTTTTTCTACTTGCTTCTTAGACAATGTCTGCCATCATCAATCTATTTCCAGGAAACAAGGAAATGGAACAGACTCAGAAAAAAACTCCACAGCACATGATCACTCCAAGGGCTTGTGTTTCTCTCTATTATAAAAATCACCATCAAAGCTAGACCTATGAAGCTATTCTGCTGCCGTATAACTAAAACACAGTAAATCACTTAATTTGCTCAAAAGAACTTAAATGTTGTAACCAGTCTGCCATCAGCAGAGATAAAGAAGAGGGCCAATGGGACCGGGCTGCAATGTGAGCCGTCTTTAAAATGCAATTGTTCTAATCATTTTCTACAGATGCAGCCTCACAAGGGGCTGCTGTCACAGGGACCATTTACGACTTGTTATGGTGTCTCTATTGTTTACCAGCGACATTCGCTAAAAAGGCGACAGCTGGGACAGAAAGCTGCTCCTCAACGAACAATATAATCCCGTGAAAGTAATCAACAAATTTAAGGGTGTTAATTAACTTTACACTTTATCATGTTCAATTAGTTGTCCTTTCTCGAAAAGATTGCCGTGCACAATCGGTTTAGAGCGTGCCATGTTTGATTTGTAAGTGATCACTGTTTCTGTTTCGAAGTCCATGTCAGATGTTCTCTTGGGTTTTGGTGACACAGATGAATGGCTCTGCACATGTTAGGGGGTGATCTGGTTTAACATAAACCAGCATAACATAACCCCTTGTTAACGTATCGCTGGCCTTTCCACGCAGGCACAGAAACGCCCGTGCCCGTGGACGCCCATGAGCGTGCACAAAACCCCTGCGGCAGCACGACAGTCAACGAGTCCAAGTTTCATTTTTGCTGAAACGCAAAGACACAAATAAATGGGCAATTTTTCATCATTATATCTCAAAGCAAGACTTGTCTTTTAGGGGCACGCTTGGGATCATTTCTTCCCAGCAAGATCCCTAGTTCTGCTGCATTATGCACTAATGCACAAGTGCCTCCGTACATTTTACATAATGCACGCTGCTTTTTCTAATGGCAGCTGAACAAACGCTGGGTAGATGCACTAAGTTCTTCTGTATATCAAATCCTGTGGTTTGTACTACATTTATAATGCCAGGGATTCTGGAAGAAAGTTGAATTAATCTATTATTAAAATTTGCCATTTTCCCTTTAAGGTACCCTTCCTACTTGCTAATGGGACAAGGCAAAGCTCATGATGAAGCGACAACGTACTTGGAAGTGTCCCTTAATGAAAGCCATTGCTGCTTCTCTCTTCTGACAAATAGAGCTTTGCATCACCGTACCTCATAAGCTAGTGATTTTTGAGCAAAAATGGAAATGGAGGTTCAAGTCAGTGATTTCAAGATTTATACAACACGTGACCAAATATTAATCCAGACAAAAGCACGCTTAAGGAAGTAGAAACATCTCTTTTACAGCATAATCGAATTATACAATTTGTGAGATTATGGCTGTACAGAGAAAAAGACCTAGTGGATTTTTATTCTGCAGCAACAGGCAAATTAAATACACATGATCATCATTATTTAAGCAGTTACTTGTACATAAAAACAAACTGCAAAAAACCCACCCACAAAACAAAACAAAATAAAAACGCAAAGAAAGCCCAATGGAAAAGTTGTTAACTCTGAAAGCTAATAATGGACTAGGTTAAATATTTAAGAGGAAATTATAGACTATATCAGAAATAGCTGAAACCACAAAACAAAGCAGTATAAAATATTAGTTTTCTGCTCGGAAGAAGATCTGCAGGGAAAAGGGAAGCGGTCGATAGATCCTTAAATTGGACGCAATAGCTGTTCTTCTATCCCAAGTTGGCAGCTGCTACATTTGCAGACCTAGTTCATTATTTACCCATAATGACCATCAAGCTCCAGTCAAAGTCAGATCACAACAACTGTCAGCAGCTCTTTTAATTAGCCTTGTTTGAATTCAGATAAATATCACAATGGTCCAGCTTCTGCTGAAAAAGCAACAAGAAGATTGCAAGGAATAAGCTCCCCTGACTTCCTAACAAACAGTATTGTGAAGAAGTCCAGTGAGTTGTTTTTTTTGTTTTTTTTTTAAATTAAGGAAGGGATGGTGATGTGCACATTATTATTTTTCCCTCACATGATATTCATATTACTACTTACAATTCCTGTTTATAAGGAAATCTGTGCATCTGAAATGCCAACTCAAAACACTACTCCACAATCTAAAAGGTAAACTTGAAGAGATGGTTTCCAGGTATTAATTAAATTTCTAACCTCTGTGAAATCATATGTTTTGAGAAACTGGATCAGAATTAAGGAATGCACATATTAACAGGATTATCCTCTCTCCTAATTTATCTCCTTCTGTTTGTTTATCCTCAGGGAACATAATCTTCTGTTGCATCAAGCCACTCTCATTCTCCCTGTGTCAGCAGCAGAATAATAATTCCCTCCTCCTCCTCCTCCACCCCCTCTCCCACAAGCACTGGCAAGAATGAAGACAAGTAGATCAGACTGTGTGCATCAGCATTAATGCTACATGCAGCTATTTTCCTAGCAGTAGCAGACACTGAAAGAAAGATGCAAGAGAGGTGTGCAATATGCTACCTGTTCTGGGCAGCCCAGCATGAGAGGGTGCAATTAAACATTAAATTTTGCCTCCCAGAATAATATGAAGGTACAAGATGCAGGCAGAGACTGCTCTAAGAGCCTTTCTTTAGCATTTCACTTGCTGGCACAGTTGGGTCCCAATTTTGCAAGGTGCTGTCCGAAGACAAAGCCAGTTCCAAACTTTCCAGTCCCACATGCCAATTTGAGAAGTGCTGCTGTATATGCAAAGATCCTTGGAGGCCTCAAGGAAAACATATTTAGGGATCAACATGAGTTGTAAGGATACACGCATATAAACGATAGGTACATATGTCTGTTACAGGACAAGAGGATATTCCTTTTGGGATCAGAAAAAATTATGTAAACATAATCAGAAATGGAAGGTAGAAAGTAGTGGAGAAGGAAGAATAAACAACTGATTAAACAAAATAGGCAAAATGGTCATGAGAAGCTTTATGATTTCAAAAGAAGGCCTGAGTAGATTTGTATAGGGATTCATACTTGAACTTGGCCGTGGATGGTGGAATAAAGATCTTCAGTTTGATTTGGATGTATTACAGAATGATGCCAAAACACAGAAAAGAATATGCCCTCTCAATAAATCATGCAAAAACTGACTAGAAGCTGTTGTTGAGGCAGTTTAATATGAGGGAGATGCATGAGGAAAATTTTATGAGATGGTATTAAGTAGCAACTGATCCCTCCAAGGGATCAGCCAAAGAAAATGAGTTGCAAAAGGCAAATGCACACATAAGATACTTCAACTTTTTCAACAGAAATACAAGCTGAAAGGCCTGATGAAATTGTTTTGTCTGCAGCAATTTTTTAAAAAGCACTACATCTAGTTCTAGTCATTGTAATATCAAAGAGAAATATCAAATAATCTGAAAAGTTAGCAAGTAAAAAGGTTAACAACAGGGCAATAAGAAAGGAAACACAGTATGATTGATTAACTTACTTGCTTATTTTTAATACCCAAAATATTGTATTTAAAACATTAAAAAACAGCAGTTCATGACAGTCATCTTTCCCATTCTCCACCTTTGATCCATACTCCACCACAAAATCATAGACAACGGAAACACTTTTGGTGTTGCTGGAATACCAGATTTAGCTACTCCTTCACACATCCCTAATATTTAGAAAGATGGTCTCAATCTCATCTCCAAACCTATACAGAAATATGAAAACTTAACAACAACAGCTGCATGTATCTACAATTGTGGACAGAAAAACTACATGCATGGAGTTCAGCATAGCTCAAAACAAGTACTTAATTTTTATCTAAACATTAGCAAGAAGGGTGGACAGCCAGTGATGAACAGAAGCAATATATTCCACATATACAAGATCCCAAAATTTCAAACCAGATTTCAAACAGTCCAAATGTGAAGCACATGACACTGAGCTGAGTAACTGTTGCTGAGGTCTGAGCAAGCATAGCATCAAATACATGTAAAATATCAAATACAAAAGAAACAAAACAGTCCTTCTTCAAAGAAAACAAATCTCACCAAGCACTACTGCTTGAAATTCTGGTCTTTTAGAAGTCCAAAAATCAAACATGCATGCAGTTCCTCCATTATGTGGGCCACTGTTAACCTTCCACATAACTGAAATTCAGTAGACAAAATTCTCATCTAGACTGATGAGGCTTCAAGTCCCAGAAACAGTGCAAAATCACATAGTGCAAAATGAAGAATAATTTTTGTCTGGTGTTAGAAAGAGGAAAGAGCTGTATTTCCAGTATCATCATAACCTCACTTTCTTGAAAAGTTTCTACTCTATGCAGAAGATCAGCAAACAGAAAATAGACTGTTTTGTGACTATAGAAGAAAAAAACTCAAAGGGATAGACTTTATGATATTCTCTTTGAAAAAGAGAAGGCAAAATCTCAGAGAAGCTATTCTTATATTTTTATAGTTAGTTGTTCTAACTCAAGTTCACAGACAATACAAAAATGAACATCAAGCCTCCAGAAGCTTAATGTTTGCGTGGAATAACCAAAAGCCACAAATAGATCCAACAATCCACCTTGTCATCACAGCTTTTCATCTCATCTATTCTGACTGAACAACACACATGCAGATGCATGACCAACAAAACCAGATGTGTGGCCAGTCTTGCTGAGCTCTTTAAATCACAAGAAACAGTCAGCTATAAGTCACCATGTTTGCAGATTTTGCTACTTGAACTTGAATGTCTCAGGAAAGTATAAAATGCTTGCACATTCTCCCTTAACTCCACAGCAAAATGCAACTATGTTTACATAGTGCTGTGGAATAGATCAATAAAAACTGAAGAAACCCTTCATTATAACAGCAAAACAAGAACCTTCAAGAAAAAATAAACCAGGGATATTTAATATTATTGTTTACATGTTTCTCCAGTATTAGTACACCTCTAACAAGTTATCAATCCCCTTTTACAAAAACAAAATACTTGAAACACTTTAGCACTTTATGATTTTATCATATTACCTTTCTATAGGCCCTAAACTCAACAAAACATGCCATGTTTTTTTTCTGAATAATGAAGGCATTAAGCACATGGCTAAAAAAGAAAAATACAGTCACACTGAAATATGCATTGAAATTGCATTACTCAACAGGTATGAGTTCAAGCTTAATAAAAGGTCTGCTTCTTAAAAAGCCAGCTGCAGAAGCAGGTAAATTTCAATTGATGGATTCATTATTCCTTCTATGTCATATAAAAAAATAAAGACAATAAACACAGAAAAATGAAACAAAAAGTATTTAAATGGCATGGATTACATAGCATTTCTGATTCACCTTAAAGAGCTGAAGATGTAACAATGCCACATGCTAATCCAAACCAATAGGGACATATTTACAGTCACAACATTTAAAAAAATACCTAGTATTTAGTAGCAGGAACCTAACAAAATGTTAAAATAAAATAGAAACGTATAGCCAGAAAGAAGCGTCAGACAGGTAATTTTAAAATAAATCAGCCTCCTGTATTTTCTCCTGGGAAGTTGCTCAGCTGAAAGTTTTAATTTTACCTGGTTTGGGTACAGTCTATGAAAGGACAACTGAGAGAGGTTTACCAAATGAAATTGGAAAGAAATGCATAAATAATAGGAGTGAAGATTGCATTGAACATTTTTGAATGAACTTTTGAACTCTGCCCCCTTCAAGAATGTCATAGGTGGTATGAGACCAAGAATTTTTTTGACAACCTGAACAATCATCAGAGTGCATTGCTTCAGTTATGTCTATGCTTTCTTTAAGAACTTTGACATTGAGTCTTGCCTCTGGATACAGTCAACAGCCCACACAGTCTTATCTTTCAGCTTCTTTAAAATACATGCTTTTTTTAAAGCATGATTAACTATTACCTACAAAGTAACAAATCACTTTCTGCGGCTTAATTTCCGCATAGTCAAAGTTAATTCTCAAAGCTTTAAGGCACTGAAAGGCAAAGCAGTACAATAACACAAGATTACAACAACTGCAAGAAAAACAGCCTAAATTGGAAAGATTCCATTTAAAGAATCCCTTTGTTTCAAGGCCTTTCCCAGTTCTATTTCCTCTACACATAATTCTATTATTACCTCTCTGTAAAACAGATAGAACATCTCTTTCAGAGAACTAGATTTAGCATTGCCCTCCAGCCTAAAATGCAATGTAGTTTTCAGTACTCTCAAATGTATTTGATGCCACTTATACAATGAGTTCAAACCCTTCTAATTTAATTAAACGTCATTTTTCTTTATGTATGAACTAATTCTAAGTTTAATATGGAAATATTTTTAAGAAGAGATACTATTTTTATTATTACTTTTATTGTTTCAGGATGAGCCAATATCCAATCATATGGTTTAAATTTACAAATGTTTACTTGCTCCAAATGCTGTACTTTCATGAAACAAAACACATTTTCATATTTAACTGTTCTGAATGACAACTTAAGAAGAACCACTATAACATTTGTGTATCTCTTTTTTCTGTATTACCTGTAAGTATTCCAATGCTGCAATTTAGGCAGTTTTACACAAAACCAATCTAACCTTTTTTTCTGTAATGTAAAGATATTGAAAGTCAGTACTTAGCCTGGACTTCCATTTAAAAAACAAGAAAAGAGAAAGACTGCATTTTGCCAACGAACAGAATCAAGAGGGTAACAAAGTTAATTATTTCTCATAATCAGTAATTATGATTAGATAAGAGACTCTTTGGTAATGAACTGCTCTAATGATGGAGGACCTCCATCCTAAGAAATATAATAGTACATTAACATAACTGTGTATGCAAAGTACATAGAACCGCTGCCACAGTTAACTTGTCATTGAATGATTAAATAGGAATTCATAATTAGAAAAATCCACAGTGTAATTTATTGGTCTTCTCGACAGTTCTGGTTCATTAGAAGTTGATTACCAAATAGTGACCTCTAGCGGCCTACAGCTTTTTCATGTTATCCCGGTTCTCCTGGCAGTTTTAGCAGCTATTTACCCTTAAAAAAAAAAAAAAAAAAAAAAAAAAAAAAAAAAAAGAAAAAAAAAAAAAAAAAGGCAGTTTGAGGAATTAAAAATGTTTGCCTTCAAGATACTTTTTTTTTAAATTTCCTTAAAATACATAGTGTGCTAATTTCTTCACAAAATGTTTTCTTGCTCTGTAACCATTTATATAAATGTATAAAAACACACATCTACATGGAAACCCCACAACTTCTCTGTTTTTGAGGTTAACACGGTTCTCACGGTAATTAATACTGATTTAGATACTGATTAAACACATCTTCTACTAAAAATATATCATATATTAAAATAAAACACTTTTCTAGTGTCAATTATGAAGACCTTGAGAAGCTCACACTTAAAGCCAGCCTGTGTATACCTTAGAGGTGAAGTGCCTCTAAGCATTGCCTTTGAACAACAGTCAGTTTTGTAAACAAATTACACTGCCTCAGTTGGAGGAGGCAGAGGACAGGGAGAGAGAAAACTCTATAGTTCTCTGCCCCAAATAGGAGAAAAAAACCCAACATTTCTTATTATTTGCTGGACACATGCCTTGCAATACTCATTACTGAAATTTAATTTATGAAAAAAGCATGTTAAAAGTAAGTAAGACTGCATTTACCTGCAAAATCTTCTAAGCATTAGGGTGGAATTTTCCCTCATTCATCTTAGTTAATCCACTGTTAGGCTATTTAGACAATGTTCTATTTTTAAATTTTCCATTATGATACACTTTTTCTTGAACTAGGACAGTATCTAATTTTTTTAAGTATGAATGTTTCTAACAGGAAGTAGCACATCTGAAACTAATATAGAAGCCCCTGAAACACAGCATTAAATAAAAATTCATACTCAATGAATACAAGCAATTTGAATTTCCATTGTTTTCATTTTCCATCTTGCTTTTTTTCCCCAACACTAACACTGTAGAAATGATGCACATGTATTTTTCTTCCCTTCTGTCTTATACAGAACTGGCTAAAAAAATTATCCCCCATTTTTGGACAGAAGCTAGAAAATAAACCACAGTCCTGTTTCATACATAAACAGATTTTTCAGAGAAAAATATCCCAGTTTCCCAAATGGGTAGATGTCCATCATCCTGGCAAGCTTGAAACAGCTTTAACAATTGCTACAAACAGAGGAATGGATAGCTACAGGACAGAGATCTCCACCCTGATTTCTGTGTGTGTGTGCAGATGTGTGCAGGCACACTCACAGGACTCTAGCTGTTTGTGGCGATGATTTAATATAGTGACTGGATAATGAGCTGTGCTCCCTGCAGCAAGTGAATCACCATTTAATGCTATTATCAACAGTTCATGACCCACCGGCATGAAATGTCAACCTGATTAATCTGAACACTGCTGACCTCAGAGAGGAAAAGCTACCTTATTGTCAGAATTTAATATATAATAAAACCATATCCAGAATATAAATACCTTATCAAGCAAGGCCATTAACAGCAAACCTACTTTATTTTGCTCTACTGTTTCTTTTAAACTTGCTTGGGCACACAATTAAAAAAAAAAGGAAAGAAATACTTTTGCCTAGTCAAGCAGGAAGCAATCCATTAGGACTTATTATTTTGATATACAGTGAAACATTTCAAAATGGCTGTCCAAATACAAACCCCATGTTGATACAAATAAGAAAAAAAATTAGCATATTCTATTGTAGGACTTGCTACTGTCAATTTATTATCAGGAAATGATCAGAAATTGTTCTTGCTTTTCTAAGGTCACTGAGGCAATAAAAATACTGATTTGTAAATAGGAAACAGCTTGTATGACTGATGCTGCATAGGTCACAGAAGAAAGCTACCTTAGCTTTGTGAAATGAATGCACTTCAAGAAGATTAGTAACTTGTGCCAGTTACATTAATGAATATAAGTGCAACCCACCCTTTTTTTACATTTATAGCCAAGATCTTTTCTTTTGTAATTCAGTACCATGATAGAGCCCTACTCAACAAAATTTTTATAAATTTTTTTCTGTTCTCTTTGGTGAGCAAACCAGGAAAACAAGAAAAAAACCCCATGTTTTACCAGTCACAGTGAGGCTAGTACAACCTTGCTATATATTATCCATATGTCTTTTAAATTTAACATGGCTAGAAGCCTTATTAAAAGATGCAAAACTTTTCAGACAGCTTTTCAGGATTCTCTACATAACAGTATATAAATAAACCAGACTGAAGCTGGGAGGACTACATGGCATTTATCTGTCAAGTGATATCAACTGACACACAAGCACAGTAACTAGTATGATTTATTGTTAAAACATAATACAGTCACTTTTAAAATGAAATCCACAATGGTTTCACCCCTCATTTTTTATCACTGTCACCTGGTACAGAAAGGGCTAAGGGATTTTCAGGACATGGGACTGGAAGAAAACTGAGTGAAATCCCCAAAACTGCCCACATATGAATGGAATGACCGTGGGTGGGACAAGAATGAACACTCCAAGTATTGACTTATAACCACTAGAGGCCAAAGAAAAAGGAACATGTCAAACTGACTTGACTAAAACTTGGACAAAGCCCTGATGTCTGAATTCCCAGTTGAGAGCTCTGCTGGAAATGTAAAGAAGAAATAAAGGAATTCTGGACACTTAGGCAGGAAAGTAATTCATGTTGCCAGCACAGACACATGTTTAAGCTTTGCTTTTCCATTCAGAAACCAAACAGTTCTTGTGTGCCAGTTGACTAGTAAGTGCTGGCCTGTTTTGCAAAGGCTGTTCTGTGTAGCTGCAAATACTGTTGGCTGCAGTGTGCCTGAAGGGGCAACATCTGACAGCCATTAGAACCTCCTCTGCACCCCTCCTCCAGACTTGGAGGCAAAGAGGGGTTTGCCATACAGTAGCACAGCCACAGTGCTCACTCTTAGGAACTCCAGACACAGTAATAAGAAGAGTTAACACAGAGGGGCTGTATTTAGATCACCATCAAGCACAATCTGCAAGGATGTCTGCAATGATGTAAAAAATATTTTCTGTTACCTGCAACTAATGGTCACCTTCACAATCATGGTGCTCTTAGTCCACTGCAGATTAGCTCACCTAGGAGTCTTGCAGGTAGATTGCACCTTCTGCTCTCACAAACCCATGCAGCCCCCTCCTGCTACACAAAGCTGCTTTGCTCCTGTGATTCCTCACTGTACACTCATTCTATGAGCCCTTTTAGAGACTCTGTTTGCCATATACCTTTTTGTTCTGTTTGAACAAACCCCATTTCATCCCTTTTACCTTCTGCAGAAGAAGAGGAATAAGGGATTGGGAACTTATTCTTCTCCTTTCTATACACCTCCTTGACACAACCAAAGCCCAGAAACTGAGCAGTCCCTTCAGACTAAGGTAACAAGCCTCCACAGTCCTGACTGTGCTAAGTGGGTGCTACAAGTCACATCAAGTTACAGGTTCTGCACCAAACAGGGTATCAAATACACAACCCATATTAAATAACAGTTTACCCAGAACGCCCATGTTGGACAGACAGATTGCTAAGCCATCTCACAAATATTTTGAAGGTGGTGGTGGCTTCCTATAACAGTGGCAACATAGAGTTCACTGATGAACTTGGAGAAAAAAGGGACCTGCCACTCTTGCCTAAAGGCAGCTAGATGACAAACAAATAAACACAACTTTCCAAACTGTGTCATTCAGTTCAGTCTATTTACCTGCTATGTTAGTTTGGCTTCCACTCTTCCTCAACAGAAGGAGCTTATAAGAGAACAAAACAACCAAAATAGGGTAGAAAGCTGTTACTTGCAATTCAGCCATTGTAAATAAACTCAGTAAAATTGCAAATATAAACTCTAGAGTGGAGGTGCATGTAATAATCAAGGAAATATATAACTAGGGTTTACAGGGTGGAGAGACAAGGATGAAGGACAGAAACTGCATCCTGTCTGGAAATACTGTTGAAAGGAAAAACTAAAAATGAAATAAAGAAGCTACATCATTCATACAATGGAAGGACAGATGCAGCCATCCTTAAGGGCTAACAATTTTCTCGTCTTAAATCACATCGATTTCACATTTTCAAAATTTTTGACTTAGAAAAACCAGATTGCATTAGAAATGCACTGAGTCATATGCACTGAAGAGATGCAATTATGGTTAATATTGAAGAAAGAAGACAAAGAATAGTCCAAACCCTCCCATTTTCAAGTACTCTCTAGAATATTTTGGCATGCATATAATTGGTTCAATAGATTCAGACTTCAGGTTTTTCCTCCTCACTCACAAAAAAATAATGAGGAAGCAAGGACATAGAATAAAAAAAAGTAATTTGGCTTGCCTTCTACTGGGTTTATAGCTATCTATAAAATACCCAAGATCATTCTGAAATGTTAGCAAAAGATAAAACAGTGGCTAGAATGATTTTTAAAGTATGCTTTTAAAAGCTCTTAAATTAAAAGAAAAACATAAATGTACCTTCACAGGGAGATAACATTACAGTTTCAAATTAACTTTTTAAGTACACAGAAATGTAGATGAAGAAAGAAGAGCACTTCCTTGACATAAACATAGAAAATAAGGTTTTTAAGAGGTTATTCTGCAATCTTTCTGTGCTCTGGTCTTAAAATAGGTAATTAGGAAGCATTCTTTTTCTTGTTCCCAAATGTAACTCAGGCAGCGATCTGGGCTTTTATTCATAAAGAATGACAGGAGAACTGGGAAGGATAAATGAACTACAGCAATTTATTTCAGAATACAGACTTAATTCTAATGAACACTCTCCAACACCAAAGTTCTCCTAATTTTTGTATTTTGCCTCTTCTCTTACTTAGATTAATGGGGGGATCATGTACCCAAAGTATGTCTCTGGCTCCTTCTGTGTCCATTATTCATCAACATACTACAGTTCCAGGGGGACTTGAGTAAGGAAAATAGAGAAAAACGACTAGGCCAATACTTGGTATAACTTCTTTGGCTACATGTTCAGACTATCAGCAGGAAGTCATCTGTGCTTTGTACTGAAAAACCTCAAAAAAGCAGCTTTGATGACACCTGCATCTCCCTTTTCCTGGAGAGCAGAGGAAAGAAGGGAGAGAGAAGATAGTTGTTTATTTAACTCTATGTAACTTCAGATAAATAACTGCTCCAAATTAGAATTTAATATTCAGAATTATAGAAGAAATTAAACTCCCGAACCAGCTACTGAGCAACTGGCATAAAAGTAAAGCCTCCACACCAGAAATTACTAAAATTGGCACAGACTACACACCAACAGTAATCAGATCTGCTAAACACAGCCTAACATTACGTTCTTATCAGGGAAGGTAATCATACCTGCTACAACATCTGAAATACCAGCTCCTTAATCACTTTTGGCTAAACATATAAGGTGCATGTTGGCATTGCAACAATTCATTTTGCTCTGTGTAGAGTACAGTTTTTCAGACTAAATTCTTTGTGTAGTCCCTACATATTTATATCTACTACAACTGCTTGCTTTGTGTAAAGTACACACACACACACAAAAAAAAAAAAAAAGAAAGGAAAGGAAGGGGATCAGAATAACCTACAGAAAACAAAGATACATCATTTACTCTTAAAAAGGCTATTTTCCATCTTGTGTCAAGGGTTAGCTAGTAAAATGATCATGTAAGCAACTCCAAAGGTTGCCAAATCTCTCTTCTTGAGGTAGCTGTTCAGAGGTTTGATAAGAGATTTGCATTACTGTGTCAGGAGAGAATGGTCTATTAATGGTATTTCTCAGTAATATTACCTTAAAATTCATGAAAAAAACCCCATTAAATCACAAGTTGATGTCCTAAAAAGGACATTTCTGTCATCAGATAAAAATGCATTCAAAAGATTTTTGCCTATTTATATTATGGACTTACAGGGATTATAAACACATCAGACTTCAAGTACAATACCCAAAAACAGTACATGTAAGAAAAACTCAGGGCGGCAAGGGAAGACAATTTTGTTGAGTTTGTTCTTTACATGCCTTTTTTGTTGTTTTTTTAAATCTGATGGATACAAACCAATGATTTTCTCATTCATCACTGCTGTTTGAACATACATACTTTGAGGTTCCAATTCTACAAGCCAAATCTTGTGAGTTTTATGTTGCAGCAACACAGGACTCAACAAAATTTATAACCTGTTATTTCAGCCTTCTTTGATGAACAGATATAAAAATTAATTAAAAGGTTTAATGGCATTATTCCACTTCTTTAAAAGTATAAGTTTGTAAAATACTTACTGCATGCTAAGCATTTTTTATAGTCAACAAGAAAAAATACAAGTAAAAATGTCTAAAGCCTATAAAACAATCAAAGTGGTCTTTATTTTGACAATTTCTCTTATTCATTTTCCATTCATACAGAACTCTTTTCAAAAAACCGTTTCTGGACAGTGTCTGAGGTGGTATCAAAATGCTCTTGATTAAAAAAACCTAAATGTGCCTTTCCCTTCAAGCTTTTGCTCTTACTTTAACAGCCTCATCTACCTCTCCTTGAGACAAAAGGGAACTTATGCATCCTGTTCCAGAACAGGATGGATGAAATGGATATATTACAAAAGGACATTATACAGTTGATTCCAGACAATGCCATAGGGGCACCAGCCTGTTAAAACCAGGGTGCAGTAGTTCAGATGGGAATATGAGTCTGTTTATAGAGAAATGGATCCAGTGTGCTAGAGGAGACTCACAGACTGGATGAATGGGATGCCTTGTGAGTCTATTTCACACTGCACTCACCAAGAATCCTCTGTGAACAAGGAAGTCCCTTCTGCTACCAAGTAATCTGAAGGGAGTTGGGTACTACATCCCCCTTCATCAAAAGAAGACTTCAGACTGACTAAAGCCAGGGCGCAGAAATCCAGGCAGAAAATCCCAGCCCCCCTGCAGAGACATGAACCATTAAATTAGATGAGTCTTCCAGGGCTAGGAGAACCTTCAAATTATGAAGTGTGTAGGTAAGAGACCACAGCCAGGTTGCCATGACTTCAGAGTGGTAAAGGCACCCAAGCTTTCAGAAGTCAAAAGTAAGAACTAGGTAAAGTTTGTGATAAGGGTGATAAGTGACAGGACTAATAGAATGAGGAAGACAGGAATCTGGCAGCAGAATTTAGAAAGAGAACAGGTTTAGATTGGATATCAGGAAGATATTCTTTATTGTGAAGGTGGTGAAGCACTGGGGCAGCTTATCCTGGAAAGGTACTCCCTTCCATGGTAAAGGTGGAGTCCCCATGCCTGGAAATGTTTAAAGCCAGGCTGGATGGGGCTTTGAGCAACCTGGTCTAGTGAAAGGTGTCCCTGCCCATACCAGGCAGCTGGAAACAGGTGATCTTTAAGGTCCCTTCCAGCCCTAACTATTCTGTAAGTCTGTAATTATTCTGTAATTGACTGGTTGGGTTTACAAAGGCTGAATGCTACTTGCCAGCAAGAAGGACGGGTTTAATGCTCAGCTTTGACATTGAATTTTTCAGAAAAAATGTAAAAGTTAGGTCTCCTGACTTGCAAGTGGACTAGTTGGAACTAGATGATCTTTAAGGTCCTTCCAGTCTAAACCATTTCATGATTCCATGACTCTGACTGGACAGAAGTCCATGGATGACTTACTATATGAACAACCCAGAAACTGACACTTGAAGAGCAGTGATAAACATGTTTCTCCTCCAGTCTTCCCAAAATTAATAGACTTGTATTTGTAGACAGTACGATTCTTTTGAAATTGGGATGCCTAGGGGTACCATATCCAATAAAAAACCCCTACTTTTAGTTCCTTCAGTTTGGTGAGGTTCTGCATACATACATAAAAAAAAAAGGGAAAGTTCAAATCAGTCGCCTGTATGTTAGACTGCAGGCACCTACTTGTTTAGTCACTTTGTAAACAGGGCAAAGTAACATGATGGAGGACAGAAACAATAAGTGGATGAGAATATGTAACTCCCATTAGTGTTTTTTTTACTGTCTTGGGATTGGAACAACCTGAATTCTAAACCCCTAGTGAACAGAAACTTTCCCAAGTTTGCAAGGGCATACAGAGTTTAAATCCAACAGCTTAATGTTTAATGACTGGGGCTCAGGGATGTTGGGACCAAGCAACTTGGACTAAGGCAGCAATAGATCTAATTTTTGCATTGCTTCTTGCAGGTTGACAAAGGACAAGATTTCTAGTATTATGGATATTCTTTTCCTACCCACACAAAATACGTATGCACACTAACCAATTAAAACTGTTGTTGCCTCCATTGTTTCTAATGCCTTCCTTTACAGTATATTTCTATGAACAGCTCTGTTTAACTGAAGTGATAAATCTAGAATACAGTAATATCAGTATCCTTGGAAGGGACACAGGAACAAAAGCTTTAGTATTTTTACTTGTGAAAATAATAAGCACATAAACTGTACTTCTGTTACTGACTAGGCATGCTTGGTTAGATGCAGAAATATTGGTATTGAAACTAAACATGTAGAAACTCACACCAAGTAACAGATTTCCAAATAAAATGCTGGAGAACAGGTTAGTCCTGTCCTTGTTAAAGGATGGAAAAGGCTTTCAGAAGGCTCACTCTCAGCGGTAAAGCAGCAGCTATTTAACAGAAGCAGGTTTCTGAAGCATCTTAACAACTCTCACTGGTGACTTGTTACATCTTACCACTGGTCCCTGCAGGTCCTGTACCCTGACAGGCAGAATGAAAAGATTCTCTAACGGGGCCACTGGCTGTCAGAAGCCACCAGCTGGCCTGCCAGGGCTTTGCAATTGCAGAGGCCAGCTGACAGTCTGGGTGTTGCTGACCATGCTGAGAAACGTGCCACCCAGCTGCTGTGTGGTCACGTCCATCTGGAGATCTCCAGCCAGACAAATCTCTGGGCCTGTCAGATCTCTTCAGCAAGCCTTGTTATGCAAATTCAATTACTCAAGTGTGCCCTATTACTGCTGGCTAACTGCTCCTAGAACCAATCTCACACTGACAGTCAGCTCACATTTCTACCCACCAAAAGTACCTCATTTATTCTTGCTCAAATATTCCCTTGTATCATTAAGGCAGAACAGACAGAGTCCATAGTACTGTAACCTCTCTGCAGTGGGTTACTATTCCTCGCAAAGAGCTTAGAGAGAAATTAATTTAAAAACATACAGCATCTAATCAAACATGAGTTAAAGCCACACTACCTACATAATTTACCACTAGAAATGGGAATTATAAAACTTTGATAGAATGCTAGATCATCTAACTAGTATTTTAAAATGAAACAAACATGACACAATGTTCAAGAAAGCAGTGAATTGCATTTGATGTATTTGCTTTAACACAGGAGTACAGGTAATGAAAAGCAAGATTTCTCATTTTAACTAGCATACTGGTGTTTTGATTTGTTCAACTAGCAGGCCTGCTGTAGCAATAACTACCTGCTTCTCTCACATACTTATTCACTGAAATTAATTTAGATGTAATTCTGAGCTATTGGTAGTTTCTCCTGATGCAGAAATAGGAAAGATTTTATTTAGAGAAGTCATCATGTAAGCACAAAAATATAAACTAGGAAAGTCTGGTGAAGATTTAGAAACTAAGAGTTAAGTATCATATTTTTGATTGTTCAGCATATAAATTGAACTTTCTGCTCAAAGTATCATTGTGAAATTGCAAGCCTTCATCCTGAAAAGTTATTCAAAAGCTGACAAAAGAAACATTAGCAGATAAAACACTGTTAACTAGAACAAACTGGTGTAGGTCTCTATATCTAGCATTTAAGACAATATATTTTTATTTCTCAAATTGAAATACTTTTAGTGAAGAAGAATACTGGAGAGGTTTTCTAAACCAAAGAATGCAACTATACTGAGTACAAAGCTACAGCACAGTCCCCCAGCTAGATGAATGCTCAGTGTGTTTTATAACCAATTCAGGTCTTAGGCCAGGTGAAAACAAACCAAGCCACATTTTACTAACCTATTTCTCTTTCCTCTCATAGGAATGAAGTTGCCTTTCTAAGTGTTGATTAATCTTTTCAACCTCTTTCAACAGTGAACTTTGGTAAAGAGAGAAGGAGTGGGGGGAGATTTACTTCAAAAACTTATCGTTTACCCTAAAAGGTTTTCTCTTCCGAAACGACTGCTAAACAAATTTATAAAATATCAGTTGGAAGGTTGAGGGGAAAAATACTAAGATGCAGTCATAAGACAATGACTTGATTAATGCCCAGGAATTTAAGCTTTTGTGAAGGAAGGTGTGAGTCAAAGTTTGGGACAAAGTGGAAAAATGGCACTGCACACTGTGCTGGCAGAACATTTGGCATGAGTGAGAGAGATGGGAAGAGATATATTCGAGAGAGAGGCATTGTTGTGTTAAATTCTGGAAGAGGAGGAAGGGCAATGCAGACTGAGATTGGAAACCAGGAAAAGGATTCCAGGAACACATTTACAGCAGACTGCAAGAAATGAAGACATAAGTGAAAGAAAATAGCAGAGAGATAAAGATCATGAGATGCCAAGGAGAAATTAAAAGAAGCAATTTGCCAAAGCCTGAGATAACTGGGTCATGGACCATGATCATGCCAGTATTGTGGGAAGATTCTCAAACAAATCTAAGCGAAACATCTGTAATATTTAGAAAAGACCTAATTTCTTGGAAAAGAGGAACAAAAGTCAAATATGATAGTAGGACTGGAGTGTGAAAGGGAAAATTATTAGCAATGGGAAAGGACATGGTTGATTGAACTGTACAACAGCAGAACTGTTGTAAGATTGTAAATTGGTGGGAGGGAGATGGAAAGATGTTTATGTAAAACAGAGCATATGATAATAAAAAATACATGCAAGTACATTAGAAAATGTATATTGAAATTCATAACAAAAATGTTACAAACAAAAAAAGTAATTTTGAAACAGCCTCATGTTTATTTTTCAATTTTTATAAAAGTACATAAATCCAATTAAGTAAGGTAACTTAAGCAAAAACTCAACAGCCTTACTGAAGCATCCTAACAAATAGTGTGAATAACCTCAAAGAGGTCAGAAAAAAAATCATTCCTAAAGAATGTTTTTTTGTCAAGTTGGGCAGAGGTAGATAGGAAAAAGAGCAAAAGAAAACTACACTGAAAAGGCACACTATTGGCACATCTGGTTTTGATTTAGAAGCATGGCTTTTGAAGGAGCTTTAAGAATCTCACTCCTAATGAAGCCAGAGATATTCTTGTGAAAATCAACTGAGGATGTGCATGGAACTCACATTTCTCTCCCCAACCTCTCCTTCTTAAGAAGGTGGCCTAAAACACTATTTTCTAAAAAATGGAAAGTTTAGGGAAGTCTTGAGAGAATACCAAACCTCAAATGAGTTTCATTCTACTTTCTATCAACTAAAAACACAGTATCCCCTTCAAGGCTAAATTAGCACTCTTGGAAAGTTCTGTTTCCTTGAAGCAATCCTGAGCTACACATTCCAAACAAAGTAATGTGGACAGTTCTGATGACACCACCCTCAAACTATTGGCATCTGCCAAAAAACATCAAGTTTGCTACAAGCTGTCTCAAACAATAATGCAATTCTTGTTGTCAGACTCAGGCTACTCTTCTCTATTAATTTGATATTAATTTATCTAATAAATAAATTGACATTCATTTATTTATTTATTACAAACCAAGATATAACTATATAAGTGGAAGTTAAAGAAGCAATATTGTCCCATGTCCATTGGCAAAAAAAGACATGAACAGGTAATCTAAAGACAGGTATTTCAATAAGATGGAGACAATCTGATGTCAGATTGATATACACTTGATATACACTTTCAAGTTGATAGGATTTCACCAATCGGTATTATCCAGTACTGATCCACCCTAACCACATCAACCAAAAATTTCACTTTCTGTATTGCTTAGCTGCAGAATTGCCAGCTGAGCTCCTAATAGCTGTCTTTCTTGCTAAGAAAAATAATATAGTTACTTCCCACCAAGAAAATTAATATAAGTAGACATTGAGAAACAGTTCCTTTTGTTGATTCTTTCATCCAAATATCACGATCCCTTCCAGAAGTAAGAAGAGGTAAACTGCACAGCATATACACCAAGCTATAACAGCATGGTGGTTTCCTTTCAAAAACAAAGACATTGGAAAGTCCATTCATGCAATTCTCACAGAAAGTTTTATTCCTGTGTTATTCAGGATTCTGTACTGATGTTTTGTATCACCTTTAAAGCTGACATGGTTCTCATTAAAACTGATTGACCAACTTAGTCTCACCTACACATATGCTCAAAAGATCCAGTTAAGAAGAGTCAAGCAGTTCCCTTTTTCAACCCAAAATGTTGAAATACTACATGAGAATAACATGAAAATTATTTATTCTTAACCTCTGTAATTTCCTAGGTGCCTAATGCAGTGATGTATGAAAATGCACGTGCCTCCTAAATTTTTATTTAATTGTGCCTAATGAAGCTGTGGGTGTTCTTGCTACATGTACATACTGATTTACTTCTTTAATCTTAAAAAGCTTCTGAGTTAAATGATAAATCAGTGCATTTATTTAACAGATTAATACTCCACTTCATTAGAAAAAACCTGGGTGTTAGTGTTTAGCTTGATGCCTTAGAATTTGGTTCAACATCCTTTTACCATCATACCTTGAAAAATGCCAAACATGATGCCAGTGTATTTTCCATTACTGCCTACTTTCAGAGATTAATTTTAAAACAGAAACTCTTATTATTTTCATCTTTTTACTATTTTAAAATTCCATTTCAACAGTCTGCAAGTCTCCCCATTTTAGCTGCATCCTTGTGAAAGCAGTAAAACCAGAATACATAAACCATAAAGCTGTGTGCCAAATCACTTATTTCTATATTGGATTTATAATTTAGTATTATTTTTTCAGACCTGCTTCTCATAAACTTTAACATTTATTTATTTTGTAAGCTGATCCATATTAAATAGAAGTTATTAGCATACAAGGATATACAGAGAGTGGGCGGAAAAAGGAAATGTCTGAAGTGCATTCAGCTAATTCAAAATCAGGCAGCAATGAAGAATTAATCAAGTGTTTTTTCCTTAGTGAGTATCATTTTATATTTATCAACACTGAACTGTATTTGACTCCACGTTGCTTAATCACGCATTTTCATTTGTTGCCTTACAATTAAATTGAACGTACTTTTGCCATTATATCCCCAAAAAAGCCAATGTATTATGGTATTTTCTACTCTCAAGTGACCAAAATAATTATTAAGAACCAGTAAAAGACATAACCTTTTTGTTTCTTTTTGGTCCCAGATAATGAGCTCCCAATGTGGAGATGAAATTGTCAGGGTGGGAAAGAGGTCTTACCACCCATTATATTTCTAGATTCATATAGGAGGTAGTGAAAGGTGCAGAACAGAAAGGAAGAATAAGATAGCTGTAGTTTTCCTGTTCTGAAAGCAGAAGCAGATCTCAGAGAGATTAAAAGAAGTAAATCACTCATTAGATCAGAAATGGTTCACTTAGGGCCATTGCCACTGATTAAAGGGCATTTTAAAGGGTTAAAAAGAGCAACCTTTATGTCTAGCAAAGTTGCCAGAAAACATTTGGTCCTCTCCTTTTTGTAATAATTCATTCATCAGGTCACTTACTGATGCAAGCCAGAGTTTTTCTGGGCTCACTGGAATATTGTTGAGAGAGAAGAGATCGTTTGCACTGAAGTTGGCTTCTGCATGGTGCTGAGATGCTATTAAACATCAGCAGTTTGGTATCTGCTAGGTACTCCTCCCACATTCCCAGGAACCACCATAACTCTTCTCAGAGACTGTTCTTATACAGGAATTAAGAGTAGACCAAATGTACACATAAATTAAAAGAGCAGAGAACAAATGGGCCCAGAAGAGCACATATATGTAAACCTGAAAGCAATTCCTTCAGCATTTAATTTGGTGCAAAAATGTAGCTTATCTGCTTTTATAAAATTGTATACATTTCTATCAAAACACAGCCAAAGGAAGAAAATAAGAAAGAAAGAACGTGGACTATTCTTGCCTCAGCTCATTATTAGCAGAGTGCTGAATGTTTTCTGTGAAAACCATTTATTTATGTACGTGAGATTAATAATGGAGACTGTAAGGTCCAGCAACTTTCAAGTTCTCTGAAAACTGAAGTGGTCAAGTCAGAAATATAATCAAGGCAGAAACAGAAGGATGTCTGTGACAAGTGTTCACCTTGTAAAGACACTATGACAAGCAATTTATTCCAAAACAGATGGGAACCGTTATTTCCATATAGCGAGCTTCCGTTCAAGTCACACTAAATCCCACAAATATAGTTAATCTACAAGACTTTATCACATGTGATCCAAGCAAAAGAATAAATAATAAACACTTCCCAACATTTCACAGAATTTGCCAAAAGATGAACTGTAGACTTGAGACCTTGGAGAGCACAAAAAAATAATTGCAGACATAGGCAAGGATATGGCCTAACAGAGGTACTGGTAAAATGGTGGCAATGGATAAAAATTATTTGGACAGTGCAATTAAGAAAATAAAAGCAATTTTTACAATGGCTCCCTCCAAAAGACAGACAGTCTCTAATATCTAAAAAAATCAAAAGTTGTTCCATCCTCTACCATTAGGTGATAAGATCTTTTTCCCATACTTTTCTCCACAGAATTTGATATTCACATTTATCTTCCTATTCACCAACTTAAAAAGAACACTTAAAAAGACTAAAATGTACAAGAATATTCACCACAGATGTACTTCTGCAAATTTTCTGTGGATATAGACTTTACTACAATGAAGAATATATAATAAAAATGCACTCCCTACTGATGCAGATCTGCCTGGCAAAATTCTGAACTTGACATATTTTTGTGCCAAACTTGATTTGTATCAATTTGACACAGCAATAGTGCCCTATTACCTCTGCTTTATTACTTTGTAAAAGGATGTCTAGGCTTGAAACATAAAAGTACACATATTTTTCACTGCTTTTGGCTCTGCCCTTTGATTTTACACTTATACACTATCAAGACTGGGTAATAAAAACTTCATAATCATACTGAATTATTTTTCAGTTCTTAACCTCATGCCAGTGTAGATTAGACTGGATTTCTGCTGTGAGCATGTCTACAATACAATCTGTATTTTGTGTCAGACAAACAAGCCAACTGCAAAAGAAATTAACTCACAAACTCTTAACTGTACAACTAGAGTAACATAAAGTTCCCGCCCCTTTTTACAGCTAACTCATTTGTTTTTGTAGTACAACATACGCTGATGTGCAACTACAGACACAACTGAAAATACAATTAACCAAAAATGCATTTAGTTTTCTTATGATAACTATCTTGAGAAAATTGTTATTCTGATCAAGATAGAAGCACAGACATACATGCACATGGAAGCATTACTGGGAGCCACAAGTATGATTATTCCATTCATGAAATATTACAAATTGTAAGTCACTCAGTTGTGAGGCTGATGACAATTATAAACATACCTTTTCAATTTCAATCATATTCTCTGGAACAAAAATTCCTGCTAACATAGTCCCTGAGGTTTCACATTAAAAAATATTTATGCTAACTAAACCTAAGAAATTTGGATTAAGCATTTATTTTTGTTTGAGCAAAAACTACATGTCACACTTTCCTCTACAAAATTGCTTTGGTCAAATAAGCTGTTACCTGAGATTTGTATTTCAACCATTTAAATAGGAAGATATAGGTGAAGTCACTATCAGTACATTTATCTTCTCAGTCTTGACAAGGCCTATCTTCTTTATGGCAAAGGAAACTTAGTTTCTTCATTGAACCCAGCATCTGCTAATGATTTTTGATGAAATGTACAAAAGGGGTTATGAGTCACAAAGCTGATGAGGTGGGAGACAAATATGGGGGGAAAAAATCTGCAATCTGAGGAATAAAAGATGATGGTAAACTAGAGAGATGGCTGGAAGCAAACTTGCAAATAGGAGACCGAGAAGAGGAAAATGCAGTTGCATGAGACCCAGGAGACCAAGTCACAAACAGGAGATCCAGGAAGACCAAGGAGAGAGATTTACACAATAGGAAGTGTTTCTTGGATGAGAAAACCGTTTCCCTTGAAACACTTCACTTAAGGTAAGATGATGCCATTTGGCCACCTGGTCAAGGCAAGGAAGAGTGGCCCAACAGAAGGCTATCATTAAAGAGGTCAAGAGACATGTACAATGAAACCATCAAAGTGACAGCAATATCACAGATAAGATAATACAGAAGGGGAAGAAATAGAAAGGAATGGTGGATCAGAGAATTTAGTCTTACAGAATGAGAGATAGGAACATTTCAATCATAATTTTCAGCCATTCTAGATAAAGAATGCTTCCTTCTGGTCCCCTGAATTCTTCTTTTCAATCTGCCTTGCCACATGTTACATTTCTGCTTCCACTCTGCTAGTGTGTACAGCCTGCCGCACGCTTCCAGGCAAAAGCAAATCCTACAGCAGGCAGGAAGCACTGTATTGAATTTCTTGCTGCCTAATGCACTCCCTTAAAACATTCTGCTGAACACACAGTGGGTCATAGATTTAGGATAGCACCACACAATTAACCATGTGCCACGCTCCTGCAACTCTCCCCAAGCCCCTACTGCAACAGGCCCATCATAATGCTGGTCTGATATGGCCCCTTTCACTAGAGCAGCCTGTTTCTCCTATCACTCTGTCATCTTGTTTATCCTGATCAAACCTCTGCTCTAGCTGTATTAGCTGAGGGATTATTCAGGGAAACAGCTGCTCTGGCCAGGCCCTCAAAGCTGCACTGAACACCTAGCAACTGCAGCAAGTACAAGAGGGCAATAATCATTAGAATAAACTCTCTCCAGCACTCCTAGCAAGGACAGAGCTGGAACTGGAAATGAAGGTTTTATTAATTACATATTTCCTTTCATTCTTGAGAACAACATTCTAAATCTGCTTCATGTGGAATCCATGACTCTCATTTTTAAAGACTGAAAGTTGATAGTTGCTGCTCTTGGTGATAAGGTGGAGACACTGCCAAAAATGGAACCCTGAGGAGTGCTTCCATAAACATCTCCCCAGCCACCATAGTAGGGAAGACTTCACTTTGGTGAAGTCACCTTAGCTCTTACAATTATACTGTTGGAGTTACCTAAAGAAGGGTGCTTGAGCTCTAGGTATTCTGGAAATACTGGTAAACCTCAGGCATTGGAGGCTACATCAGATTCATCACCCTGGGGAGTAACAACATTTACCCAAGTAGTACTTCTCCAGCAACATTTTCAAACCCTTTAAGCAAAGTTTTATTTACTGTTAATTAACTCCAATAGCAATCTCCATATCTATGCATAGCACTTTTATTAAGCTGAAGAGACACAGAGGTTCCCTCCTGCAGATCTGCTGGGGAGATTATTTCCCATGAGAACAAACCATTGATGTCATCAAACCACATGGACATCAATTGTTTTCATCATAACGTACCAAAACCTGTATCTATTACCTGTACTTTAGCTCTGGAGTTAGAGAAGACACATGAGTTTAATCCTTACCTCCTGAATTAACTTAAAACTCTTAAGCATTTTTAGTGAAGAATGCAACACTAATCATTTAAATGAGATGTTAAATATAATTCTTTAAAACTCTCACTTGAAGAGTATTTACGGTCTATAGGAAAGCCAATGAAATAGCACATGATGAAGCATCAGAAATATGCAAAGGGAAGCTCAGAACCACATTGTCTTTATATTAATTCTTGACAATCACTCATCTTTCTCAAAGTCAAAAGGAGGTAAACCATAACCAGTGCTCAAATCAAATATAGCTGACTGAAAATAAATTACACTAGCCACAAGCTTTTATCTGGAGAACTTGCACTCCATGGCATGAGTGACAAGGAGGAGACAAGTAAAGGACACTGTCAGAGCTACCACATCCTTCCAAATCTCTGGAAGTAGAACATACATCCAACGTGTGAGAAGTGTCCCAGTTTGGTAGCTTTTGAACACACTGCAGACACAAATCAGGGCAGAATTCCCAAGTCACAGAGCACAGGTAGTGGCAAAGGAGGTCCATCAGAGCCACAGAAAAAAAAATCCCCACCACACAGCACCATGCAGAAACTCCAATCAACACCCAAATGCACTTCAAAATTATGTAGTAGTGTAAGACACTGTGAGCAAATATGCCCATTCTTCTCCCAATAGTACCCCACCACATTAATCCCTCTTGACCTAAGGTGATTTCACTGTCTTTACAATTTTTTTCTGGAGATATTCCTAGTTGAGAATTTAGCTATCCAAGAGACATTCTTTTCCACTGATAAATACAGCCTCTAAAAAATATCATCTACCATTGAACAAAAGTAGATAAATGTATGCAAATTACTGAAACTGTATGGATTTCAATCTGATGAAAACAAAATTAAAGAAAATAATACAAAGTCATTCAACTACAATGCACTCCCAGCTACAATTGATTGTTGTTTTCCTCACATACAAATAATCTCTTATAAACTAAGTAAGGTTCAAATAAAGACATTTATTGTACTTGTTGCTTGCTTTAAAAGCAAAGCAGAAACAGCTCAGTTACATATAGAGGATTTTTAGAAATGAAATTTACAATTTAGGCCTAAGGATTTATAGCTCTTATGCCTCATGTGCTGCTCATAGTCAGATAAGGACTTGATTATCTGACCTGTAGCAAAATACATTGGTACTGACCGGGTGTGCTGCAGACAGTGCTCCTGCTATGCGCTTTCCAAAACAGGTTCTTAAAATCATCTTGCTCTAGTTCAGTCAGAAATGACCAGAAACTAATTTCTGATACCCTACTAGAAGTGCTCATACATAGCATTTTTCTAAAATAGTATTTTTATCTAACTTTCATTGATTAATCATGTGCCAGTTCATGAAAAAGGTTATTTCTTTGTTCATCCATTCCTAGAATACCTTAAGGTCAGATGCTATATATCAATAACTTACTTGCATTCCAGCAGACCCCCAGGCCAATGATTTCATTTTATCTGCCCACTTAGTATCTTCTAACACTGAAAAGTATCTTCAACAGAAGTTATTTTGCATTTCTACATGATATTGGCAGGATGTCAAGGATACTTCTTCTAAAAATCATTTATAGTGAAAAGCACTGCAGAATAACACAATTTGATGTAATTACACTTGCTGCCAGAGAGCAAAAAACAAAAATGCAGCAAACTAAATTTCTAGGGAGAGATATTTCTAGGGAGCATATTTCTTAATATATTCTTGTTAAGAGGGTTACTGAAGTATCCCTCAACATATGTAAAAATGTGGTCACAGTGCCATAAATTCAGAATGTGGGAAGTGTTGGTACTAATTACTGGTATGGAACCTTGACATTAGACATTGCAAAAACTGAACATCAGCTAGAGTATCTCTTTGACAGCAAAAAGATAATTACTATGCTTCCACTACTAAGGAATTCCCAGGACTTATGAATGCTAGCACACAAAAAAAACTGATTGAGGAAGAATAGAAGCTTTTTTCCTTGTGATAAAATGACCCATCTCAAAGAAAAAGATTACAGGCCATGAAATATCCACGTAACAAATGCTTTGCCATGGGTTTGCTATGGATGTTATAATCGTATCATCATTTTCAACTTCCAGAGAAAGGTGAGGAGGTGATTGACTAAATATGTCAACAGTTCACTGTAGGCTGCCAAAGTTAGAAAATTCATTACATTCCTTATTTACTTTTCTCTGATTTTGGCACTCCTCTAGCCAAACAGACAAGCCACCACATTTGTGACTGAATCCATGCAGTGAGAAGCAGATGATCAGAGAAATTACAGGATCAGGTATCAATTTGTCCAAATTCTGGATCCCAAACACAACTTGACATAGAAAGCCTATTTTCAAAACTACTTAGAAAATGAGAATCTTAGGTCTAGCTACATATATCTTTGGATGACTGGCAATGTTTCATATTTTAAGACTAATTCTGAGACTCTCAGAACTGTTATGTTTAAAATTCCAACAATACATCTAGAGTATAGTGTTCATGAAACAAGACACAAAATTTTCATATCTGTCACACCTCAAAAGTATCAGGACTGACTAAAAAAGTGTATCTACAGAATTTTCATCCTTCTTTTCCTTAGAATTCTGAGATGTAACTCTGGCATCTGTATCTGACCTCTGTATGCTGGCTACAAAACCTCTTGGCTGGGAACAGTTTGTCACTGAAGCTGGTTATCCAGACAAGGGTGGGGGAATCTCCATCCTCGAAGATTTTCAAGACTTGGCATAAGACAACCATAGCCTACATCATCCCACATTGGCAACAGTCTTTCTTCAAGGGGGAGGCTGGACTAGAGGACCTCCAGACATCCCTATAAACCAGGGATTCTCAGAAAATGAGATACCAGGACAGTATACTGGTATTTCCTTCCCAATGAATGACAGAAACATCCCCCTTAAACAGACTGGATTTCAGAACAGCCTTGGCACACAAGAAGCTGTCTGGGATGTGCTAATGTAGTGCTTCGTAGATATCCTAGTTTTGTGCAATGATTTCTCAGTTGTTTGTGCCCGTGGCTAATCCCTGAGCTCATCACGTTATCCAACAGGTCTGTAGTTTTTCTATTAGCCAAAGCAAATTTAACATTAACAAACCTATTCCTTTATGGCATAATATACTCAATCAGACAAACTCCTCCCAGAAAAACAAGATGCAAAAACTTCCTTTCTTCATTTGGTGAGAGATGTGAATCCTTGGCACGTGGGTGTTCATTTGCAGAGTTCTCCAAGCCAGTACTCATATGCATAGAGTCTGCTCTCCCCACTGTGACTGCCTTCTTGGTTCCAGTTAGTAATCCTGGATCATCCTACCTACATGGAAGACACTTCAGATTTGGGTTTACAGTCCAGCAGTGTCACACTCTTCCCCTAATACTCATTACAGTATTTTCTACTTCGATATTCTTCCTCAGAGCAGACCTCTCTAGAAGAGCTGCATGCTTCAGAGATGCATGAAGAAAATCATGCAATGCAAAGCGGCATCTTCAGCACACTGCTCTCACTTCTAGAAAAAACTTCCCCTCTAAAAGCTGAGTACTGCTTGCTCCTCAAGAAATTTGATGAGAAAGTTTTAGGCTAAGCTAAGCTTTCTAGAACAGTCCTATTTCTTCCTGCTTTTTGACTTCCTGCCTTCAGAGAATGTTCTTTCTCCAGAACAATCGCCAACACCTTACTCACCTATTCAGTTTTACTGGGAAGATATACCTTTCCATCCTCAATTTTCTTTTTCCACCATACACATCCATGACCCCAGGCATTCAAACTGGGCCGTCAGAAGAAAACCACACTGCTCAATAGCTCAATGTCATTCAGCATTTACAGCTCTATCCAAGGTATGGATGGGAAGGAACAGAAGATAGCAATTGAGAGAAAGTACTGGTTACTCCTACTCTTACTCTATAGGTCTTCAAAGGATACAGATTGTTCTCATAATACAGAACACATATGCGTCACTCAAAAGAAAAATGAAGTTAACAGACAGAGACACATTCTACAGTGAAGTGAGACAAAATGTAAGCAAGATTGTTAAGTGTTAAATAATAAAAATATAAAATCTAATTCTGTGGCAGTGTGATTTCATCTCTTGTGTGAGATGGAAAGGCTGGCTAATTTTTCTTCAAAACCATCAAAATAACAAGTTTCCTATAGTCTAGCAATAGAGAGGAAAATATTTTTTAAGCTGAAAAAGAAATTATTTTTTATCTAAAATATTATAAAACCTGACACTACTAAAAACATGAAGTGTTTATACTATATTTAAAACACAATCACTCTCATTCAACACACTTTGTGGAACTGACAAAGAATGCCATTTTTGCAAAAAATGGTGAAAAGTATTTTTTCCACTGTCCTGTCCTATTAATCTGAGATTCCTATAATACTATACATTACATATATAACAGAAGCATTAGCAATATATAAATAATTTCAAAGCTGTCTTAGTCTTTTGAGACCTTGTAGTGCTTCAACTTTTAACCATTAAATAATTCTACACAGATACAAAATTTGAGATCACAAAGTTGCTACTGGCAAACTGAAAATCTATTAATTCCCCTTCCTACAAAATGTTTACAGTAACAACAAAACTTATTTCACTACAGAATCATTAATGCAATAGAAACAATTCAGCAGGAACATAAGGTGTATGCTGCTACAATTATTGTCATTTTATGGCCTCAATACATACTTGTGTTGAAGGCTGAGTGCAGCAAACACGTGACAGAATATCTTATTACCCAATAACACACACAGTCTGCTACCTCATTGGCATTATAAAATGGTTATTTTAGGTTCTTGTTGTTGTAAGGAAATTTTACACATTTTGTTGTTCATTTTATTGGGCCATTTGTGACATGTAAGGTAGGGCACTGTAAGATAAGAGAAAAGAACACAGATATAAATGTGCGCACACACGCTATTTAGCATGTCCTATCTACTAGCCCCTGAAAGGTATATAGTCTATAGGTGAGAACTTTAAACAGTTTATGTACACTATTACTTGCTTTAAATATTATTTCTGCAGTCATTTAAAAAGTCAAAGTAGGAACAAGCAACAATGTATTTAAAGTTTCAAGACTGAGTGTTTTCAGCTTCCTGGCTGCCACCTTATTCAACAGGTGCTTTATTTTAGAGTAAACAAAAAAATGCCCAAAGCATTTGTATCAGCCACATTGCTCACAAATCAGCAGAGAACAGAAATGAATGCTCTTCCAGGATGTGTATTATTCCTCCATTAGAGGAAATCTCTCACCTATTGTTGCTCTAACAAATTGGGGTTTTTTCAATAGAGTAATAATCTGAAAAGACAACAAAGCATGAACATAAAAGACCTTGTCTGACAACTTCCCTTTCTTCCTTCTTGTCCAATGAGGTGTGCCACAAGCCAAAGAATTAGGCTTTTATATTCCCATTGCTCTTGAATACTCCAAGAGCAGTCTTTCCCTCACTGTTCAACACTGCAACCACTTGTTTCACAAACACTTCAGCCTACACCCCACATCTCCACAGAGAAGCTTTTCTTATTAGTTACTCAGTGCCCAGGCAGGGAGAAGCTCTGCAATCTTGTCACACTTCAACTGGTCAGGCACAGCCCTGAGCAAAGGTACAGGTATAATAACAACAGGACAAAGACTTCTGAAATGAGTAACAGGACTGACCTTTGAGAAGTTCCTACACTTCTTGAAGACACTGCCCTTACCTGTTCTCAATCCTGCTCCATTATACCTTGCAATCTCCCTTTTTAATTTACACACAAGTTTTGAAATGGTAATTCTCTAATCCCAAAAAATACTAAATATAGTGGTCCAAGGCATGCATTTTAAAGCCTGAGGATGTTTTCTAAAGAAGCAGATTAAATTTCTTCCTCTATATTTACTTCCAAGCAGGTATGAGCTAGAGTATAAACCAGAGTTAGAAGCTTCATGTGTTTATCATCAGTGTGGTATCTTTATTTTGCCAGTAACTAGTGGGAGTTTTTTAAAAATGAAATAAAATTGGATTTTGTTTTTATTTTAGTAGTACATCCAATACATCTGCTACAAATCTGAGACTTTTTTGGAACACACAGACATTTTTCCTCCTTATGAAAAGATCTTTCTGTACCTTTTGAAACTTCATGTAGGGTTAAAACAAAATATTACTAGGAACATATGCACATCCTTTCTACACATGTAGATGTATCTTAAAAACCCCAACTTTTTGACAATAAAGCAGTCAAATGTTTTTCAAATTTTCTAAAGACCATGTGCTACATATTTAAGCATTTCTATTTTTACTGACTGAAACAAAAGCTGCTCACAAACAGACGGATAAAAAAAGTGTCTATGTAGAAAATAACTTATAAAGTTTAAAGCAGTAAGAACACAAATATTATAAAATCTAGACCCTGAAATGATGGTAGCTGTAAGTGATTATAGTAATTTAACTCTCCCATTATATACTTGTATTGAATCTGCTACTTCGAAAAATAAGTTTCTCAAACTTTTAAAAACAGGTAAAGCAATTACATAACATTGCCATGATTTTGACACACTAAGTATACATATATACACATTACGCAGGTCAAATAAAAAGTCTAAGAGAATTTCTGTTTTCTGAAGTAATTAAAAGACATTTGATTACTTTGTTCTTATTCTTTCTTTCACCACTCCCCAATTTTATCTAGTGACCTCAAGGGATGTGTCGAATCTTAAACAGATACTAATTATTCTACATGTTTTTTCCTTTGTCCAGACATTCTTGTTTTCTGTTTCTGTGCTGTGAATTCTATAGCAGCTCTCAGTAGAAGTGGTGTCACACTGAACTGAACCACAGACAGGGAATCAAAGCTCTGTTATGGTGAAACAGGTCTAAAAGCAAACTGCTTTGACTTACAGAGATTCTTTCCTCAGCAACCATTATTTTTAATGAGGCCAGTTTACTTTAGGAATCTTGGCAAAAAACCAGTCATTTACTCTAGTCCTAGAGCAATGTCTGAGAACTGGGAAAATACAAAGATTACATGCAATGTAAAATCTGCATGTGCATATCATTACACAAAAACCCATGATGTGCTGGGAAAGGGGCCTGTCAAGCTATCGTGTTTGTTAATGAAAATAACAGTTTTATTCCAAACCAGTCTACTGTATCAGATTTGATAGAACAAGCGTTAACTAAACATCATGCTTAAAAGCTTTGATGAGAAAATCTAACACGTTAAACTAAGAAACAGTTCAAGGACAGCAGGAGGCAATTCCAGAACACAGGCACAATCTATAAAGGCAAACTACCACAGCTTTTTGATGTTAAGTAAGTAGCAATATCAGTATACAACAAAGCTTAGAGGCAGACTGTTGTATCAAGTTTAAAAGTTTAATATCCAGGGTCAAAAGCCTCAATTACCTATTCTACTACATTTCTTAGTGAAGAAATCAGAGTTAAAGTATGATTTACTAAAAGCAGTACCTAAATTACCACATAGGGTTCTGCTTATTCCCTTAGTATCTGAATTTTCAGTATCACAGTTCTGCTGCGTCTCAGATACTCAGACTACAGCAAAACATGTATGTTCAGATTTCATCGAGGTGGGAGGTCACAGACACTTACTTTGAAAACATATACATTCCTTAAAATGGGTTATGCTCATTTAATGGCCAAAGAAAAAGGGCAGCAGCTCAAGAGGAGGGGCACTTAGTAAAACTGTGGATAAATTACGGCATTAGCACTTTACATTCATACCTTTCAGGAGAAAGCATAAAAGTATATATTTAAAAAATACAAAACCGGAGGGAAAAACTTCCCTTAATCAAACTAGAGATTTATTATGGTTTTGACAATGTTGTTGTTTAAATTTGTCAAATGGGCTACATGATACACATTAATAGCTATTTAATAAATTATTTAATCAATTAAATATGATTTTCAAGTTATTTTTTGTGGGTATGTGCTTTCTCTTGCCCATTTATAAGAGAATGGAGAGCATGATGAAATGGATAATTCAAAATTGATAATGGGAAATGGAGGAAAGATACCTTTCTAAGGCAAAAGAGGAAAAAAACCCCAGCTTCATAATTGTACTTTTTCATCTCTATCTGGAATACATGATATCTTTGCACTGGACACAGAAAACCACAAGGATTATTCTATGTGTTCTTCTATGCCTATCCACTCCAGAGCTTTTCAGAAATTATTGTGACCTTCACTGTGGATGAATTTATGATAATTCATTAAATAGGAACATAATTATATTGCTATCATGTTACCAAAGCAAAAATGTTTTGTTGATACCCTGAAATGACATCTTTAACACTTTTACGGCTGCAAAAAAACAATTCTAGAATTAAATCAATCTGGCTTTTAGGAATATTAAACATCATGATAAGATATTCTAAATTATGCCCTAATAGTTATGGCATATTAATGGGGTGAAGAGAGGAAATGCCTTCCATACAAATCTTTATAAATTGCCAATTTTGAGCAGGCTGGGCTGCAATGCCACCTGGTGGCTTAGGAAAAATAACAGGATGCAGTTTGAACAGTGCTTAATGGCTTGGAAAATATGCAATATTCTATAAAAATACCAAACATGGCAACAATGCTTAAGTTAATAGTTTGCATTTCTCAGCTAACAAGTCTTTTTTACATTCTGTTGCTCCCAGTGCAAAGTATTTTAAGTTTTAAAGTTTGTATATCAAGATCCAACTTCAACTGGAATTTTACAACTGATTTCAGCTGAGTTGAACTTGCCAATGAGTATATTACACTGTAAAGCATTGCACACACACACACAGGGTCTAATTCACACAATAAATGCTTACAGTTGAATTTTTCCTTACTTGTGGAAAAATCAAATACAGCAGAAGTCTAAAAGAAGGGTTACTGAAATGCTTTGTAAAATTACACTGTATAATTAATTCCATAGTAAGAACGTTTTTATGGTGTGTGTTGGTGACCTTTTATTACCATCAAGTTCACAATGCTGGTGGGCTGCCTTTTAATCCCTCCGCAGACAAAGGCCCTAAATAAACACAGATCCCTTCCTGGGAAAAAGTCCTCTCTGGTTAAATGGTAAGGAAATGAGTAAATCATTAGTAATCTTTAAAGCCAAAGCTATAAACTCAAGTTACCTTAAGTTAAAATGAAAGTGTCCTGCAAGAGTTTCAAAGTTCTGTCACAGATAGAAATCTCCAGCTCTTGACTCCAGACTAGGCGCCAGCTGATAAACAAACAATTTAAGTCAAGAGCTGGAGAATTCCCAGCTTTTTCATTTAATGGCTTTGGCCAAGAGTATTTATTGCCTCCAGTTTTATTCTCACTTAGCTCTAAGAGGAAATTTAAACTCATCATTATCTTAAAGCCCCATATGGGCCACAGTCAGCTCACCTGATAGAGCTCCTTTTACTCTGCCTTAGGTCTACTCCCCACTAGAAGTGATGTAATAGTGTAAACTAATTAAATGTAGTTTTAGGCTGACTTTTTAATAGGCTAAATAAATTTTGTTCAATATGGTTTATATTCCCACTTGGAGCAGTAACGATTCCAAAAAGTTTAACTTTACAGTTTCCAGTCTAAACTAGTAGTAGTTTACTCCATAAAGGACAATTAAAATCAACAAACAAACAAACAAAGTCTTCAGAACAAGGGCAGCCAACTATTAAAAGAACTGTGTTGAAAATTCTGTGCTATAAATTGATCCACTGGCACCAGAATGTATACAGAATTGTGAAAAAGCAGACTGTATGACAGTTCCCATATTTCAAACAAAACATTTGAGGAATGCAAGGACATGCATGTAATTATAATTTGATGTTTAGTACTTGCTGTGTTTTTGGAATGAAAATAAACAAAGCTATGGAACTGAAAATTAAATATTAACCAAGCATCCATGGATAAGTCAAGATGTTGAATGTGATGAGCAAGTTCAGCACAGAAATGTTTCATCCTAACTCAACAGGAAGGTATCATCATCCTGTGCCTCAGATGCCAGCTTCCTCATTCTTTTCTAAACATATATACTAGAGGAGGTTAGACTTCTTTAATACATATTCTAATGCTTATCTCACCGCAGAGATTTTTAAATCCATCATGAATTAGATTTAGCACTTTCCACCTTGTGCCAGGCAACTCCTAATAAAGCATACTTGTCCTGTATATGAGAATCTTTTCTCTTAAATAAATTCCACATACATCAGAGATGGAGAGAACTGTGCTTAACAAGAAGTCTGACTACCATTCCTAAAGAGTTAATATAACTCAAACTTGAAACCAGGATGTTGTATTCCCCTCCCACCCAGCCCCCTCCCCACAAAATACTTTCCTAACCTGACTTGGCTGAAAAAGCCAATTAATTGTTCCAGTGTCTGCCAAGACTTCTTATTCCTTTGAAAATGCGGATAGTGTTTGAGACAGCTGGCTATTCCAAACCAGGTAACACCCCTAAATGTGTAAAGAATGTGGGCACACAAATTATGATCAGTATTTTAAATGGACTTCTAATGAGACAGAGATATCTTAAACCCACTGTATTTCCAGTGTATATTATTTAAAAACACCATGTCTTAGATGTCTCTGCTACTCCACTGAGCAGATGGAAGCAGATTAGTGCAAAGTCCATTAAAAACACGTGGAATGAGTTCTGCCTTTGTTAGGAACGTACACTGTGATGTCATGCAAAACACAGACACATCAAGCAGTCACCAAGTGATAGACAAGAACCCTTCTGAGCCTAACCATTGCAATCTCTACAGAAATTAGTCACTTTAGGTCAAGTTAAGGTCACGGCAAAGCAGAGAAAAGAAAACTTTATGACAAACCTTATGCTGAGTATCAGGCTTAGTATTAAGCGAACTGTAATTAGACCCTTATTTACATTTCTATGCAAATAAGAGATCTGGAATATAATAAAGTACTAGGGAAAGCAATAAAAAAGTCCACAAAACTAATTTGGAAACATTTCTGCTCATTAAGGGGCTCAGAGTAAGAAATTGCTGCTAACTGAACTGTACATAGAGTCAATGTAAGGAGGAACTAGCAGCAGTTGTAATTTACATTTGTTGACAACATTTTAATTATCATCAATTAAATACACCAGACTTATTGTATGTCTTTCCTGTAACTTCAGATTTAAGCCACAGGTTTTATTTTTTTAAATAATCTCCCACTGAACTTAATAACACTTTTGAAAGTGAAACACTTGTGCACTCTTGAAAATGTACATGTGCAATGTAACAAAAGTGAGTTATGAGCCAATATTAATTTCTAAATTCTGGGGAAAATTTCAGAGGTTTTCACAAATATATGAAAATTAAAACACAAAAAAGAAAACCAGAAGCTATTTTTTTGGAAGTATGTTTACAACTTTCTGACAATTTTTCAGTTTGCTTCCATTTTCTGTTTTTTAAGAAAAAGAAAAATGTGAAAGCCCATGTACAACAGTTACAAATAGGGCGTTCATGGCTGAACTGTGACTTTCACAGCTTGTTTTTTCTCTCCCAAAGCTTAATTTCCATGCAGTTAACTTAAATCCATAAAACCTATGGAGTTCTATCATCACAGTAAGTACACATTCTTGGCTTCCCTAAGAAGTATCCAACTGGGTAATGATTTAATGCACAAATTACCTCCATAGCTCTAATGCACTGCCTTAATACCTTAGAATAATACTTCAAGAGGTATTGCCCTCCAAAAACGCATCAGCTTTGGAAGTTCAGATCCAATTGAAGCAACAGGCAGAGGTGACCAAGCACAGGTAGTTACCTTCTTAGTAAGAGTTGTCAGTACAGGGAAATATTCCAGTAACTCTTGACAAAGTTGCAAAGTTTCAGTGGTTTCAATAACCTACATCAGCATTAGGAACAGTTAACTCTTTGCTAAAGCCATGCATCAATAAAAGAAAAACTCCTTCGAAACTGCAATCCATACCATGTACTTAGAAGAAAAGTATCTTTCAGATAATAAACCTTCTCCAATTCTCCTTTCCCACCAAAATACTGTATATTTTGTCATTGGAAATCCAGAGCAACACCTTGAATTTAGAAAATGTGTCTTATTTCATCACCAGTGTGGACACTGATAGAGAATAAAGTGATAGAGATTCAAGAATGCTCACTCCTAGCTGTGGCCTCATGAGAAATAGCAATATTCCTACTAGAGTGATGAAGGGTGAAGAAAAATGGACATTAGTTCTGCTTCAATTAGAAATTGGGAAGTGAGTGACACAATTTAAAGGGAGTCACCCACTGCTGTGCTGAAGATAGAGAAATAGAGCAGTAATGACATAACTTGCAAAGCCCAAATACTTAGTTCTGTTTCAAGGTCATGTTTGCAGATGTGCTTTGAAAATAACCATACAATATTTTAACTCAATACAATCCCATTTCCAAGACAGGAGTATAAGTCATTGTACTAAGTTATATTTCAACAGGGTTTAAATAATGTATCAACAAGGTTAGCTGCTGGAAATAGCAAACAATAAAACCTTGAACTTAGGTGACACCAAACAAAAAAATCCTGTGTGCTTAGTTGGGGATGAAGGACATTGCCAAATAAATGAAAGAATTAGCTTACAGATGCATAAAAAGACCAGTCAAGTCATGCCCAGGATATCAGCTCTACACAGTGCTTTGTAACCTTGGAGTTTGAAAGACAATAGCTCAGTAGTGTAAGACAGAGAGATTACACCACAGACACTTAACAGACACCAAGGACACACCTCTTCAACTTGCACTAAATTCCCATTAATTGGACACACTTAAGCAGATGTCTAAGTGTTATGTGCTGAACTGGAGCTTTATAGATGTGTTCCACTAAGGTATTTCTAATGATTTTCTTTGCCTTGATTGCATAAAGCTTATAGTTCTTGATCCTTAGCAATAAAGGTATACCATGGAAAACGTTACTAAAATATGTTTTGATAGTGATCAACTAATCATGTCTTGTGACATTTGCTGTTTATTTAAGCTTCTGTTTCAGGTTCCAAAGCTGAAAATAGCAGGTTTTAATAGATATTAAACTTTTAGTCTTCTGTGCTTTTAAATGTTAATACCATCAAACTAAATATAGACCAATTTAAAATGAGTCGTCCCTAGAACACTTAAGATTTGGAATGTCTGACCTATGAATTCATTAACCTCTGGAATTAGACAGAGGAAAGCAAGATGGAGAAGACTTTCAAATACTTCAAAAGGATCTAATGTTTTCCGGTGCAAAAAGCTGTTTGCATCTGCTGCCATAATTAAATATACCCATGCATTCCTTTGACCTTTGCTAATAAAACAGAAGACAAAACATAACAAAGCATTTTCATTACTTGTCTGTCCAAACAGTAATCTGCATGAGTTACCTGAAATAAAAAGATCCCAAAAGGACAAGTACACAAGAAGCTGCCAAACCACATATTCTCTCCCTACTTTGTTTTCCACTGACTAGCTTTTTCTTGTAATTCAATAGCAAAGGAAAAAATCAACAAACACTATTGTACTTTACTGCTTCTTGTGTAATGTGGTGAAAGAACTGACTCAGAAACTTGTTTTCTATTTTCAGCTGTATTATTTGGTCTAATAAAAGCTTCAACCTCTCTGTACACCATTTCCCTTCTTCATACTCTTAAGTCACTACGCAAAAGAACAGCAGAACTTTGTTACTATGATTACTACTGAAACATTATAGATACCTATTATTCATGTGGCAAGAATTTAATTAGCATAATAATAGAGTACTATGGCAAGAATTTCTGACTAAAAGAAGTGTTGAAATCCTCTGTGGTTCAGCGTTCCAGAGCAAGGGAAAATGGCAACTCACACCACTTTTATACTCTGAGAATTACTGCACCCAAGTAGTAATTTACACAGATCCCACAAGAAATGGCAGAGCCATAGGAAATGCCACTCTTAACCACATAGGGTTACATTTGACTGACAACTGCACTCAGCCCATCTTTTTCCAATTAAGCTCCATCTGCTTCCTCAGTTGGACTGGTTGGCCTAAGGCCTCTCAACAGGACACCCATTGTATGTTACTTCATCCACTTCCCCAAAAAAGCTTTCTCTGCCAGAAGCCTGGGGATGCTTCCTCAAAACATGTCATTGGGCAGGGGCAGGCGAGATGGGTGGGTGGACAAGTGGGAGTGGATGCACTGCATGTGAGCATTGACAGAAACCTGAAAAAGCATGGGCTTAGTAACTCCAACACATCCAAGGAAGTGTCTACAAAATAAAATAAAAAGCACCATTTTTCTTTCATTATATAGCCTGACCAAAAAGCTTCTGAAACCAAAATTAGTGTGTTCCCTTCCACTCCCCAACATACACACTCTAAAATAAATAAGGACCAAACTGATTTAAATGAAATTCTGTAGAAGAATTTGTGCTTGGATGAAAATGGCACATTTGAGCCTGAAGCAAAAGTAAAACCGCCAAGTTATAAACCTCTCAAAGGAAGGTTTATAATGGAAATGCCAACAGACCCTTAACTATAGTGGAGCTGTTAGGTGCCAACATATAAATAATTCTAGTTTTTGTGGTCACTTACGATAAATTAGATACAGTGCAAGCAGAAATAGTAGGGTTCTGATTCAGTAAACAGTAACAGCCAAGAGTGTATGTTTGGATTTTTAGACAAGTATAGCATAGATTTGATGCTGGCTCTGAAATGGAGTCTATAAGGACATTTGGACTTTTTTAAGTAGTGAGCAAGCCATAGCCTGAATTCTTGAGGGCTTGTAAAATAAAAACCTCCTTAACAAGCTTTGCTGCCTACTGTTTCAATCTCCTAAGATTCCTTTACCCAGTAACCAAAAAAATGCTCCATTCATGACTGGTGTAATTGTCTACTAAATAAAACAACATACTAAGTAAGTGCACATAGTCACATTTAGTGTTAAGAATTGTTAAGCATATTAATACAGTGGGGAAAAAATTACCAGTGACCAAACAGTAACAGATTAACCACCTTCTTCTTTAATAGGTGTGCCAGTTGTTGCACTACTAATAAAAATGCTTTTCTATAGTCCAGCATATTCTGGAACTGGAATGATGCATTTGGGTGATCAAGTATGTTCATTTTGGTCCTGGGTAGAATTTACTGCATTGTTTCACAGCAGTTAAGTCCCATGCCTTAACACGATTTGTTGAGGCAGTGAGGGATGCTATTAGGGCTCCCTGCAGGAACTTCCATCTTGGAGAGGGTGGGAGCCCTCTGAGGCAGCCAAGATTCAGGCTGAGGCTGTTAAGAAGATGCTCTATCTCAGGAAACTCTCCTGCTTGCCAAATTCACATCAGTTTCTCATTTAGTGCTTCCGCTACAAAACCCTACCACTGCCCCAGCATCACCCCTAACTCCTCACTAATATAAATCCTGAGATGAGCATCTGCAGAAACAGAAAAGTTAGACATACTCTTAGTTTACTCTAACTATATAGGGCTCTACCATGACCACCTTTCACATGCTGACAACCTTTCTCCAGCTGTCCTTAACTTTTAAAAGAGGAAGCAAATTGCTGTTTTCCCTGTGCATGTGACATAAAATGCCTTATTCAAGACAAAAAGCATCTAGCTGCTACAAAATACTGCTTTCAGACTACTAGCAATTGTAGGAAGTAGTTCAATCAGAAAAATGTTGGACCTCAGAAATCAAAGTTGGAACAGTCAACTATGTATAGTTATATGTCTCTACAGATTACCTCCACATTAGTTTCATAATGAAATCCACAAAAATCCAAACCCAAGAAATCTAACACAAGTGAAACCCAAGTAGTACTTGGCCAAAGCTAAAAGTCAGTGTGACTTTCCCTGTACTTCCTGTGGCAAACACACTAAGAGCCACAAGCCACACATTCCCACCATACATTCTCAGAAAGCAATGGAAACACAGATTGAAAAAAAATGACAGCCAAAATGCACACTTCTGACTGTGTATGGTTAAACTATATGGTTACTGAGTAACTAGGATCTTACAGTTTGCAGTAACTCATTAAATAAAGCAAATGGATAATAATTACATGTCAGATTAGTATTCATGTCAATTTACTAAGATTCACATTTAAAAAAAAACCCTAACCCCGTTAGCTTACCAGTGGACAAACAACATACCAGGATACTACCAAATCATTATGTGGATTTAGAATATGTAAGAGTTTACTAAAGTGTTCCACAGTGTTTCACACTGCTCCCCCCATTTCACACAAATAATTAAACAGTCTTCCACAACGCAGAATAATTAAAACACAACTGCTTACAGAACCAGGAAGAGAAACTGAATGTATGGCATCAGGGTAACACTTCCATGCATTACTCTGTTCCTATCAAGCCATCTCTTTATTTTTTCTTACAAATAGATACAGGTCAAAGCTCTATAAGGTTTAGGAAATTCCACACAGCATGTCCCAGCAAAATTAAAGGAATTAAAATATAACCAAATTTTAAGGGTTAAAATTATAGGTCAAATACACTGCAGTAAATAATTTTTTTCCCTGCTTCAGGTCCTATGTTGTGCTTGGCATGAAGAAAACTGTAGTTAAAAACTGTTTCTTCAGCTCTGGAACTGCAAGACTGTCTTCTGTCTTTAAGGTGACTGAAGTGGTGAGCCAACAGGACTGAATACTGTTGGACATACTGAAATGTGAACATTCAAATAGCTTGTAAACTGACAGGATTCTAAATGCTTATTAATGGTAAAAGGCAATACTCTTACTGTTTTATTTCATGACACAAATCATGTTTTTTACAATGTGGTTGAAGGAAGAAGAATTAGGAAATCTTGGTATTTCTATGTGTTCCCTGTGGATTAACCAGGAGCTGTTCTGCTAAGGACAAAAGCTCAAGCTACTGAATTGTCTCACAATGGGCAGTACTACACGAAACACTGCAAATATGGAATAATTTCCAGATACTTGTTTGAAGTGCAGAGGAATTACTGCTCCTCCTTTTTATTTACACAATTTAAGATGCTTTTCAAAACATAAAAATGTCCTCCACTATAAGACAACATTCTGCAATGATCCAGTGACTTAGAATGGCTCCGGATCATAGGATAATATTGTCATAAATAAATCCAATACTTGGCCAACTCATCACTATGACTTTAAAAATTAAAGACAAGGAACCCAGAATACTAGCATCATCCATATGAGGGTCAATGGAAGATCAGCTTTCATTCCTACTCATCCAGGATTCAGCTATTTAGGGGATCAACAAGTGATTTACTTTCAAAGGTCTGCACTACAAGACAAGGTTAGATGCCTGCAAAATTTACTCCATGTGCATTTGTTTATTTTCTTTTTTGCTCCTTTAGTTTAAGTGTTTAAAGGGCCTTCAAAGGAATGCTTTTCAACACACAGCAGTTTGCACAAATGTGTCCTAAGACGTAAGATGCGTCCTAAGGTTCAGACACCTAGGATGTTAATGTTTCTTTCCACGTCGAGTGTAAGATCTGCAGATCTCCCTTGATGAATAAAAGACAAAATAAAACATGTAATTCTATGTTGGGCCACATCTTCAGTGGCCCAGACCACTTACTTAAGTGTTGTGATTTAACTCCAGCTGGCAAAGAAGTACCATGCAGCCACTCGCTCATTCACCCCTCACCCTTCCCCAGTGGGACGGAGAAGAGAAACATTAAAAAACCGTAAAATGCATGTGTTGACATAAGAACAGTTTAATAACTGAAACAAAATATATTAACAATAATATCTGTAACAATAACAACAATAACAATAATAATAAATAAAATGGTGCTGAAAAGGGAGGCAACAAAAAGAGTGAAATAATAACCAAGAATGACAAGTGATGTACAATACAGTTGCTCCACTGACTAATGTCCAGCCCATTCCTGAGCAGCAATTACCCCCTCCCAGGCAATTCCCCCACTTTATATACTGAGCATGACGTTCCATGCAATGGAATATAACCCTTTGGCCCATTCAGGTCAGCTGTCCTGCACTGCTCCTTCCTGGCTTGTTGTGCACCTCCTTATTGACAGAGCATGAGAAATTGAAAGTCCTTGACATGAACTAAGCACTACTTAGCAACAACTAAACATCAATGTGTTATCAACTTTATTCTGATTCTAAACCAAAAAAAAACATCACTGTACCAGCTGCTAGGAACAAAATAACTCTATCCCAGCTGAAACCACTCAGATTTCTCTAGACTTTTTTTTTTTCCTAAAAAACAAGAGTTCCACAGACAAAAAAAATCCATTTAAGGCAACACTGAATTACAAGTACGACAGCTTTTTATTAAGATTCAGGGAAAAGTGCATTTTCTCCTCCAATGCTCCTAGCTGCTGGGGCTGTCCCCACTTTGATGGCCACAGTGCAGGCACAGGGCACTCCCAGTCCACTCTGTGCAGTGCCTTCCAGTTCAGACCTCCTGCCCTGGTGTGCCTGGTGCTGAGCTCACTACTGACATGTGCACCAGTCACATTTAGCACAGGGCAGAATCAGGACTCATATGGAGTCAGGGGATTAATAAGGTCTGGTGCTCATCATCCCCACTGTCCCAAAAGCACAGGAATCACACTAGGTTTTTTTGACTACATGAAAAATACACACTTTGAACAAGGCACTCCATTCAAAGAACAAAAAGAGAGAAAAATAAGCCCATGAATGTTTAAAACCAAAACAAACTTTGTAGAAAGCTTCAAAGACATCCCTTCATTCCAGAAACATTCCCAACCACCACCTGCAACCCCTTAAATTTAAACATTTTCTAGGAGAAGCAATCAAAAATTAAAAAATGAAATTAAATTAACTTTTAATCCCTAGGATTTATGTCAGGCTGGCATTTATAGATCTTTCTTACTCTAGGTATCTCAGAACATTTGACAGGAAGAAGCAGATACTAGGATTAAAGTAACCACAAACAAACAGAGCAGTTATTAGGAATGTGGTAACAGCTCACATGCAGCCGTGAATATTAGAACCATTTTTACTGAGAGAAGGAATGTTGGCTCTAACTCTGCAGCTATTCCTTACTCCTTTTCAAAGAATGCCACGGGGATTTCTAACTTCCATCTGGACAGTTTTCCTTTAACTGTTTTTGAACACCATGTGTGAGAACACAACAGGATTGCAGACATTAGAGATGGAAAAGACCGATTAGATCATGTAGCCATCCTCCTGCCAGTCATAGATTTTTCCCTACAGAATAGTTCCTAGCACTTTGCCCAGTACAGTTTAAAGCATGTTGAGACATTTGGCTTCAACCATCTCCTTTGGAAATTATTCCACAGCGTATGAAGAATGTCGTTAGGACATTTTTTCTGGTAGACACGGCACGCATTTTTCTTTCCTTAATGATTTCCAGCCTATTATTCCTGGTTATATCCCATTGAGCCAGCCTGAATAACTCATCTTTACACCTTCGAACAAATGGAGACAGATATGTTTCTCTGCACATTGGTCACTATTTGGCCAGACTACACACGATTTTATTGCCAAAATATACAATATGCTTTAATAAAATAATTTATTCCATCCTTTTAGTCACTGTAGGATAGTTCTCTCCACCCCAGTGAACATTTTTAGATGAAAACTCTCCACAAATTTGTATATTCCTCCTTACTTTCTGCTACCTTTTATTTTATTTTATTTTATTTTATTTTATTTTATTTTATTGAGAATGCAAAAGGCATAATAGGCTTAGAGAAGAAAAATAGCCTTGCAAAGTCAGCACATAAGTAAATATACTACCTAACTCTTCTAAAACAGCAGCTGCTGCCAACGTAGTGATATTTGCACAGGGTTTATACTTCCTCCCTTCCCTGTGTCAAAAACACATTTTACCAATGTGTAAGATTTTCAAGATCTTCAGTTCTTTCTTCTCTCCAACAAAAGAGATCTATTAAACTAGCTTTATTTGGACAAACAACTACTGCTATATAATTTAAATAATGAGTTATTAGAAATCAGAAGCTTTTCAAGCATCTCAGATTTCAAAATACTACTTTATTCTCATTTCAGCTTCTTTAAATCAGTTCAGCCAATTCTTCTCTTTTCTACCATGAGTTTACCTCCTGCATTATTTTCCCTCACCTAAATTTCAGAATAACTCAGTAATACTTTTCATACTACCTTTAGTATTAAGGTTGTACATTGTTATTTCTACTACTATTCCTAGATCACAACTTTGCAAAAAATGGATATAATCAGATACATTCAGCAAAAAATGTAAACAGAGAAATTAAGAAAGGTGGCAGGGAAGAAAAATATTACACAAGGCATGTAGTGACTGAGGAAGAGGAAAGCAAGTGAAGTAAAAGTGTTACGCCCAGTACCAGGAAGACAGAGAACGTTGTGGCCATATTTAGGCTTTAAAAATAAAGCATAAAAACATAAATCCAGAAACAATAATGAAGCAAATACTACTGTGTCTATAGATGTTTTTCCTTACTAACAAGAACATGTGCTATTGAGGAGGACAGGTTCAGAATCATTAGATCTAAATTCATGAACCTGCTCCATCTTCAAGGATCCTAACACATCCAATCACTGAATTATCATACCAGAAAGTCAAAACCACATCAAACCTCTATACCACTGATTCAGGACATTCCTTATTTTATTCTTAGTGTTTATTAAAAAATACATGATGTCTCAAATTAGAGACATTGAATTAATCCACCAACTCTTCCACTGCCATAAAGTCATAAGATTGCATTTCTCTAAAGGTGCATAAAGCTAAAAAAACAAAGCAGACACAACTTAATGGAGCCAGTTCAAGTAGCTCTACAAAGGCTCCCCAACAAAGAAAGGTCTATTAAATCAGTTTAATTCTGGCAAAGATATTGATTATGCATCTTTACTACAACAGAATTTACAGGCTAAGAAATGCAATGTTTGAACTATTCATTTCTAATTCTTATTATTTAGTCTAGCCTGAGAGTGTCTTTCAAATAATCTTTGCAAACACTGGTGCATGAAGTTTTAACTCCTCTGCTTCCCTTGGAAAAGGCACAGCACTAAGTACCTTCAACGTTCAAGTAAGAGAAACACATAATTCACTTCTCCTGTTTTAGGAAGGTGCCCTTTCTAAGAAAAAGCAAAAAAAAAAGCTGGAAACCTGAAATACATTGCTCTTTGAAATAAAATAAAGAAAAGAAAATATCTCTTGAGTATTTCAGAGTGTTTCTAATATTTTTTTCCTTTGCTCCATATTAAGTAGAGAAATGGCTATGCAGGGAATAAATTTATAATGCACCCCTCAAGGGCTCACCTTATACTTTACATTATCAGTGATCTGACGTCTTAACTTATCATGGAACTACTACTACTGTTTCCAATACTTAATGACTAGCTGAAGTTTATGGAAGCAGAACTAGAAGAAGAAAGTTTGAAGTGACAGCTGGAACAGGAACTACCACCTCTTCTAGCCACCTCCAATGCACAGTTTCTAAAAAAAACCAACTTTTATTCTACTCTTTATTACCATTTTAGCTACATGCCTACAGTTCTCTATGACAGCTGTTACTAAAAATAAACAATTTGACTTTTTAACTGACTACTCTCTTGTCTAAAGGATACAGTAAGGAGGAAGATCTAAAGTTTCATTATCAGATCTTAAAGAATCAGACTTACAAAAGAGTTGAAAGCTTTTTCATACCTCCAAAACCAGAAAAACAAATCAAGTTGTCACATCTTTTTGTGAAGTTCCAGTAGAATGCAGTACAATGTATTTTGAGCAGATACAGAGCTAATATAATTTCAACAGTCATTGGAAGGAGAAAAAAGTTGAAAAGGTTGCATCTAAACACTAACAATGCTTGCAACATAGAAAGAATTACATTAGAAATTAAAAAAAAATCAGCCAATGTACTTTAGGAAATGAATATCTTGTATACCGAGTTAAAGAGAGTGAACTATAATAGCAGAGTCAGTGAAGCCACTAGTGAACTTAGTTCTAGATTACAAGGAGAGAATCTGTATCATACTTCTACTGAAATCAGTGGGAGGACAAATTTGACACAATTCTTGAAAGCTTAATTTAGATCCTGTACTTAGCCAGTAGTATCTTGTGCCAACAGAAGTCAGCTTGAAATATGCTCCTGTGATAACGAGTGCTTTAAAATACTTTTATACATACAAAGATGAAGAACCCAATCTTTGCAAAGAGATAGTTTTCCTGTATAGATTAAAACAAACAAACAAACAAAACAAAACATGGACTTTAAAGATGTCTACCCATTTGTCCCATGCTCACAAAGAGGTCACAAACCAGGGCAGCACTGAGAACCATGACACAACTTTCTCATGTGGACCTGCAAGAGATCCTAATCCCAGGCTAAAGCGATTGCTATCTCTAGACAGCATTAGCAGCATAATCTGCATGCGACTATGGGGATGAGAAGTGTTTTCTGAAAGTACTTAATACAAAATAACACTATAGTGACTTGGTTCATCAACTTCTACTTAATGGCTCCTGACTGTAAGCTGCAAGTAAATGCTCTAGGCCAATCATATGAAGAAGACAGCACTACTAAGCTGGCATGCAGGTCCATCTGAAAAAGATCAAGAGAAAGAATATTTTGGGGGCAAGGCTGCAAACAAGCCGCTAAAACCTGGCCCTAATGACATGCCCAAAGATTCTCCATGTGCAATATCAGGACAGGATTAAAATCACCACTATTCTCTCTCCCTAGGGTTTACATACCAAGCAATTTTCAAAATATTATTCAGTTCACTTGTTCACAGTGCAGATGAATGCTAACATCAGGCAACACCCAAATACCTAAAAACACAAGCGGAATTGCCTGCCAATAACAGCCAGTAAACAGACAGCTCTAAAGAGGACAGTTCAGGCATGCTGCTTTCTCTTCCTCCTCCCTGTGTCCCACAAACACTCTCCTTGAAACTCCTGCCAACTCTTTTGCATTGCACAGCAACAGCATAATGCCTGCCAATTTCTAGAGAGCCGAGCATACTTCTCCATTTAGTGTTTTGTCTGAAGGCCAACAATGCAGTCAGGACATATAAAAATACCCCAAAGACTTGATGTGTTAGGTACTGAAAGATGGGAGTAATAAAGCATAACATTAAAGGTTTTTTCCAACAGATTGAACATCTCCATATTTCTAGCAAGTGCCCACTTTAAACATAATTTGTACAGAGCACTCCTTGGGCTTCACAAATATATTAAGGACTAGAAAGTTAAGTCTGTTCTTTGGCCCTTATTCAGGATATCCCTCAATCTGTAACTGACACTAGTCACCATGTTATTTGTATTCAGATAAACCACTAACACCAAAAAAGCCATCTGTATTCATACTAGTGAACTATATGTTATCATACTAACTCTGTCTTGGCCTTACCATTTTCTCAAGGAACAAAACTCTGTGAACAGCTAAAGTTCTTTCAAATCAAACTTTTCCTTTTCATATTTGTAATTATAGTCAGCCTTACACTAAAAACTTACAGGTAAAAATAAATTACAGACATTTCTAAAAGGTAAATCATTCTCTCAGGAAAACAACATACTTGGCAGAAAGGGATTAAAGAAAACAACATAGAAGTAGGCCAGAATTGCCCAACTGATAAGCAGAAAGCCATGCTGTGTTTTAAAAAAGGATAAGAGAGATACATAATCTGCCCACAATACAATTTTTCTGTTGTTTTTCTTCTCAGGCTGATTAGCTATCTAGCTTTATAAAATAGAATAAACATTTTGGCTGGGAAACAAGAATCTTGTCTTCTCCTTTATATTCTTCAATATCACCTACCTGGATCTGACTACTTTCTGCTCACAACAGAATTTGGATGAAAATTTTGGCTTCTAGTATGTAGTCAAATTCTGCCTTAGTTTGCAGTTCAAAATTAAAAAGATTGTTAGTTTTTGCTCATCACTGACACTCATCAGGAAAATAAAGAATTCTCAAAATGCCAGTTACATTAATTTTAGACTGGGTTGTAAAAACACTTAAGATTTTCCCACATAAAATGAGGTTTCCTTACCTTCTAATTCTAGGTGTTTTGAAGAAGAAGTCAGCAACAGAAACGATCAGTTATGGTTTTGTTTTCAAAACATTAATTTTATGTTTCTGCTCTCCTCTGTCTACAAATTGAGATGTCTTCCCTGCTCAATACTCAGAGATCAACAGTTAGCAACTTTTAAGAATAGACAATTATCACCCACACTCTTCAACTGTTATAAAACCAGACAAATCTGTTTTCTTTTGATAAAGAAATCTTATATTCCTCACTTCATCATCTTCTTTTTAATTAATGAAAAAGCAACAGAACTGTTTAATGACAACCAGTTTTTCCCTAACAGGAAAAAACAGAGGGAGGGTAAAGGAATGTGAATAATTGCATAAAAATGCAACTTTATGAAAGAAGTTAAATTAAAAGGACCACTGTACCATATCCCAAGAAAGCTGTTTCTCCAAGTGTAACACAAAAGCATACTCCTAAATCATAAAAATATTCCTGTAATAACATACATATCTGTAATGCAATTAAACAACAACAACAAAACAGAGTATTGTACATACAGCAAAGAAAAGCAATTTATAGCAATAAGGGTACAAATTGGTGACTGAAACTGCAGAGAGACAACTTGTCCAATATGAGGTAAAATGCTAATGAAGACTTACCTCCAGAAACTGGGGCATCCATGAAAACTGCTCCCATTTTTTCAACAGCTTTGGCTAATTCTTTTGAAACTGCTGGATCTATAGTGCTGGAATCTATTAGTAATGAGCCTTTCTTCACTTTCCTAAAATAAAAATTTATTATTATTATTATTGTTATTATTGTTATTTTCATAAGATATTTGCAACTATTACTATGGCACTGGCTTCCATGAGCATGGCAAATGTGCAGATATTTTTTGGTACACAAGTAGACATGAAGTTTTAAACCTTACTGAGCAAGATCTGCTAAGAATTTATATTGTGGAGTATGTATAGTGCAGTTTTCAATAACTAAAAGCACAATAAAAGCTAAACACAAAAAAGGATGTTCTTCTTAAACACTGATAAAAAAATTACACAAACAGGCTGCACTAGGAAATTTTTCCATTTCACAAGTTGAGCAGTATATAATATACATATCACCTAAGATGCATTCTAAGCAACTATTGATACAGCCTAAAATTTAATATATAACAATAAAATGTTCTTTTTATATATACAGTATCTTAAGTTCTTATCAGAATGGTCTGATTGCATTCTTTTGATCATCCTACAACTTGTTCTACATAAAGACCATAACTAAAACTACAAAAGCCCACTGAAGATCTGAACTGAAGCATGGAGAAAAATGTTTTCCCCAATGATACAGACATTTAGGCAGATCTGTATTTCAACCTCTAGATCACAGAAACCTGCATATCTGATTAAAAAATATGATAAAATTTTTGAAATTAAAAAAATTTTGAACTTTTTTATTGCCCTCCACAACAAAAAAGTTGATTTTCATCCCTCTTTCCATTGAACTGCACCATGATTTCAAGTTCACCCAACCAGTAATCACCATGAAATCAAACACCAAAATTTTTCAGTCATAAAAAGGTGTCCCATTTAAAGCTACTCAGGACAGATAAAGAGATCCACTGCAGTTTGCATGCTGTTGGCAGTACAGCGGATTTCACTTAACTCAATTACCCAGATTGCTGGAAATAGCCTCTCAATGTATACATACATTGTGACCTGACTGGAACTCCAGACTCAAACACATACTCAAAACTCTTTCCTTGTGGTGCTGCAGTTAGTTTGAACACATGCAAACAAAAACCAGCAGATAAGGTACTACATCATCTCCTTTTATGCTCAGAAGAAGGCACAGTGGCAATGGGGGATGACTAACTCAACCTTTAAACACTTCACGTTATTAATGTTTTCTTCTGTAAAGCTTTAAAAGCTTTAGAAGATTATGAAAATCAAACCAGTCAGCAAGGACCAGGTCACTCAAAGCCACAATTATTCACAACTGTCAAATTACACTTTCTTCTCTTAATACAGAGGCTGAGAAACTGCAGCAGCATAGGACTGCTTTCCACATCCTCTGTTTCCTGCTGGATTTTCCACATCTATGTACTCAAGAGATTAACTGGCTGTATTGTATCAGTAAGTACTGCCAATTGATCTTCAAACCACTGCCATCATGGGTACAGTTCTCCCATAGCTGTTTCCTGGGCTTTGTGGGGCTGATCCAATTACCCATATTCCCTGAAGGGTTTAAGCCACCAATACTTAGACCTGCTCAGTCCTTCTTTAGGAGGAATTAAACTACAGATAATAAGGAAAGGAAGCAACTATTATTCCTGTACAGCAAGAACAACAGAAATCTTGCTCTTCTACTTCCATTTTCTTATCACTGCATCTTAATATTGTACAATCAATACCTAAAAAGGCATCATTGTTTTTTGATGACCTACTGTACTTTTGTCTTCTGCATGGGTTTCCCTTTACCTTATTAACCTGGATAGCTCTAAGAGCCTGCATGATCCTCAGAGGTATCCAGTAGCCTTAGTCAGCCTGCCAGGAGCAGTGTTCATGTAGCCAGAACAGACTTTAAAATATTATTTATTTTTTGATTTAGCAAGTTCAAAAACTCTGAGCATTAGAATTCTCCAGACTATGGATTTAAGGCTCACAAATATTAAAAAACACTGTTTCACATTAAACAAAATCTTTAGCTATTTTTTCATGTAGTAAACAGAGAATAAGAGTAGTAATCAAGAAAGTCTTGTCAGCTATTCTATGTTGATACAATTTAACACCATAAGACACAATGGCATCTCTTCAGAACATTTAATTTATAGGATTTCAAGTTAAAGAAAATAGTATTTGAGCAAATAATTGCTGCCAGCAAATATTCAAGTTGTACTTGAGTGTAGTACATGACATTATGGCAAAATAACCATACAACTGAAAAGGCAGATAATAGTTAATAGTTGCCTGAAATGCACAAAATTGTTATTCTACTGAAAATAAAATTAAGCCTTTAGCCAAAAGCCATTCAAAAGAAAGCACTGTATGAGAGAGCTCATATAATTAGAAATATCAATAGTGACAGAACAGAGAACATTGAATTAAATGCCCTGAAGGCACAGGGAGAATTACAACAATAGCAATCATCAGACAAACCTTGAGTACGAGTGGAAATTCTCCAAACTACAAAAAAGTCTTACTTTAGAATTCCATTTGCTCCTGTGTAAACTTCTTTTGCATGGGGACTAGAAGGCAACATGGTAATAATTCTGTCTGCTCTTTCTGCTACATCTGCTGGGGATTCTGTTACCTTTCAAAGAAAAAAAAACCAAACAATATAAGCTTACACACTTCCGGAAAAAGAGATGCCAGACATGTTTGATTAGTTTGGTTTTAGTATTCACCAATCACAACTAAGTTAGGTAAAAAATTAAAACACAAGAAATGCTCTCCTAATGAAAATATTGGTTATTTGGATCCAGTAACAGAAAAACAAAAACAAAACAAAACAAAAAAACAAAAAAAAACCAAAAAAACACCAACAAAAAACAAATTAAAAAAGGATATCCTATCATGCAAGTTCCTCCACAACATCTGCCAAAGGAAATATGCTTTCATCCCATCAACTCATTAATGAATCTTCAATTCACTACAAACCCTGCATCTATACAAAATATTGCTCTACAATGTTTTTAAGGGGGGACAACAGGATAAGATCACAAAAATCTCACTTTTTTCCTTGTCTTATAGACAGCACTGAAAGAGACAAAGACTGAGGAAAAAAGAAAAAAATTACTTGATGCATCTCTGAGCCTCACTTTAAAAGCAGGTAACAGATGTTTTTCACAATATTACAATTAGCATTTTTAAAATGGAAAATTATCAGCTCAAATATCCTTCATAAAAATATCTGAGCAATTTTCAAAATATATTATTAGATATGAGTTGTTAAATAACCATACCTAACTTGAAAGATATATTACCTTTCTGAAGCCACTTTCAGAGGCAGGTAGTATAGCATCTAAGATACATACACAACAAATGAAATATTGACAGCTGAGAGTTTCACTTGGAAGGCATTTACCACTAAGATTTCTGTCCAGTACTAGTCTGAATTAATTAATTTCTTTAAAATTGCATTGTTAACACTTTCACAGCCCAGGAAAAACAGCAACAAACACACAGCTTATTCTTTTATCTTTAGCTCACAAGGATCAAATCTAATTTCAGTCATTTTTAATAAACACCTTGAAGGACTTCTGAGTTACAGCATAAGAAACTTCTTGATTTTTATTTGACTTCTGAACAAAAGAAGGGAAGACTGTAAATAGGCACTGAACAAGGCTCTTGGGGAAAAAACACAAAGAAACTGGCATAGAGGAGACTGAGAAACATGCAGATTTTGTTTTGAAAGAATGAGTTAATACTGCACAAAACATCTGGCACACAGTTACAAAAGGAAACATGCTCTAGTCTAAAGAACAAAGGTTAGCAGGAATAAACGAGGCAATTATAAACAGCTAACCTTCTATATCTGTTAGCTGATTTTATGACTTGCCTCCCTGGAGACGAGAGAGCCTATCTCTTTAAAAAAGAAGTATGACACCTTTGTCTTTAGTTCTGAGTATCTCTGGTTTGGTTCAGTCTCAATGTGTACTATTAGAGGTGGAGAGAGGAAGTGTCAAATTGGAACCTGAATCTATATATGTCTTCTTATTTGAAACTATGATCTCCAGTATTCTTAGAGGTTTGGAAGACTCAGTGGCCCATTTGCATTTTTCAACCAGAAGTTGAAAAACATAGTATATTGGGCACACAACTGAAATAGTATATCAGCCTCAAATTTCTACTTGGCTACATAGATGGAAGATAGCTGGGTTTTGGTTACAGTCTTAAACAATTCCTAAGTGACACAGGTACAAAGAAGACATAGTACAGTAGCCATCTAAACAGAAATTCATTAATTCCACTCATGTCTTTCAAAATAATAAGATGCCTTCTACATGAAGAAAATGACATTAAAAAATGTACACAGACTGGGACAGTACTTCTACAACCTTATAAAAGAAAAACTTTCTGCTACCTTGAAGCAAGTAGCAAAAAAAGTGGGAATTAAAAGTGGGAATAGATACTCTTGGCCTTTGGTACTATTAACAAATATGAATAATATTACCTGAAAAAATCTACCTACCTGGTTCAATAAGCAGCATGTAAAACCTTAATTTTATTTGGGACTTTCTGTCTCTATTCCTACAAAGCTGAATGAGTTGAAAGCTATTGTAAAACATCAAGCATTTGAAATCATTAAGAATATGTGCATAACTTGAAAAAACAGACCAAATCCTAATTGTTGATTACCAACACAGACTATACAAGCTCAGAGTAGCAGCCCACCAAGGTCTGTACATGTTCTGATACTTGCAAACTTTTGCAGTGTGCAACAGGATAGGAAAGACTTTTCTGCATACTGCTGATTGTTGGTACTGCCCTTCAATACATGCATCTGCTTGTACTTGTTCCAAACTGCTTCCCTATTTTGTTTTACATATATTTACAGTAAGTCAATTAATTATTGTTTGCCTGAAATGCCATTCTTACAGTACACTAAAGAAAGCTCTATTTTTATGATGCTTTATGCATCAGGTGACTCCAGTAATATCCTCAATGCTCTACATCTGAGATGGGATTTAGATACAAAGACCTGTAAACTGAAGCCTGACACACAGTTACTCCACTGTGTGAGCCTTCCAACTTTCTCCAAGTTTCACCCCAAGTGGTTCCATATGCTCATGCTCAGCCAGTTTTCCTCTTACTATTCACTATTAGCAGGCAGGTGGCTGCTTTCTCACATGTACCATGTCCCAGTTGTTTACTTCAGTGGCTAAAGAAAGGGGAGTCACAGATTGTGCAGATTTATGTTCAAACATCCAGCATCCGTCTTATACCTTGGTAGCAGCACAGGCCTTAAACAATGGACATTTGACTAGGTTTACTGTCTCTTGGGGTCATTTCACCCCTGTAACATTCCTGATGGTTTTACCCCTATAGCCAGACCAAAGAGAAAGCAGCCCTTAGAGCCCAATGTTCCTTCCACAGCAGTTTCTACAAGGCCCCATGGACCCACAAGTTTTCAACTCCTGAAAAAAGTGTTGGAGTAGGATTTACACCTATACATCAAGGAGAGGAAATTATGTTCATATATTTTCTTTAAGTGTGTTTTATTTGTATTTAAGCCTACCCATGTATTCTCTTAGTGATTTATGATCTTAAAACATACTTTGGACTTTATTTTTAAAGGCATCACAGTTCACCTTTATTATCACATGTTAAGTCTTGCAGTGAATGCCAAGGATTCCATTACAAAGGCAAAAAGCTATCAACATGGGCAGCCACAGAAAAGATCCAACTGCAGAACACGAATTAAAAATACAACCAATAGTCCAAAACAGTCTCTTCCATTTGCCCAGTCTTACTCAAGACAGGTCTGGTTCATGCCTGAGGGTCTTGGTTGCTTTAACAAAGCAAGAATAGGAGGTAGCAAAAGAGGTGAAAAGCTTACTTTCCCACTTAAGGCCAAGATTCTGTAATTATCCAAGGGGAATTGCAATTAATTACTAACGGGTGTGTGGTATCATTTTATCTTTTAGGAATCTTGATGTTACCTCATTATTTAAAACAGCTGCAATTAGCTTTAACAGTTTAGACTTTCAAGACACACAGTTCCTCTATCTAGATCTACCTGCGATTTCCTTGCCACTGCTGGAAAATTCTCTTTTATCCTCTATGTTGTTATGTGAGAGGTTTATTTTTGCACTGCACTCCTTTATTCCGTGTTTTAAGCACGCATCCATCCGCCCACAACTGTCTAAATTGTGACAGCTTTGAAGTATGTCAAAACCATGCAAATGTGTTACAGACACATAGAAATGACACAATCACCTAAGAGAATGGGGTTCTGAGGGTATTAACAGATTAAGAAATGCAATAGGACTAGCTGGAACAGGGCCAAGATTTTGCAGGGTATATTGCAGGAAGGTAAAGCTCCCTAATGTAATCCATTTCCTTTTCTCCTTTTTCCTTTTCATTCCTTCCTCTTCTCTCACCATATCCTTCCTCACCTTCAAGAGAATAAGCACTTAAATAATTAGATTTTTCCCCTGCCCCTGAGGACTACACCTTGAAGCAGCAGGAAAGCTCATATGTCCCTATACCCCTTATAGCTATGCCAGCAGGAATTTTTAACTAGGGTCATTTAACCTGAAAAGGTCAAAGTAGGAACCAGATGAAAAGCAGCCCACTGGCCATCTAGACCTGGGGGAGAAGGAAGCAGGAGAAAGCAGGAGGTGAAAGAACAGGCCATCAACCTACTCTCATAAAAAGTGGGGTAAAAAAGAGACAGCTAGAGAAGTCTGACAAAGTAGCAATTCTAGCTAACAGCAGGAAAACTACTTGGGATAGAATCATACCTTTGCTCTAACTGAAACCTCACAGATTTAGATTGTATCCACTGTGCTGTTTCAGCTCTGATTGTGATCTTAACCAAGAAAGAAACTCAGATGATTTAGTTGCATTGCATGCAGGAACCATTCAACACACAGTTATTGCTGGAATAAAGTTTATTACTATACCTGAGCACCCAAGTCTTGAAATTCTTTGCAAGCTTCTGGGAAGATATCATACACAATAACCGGATATCCATGTTTTACCAGGTTTTTTGCCATTGGATTTCCCATGTTACCCAGCCCAATGAATCCAACTGGGGTTTTGGAAGCCATAGTCCTAGAACACACTGATTTCAAAACAATAAAGATCAATATATTTGTATTTTAGACTAATGTACAACAATGACATAATAAAAGCTACCACATAATCTGTTTTCAATTATTTTAACAGCTTTACGCTTAAAAACAGTGCAAATGTGAATCCTATTTTACATAACTTAAACCTTAAATTATAGCACACATTGGATCATAAATACCATCCCACAATGATTTTTCTACATATCAAAGACAATTATTGTAATAATGAAAACGTGAGCGTTTCAAAAAAAATACAGTATTTAAAACTAAGATCCAAGAAGAGCTCAAGTCTGTGTCTTATTATGTGTCTAAATTCCAAAGTGGATATGCAAAGTCTAATTTTATATATATTTTACAGACTCTTTATTTGAAACTTTGCTTGCAGCCATGTGATATAGCACGTGTTCTCTAGAAACGGACAGAGGCTGCCACTTCACTTCATGCAGCCCCTCTCAGATTCTTCTGATCCTGCAATAAGATACAAGCCACTAACCTAAAGATCAAAGTTCCACAGTAAATCATGGCAAATCCTTTAAGCCATGCAACCACAGTCTAAATACTGAAAACTAGAACAAAATACAGCATAAAAAACAACTACAAAGTCTTTGCAGGAATAGCCTCTGTATTCTATTTACCATACTACCAAGACAGGACTATGAAGTCTAACCTACAACGTGTGGAAAGCACTACAGTTTCAGTCAGTTACCTTTTCCCAGTAGTTAGTGAGCATCAGATTCTGGATAGGAACAGCATTGCAGGCATTCATCTACTGCAATCACTATCTCATCACTCTAAACACTCCTAATCCAAAGGCAGCACAATTTGACAATGACTAGATTTCTTTGCCAATTACATAAAATATTTTCTCCTTTACGACAAAGGAAAAAGTTACACAGAATAAACACTACTAAGCAGACAGAAACAAGGCTAACTAACTACAGAAATACTGTAGCTCTAAAGTGCACATACAGAAAATGTGCCTAAGCTGGATTGAGACTCTAAGAGGTCTCAGCGCTTAGCAAAGAATCCTCTCTAGGCCAATAACACTTGATTAATCATTTTAAAGTCTTTCTGACTTTAAGCTCCTTCTTAGCCAGCAATGGTCATGCTCTTTCATCTGCAGCACTGTTTTGGAAATGCCACATTTAATAAATCAGGTTTGTTGAGAGAACTTTGGTCTGAGACAGTTTCCACAGATGCCTGCAGCAATTACATAGCTAGAGAAGTAGCACAACTTAAAATAAACGTGCACTGGGAAAATGCTTAGTGAAAACTGAGATAAGTCAGGAAAAGAGCCCATTGCTTTTTAAAGAAGTGCTACATGTCAAAACCAGGGAACAAATGAACAAAGAGCCTAAAACAGCATCATCAGCCATAACAATCATCTTGCAGTCTTCTTCTCATTGTTTCTATGAGTCAGTCTTCCCCAGTCCCCCACTTGCACTAATCTAGAATTGCTCTTTTAGTTAGCCCAAAGCTTCCCACTTCCTGAGGAGCTTCAAGCCCTGGTTTTAAGCATCTTTCTTTCTCTAGCCCTTAATACCAGTAGATCTTATTTACCTTGACTTCAGTAAAGCTTTCAGAACAGCCTCCTCTCGTATCCCAGAAGCCAAATGAGGAAAGTTTGGACTGGACTGGACTGGAGTGCAAAACTGCCTGAAGGAAAAAATACTGTCTGGAGTGTTGGACTCAAGTAACAGAGATCAGTAGTTCTGATCTAGAACTACTACTAGAAGACTAGGAATAGTTTAGTTTCACATGATGTTCCTCATGGGTCAATACTGAAACTATTTAAAAGTTTCATCAATGACTGATGATTAAATATAAGCACCCTCAGCAACATCATGTGTGATACCAAACTGGGAGGAATGTCTGAAAAATGGCAGGGCAAGGCTACCATTCAGAAAGACTGGAGAAATAGCAAGCAGTTCAACGAAGACAAATGTGTCCTGTACTTGGGGCAGGGGATGTTATTGCAGGCTGTTGACTGGCTAGACAGCTGCAGAACCTGTGGATTCCCATCAACTGGAAGTTGAGCATGAGTCAGTAATGCATCCTTGCAGCAAAAGGTTAATGACACTCTGCACTGCATTAGCAAGAGTAGACCCAGGAGGTCAAAGAAACCAGTCATTCTACACAGTAAATACACAAGAGATGTGATCAGACTGCAGACAGCCCAGCAAACATCAAGTATTATGACCAAGAAGCAGGAAGACATGGCCCATGAGTAGAGGCTAAGAGAACTGGCTTTACTGAGCTTGGGAGAAGCAAAGGCTGCAGTCTTCTATGACCTATGGAGTGAGAGGAAAGAAGAGTTACAGAGCAAATGAAGCTGAACTCTTCACTGATGTGCACTACAACAGGACATAGGACAATGGCCATAAGTGCAGGAAGGGAAATTCTGGATGGAAATACGAAAATCATCCCTGATGTGGAAAAAAGATTCTGTAGTGTAACAGGCAAAGCAGAAAAGCAGTGGAACCTGCATCCTTCTAGCAACCTTAGAACACCATGAGGATAAACTAGCTTTAAAAATTAAAGGCTTTTGGAAGCCTTGATTCCAAACCTCGGTTTTCTTTGTTTCTGGAATTCCAAGCAACCTTATCAGAAGAATAATTCTGACTACCATATCTAGGCTCATTCTTGTAGACTCCTCACTTTTATCCTGATCTCTTCTTTTCTCACACTTTCTCACAGACATCTAAACATCACCTCAAACTGAGAATACCTTTGATACCTCTTGATACCTTTTCTGCTATCAGTGGTGACACCAGCAGTGATGCCTGTCACTCAGAACAGCCTAAAAGACCCATCCATGATCTGCTTAAATCTCACTGATTCATCCATCACATCTGAGATCTCAGCTGCTTCAGAACCTGGTCACCTGCCTCAACAGACATAATTTTGCCTCGATCTTCATGTTGGGAATTGAGAAAGACATTTCACCCATGCTACTTTCACTCCTCTGCAACCTGCCTGCTTTTTCTCTACAATGTCACATAAGACTGCTTTGCTTTGATGACTTTTCATGACTGTCATCACATCTTAATATTAAGACTTCACCTGGTAATTAGACTGCTGTGACCTGCCTATTGCCAACATGCACTTTTATTGTGCCTCTGAGGCAGCTAGCTCCTCGCAAGGGAAATATCCATGAAATGAACACATTCTTCTACTATAAGGCCTCCCTTAAAAATTGTCATTTTGTAGTATGCCCAGAAAGGCATGGAAAAAGTTAGGCTATGATACAAGACAACTTGCTGACCAGTACTATTAAGTTTTGTGTCATTGTATTCTATTATTTCTCCTTTTGTCTATCTCTGTTGATTTTTTTGGTCTCAGTTCATGAATCGGAGACCACTTTCTGTTATGTGCTAAAACATATTCAAATCCATGGGAATTGGGACCTGTTAGAGAAGTAGTCCAATTCCTGAGGCAGTTTCTGACTTTATATTGATTTAACTTTTCATAGCCTAGTGTTATATAAGACACTTCAAAATTAAATAATTTGATTAATAGTTTTGAAAAATCTTCAGATCTCCAGGTACTCACACACAGGAAAATTGGTTTAGAGGACTGATTAAATTAGTTCACAGATCTCATAAGGATGATTTCAATTAAATTTGAACTAACTAAATTTAGATGCGTGGCATATTTTTAATGACTACTTAAGACAGTGGAGATTTGCCAAGGAGACGATGTTTTAAAAGACAAGAACTTTCATGTTTTCCCATTAGATGAACCTCCACATGTGATTTCACAGAACGTGATGTCCAGCTTGCATATGCTGGCACTTTTTAGAACCTGATATGTAGCACAAACTCAGTTTTGAAATAACTGTGTAATTCAAACATCTAAGGACTGATATTCCACAAACCCACATCACGTATGCTAACTAATCCCACCAATTGTATAAGCATTTGCTGAAACTGTCCTGGTGGTATTGAGCTCACTTTACTTCAACCATAAAATCCACAGTGACCTGCTGCAATCACATGGCTGGAAAAATTCCCAGTCCACGCTCAACTTCTAAGAGAGGGTAGAACATCAGAAGTAGGAGCAACAGAGTCTACTTTTAAAATGATCACTGATACCATGTGCAACTAATTCTCTTTCCCTGGGAACAGAACCAGCAATACAGATTAATCTGTAAATCAAGCTAATTGTGAGCAAAACCAGCTACAGCTATACTGACTCCAAAGAAACTGGGCTTTTCCCACAAGATTCTTCATTATTCTCCTCAGGGAATATGTGCTTGCAGATCCTCATGCCTATGAAAACTCAGTCGATGAGGAGAATCAATTATGATACTCTGACCAAATTCAGGGCTTACGGTCAATACAGATAAAATACAGATTTTTTGCTTTGAAAAATCAGCCTACAATAGAAGAAGTTTACCTAATCTGCAACTTCACAAGAATTTTACCATAAAAACAATTTAATTTTAAAAATCAGCAAGAGTTTATGAATCTCTTGAATGCCTTTTCTTGGACAAAATGTAACTGTTAGAAGAATAACTTCAGAAATGCACAGATTGCAATCTTGTCTTTGGAATACCTCATCTGCCAATGACCTAAAACTTTTCTTTTCAAGATTGATATAAAAAGATACTGAAAGCAGTTTTCTTTTAAACTTGAACCATGACAAGTATAGATAATTTCAGATGTTTACATTTCATTTTACACTATCTCCCAAAGTAATGAGTCTTGCAGTTTCAAGAACGAATTCCAGCTCCAGTGCTGCCCTAATTTCACTGCAAATACTTGACTGCACAAAGACTACAATATGCAGAACTGAGGACATCTCTTTGTCTTCAAACAAAAAGGGACTAATAGCTGGGTAGAACCACAGACAGCAGACCTGGAAAAAATCCAATGTGCTTGTACTCTAACTGGCCAAGAACAGGACTGAGAAACAAATAACTCCTAAAATATAATTTCAACTATATTATTTAATCCTTGGCTTTATAAAATTTGTTTTCAACCATATTCACCAAATGGCAAAAGGGTAAGAGTCCACACAGTCCCATCCCGTAAGAGCTTCCTAATCAGAGTGGTTGCAGTTCACATTAATATCCTTGATCTCTCTGGATCAGTAAAACCTCTTTTCCAATATGTGAGATTTAACAGGATCATGGGAAGATGCCCAGAGTAAGTTCAGCTACTGAAGTTGCTGGTTTTGCTTGGGGCTTTATGAGAAAATACATGTCTCACTTGACAAGGAGAAGGAAACATGATGACAATTCAATATGAGCCCCTAAATGAAAGATTTTCCCACTGAAGTTCTGGTACAAGCACAACAGAAGACATTATCTCTTTTCTCCTTCCTACTTTGAAAGAAAGGATCAGAGTAAGCTTCTGTGTTTTGTGCAGACTTCTCTATGTAATTTATAAAACCTCTATGGAAACTAGATCCCAGGAGAGAACTATATGAAGAAATATAAAAGTTAGAGAGGCCAGCTGTACATGGGTAGAATCCTTCTGCTCCTAGAAGTTTTGCCAATGGAATTTAAATTGTCCCATGGTCACTGACTTTTAAAGGTTATGCAATGATTTGGAGAAGTGCACTCTGCCAAAATAATAATTTAAGAAGATTACAATACTCTAAATTTGGCCAGCTTTACATTGGAAACATACCACTTGCTTTTTCTTGCCTCTCTAAAGGTCTGCTGAACAAAACCAGAGATGCTGTCTTGTAACACTCAGAGTCTTCTTATACATAATTTTTCTTATCTGTACCTCATTAAATGCTTGCTAATACATTACAGAGAAAACCATATAGTAAGTACTTCTCATCTAAGAATATCAAGTGTACACTTGATCCCTTAATTAAGTAATGTGCTGGATTTCTGAGGAGCAGGTCCTCTGTCATTATCCTTGTTTAGTAATAAATGCTTCTCTGCACCAGAGCATAGAGTCATTCAACAGTTCAAACAGAGTTTTTGCATCAGCAAAAGTACTGTTAAACCAGCAAAAGTACTATTTAGCTATTTACTAAATGGGTCCCCTCCACTCCAAAAAAACTACTTGTAAGGGCATTTTTGTGGTCTAGCACATTACTGTCTTCCTTGATGAACAGCTCCCTCAGCTGATGAATCTTCATTCACCAGAAAATCTTCTTTTCTCAGCCACCATAATTCATTAACCGCCTCTTCTTCCCCCGACCCCACCCCCCAGCAGTGCCTAGGAGAGATTTCTCCATTTCCATCAAAAATGTATTTTTAAGTAAGGTCATATAAACTGTCTCCATGAAGCACCTTTGTAGTGCCTGCCAGCTGCAGAACACAAGACTCCATAGACTGGCTAATACACAAACATACACATCCAAGATGCTCCTCCAAAATCTGCTCTCAGCCCTTTACTTTCCCCCTAGACAATTTAACAATCTCTAGTATAAACATACAAGAAAACCAAACCATCATGGTCTGCAAAAAGCAACTGACCAAGAAACCAAGGAACATTCAATAAGAGAAGGAAGACAGCCTGCTTGCTAACCAAGCTGTGGTGTTGGACAGCTCTCAGAGCTGGCAGAATTCCTTCCCTAGGATAGCATTTCACTCAGGACAGATGATGAAATTGCTACTCAAAACCCAACTGTCAAGACTGATCAAAACTAAAGAATAGAATGGCAAACTTAGTAAATGCATTAGAGATGGGGAAGCCATGACATACAAGCAATAGAGCTTAGCAGTGAAGAAGACTTAATGCTTAGACCTTCATCCCAAAAAGACTTCTCAGTCAAGAGCACTTTCAGCACAGTCACTACTGACTAAGTCAGTATGCTGTAAGCGGAATTCTGTTCCATGGATGCTTCTTGGGAGAGTCACAATTTCTTCTTAGACTTAGTTACATTTTCTTGCTCAAGTCTTCAGGCAAATTGTATTTTTCAACTTTAAGGGCCAGTGTTGGGTTGCTTTTCACACCTACGCTCAGGACCAAGAAACAAGATCCCCATTATCTGCCCTATGTTAAACATGATCATTTGAAATTGACCATGACAGTGGATTTCAAAGCTCTTACAGAAATACCTGACAGTTACCATGCACAGAAAGTTCAAAACTCCTTGAAAGCTATTGCTTTCAATTGTGGTATCACAAACACAAAAGCAGGTCTCCTTTATTTAACTTTACTAGCATGAGACCAACATGCCTGCTGCACCTGAGCTATACTTGTCACTACATCAGAACTGCAAGGACAGAAAAAAAGATTAGTGGAAAAGACAGTGGAGCAAAAAGAGCACTGAAAGATGACATCAAAATTGTCAAACATTTCTCATTCATTAGTTTAAGTGAGGTTTAAAGGGAAGTTACAAAGATTTTAAAGCTACCTACTTAAAAGTTATTTAGTAATTCCTGAACCACTTCATTAAGCGTCAAGATTTTAGAACCATATACCATTTAAAGGAACCTATTTCATCCACTTTGCTAGTTAAAAACCTTCACCTATGTGTTGGGAGCCTAACCACAGAGTGACATACACTACCAACAGACTGCAATCAAAATGACACTGAAAAGACTATTCAAAAAATTTTTTTTAATCATTTACTTCAGCAATTAAATTACTTAGGAATAGCTGTGTGATTTTTCAGGACTCTGGAAAGGGAAAACGTCAAGGTCCAGTTCTACAAATACATTCTTCCTTTGCTTGCACCAACAGGACATCTGCAGTGCTTGCTCCTTCCACTGCCCATGAACCAACCACAGGAGAGCACCGGTGCCTGCAGAGCCGACACAGGAGCAAGCGTCGCTGGATCTATCTCCAATTTAAAGAAAATAATCGGATGCAATGACCGAGAGGGCTGAACAGCCCAAACCTTGGTAACAGGTACGGCAGACATGTCACTGCTGCCACAGGAAGCATTCGCGGGCTCTGATGGTTTCCAGGCACGCTATTTTGAGCAAATGAGTGAAAAGGTTTATTAAGCCAAGCCGCTCCGAAGCTCCGGTGGAATAAGGCGGCGGCGGCGGCAGCGGTAGCGCGCCGTGCCACCGTGCCCGCCCGGGGGTTCCGCCACGGGGACCGCACAGGGAGGCGGCTCCGGAGCCGCACCGGGCTCGGAGGGCCCGCGGCCGCCAAGGGCAGCGCGGCAGCTGCGCGCCCGGGAGAGACGCGGCCTTTCCCCGCCCGGCCGGCAGAGCGGGCCCGCCGGAGCCGAGGGAAGGGGCAGGTCCTTACCCATCACCCGCCGGTGCCAGCGCCACCAGCCCGCAGGTCCCCTGCGCACCACCGCCGCGGCCATGCTGCGCCCCCGTGCCGAGTGACCTCCGGCCCGCCGCCGCCCCGCCGCCGCCGCCCGCGCGCCGCCGCCGCCGCAGCCAACCACGGGCCGCCGCAGCCAGCCACCACGGGCGGCGCTCGCCCCGCGGGCCGGCTCTGGGCGGGGCGGGCACCTCATTGGGGCGGTGGGACACTGTACGCCGCTGCCCGCGGCTCCCGGGAAGGCGTTTCTTTCCGGCTCTGCTTGCTTGTGCGTGCCCGCTGCCGCTTCGTCTTCCTGCTTTGCTGCCGGCGGAGGAGGCTTGGCTGAAGCGGAAGGGGACGGAGCGCCGGCGTTTTGGCGGACGCAGCTTGTGTTGCGAGACGGCGCCCTCGGGGTGAGGGAAAAAGCCGCCTTGCACTGTTTCGTCAAGTTACGTGGCAAATAGGAGTTGGCGTTTATTGGGGATTGGAATTAGGTGATCTTCAAGGGCCCCTTCCAACGCAAACCGTTCTGTGATTCTGTGACTGGCTTCGTCGTGGTGTGGGCTGTACCCTGGCTGGGCGCCGAGCGCCCCCAAAGCCCTCCATCACTGCCCCTCCTCAGCTGGAGAGGAGGGAGAAAATACCGTGAGAGGCTCGTGGGTCAAGGAGAGGAGAGAACACTCACCAGTTACTGCCTTGGGCAAAACAGGCTCAGCTTGGGGAAATTAAATTTGTTATCAATGACATTAAAGTAGGACGACGAGAGATAAAAACTAGGTCTTAAAACACTTCATCCCCACCCCTTCCTTCCTCCTGGGCTCAACTTCACTCCCAATTTTTCTGCCTCAGCGACACAGTGCCTTGGGGAGCGGGGTCTGCAATCAGTTCGTCACACACTGTCTCTGCCGTTTCTTCCTCCACCGGGGGAGAGCTCCTCACTCTCTTCCCCTGCTCCAGAGTCGGGTTCCTCCCACGGGAGACACTCCTCCCTGGTCTTCTCCAGTGTGAGTCCATCCCCTGGGCCACAGATCTTCACTAATGCTCCAGTGTAGGATCCCATCCATGGGGTGCTGTCCTCAGGAACAGACTGTTCCAGCGTGTGGGGTCACAGACCCTGCCAGCAACAGGCTTCCCGTGGGGCCACAGGCTCCTCTGGGCACATCCAGCTGCTCCAGCGTGGGGCCCTCCAGGAGCTGCAGGTGGATCTCTGCTCCAGGGGGACAGCTTGTCCCACCAGGGTCACCATGGGCTGCAGAGGCATCTAGTCACAGAAGCCAGCCTTGTAGCATCCAACCACTGCCAAAATTTTGCCATGCAAGCCCAATACGATCGTGCCCAGAGCGCATTTCCCAAAGGCGTAACACAGGGTTTATCAACATCAATAAAATTTGCAAGAGCTGGGCTGTGGGACATCTGGAGATTCCTCTGGCAGCTCTGGGAGAGTTTCAGAGCTTCAAGCACATCCCTCTCTGAGGGAGGGCAGGATGGAGGAGGGCAAGAGCTGCCTTCTCCGAGCAAAGCTTCAGCTCCAGTCCTGCAACTGCCACGTCCATCTCTTTGGAAGAAAATTGTTAATTTCTTCTCCTGATAGAAAACTTGTCTTACTTTGTTGTGCCGGGATGCTGGGTAGTCCCTCAGTCATTAGGTTACTCTTGTTAGGTCAGAGCTTTTTTTATAGCTGTTATGTAGTATCATTTACAGACTTCTGGGAGTGTAGTCATGCGGCACAGATCTTGGGTCTCACCACAGCGTGCCTTCACTCAATTAGCATAGAAAGAATAGACTAAATATATATGAACTTGCCTCTTTTATCAGTACCATAATATATATTTTTATATAAAGCACTACAGTTAAATATAGTTAAATCAATCTAGCTCAACATAAAGGAATTTTGTGGGCAGTGAAGGCGGCTGTGGTAATACAGTAGCTTTACTGTGACATGTGAGAGTGCTACCACTCACTAGGCTGATCTCATACCTTCACCCAGTTGCTTCTCTCTCTCACAGCCTCTCAGCTAAGCATTGAGACAGAATATGACATGAGAAAAAAGAAAAAATCTCTGTAACTAAAGCAATGGAAAGAGACACAAACACAGAAACTCTTCAACCTGCTAACACTTTGCGAAACATTGGAAGCTTCATAGGCTCAAATATACCATTATTTTGTAAGCTCACTCATCTCTGTCACTGGGCCATTTGAAGACTGCCAAGTGGATAAAACTACTGAGCTATGTTTACGCTTCTCCTCAGTGGGGAAGAGGCTGAGTACCATCTTGTACTTGATTTTTTTTTTTTTTTGATGAGAAGAGCTGTGACTCCTTATTAAGCAGCTATACTGGCAGAAATTTGTACTGAGGTATGGTTCAGATAAGGTCTTTGGAAGTCTTTGAAACATGATTTTTACATGTAATCACACAGTACTTAGAAAACAACATGAGAGTGTTTTGCATTCCAACCTGCTTCTTCACCACCTTACGTTTTCAGAGTCATTGACCCTTTTCCAATTTGGTCTACACTCCTATCAAGTCTGAACTGAGTTAGAAAAGTGATTTTTCTGGGGGTGGGGGTTGGTGGGAGGGAGGGTTGCTAAATGTAGAGGAATGCCTGAAGAATCTAATGCTGTTCTCATTGTGGTCATTTAATTCTGTTTTTTAACTCTCATTACAAGATGCAGCTTTACCTCTATTACATTTTTCTCTACACCTTTCTCATGTCTAAGGTGGTTTTGTTTGTGTTGGTATAAACAATGAATGATTTGTTTAAAAGGTATATGAGGAGAATAAACTTAGTACCAACATAATAAAAATGCACTATAATTACTCCCAGAAAAAAAGTATGAGAAAGTGGGGAAAGGTAGTCCTATTAATAAAAATGTAGTAAGGTTAGCCTTATACACAACACACTTGTGTATAAAGGCTTGTTACAGACATGACCACTGTCATACTGTAGTCTTACACTGCTTTTGTAAAAAATGTATTTTTGAAGACAGATAAAATTCCTTGAGATTAGATTAAACAGAATCTCTTCTTACATTATGAGCAATGATAGAACTGATATTAGTAGTTTAGTACCACTAAGGTAGCCAGTATGAGAAGGAAGCACTTGCAGGACTAGATGGTGCAGGACTATCATACTGCAGAGCATTTTCAGAAGGGAGAAAATGAAATTAATAGAGTTTTTGTGGTTTTTATTTTCTCAAAAATGCCCTCTAAAGATGTATAGTGCAGTTAGTTCCTTCTGTTAAAAGTAACTTGGCCTTTATTGAAGTTTCTCTCACTAAATCTTGCTGGTTAATTTTGGTTTGTTTGTTTGTTTATTTCTTTGCCTACCTAATTACATTTTTCCCACACAAAATGAAGGAAATAAGCTTTGTTAACTTAAAAACATATTTGATTTAAGTAAACAGCCATGAAAGCTTTTACTTACATGAAAACCCAGGACATTAATGTTGGTTATTTTGCAAACAAAACAGCATTGTCTCCTTACTCATGCCCAGTAGTGAGTTTCATAAAGATTTGTATGTGATGACTTCTGAAATTATCTATTTAAAATGCAAATAAACTGTTATTTGTATAGCCTCGTTCTACAAATAGTTATTTTTCCCTTGTGTTGAGAATGGAGATATATACCACATTTGGGTGCATACAACCTCCATTCTTTAAACTAAAATGTTTTCAGGTAATGTGAATCAAGTATAAAATTGTCTATAAAAATTAATTCACTGGATATTTTTATCTTTAATTGCCAGAAAAGCTTTCCAAAAATCAGTGATTACACTGCAAACATGCCACAAAGGTGAACTCTTTAACGAGTGTGCCTTTGCCAGTGGTAGAAAGATTGCCAATGTTTAACTGGCTTTAAAGTTTTGTTTCATCAATGGTGTATTGTATCTTAAAGCACTAATGCCAACCTTATGACTAAGGCATGAAATGGGACCTCAAAATATCATACTGATTATGGTTGGAACTGTTTTCTGAAGGAAAATCTCCTAGCCTACTTGTTGCTCTAGCACAGGTAGAGTTTGGTTCATACAACACATAAAAAAAGAACAGAATAAAAATTCTATATGACAAAGACAAATAGAAAATATATTACTTGTATTTGTCCATTTTCACTGGCAGATCTTATGGTGCTTTATAAAAACAGTATAGATATTATTTTAAGAAATTATTTTTTTAGCTGCCAAACCCCTAAAAGTCATTGTTGCTTCTCAAACCTAGGTATACCTGGAGATCCTACCGCTCAATCCAGTCAGCTCAGGCTTTTGACAGCTTCCTATACTGGACTGTGAAATAAGCAGGATTTTTAAAAAACCCTGCTGTTTATCCCCATCCTTGCATTACAGTTTATGGCCCTCTCAGGCATGCAGGTGGAAGTGCTGTTAACCTACAGCCTTTCAATCATGTGTTTTACTGTCTGCTAAACAAATGCTTGCAGTGGCACACTCAGTCCTCACTCTGGATGGACTGAATGGACCAGGCTTAAACCAGCTCCTAAACTACTGGATGTTGGCAATGTGAAACCAAATTATTACTTATGGGAAGACTAATGAGGTTACATAGTAAATCTAGATATTTGTGTTTAAGTGACTGAGATTACTTTTCTTTCCCTGTAAGAAGTATGTATATACCTTAGGTGTACATCATGATTTGTGGTATTGGAATATGGATATTAAAATATGAGAACTTGCTAGAGCAGTTGTAATACAGAAAGCAGGTGCTGTTCTACATAAACAGGTAGATAGTTTTCTAAGTGTTGGTACATGATGCACATTGAGTTACAGGACATGTAAAGAAATGTAATCAAACATGTAAATAAACAGAGAAAAATGTAAAGAAGGCTACTCCTTTCATTCTTAGTGTTGAAAATACAGCCATCTTATTTTTCTTTAAAGGTCTCAATATAAAAGGACAAAATAAAGAATTTTAAAAAACCCACAACCCTAAAAAATAGGGTTAAAAAAATATTTATAGTATTTTTTGTGAGTTTTCATTTTCTGACATTTAAGAAGTTTTTTCTCCCTTAATAATAAGGTATAATAATAAGGAACCTCTGAAAGCAAAGGGAAATATATACACCATGCCAAAATATGCTAAGGGTATCTAGATTCACTTCAGAGCCTGCCTCTGACTTTAACTCCATTGACATGAAATGGTTAAATTTGCTCAGAGGTTTGGTTTTTTGTATGCTTGTTTGTTTGGGGTTTTTTTGGTTTTTGGTTTTGGTTTTTTTGTTTTGTTTTGTTTTTTTTGTTTTGTTTTGTTTTGTTTTGTTTTGTTTTGTTTTGTTTAGGAGTGGGGTTTTTTGGGGAGTTTGGTTTGGTTTTTTTTTATTTTTCCATTATTTTTGGGAGACTCTTCAGGACATTAAGTTTTATAGTCTGGGCTGATAACTAAATTTCTACTGAATTTAGCAAGAGTTACAAGCATAGATGCTTGTAAAATGGGACTCTCATTACAGAGTGATATTTAAATTCAGTGTTAACACCACTTAGAGTAGCTAAAATAAACTATAGTGGATGCAACAGTACATTTGAAACTTGAATGAAAATGAATCGGTATCCAAACCTACCGTGTTCCATTCCTCCTTCTAACCTTTCATCTTGTATTTGTTGCATTTATTTGTCTGCATCAGAGAGCTGTTATAACATTTGAAAATGTAATCAAAGGACGGTGTAGCTGCTCAGGAAGGCCTGAGCTGCAAATAATTGGAGCTGGGAAAGCATTCCAGAGAAATATCCCAAAGTATTTCCTCTCTGACTGGTCATTTCTGGAGACAGCCTGCTAGGCTAGAGGGACCTTGGGTCCAACATAATATAACATTCCTCACATTTGTAAATATTTGAGTTGGGAGTCTCAGGGCAGCATTCATTTCTTAGCTGTGCACATTTTGCTAGATAACGAACAGGAATGCGTAACCAGCAATGCAAGTGGTTATTTTTGCCTACAGAAAAAATGCTTTTGTGTAACTGGACCTGCTTTATTTCTTGCCGAATCATATGATATATCCTGCAGTAGTATGGATTTTAGTAATCAACCTTGAGCTAAATATGTGCAAAGTTTGGAATATTGCATATACCCAAGGGGACACAAGTTCCAGGCTTCTGTGGGAATGCAATGCCCTAGGGGAACATAGAAACTTTGTTTTAGTATGAAGATGTAGTGTCTGTTCTGTCAGAACCATTTGTACTGTAGTTTGGAAAGCAGTTGCATCTCACTGGGACATCAGGTGCATGTTAGAATTTGGCAGGCTACCACAGGGCAGCAATGCATACTTATTTTTACTAGTTGATACCAAGATCAGTTAAGCACTAAAGCTTTTGTCCTCTTTTTAGCTCTGATAAATTCCATTAGGATGTTTAGGCTAGACTGTGCTGACTGAGTTTTCTGGAGAGCTGGCTGAAAAGATTCAAGTACCTATTTCCTAGAAGAATTCAATCATCCCATACATATTCTCACACAAGAAGGATGTAGTAGAGATACTTTATCCAGCTGAATTTCATAGAATATAGTGTGGATTTTCTAAAGTCCCTGAAAAGATTTCACTCAGAGAACTAGTCTTCAGGATTTTGCTAAATGGAATATGTTGCAGTTCTGGTTATGAGCAACTTCAAACACTACTGTCTTTCACAAACAAGTCGGATGTTTTATGTGGGTGACTGCATATATGTTGTACCATGAATAGACACAAGAAACTGACAGGAGAACTGACAAAAAAAATGAGGATGTAAATTACCAGTAGAGCATTCCATAGCTATTTCAAATTGATGTCATTTTTGTGTTTTAACTTAAGGATATGTTTTGCTTTTCTAATGGATTTAGAATCTAGCAGCATTTATTAAATACTGTTATGTAATAAACATAGCTTCTTTCACATGACAGAAATGCAAAGAGGATAATTACTTTGGTTCAGATTTAAATGGTCAGATTATGTAAAAGCAGATGAAGAAGGAAACAAAATCCAAAAGAAGCATTGCTATGTATGATAAATATTTGGTATCAGTCATGGTGATTTTATTTTTACTTCTACCTGCAATGTACTACACACAGAACATACTGATCTGTGTGGGAATTGCACAAAACAGTCACTCAATGCCCTTCTGCCAGTTATTGGGTACTGATGTAGCAAAAGAAAGTGAACATAGTATGGCAACTGGGAAAAGCAACGTGGAAAAGCTACATGGTACCTTGATCTCAAACCTAAGGAGTTCAAGTAAGGATTAGGTAATTGTTTCCCAGGAAAAGATGCATGCATATAAAACATGGAAAAAACAGGTTTTGTCCAACCAACATATGTGTATCAGGATAAAAGCAACAACCTCACATTAATCTGATAAAATCCTGAACTAACCTCCTTATGAAAAGAAAGAGGAAACCTGGCACTAACTCAGTCCTTGGGTTTTCCTACACCAAAATGTAAACCACATTGTTGAGAAAGATTATCTTCATATGGCATGCTCCTGAGCAAAGTCTTAACTTCACCCAGTGGGAGATAATCCTGCTCCTATCAACATTCTTAAGAGTTTGTTCCTGATTTTAGAGGAAGCAGCATAAGGTCCCTGAATGAGCAAGGTGCATTCCTTACCACTGGCTTGCTAGAGGAAATAGTACCCAGGAGCATAACCCACTGCAGATCAAGAGAGCAATTAATTAACTTTTGATAAAGTGACACTGTTACTAAAGTAATATCAATCAACATAAAAGAACCAACTTATTTTCTACCCTTCAGCCCTACTGAAAATTTAAAATTAATTCACTCTATGCAACATTTAAGAGAATTAAATACAAATCATACCTTTAAGTCTAGCACTATAATTTCACCTCAGACAATGTATACGTATGGAACAGTTTGTTTATTATTAATTTTGGTTCAAATTTCTGTTATATATTAATGCATTTTCCTGCTGAATTTTAAAAATGTGATTCTTGTTGTCTTAAGAGCTACCAGCATTAATAAGAAATGAATTTACTCTGGACACCTTGATTGTAACTAAGTATAATTGAAAAGCAAATTTGGTCTGTTGTGCCTGCCTTTTGATATCTGATAAATTTTAGGAAAAGATGCACAAGAAAAAAACATCATAACAAGCTCCCAAAATCCAGAGTTGTTGATATCTGCATTTCATGTCTGAGTTTTCTGAGTCAGATTTTCTCATTATTACAATTTCTGTAAAATTGACATAGCATGCCTACTCATGTACACAAAGTAATGCTTTGATTTACAAATAAGATGGAATAAAAACTATTTTCCATTACTGATTTGTTTGAAAAAAAAGTACTTTATGGATTTTTTTTCCCTAGTAACACATTAACTCCACTAAACATGAAATCAAACTTTGATTTCTTACCATTAAAAAATGGAAATAAATGTACCATTATCACTAGACTACTATAATCCTATTATCATCTTATTAGATAAACAGTGACAATGTTGTGTTTCAAATAGCCTCTAGAGACACAATAAATCTAACAGGGGAATGTCAGCTTGGTCCAAGACAGATTAAATGTAGAGAACTGGAATATAGTTCCCAGTAAACAAACACTTTGAGGTCAGAGGGTCATACTTGCTCAGCTGTTCTTCATAAGCCCTATTGGAAATAACTTTCATACCATCACTGAATATATTCCATGCTACCTAATAATACTGAAGGCTGAGTACAGTTGTGATATAAATGATTTCTAAGTGAAATATTGAGTGTGAAATGATCAAAAAGCAATATGCAAATGGAAAATCAGGGTGATGTTAGACATGCAATGGGTGCAATTCGTAAGATTTTTTTGCTCTTTTGTGGGAGAAAATCCATCCCACATGATAGCTTGTGCAAATTCCCACTGACAAACGAGTTGATTTGGCCCCAGCAGACCTGTGATTAATGTGACAAAAACTAAGACTAACTGTATTTTAATTTAGAAAACAGCTAGGAAGAATATTCAATGAATTCTCCCTTGGCAGTTGACTAATTGGAGCAGAATGGGGAACACAAGTCAACAAAGGTCTGGGAAGGAGAGAGAGAACTACAGAATGAATTTGCTTTTGGCATCTCTTCTATCAGGCAGAAAAATGCCTGGATTCTGGGAAAGCTAAAATAAAGATATCAATGTGTGGATTATGATGGGTGAAGGTCTCAAATCTGATAAGATAACTTAGTGTTTTTCAGACTCATACATCTGTCATCCAGTTTTATGGAAAAGCTGCACTGCTTACAGGCTGTATATGTAACAGATAGTGTTGACAAGTTCAGTTGGACCTCAGTGGTAGCATCTAAGCAGGAAGTTTCATAAAGCCTTAAAAAGTCTCCTTCAGCACAGACATGGTATATTCAAAACATGCAGATATGCAGACCAAATGTTGCCCACTGACACATCCTCACAAAGATAATGGAAATAAACACTGTAAAAACAGATTTTTTACCATGGTGTTTGTGTACAAAACACTTACTACAGGCCCAACAGATCTTTTGCCATGTAGTGAACTAAAGCCATATGTCATGGCTGTAACCTTACCATGATTTCAAAAGAGTTGTTACCCATGTTAATAACATAAATGTTATTTTAATTGAAAGTTTCCCGTTCCAAGACACAACAACATGCAACCACACTTTGGACAGCAAAGCATGCTAACTTGGCTACAATATAATGTAAAATATTTATTAGCAAAAGGGAGAGCCATTTAATAAACATGGTTTTTTCATAGAAAGTTCTAGAAATGTAAGCTCTACAGTATTCTGCCTTTTAAAAATATTCCTTATACAAGGAAATTAATTTGTAAAATAAGAAAAGGTATGAAAGTTGTGTGATTAGAATATATTTGCATTTCTGAATGGTACTGATCAAATAACACCAGAAAGGTGATGTTACTTTCTGTATGTAAATTTGCATAGCAAGTCCAACACATTCTTCTCTGTATAATGTTAATAGACACAATCATTGGGGAAGAATTAAAGTTGAATTTTCATTTTAGCAACGTGTTTCCTAGTAATTGATTTGTATGTAATGTATGTAGCAATATGGTTGCTATTTTTTTCATAGAATTTAAGAACTCATAATGTAGGAGTTTCAGGACATGAGCAGTAGAAGAAGACGAGACTGAGAAGTTTTCTGTACAAATAGCTACACAAGAGCTTTAGACCTGTCTCCAAGCTGAATGCAGGGTTTTGGGGAAAGCAGCATGAGTCGATCTATGTGTTGAGATCCAGGCCAGGCACAGCCTCTCACAAGTGTGCTGCACTTGTGACACAACAGACTTTTTCCTTGGTGCCAAGTCAAGGCAGACAAAGAATTCCTGCATCACTCAGGTGGTACCAGTCTCAGCAGGGAACTGTGAGGCTGCACCAAGCCCCCCAGTTCAAGCACAACTGCTCAGGGAACCAAGGAGCAAGAAAAACAGGAATAGTGTTGGAGACACAACAACGGCCCGAGCCAGGCTAGAGGAACTGGGCACAGCATTAGTATGAGGACACAGACATCTTTAGATGCTGTCAGAAAAATATATACCATTATGAGAAAATAGGAAGGCTGCCAAGCTTCATGCACATGCAGTATACAGACGCTTCTGTGCTCTGTCAGTGGTGGCAGCCAGTGCTGGATGGGGACCCAGAAGGGGATTCAAGAAGCATGCTGTAGGCTGTTGTGGAAAGTGCCTTTCTACTTTCAGTCCTTCAGAGTTAAGTGCTGTGCTCTGAGGTACAAGAACTTTTAAATCTCATTGCTTGTTTTTTTCCTGCCACATGCAGTTTTCCTGCCTCTGAAAACAAAATGTTGGTCATTTGGGAGCTTCCTATTACTTTCAGATAGAAAAGATAAAAGGCTGAGAGAAACAGTAAATCTACTAAAGCTTACCAAACAAAGGTATTTACCTGTTCTATATCTGCTAAGATTTCAATGACACCTACTCAGTGATCATTTACATGCTGTTCTGTGTATGCCAGTAAGAGGCATGCTGGAGGGAAAAATCCCCCTTGCAAACATCATAAATAAGAAATGAAACACTCCCCCAGACCTGGGTCTCCAGTGCATATATATTAATTACACACCAGAGGGTAAAGCCTCAGTATGTGCAAGCATTATTTGCATTTATTAAAAACATTCCTTTTCACTTTAACAATACAGTAACCCAACAGTGAGGTAACAGCAATTCAAATGCAGTCATTTACAGACGTGCGGTTTCTTGTGCCCATTGTACAGTGCAGTGCTGCCAAGTCTCACACCTTAGAAGTAAGCTCCTGCTCTCTCCTCTGTCACACACATGCATGCATACACATACAAAATTTACATGTCTGCTCTCACCTATACTCTTTTGGGAAAACCCACATATTTCATCAATCTCACTCTACAGATTTAAAAATCCTGGCAGCTTTTGAATAGCTTTTCTTCATCAGCTGCAATTAAGTGTTGGAAAAGAAATCCAAAATACACAGAAAGAAACTTTCTCCTTAATAGGAAATGTTAGCAAGAGTATGGGATTTCTAATATGTTCCAAAGTTTTGCCACACCATCTTACTGGAAGGCCAAGACTCCATGCCCTGTGATTAGGTTTCCTTAAATGCTGGGCAATTCAGTGTTGTCAGCCAAAACATAAAACATTACTTATAACTATTTAACTGTTTTAAGAGTATAGTTAATAGCTTTCTGTAACATGATCTTAAAGAAGTTGATTAAGTGTGCTTTACAACATGACCAGAAAGAGCTTCCGATTAGTGCATCAGTATATATATTTTACATCTCACATGGCCCATATTTTTAAAACTTGGAAGTGTTGAAATAGGAGTCAAACCAAAATGAAATCACATCATTAGAACTGAAGCATTTCCCTACCACACTTTATCAATGCCATCATGTCATGCCAATAGATTGAATATCCACAACATCAAGTACCTGTCTCTGGTAACAAAACCTAGAAATATATACATTTTCTGTCACTCACACAAAGCAAAGATGGGCCTCAGAGGGGAGGAATTCAGGGATGGTTCAAAAACTCATCATGAGTTTGGTTCAGATTACAGTAATACAGAAAGTAAACAAATGAAAGAAAAAAATGTTAGGCTCTGAAACTGAATAAAAGTTCACAAATATTTAAGGTTAAACAGATGTGACAGGGATCCATTTTTAATTTCAAGACTCTAAATTACTGAAAAAGCTTACAGGTTGAAGAAGATAGTGTAGTTATAAAAATTATGTTTTGCAAACACCCAAGACTCTGTTCCCTGGGAGTCTGTAATTGCTTCCCATTTCCTTTGGCAATTCCAATTAACTGCATGCTTTTATTCCTTGTTTATCTCATGCCTGAGGAGGGACTAGCCTCATCCTGACAGCATCTCAGAATAATTACAAAGCAGGGACATTTTTGCATCCCAAACCAAATTTCAAACTTCTTTGGAATCTAGTAATGTTCAAATCCAGTTACTGAATTCACATGCACTTTTTACTTTATTTAATATTTTTATCACAACCACAATTGTAATTTGCCATTGTATATTTGTCCTCATATTTATGCACTTCAGAAATAAAGACACTTTAAAATGGTTCTGCCAGCTTTTTATTTCAAAGTCAATACCCTGGTGAAATGTATTTGACATATATTCCTTGGAGATTGTGCATATAGACACAAAGAGAACAGGGACTTTTTTTTCAGCCTATAGAAGAGAAGGCCTCATTTCCAACCAGCTAAGCAGAGGATGTAGAAAAGATGGAACAGAATTCTCTTCAGAGGTGCACAGTGAAAGAACAAGAGAACAGAGACAACACATGGGAACATAGGAAATTCCAAATTGATACAAAGAAAAACATGGAAAATGAGAGATTCCAATTTGATACAAAAAAACTTTTTTACAAGGAGTATTTTCAGTGAGTGAAAGAGGTTCTTTAGGTGACCATGGAATGTCTCCATCCATGGAGACATTTGAAATGTGACCAGCCAACATGTTCCTTTGAGCTGCTCTGGACATCCCTTCCAACAAACAAGGGTTTGGTGGTATACACACACACACACAGATATATATGTATTATCATTAAAAGGGTACTTGACATTCATAGTTTCTTTTTCTTTTAAATATTAAACACATTAAACTATATGTTTATTTTAGTCAGAAATAGTTTTATATTATGTATGTATTATAACCACTATATATATGTGGTTAAGATAGAGAGTTTAGAAGTATAAAAATACATTTTCCTGAAAATCATGGATATAAGTACAAGAAAAGACAAGATTATTCTTGGTTTATTTGTCCTAATATTTACACTGTTCATGTGAATGCCAGCATATGTAGGTTTTTTAACCTTTTTCATATGCATTAAGCAATGGAAATAATAACTGAATACAGAATTATGAGTAAACCATAACAACCTTTATTGACTGAATGAACATTTATTAAGTGAACATGGAAATATCTCAAGTTTCTTAAAAATCTTGAAACTGGGGAGAAGTATATTTTTCAAAATTAGGAAACAGAGGTGGGTTGTTTGTTTTTCCAGGCATTCACTTGTAAAAAATGTGCTAGCTGCAAAAGAAAATCTTTATTTCATATTTCACATTATACTCCCATAAACCTGCATTATAACATGAAAGCAAAACTTAGTCTGACTAACGCTGATATTCCCCAGCTGGTGACTGTAAACCTCGAGTTCTTCCTAAGTTCCAGCCCACATGAGAATAGTGTCTTGTGACTCTTAGACAGCACTTTTATCACATCATACAGAGCAGAGAGCAGCAAGGAGAAGAAATGCAGAGCTGAGATAAGAAGAAATAGCTCTTCCTGCCTCCTTACAAATATTTATTGCTGAACAAGATACTGGTTTCATTTTCCACTACAAAAGTTCGTCTGGTCTTACAGGTGAGATTGCTCTATATACACTTCTCGTGTCTTCTAAAATGATCAGTTAGTACTACACAAGGAATTTATTGCTTTCCAGGGAAATGTGGAATGTATGGACGATATAAAAGATTTTTCATTGTGGCTACCAATCAAAGGATAACTTAGTAATCTGTGACACACCTTAAGACATATAACTGTTTTCAGAAACAGAAAGTGCAAATACAATGAATGACCATAATTACTTAAAGACAGTTTCTATGCTCCAGCTTAGTTTCATTTCTGTTTCGATTGACCATGAAAAACCAGGTGAACTGGTAAGAAACCTAACTCAATAATTCTAATGATTAATCATTTATAGCAACACTGTATCTCTCCACATAACGTGTTTAAAATACACAAAAGAAATGATAGCAGAAAAGAATTTAAGATGATCTTGACGACAGTTTGTGGTGGCAACGAACACTGGGTGCATTGGGACAAATGCTGTATGTCAGTGATGGGAACTCACCACTGCTTGCTTTTACTCAGCACCGTGACTCTGGGCAGTGCTCCATGAGCTGCTTTTGGATGAAAATTGAATGGAGTATGTGAAACAGTGGTGAGCATAGCCAGAAAAGCCTTAATGCCCAAACCATTTAAATCTAGACTGTTTTAAAACCATCAGACGTGATGTAAGGTATTAATCGCGTATAAACTTGTGGCAAGTAAAGCGATGAAGGTGGTGGAGTCCCCAGCCCCTAGCGGTGTTCAAGGAAGACGTGGCATTTAGTGCCACGGTCCAGCTGACAAGGTTGTGGTTGGTCAAAGGTTGGAGGCAATGAGCTCAAAGGTGCTTTCCAGCCTCAATGATCCCGTGCTTCCGTGGTTCTCTGAGCCGCTGCTGTGAGATGCGATGCCCTTGCATGGCGATCCGCCAAGGGCCCCGGCAGAGCCCAGGGTAAGCGTTTAATGTCGCTCTTATCGCAGCCCTGCGCTGCCCTGGGCAGCCCTGCAGACGCTGGCAGATTAACAGTGACGGCACGCCTGTGTCTTGACGTGGGACGGAAGAGGAGATGATTAATCGGGGTAAGAAGGTGCGACAGAGCTGATGTTGTAATCGCGGACAGGACAGGAGCGCCGTACGGAGGTAGCAGCAGCCCTCCAGTCGGGCACAGCGCTGTGCCTGCACCCACGGGCCCCACCGAGGCCGTGCGCGGGTGCCGGTGGGAAGCAGAGCCCGCCGGGCGCCCCGCCGGTGCCCAGCGGATCCGTGTCGGGCCCGCCCCGCGCGGGCAGGGCCGCGCTGGAAGTGACGCGGGCGGACGGGCGGAGCTGCGCGGCGCTGCTGGCGGAGGCCCCATGTTGATGTCCCCGGCGCCCTCCGCGTCTGCCTAGGTAAGAGCTGTCCGAGGCCGGCTGGCGGGCCGGGCAGGGCTGACACGCTCCTTCCCGCCGGCTTCCGGCCGCTTCTGGGCCGGGCCGGGGCGGCTGGGCCGTGCGGCCGCGGTTCTGCGCCACCGGCCCCCGCCGCTGTTCGGGCCGGCCGCGGTCGGCAGGGGAGCGGCGGGGCCGGGCTGCGGAGCCGGCGGGGCTCCCCTGCCCAGGGAGGAAGGCCAAGGCCAAGGCCAAGGTGACCGCGTCGGGCGGGTGGCGGAGCAGCGGCGGAGAAGGGGCGGGGGCGGCGCGGGTGGGGGCCGGGCGTGTTGGGGGCCCGGGACCGCCGCTGGAGGAGTCCAGGAGGAGCTGACTGCGGTGGTGCGGCTCGTCTTGCTTTTATTTTTCCTGCTCGACGAGCTTTTCCTTCTTTCCGCCGTTCTTTGCGGTGCGCAAAGCCAAACGCGTCGTTTAGCCTTCCCGTGGGAAGCGCTTGTCATGTCAGGAATGAAGGCTGTGCGTAGCTCTTCCTCCTCCTCTCCCGTTTCCTAGCCGGTAGCTGTGAGTTAAGCAAGTACCCAGCATCCCCATAAGTATCCTTGAACTGTAAGTAGATCTGAGCATCACCTAAGCTCCGGGGATTTTCCTGCTAGGCAACAGTAATCCCAGATGATTGTGCTGGTCTGCATAAGTTAGATTTGTGAGCAGTTCTGCTTTGGGGTTGGAAACCGGTCTAGGTTTACTGGTTCCACTAGGTCTAGTACTCAGCTGACAGCTGACAGCCAGTGTGCAAGTGTGCAGAAATGGATGGTTTTTTTTCCTTTTGGTTGGGGTTGGTCCTTTTTATTGTTAAAAATGATTTAGTTTGTTGCAATTGAAAATATTTAAGGTTTTTCTTTTAGAGCTATAATGCTGATGTGTACCATTTATAGTTCAGAGTGAAATTGAGAGATGCCTTGAATGTAATCCTCTGTTTTTGAGATGTGTGGGAGTTTTCAGGATTTTACTGTGCTGTAGCATTTCCTATTCTGAAGCTACTTAACTGATAGGATGTATCGTGTACTCTGTTGTCTCTAGAAAACTGTTTTGATCTTTACTCAGTTGCTTGCTTGTGGAAGTTTTTTTTTTTGTTTTCCTGTCTATTAATCTTCACAATCTTGGTGTTTTTGCCCTGGTTAGTATACAAGACTGTTTGTTATTTAATATCTGATACACTGAAATAATGTGGCTGCTCGCCCTTATGTATTTCATGTGTTACCCTAAATTGAGCAGTAATAAGATTAAAATATTGAGGGCTTAAAATTAAAATAAAACAACAACCCTTGTATTTACCTTTTTCTTCTTTTGGATGATGGATACCTGTTTGCTTCAGAGTGCATTTTGTTTCAGAAAGCCCAAGGTCTTCACTACTTATTTTTTAACTGGTGAAATTTAAAAAGGCTATAAGAGGTACACTAACAGCTTTTCATATTTGAACTGCATGAGGCTTGCAATGGCCTGTTTCCTTTTGGTTTTGGTTTCCACATGTATCTTCAATGAAAGTAATATATTACATCACACACTTGGCAGTTACCTCATTCAAGGTGTGAATGTGCTTGATCAGTATAAAATTACTTTCAACAGCAATTGCAAGAATGGTATAGCTCATCTTTCCAGAAATGGCAGATACATAAGGCCCTAATCCTAATATCAGTGTTTTGACAAAATTGTGATTGTACAATGTAATCAGACACGTGAGGCTTCTCAGTTGCATGCATTCTATTTTTGGCAGATATTTTCAAATCTGGGGAAGGGATGTTCTTGTTCGTGGAGTGTCTTGTGCTGCTGTAGTTTGTAGAACTGTGTATCCTGAACGAGGTGGTGAATGGAAAGCATTAATTACATGATTAAATTTAATTTTAAAGAATTAAAAGCTTTTGCAGTGCAACTGATTAACGTTAATTCCTCCAACTGCATACATACCTCAATATTCCTGCTATCAATGCAGACCATTGTTTATGGTAATGAAGCTAAACACGAAGCATGTGTTACAGTGAGAATAGTAAAAGATGCCCACAGACTGCTAAATGGGGGCGGGAAAACTCTTGAAGAAGAAGTAGGGAAAAAGCCAGCCCAAATAAAACCCTCCCATTTGCATAAACTTTCTTATTAAAAAAAAATAAATCTCAAAATGGAACTTGGATGCTTTTACTGAGAGGGGAGGAAAAGCTTCATGCTTAAAAATACTGTGAAAAGCACCGAGCAATACAGATTTAAGAAAAGTTTGAAGAAGGGAAACTACAGAACTTTTGTTTCTCCTTCTCTAGAATCATTAAGAATCTCATTAAGTTAGAACTCTGCTTTGTTTTCACACCACTGCTTTTATTTTCCACTTTCTGTTACTGGGATATAATACTGGAGGCATTCAGCTAAGCAATGCTTTCTCTCCATCTTGATGTCATTGCTGAAATGACTGCTCTTTTTATTCTGAGAGGTGGTTGTTTTGGAGAGATGCTGAGGCAGGGCACTTTGGTAAATTTAGTCTATGGCGCTCTGTTTTCAGAACAGAGGAACTAATTGTTAGGTTTTTCTGTCATATGTAATTCAACTAGATAAATTTTTATAACTTCACTAGTTTTTCCACTGTGTTTAAGTAACAACTTCTACAATTTTGTTACAGATAATCATGTCATCCTTTCAAGAAATTCCGTCTTCTAGCACTTTGCAGACCTCCAATTTTGCACATGTGATTTTTCAAAATGTCGCGAAAAGTTACCTTCCAAACACACATCTTGAATGTCACTACACTCTGACCCAGTTTATCCATCCTCATCAGAAAGACTGGGTTGGTATTTTCAAGGTAAGTTACGCTTGTTCTGTTGCTGTTTTTCAAATGTTTGGTTGCTCTCTTGCAAGTTAAAAACATGAATCTCAACAACAGTAAACTTTTAAGTTGAACATCACTTAAGTGATGTATTGATTCCTGCTGTTAGAGTGTCAGTTTTGTAGCAAAGACCAAACTGGAGACCAAACCTAGGGGATTGAGTCCAGCTGGAATTCTGCTAGAGTGAGGAGGTTTTATGTGTGCAGAATTAAATGGAAATGATTTGAGAAGAGATGTGTGGTTGCAGAGGGATGTTGTGAACAGAACTGAGTAGAACTGAGTGAAGAATGTGATACTGCGTGTGAAATGTGTGTGCAAAGAATGAAAACTAAGCTGGAGATAACCTGACCCACATCCCTGACTAATTTTTATTGCTAGAATGGGCTGAACAGTATAGATCACTAAAGTTATTCAAAACAGATCCTTGGAAAAAAGGTACTTGGAGATATTTTCAAAGGTTAGTAAAGTTTCATTTATGGGATTAGAAATTTATTAATTCTTATATCTACTTCTGTTTAAGACCTTAATTTTTGTATCTTTGTCAGTATAGCTCCTAATAGATGGTGCTTAAACTCCTTATTTCCATTTTATTTAATAGAAATTTTGATTCAGGCTTTAATGAAGTGATGCTTTGGCAGTGGGGAAGGGAGAAGGGTGACAGATTAATTTGTTACTGAAGCCTTTTTCCTATAGAACTCACTTCACTGTTTAAAATGTAAATGATCTGCCTTGTTCTAATCTGCAGATTGTGAGTCTTTATTCAAGCTAAATTACTCCTCTGCAATATAGAAATCCTGTGTTCTGTAATAAAGCAGAAGTGTTTGTAATGCAATGTGCAGTGACTGTACAGTCACTAAATTGTGCCAGGAAGGCGTTAGCTTACAAACAGGTACATTTCCTGAGTAAGAATTTTTTTAAAATAAGTGTGTATGTGTCTTATTTGCAAAGTTTTGACAAATGATGTAACTGAGAAAGCACTTGAACATTTAGTTAATGGCTTTCCTGAAATGTAGAAAAACTCAGCTTTATCAAAACTTTATAGACAGTTCTGTTTACATTATGTGTAAGCATCTTGTAATTATTGAAACGTGAATGCAATGGCTTTGTCTGTTGGCCTAAGGGAAGGAGGCAATCAGACAGGACTAGAATTGCTAATTAGGTAAAAGAAAAGAGAAGTTGGGAAACAGTTTTTCAGTGATTACACAAAGTACTGTGTACAATGTACAGGGATCTTGATTTCATCTTGACTGTGATGATAGATTTCATAAACTATTGATGTTATTTTACTTTATTCTCCTTTGACAGAGGCAGGTAATACTTTGGTAGTCATTTGAGGAACATGTTGAGCTGGCATAAGGTAGTGCTGCTGTTCAAAGAAACATCTTTTATGCAGGGTGACTTGTTTCTTGTGCTTCCTCTTTGTGTGAAATGAGATCTTGTGTGGTGAATCAAGTCAGGGAGTTGATCGAGGTTAAGACCAGTGTTTTGTGACTTGATTTTTAAAATGGAATTCCCCAACTGAATTTCTACTTTGCCTGATTCTCATCCGTACAAGGGAAGGAAGCATTGCAAGATGGGAAAAGAATAAAAATGGTTTTCTTTTAGTAGTTGTATCAGCTTACACTAAGTGGTATGAATGTATAGTTACAGTACACTGAGTTAAATGGAGCCAGCTGTCTAACTGTATCTGTATCTACAAATATGTATGTGTAATGTTTGTGGTAAAATAAACCATGAAAACATAGTCATCTTGGGATAGATAATAGAAGTTGTGCTGTACTGTGATCTGAGTGTAAAAATGAGTGACTTCTGGAGAACTGATTGTTCATGAACGAATAAGAAAGCACCTGGAGTTTGCTTGAAACCTGAGGAAAGCAGGAAGGGGTTTTATCATTTACTTCTTTAAAACACATATGAAAGATGCAATGCATGGTTAGTAAATTGAACCTGATTAAAATCTGAACGTGATTAAATAAGAAAAGGACAAAAGCAAATCTTGACTGATTGTGAGAACAATAATCAATGATCTTCAGTATTGGCTAGTATACAATTAAAGTAGGGTTTATGTGAGAGATCCCAAAATGTTGATTCACAGACTGTTCATGTAGAGGGATTAAAGTTCACTTTGTCTTTTTGAAGTGCATAAGTTGCTTACAAAACAAATCTGTTCAAGCTGGTGTCATTTAACCTTTGTCTGAAATTGTACAGAAGATAACTAGTGTAATAGTGAGTAGTGGACAGGGGAAAAAGGCACCTAGTTAAAAAAATCAAAAAACCTTAGCAGAAAACCCCCACAAACAGTGATAATTTCAGATTGGTGTAGAAAATAAGTATGAAGTAAGATTCTTCCTGCGCTTTGTGAACACTGTTGTTTTTGGTTCTAATGTTGATTTTTGTTGAATTTTAGGGGTCAGTGGCTTCAGCAGTATTCTGTCTTGTTTGTTCTACTGGCTAGATAAGAATTTTTTATTGAACGGAAAAAAATCTTAGGTACATTTTTAAATGAATGATTTTTATTCAGGATGCAAGTGCATTTCTTTAGCAACAATAGTGTCTTGAGTAAATATTGGTTATATATATCCTTATGTTATTGCTTTTGTTCTGCTTGTCCAGCTCTTAGTGCAGCTGCACAGTGAAATGAAATCAGTGGTGTGATCTGCCAGGAAAATACAGCCTCTCCTCCCCCAGCTTTTACCATCTTATTTCATAACTGGTTTGGTTTTTCAGTTGGATCATGGTGTGGTGCAATGGGCAGCTGTGCTGGCGTCAATGTTATGGAAAAATGGGGACTGGGAAGGTGTGTATGGGAAGGGCTATGCCTGCTTTATTGGCATGGCTGCTTAGTATGGCATGACAATTGAAGCTTGTTTTTCAAACTTTTTAAAGTTCTCTTCCTAATAGCAGCTTACTTGAAGTTGTAAAAGTTAAGACTCTGCCAACTTCTCTGCATATGCTGTAGGTGAAATGTGAATTTTTTTTTTTTTTTGTTCCCAGTGTAAGTTGCTAAGTATTGAACTTCAGTAATAATGAGCGGATGGCTGTTTGCAGTGGCAATAACAGGTTTAAAACTGTTCCCAGGCAAGTAATTTTGTATTGTTTAGAAAAATGAAGACCCAGTGTCCCGTAAACTGAGAGTACCATTGAATATAGGAGAATTATTTCAGGTATAATATTTTTTTTTTTTTACAAGCTAGATGTATCTAAATGCATGCACTCTGGGATTGGACATCTGGAAAAAACTGGGAGATATAGGGAGTACAATATTGAAGATACTATCCTTTAGAGCAGAAGATCTGCATATGCATTTTTTATTGGTTTTGTGTTTTTTTTCCTTGATTGTCCCCTGCAGGAGTCAAATGCAGGTTTTGACTCAGTTTTCAAATCTGTTGTCTGTCACTGCTGCTATGTATTTTTTTGCTTTTATGATATTCTGTAGAATCATCTGTAATCAAGTACTAAAAGGTCTTGATCAATTATATCCTTGTGTGTTACCAAGAAAAAAGAAGGCATATTTTCAGATAAGTACTGGTCTAGTGTTTGATGTGGACATCCTGAGCCTGAGTTCCTGTTCATGGAGTTTTATGAGAACTAGAATTTGAGATCAGCTTTCACTCTGCTGAGGGTTTCCATGCAGCATGACCTGTTGGTTCCTAGTGTGGAGTCAGAAGTGAGAAGACTTACCATCCTTGATTGATTTCATAGGAGGTCTGTATTCCTAGATTCATCCAAGACCTCTTTATTTGTTTCTGCTCATCTCTGGTTAATTGGAATCCGTAGAGGCCTTTAATGTAACCCAAATCTAAACCTTTGAAATGAGGAAAAATAACTAATGTGTGCACTCCATCTGGTTGCAAAACTGGCCTGTCTGTAGGTAGTCCTAATTTCCGGCTAGGGAAGTCTACATCTCATGACTATAAAATAAAATAATCATATGGCTGAGTGATATTTTTTTGCATTATTAATACATAATGTCCAGATTTGCAGAAGTGTTAGAAAAACCTGCTTGGTTTCTAGGAAGCAGCACCTACCTCTTTGTCTGGAGCACATATCTGCAAATAGGGCTGTCATGTGTTCAGTATACAAGAGAGGCAGGTTTACTCTACATCTCAAACGCACAAGGAAGGGCTCTGATGGGCATTGTGAAGATCCCACATCAAGAGAGTAGTGTTAAAGATGTAGGTATTTATGGGGTATATCATAATACTCTGTGCTTTTCTGAAGATAGAGTTTAGCTGGGACAGGCATGCTGGAATGACCTGCAATATCAGCATGTTATCAAGCTTATGTATGTTAAGATAATGACTTTGGTCTTGCTGTGACATTAATTAACTATTCCATCAAAACTCTTCTGTTCCTCAGTTCTAGTTGACACATTTTTCCAAGTAATCTACATTACCATTCCTCTAGGATATTGACGAGTTGTAGACATGCTTTGATATTGACTGTCTCAGGGTACCCCTAGAGAAGAAAAGAACATAATTTCTTTCTTAATTTCCACATTTTTGATATCAGCACCTTAAAAATGGTGAGCTGATGTTCTGGTAACCTAACATATGGAACAACAGAGTAACCAGAATTGGGAAGATCTTAGTAACTTATTTGAACACAGAAAGTACCTCTTGCTTAGAGAGTTCTCAGTGTTTACCAGGACACATCTGAGCTACTCTTTGTGCATCAGTGCAGTGCCTGTGTTTACATGCAACTTAATTTCTGTCTTTTCAATGTTCTTATTTATAGAAGATTTTATAGAAGATCTCAGAATTAAATTATATGTGGTCAAAAACTTTTGTAACACAGTTTCAACACTGTTTTTGGTAGAGACTTCAGAAACAACTTGATGTTTGCATTTTATTAAGGCAATATAGCTATATTTTTGTCCTTTGGACTGCAAATAATAGTACAGCTTGTGTGAGTCATTTCAATATCCTGATTTTGTTGTAGATTGAGAACTTAAGCAACAATTACTTCCATGTATACAAGTTACGTTCTGAAGTACAACAAAACATCTGGATGTGTTATTTGCCACATGCATATAGAAATACCATTTTTCTGGCATGGAATCACCATTGCACAGCTGGCCACGATAGATACAGGAATGCATGGTGCAAAGTATGTCCTGTTGTTAAAATAGTTGGGGAAAGAATTGTTGGAATTCAGAATGCTTTTGAGAGTTGCTGTATCTGTGAATTAGAGTGATTCTGTTGATTTCTGTTTACTTTCTTTTAAAAGACAAGTAAATAGTACTTGGCTTAAAAAAAGAAAGTCCCTGAGTACTTAGTGTTTCTATATGAGATGAAGAGAAGGATAATCTGGGTTTATGTGATGTTACCTTTGAAAAGAAATGTGAATGTTTTTTTCCAAGTGTCATTAATTTTCTTAAAATATTTGGTGAGGTAGGTTATAGAATTGGCATAACAAGGTAGTCAGTAGCTGGTAACAAATTTGAAATAGAAGATTGTGCTAATCGATAGTTCTCATGAGATGTGGTAGCAAGGGAATAGTTCACTTAAAACCCACCTACTCTTTTTTAGTGCATTTTCATGCTTATCTCCTAAAGTAAATAGTAGCTTTGTTACTCTTTGATCTGTCATACATTTCTTTGGACAGTAACAGGTTTTCTTTTAGGGAATTCATATTATTTCTATATTTATTTTGATTTATACTTAATAGAGGAAGCTAATCCTGTGGTCTAGGCACTCTGTCAATGTCACATTCCTCTGAACTCTGAGGTAGAAATATAACCAACAAGAGGTGATCATAAGTTAGGATCCTGATAGTACCTCGGTATTGCAACAAATACCACGTGTTTGCAATAGTCCAAATTAATGTATGTGTTTGTAACATTCAGCAGAGAGTGTTACCAGAGAATTGACTTCTTCAGGTCTGGGACTGAGAGAACATTTTGAGATTCCAGCCTTTCCTAAAGAATCTAGAGTATTTCGCAGCCGTCTTCTACCCAAGAATGTCTCAACCTTGGGGCTTCTGTTGTATAACTGATTTTAATCCCAGCATGAGTAACAAGGTCATGTCTGAAGTGAAGGCTTAAGCATTTTGGCTAAGTCGAAGTTGCATGTGATATAAGGTGATCACAGACATACTAAACCCCCCAATATTCGACATTACTTATTTACTTTGAAATGTCTATGCCTTAATGTTACTCCAGTGTAGTTGATAGTTAAATAAGTACTTTTCCTTATATTCATGTTCTGACTTCTTTTTGGTGCAGTTTGTTTTGTTCAGAACTGCTATCTAGATACCATTATTTGCTGATGATGCCTCTTGTCAAAAGTACATTTAATCGATGGCATGACAGTGTTAACATTCAGTGTTAACTCTCAGTAATTTTGGCTGATATGAGCTTCACTGCACCCAGATGTTTTCATTTTCCTATATTCATTTTCTAGATATTCTAGAAGAGCTTGGTGTTTGTAGCTGCCCATTGGAGATTATGTTCTGCAGTACTACAGGCATTGCTGTGACTTTGAAGTAACATTACTCAGGGTTATGGCCCAAACCAAGCTTGCTTGGAGAAATCTCTTCCTATGATAGTGGGCCCAGTAGTGTTTTGCTTAGGCAGATGTGCTGTCTGTTGTTTGGGGCAAAGTAAATGACTCTTACCATGTGAAACATGGAAAGGCTGTTGACTTACTGTTGTCAGTAATAGTTAACCTATATAACATACATCCAGAACCTTATCTACTGCCTGTAAATTTTCTTCTTTCAGAGGTAGCACATTGTCTTCCTGTAGTACTTAGGATGCTTTGCCAAATTTCTTTCTCAGCTATTTCATTTACCTTTTAAATTAGAGAAGGACATATTTTTTACTCTGATAAATCTTGTGGTTGGGTTTTTTGTGTGATTTTTGTTTTTTATTTGGATTGTAATTAGGTGTCTACAGTAAAGGCCCACTGATTATTCTCAAGTTGGTTCTGCTAAACAAGTTTTTTCTTGAGTTTGCTTCTTTGGCTTGTTGATGTTGTGTAGATGGGTCAGGCACTGTTAATGTAGCAGAATGAATGCTGCTGTTCTTTCAGCTGTGTAACAGCTTTCTGAGGCCAGGGAACAAAATGTCAAGTGAGCCTCCCATGCTGATGGTCTTCCTTTAAGGCACTCTATCTCCAGATTGAATTGACTGAATTTACCAAGTGATTGTAAAAGGAAAGAAATTTAACAAAATGGAGAATCAGAAAAAAATTATTTTCCATGTTCATCTGAAACTTAAGAAATTAAAACAAAGTTGAAAATAATTTTTATGCTAAAAACACTGTGGAGTGAGGGCAGAGCTTTCACCTTAGAGAAGCTTACATTCTGTGTGAGATGAACCAGATGAGTTGAAGGAGATACAGTGAAATGAAATATTGTTTTCCTTCAGGTGGATATTGGATAACTCATTATTGCTATACAGGCAGGCACTCCCTATTTATGCTCCCTCCCTCATCCCCGTATTTATTTTTCTACTTGGCAAATTTTCTTCAAGCTGTTGAAACATACTGTGGGTGAAATGTAAATGTGGGAAAGCTAATCTCACTGTGTGATGTGATATTGCAGTAAGAAAGGGGCTTGTATCTGTGAGGCAGCATAGAAGAAGAAAAAACTTTTGGGAGGGCTACAGGCCTCTTTATTAGTACAAGGAAAACCTGTCTAGTGTGAGTATTATGGGACAGCTGAGTTGTCCCTACTTGCCCAGCCAAATTGCTAAGTACTTGGTGCTGGACTCATAACCTTTACCAGACTTCAGCATTTCTACTGTGGCTACTGAGTTGATTTATATGGCTGAAAAGTGTTTATGATGTCCTAAATTGAAATAAGTGTTTTTGCTCAAAAGTATGAGGTAGGAATATCATGAGTGTAATGGCCTATTAAAGCTTTCCATTTTATGGAGGGAAAATGAAACAAAGTGAGGTTTCAGTTATACACTGTACATAATAACCTAATCTGGATATAACATTTTTTGTGGGATAAATAATGTGTAGTCATGTTTTGATTTAAAAACATGGCTGAGAAGGTGAAAATAGGATTTGGTTTCTGGATTGTTAATCTGTTGGTTAACTTCTAGAAGGAAAGCAAGAATGTTTGCATTTATGCACAGCTGTCTAATTAAAAATGTATTTCAGAGTGGAGTTTGAAAGAATTAAATGCAGAGAATATAGAAGAATATGTTGACTAGCAGATGCTTTATGTCTAATTCAGATGTAAAATGGATTTATTTTCTTCCTGTTGCTTTAGGGAAGTTGCATTATCAAAGTCTTACGAGTTCCTTTGATTGAGAAATAAGAATGTTTCTATTTTTTGAGGTTTGAACTCCAAGCAAAATGTTTGCAAAGTTTTCAGTGAATTCCTTAAAAAGTAATGGTATCAGCACAGTCCTTCAATGGAGATGGCTGCTGTGCTCATCAGGTGATGAATGTGAGTTCAGGCTTCACAACAGGTGAAGTGTAGTGAGTGTAGTTTGACAGGTCATTCTTCATTTTTATCCTCTGAACTTCAGAAGGTTTTGTGTTTGAGTTTTTCTATGATTTGAAGTGTTTGTGTGCTTGGCTGTGGATATTGTAATGGTTGCCATGACCCGTGCCAGGTTTTTAAGCTGGACTAATAAACTGTGCCTGTTTTGCTCTTCCTGGCTCAGAGAAAGTTTCTCAGTGTGTCCTATAGAAAGCTCTCATTTATTTAAGATTTCTGATAGTAAGAAAGTACTACTGTGCATCAGCTTTAGCACTTTGACTGGAACTTGGTTTCATGTTTTTAGTTGACTTTTTGTTGGTTGTGTTTTTGTTTGTTTGTTTGTTTTTGTTTTGTTTCTGCTTCTTTTGTGTATGGTTGGTTGGTTCATGTGAGTCTTCAAAAGGAATTAAGTATAGGTTTTCACATCTTTCCCCTTGTTACCATCTTTTAACAGCTGTTAAGTTCTAATCATTAATGTAAATAAATATGCTTGCTGCTTCATAAATTTTCATAATTTTCATAAATTTTTAGAACTTGCTTGATAAATGAAGGAAATGAAAAATGATACAAGTATTACTGAAGGCTTATTTAAAAATATTTTTATAGTGGACATAATTTCTCTCAGTGGCTTTTTTTCAATGTTTTGAATTTCAAATGGAGAAATTAAATTTCCAAATCTTTCTTACAAGCATTTGCTTGTTTTCTATAATGTTTTTATGAAAAGTGGTGCTCAGTGTTAGTCATATCAGCTGTTTTGGCAGTTTAAATGGCCAGACTCTTGTTCTTACAGGCCTGAAAATTTAAATAACCATTTGCCTTCTGTCAGTGTAGTACAGGTAAGATGTTCACATTGAATGCGTTCTTGTGGGGAATCTGGACCCCTCTCCCCTTTCAGAGACTAACCTGGAAGATAGTCTGTATTATTTGTGGTAGGTTTTGTTGGTATGATCAGCAATAAGACAAATGGTCTAGCTTTTCTGATTCCTGTCATTAAAAATGAAACTGTTTTTCTAAGCTAATATGCCTGATGTTGCTGAGGATGTTATTTGTTTTGCTTCCAAAGCTACAGGGTTTTATTTATCATATAAACTCACTATGTGGCTGCTGATAAATACTCCCATCTTCTCTTCATGTTTTTCACTTTTTGTTGATTTCCTTTGTAGCTTTTGCCAGTAGTCTTAGTTTCTTAATTTTTATTTACTTTCCTTAAGTGGTGTTAAATTTTATTCATATAGTTTTAACCCTGTCTTTAGACAACTATGGGTTTTCTTTCTGAGCTGAAATATCTGTGTCAAAGATCTCATTTAAGTCATTGCTGTGCTATCCAGTGTGTGCTGTAGTCTTATGTATATGATAGTATAATTTGTTGCCATAGAGAAGCTTTGACTATACATATGTATGTATATAGTATAGTATTTTGTAGTTTGGAACCACTGTGTACTCCATATGAGGCATATTAAAGAGAATATTGACAAAAGATACAAAGTACTAAAGTAAAAGTTTATTAGAACCTGTTGATGAAAACCAGATTTCTATTTTTAAACATCTACATCCTACCCCTAAAACATGGATTACTTAAATTTGTTTTTGTTTTATTCTCAGCATATAGTTATGTGGCTTTGCTCCTTGTTTGTGCTGTCTTAGAAATAACCCTGTGGAATTTGATGATATTTATTGTCATGAAGGAAGAATGTTGAAAAATGTTACTAAGTTAACTTGCTTTGCTGCAATACTCACCTTCCTCTTTTAAAACGTGTTAAGCTGTGAGAAGAGGACATTTGTTCATGCTTCCTTCTCTGCATTGTCACATTTTGACATGTGCAACACGTGGCAGGGAAAACCCCCATTTTCTGAAATTCTGTGCAGTGACAAGAGCTGTTGGGCAATGCACACCTGCTGATTAATTGTGTGTGCCCTGTCCATTAAGAAAGAATGGAATTGTCATGATCATGAGTGTAAGATGGGGAAAAAAGATGATGGATGACAGGAAATGTGGGGAATTGTTACAGAATATACTTGTGGAGTAATCTTCCCTGGATATTCCCTGCTAACTCTTGATGTGTCACAGTTTTCTCTTTACCAGTAGTCAGCAGATTACAGTTGTACTTAAAAATACAGCACCTGCTGAGAAGCAGACCAGGAGAGTTGTTTTCTACATTATTATTCCTTTTGTTTATATCAGAATGGCTAATATTTTAAATGACCTCCAAAAATCCTTTTGTCCTTACTTCTACAGGTAGATTAATGATAAAAATAACTTTTGGTTTCAGGATAAATTGCTAAACTTACAAATCAATATGTGATATCTATAAATCACTAAATTTGTGAATCAGTTTGCGATATCTAAAAAAAAATATATAAAGACAGAATTGCAGGAATAAAACTGCCTCAGAAATTAATTTGATCTCCTATGGGGATAATTCTTGTGTTTATGTTCACTGGATTTCATTTCTTCTCCGCATTTTCCAGTGTTAATTATCAGAAGGAACTATGTAATTTTAATCAGGAAGATAGCAGCAGAAGCAGTGTGTGCATATTTTGGTTTTTAACAGAATTGAAAACTAGAGTAAGATGAAAAGATTATTTCTATACTATTTCTAAAATATTCGTTCTATACAATATTTGTTCTGGACATGATAAATTAGTTCCTTTTCTGAAACAAAAAAGATGATGTTGACTTTTCAGTCACTGAGAACTACATTTAGAAAGCTGTGTGCTTTAGCTTAGGACACCAAGTAATGGTATATGCTTCTCTTTTTGGAAGTAAAAGCAAGTTCAGAAAAAAAATGGGGTAGTAACATCTGAGTTGGATTTGAAGACAATGACTAATTGAAAATTGGCTAAGTGTTTTTCCTGTGAACTTTTACCGAGAAAAAAAAATGCTTTTACCACTGTCAAGTTACTGGAAGAGTTTTCCTTGTTATTTCTGAGATATTTAACAGTGTGGAAATAACCCCAGGAAGTCTCATTTCATTGACATCTTTAAAGTTGCTTGATAGGAGATATTGTAGAAATCTTCTTTGCTAAGAATAGGCCTAAGATGTAGTAGGTGATTCCATTTTAGTGGAATTCTGTGTTGAGCACCTGCACTGCTTCTCTTTAAGGAGTGTTGCCTTGCAGAAGACTGAAAATGAGAATTTCATCAGGTTTCACTGTTGTTAATCTGGTTTTTTTTGAGAATATAAAAAAGGCTCCATCATTTTCAACATTAGTTTTTTCCCTAATTCTTAATAAAAAGTGAAGAAGTGAATGGATATCTATGGAATAATCTATTCAGAATTTTGTTTATTAATGATGTGTATTAATTTGCATACATAAAATGTATGCCTATACACATATATAACTGCTGCTTTGCTACTGAATTACTTTCACCTCTGATGTTCTCTTTGCCTATCTAAACATGTTCTTTTTTTTTTTCCTTTAATTGAAAATTCCTTTAAAACCCCAGCTTTTAAAATACACTACTGCAATGTATTCTTTATAAAGGAAGACTTCTAAACTTGGAGTTTGGAAGTGTTGTGTATTGAAGCAATGAAAATCATGATCGGTAACATAATATTTTCTTGGTTGTTGTGTGGTTTTTGTGTGTGGGTATTTGCTTTTTTTTTCTTCCTCTTGAAACACTGTCTTACCAGATAAAAATTGGGAAACAATTTATTCCCCTTCCATATCTTAATTCTTCCATGATAGTATACCCAGTTACTGATAAATTGTATGACACCTAGCATTTGATAAAGTTTTTTTTTTTTTCCCTTCATCAGTGGAATAAATCATATCTATTTCTTCTTTTCCTTTGCCATTATGCTATTATTAATATCCATTGCTTTACAGTACTTGCTTTGGCTTTCTGGTTTAGTTGCATGTATTTCAAGCCTGTTGGGATATATGTCTTCAGAGGATAGAATCATCGGCTGATAGAATGGCCTGGGTTGGAAGGGATGTTAAAGATGATGTAGTTTCAACCGTCCTGCTGAGGGCAGGGATCCCTCTCACTAGACCTGGTTGCTCAGAGCTCCATCTAGCCTGACTTTGAACACTTCCAGAGATGGAGCATCCACAGCTGCTCTGAGCAGCCTATGCCAGTGGCTCACCACTGTACAGAACTGCACCCAGGAAAATTCTGAAAGCACAGGGTTTTTGAAGTTAGCAGGAAGACTCTGCTGATTTAGTTGAGTTATGTTTTCATGCAGACGTGTTTTTTCCTTTGCAGACAGTATGTATGTATGAGAGAATTAGCATCCCAGTGAAATGCTGGTTTTTAGCATTGCAGAAGTTGTCAAAAAAAATCAAGTGTCAATTGTGATCTTTTCAGTAGCATAGAAAGCATTCTTTTTTTCCCCCCCTCCTTCTTGTTTTCTGGTAAACCACTTGGACTGTGGACATGAAAGAGTCAATATTGGCAGAACTTACACAAAGAAAATTTCACTTTAAAATCAAGAATGAATCTTTTTGTATTTTAAATATGGAAATGTATATCTTTATTGAAAAAAAATGTACCAAATAGTAGTTTAACATATAGTGAAAACTGTCTGGTGTTTTACTTTATATAGACCCTTTTATTGCCTTAGACCCATTTACTGCCTTAGGTAACAACCTTAATAAAATTAATGCTAAGTCTTTGACATGCTTGTTAAAATATTCCTGATTTGTAAACATTATTAAGTATCTTTTTATTGCATTTTGAAGCAGAAATATGCATATTTCAGTAAGCTGTAAAGGCCAGACCATGATATCTTAACTGTGTAAATAAAATTCTTTTGTTTAATCTTTTCTCTTTCTGTTTTTTATTTTTTAATTATTTTTTGTTGTGGTTTGTTTAATTTTAGGTTGGTTGGAGTACTGCAAGAGATTATTATACATTTCTTTGGTCACCTATGCCAGAAAATTATGTGGAAGGATCAACTGTTAACTGTGTGCTGACTTTTCAAGGTGAGGATAAGGTATTTTCCTGGTATTTTCCAGCCTACTCAGCTTTTTAAATACTTATCTGTTCATTTAAGTGCTGAGCATTGTATAACAGTTCTGGAGTTTAAAAAAGATAAATTGGAGGAGAATTTTCAACCTTTCACTGTGGGAAGTTTAGTCTTATTTTAGATGTCAAGGAAAATTGTAAGGAAAAGTATGTGACTTAGTATGTTTTTTACATAGTTATGGTAGATATTCATGACTGATAGAGAAGCTCTGCAGGAAGCTATGAAAGTACAGTAAGTTACTTTGTTTAATCATCAGCAGGCTTTTTTAATCTTGTCATCTCTTAGTGCATTGTGTCTTAATGTATTCTTTAGTCTCTGGACTTTAAACATTATCAATGTGAAGTGATTCTTGTCAAAGAATAGTGTAGATGATGGTTTAATGAAGGTTTAGAGTAGTTGTAGAGTTGCATGGGACCTTTTGCTGTAAGGAACTGATGGAAATGTCTGAAACTTTTAAGAAAATAATAAGGAACAAACCAGAAAATGTTACACCACTGTACAAGTCTGTAGTGCAACTACGTTTTCAACACTGTGTGCAGGTTGTATCCTCTTCCTCCCCTCTGCAGTTTCCAAACAGGTCTAGTAAAGTGCAGCAAAGGAGATCAAAATTAAGAAATAGCTTCTCTGCAAGGTGTGGAGTTACAAAGATGAGAGCCACACCTGTTAAATAGAAAAGAGGACATGGCTGTGGGTTGTGATATGGGAGGTTTATATCTGACATTAGGAAGAGCATTTTTACCATGCAGCTCTTGAACAGGTATCTTGCTTTGGAAGGATAAGAATTTCATATAGCTGTTTAGATGCAGCCACAGTAATCTCAGGTGTTGACAACAGTCTCTTGGGTGGGAAACCTGACAAAGTGACCTTCCAGACTTCCTTCTGCCTGCTTTTTCAGGCTGGGAAAGGGAAATAATGTGAAGTGACTGATGTCTCTACAATCAGCTACCCATAGCATGAGTGGATTAGCCGTTCTATATATCCAAATAAATAGGAGCCATTGATGTACACTACCAAGTGACGAGTTCAAAAGGGAGTAGAGATTATACTTTTAGGAGACAGTCAACATGCAGAACTTGTTGCCACAGGACACAACAAATGTCAGAATGAGTTCTGTCTCTTGCCAGGTTTTTCTTTATTCTGGTGCTTTCAATTATGATCATATCCACATGGTCTGATAACCTGATAACCATTTTGTAACCTTGACATTGATTGAAAAGTGTCTGTGCTCTGTAGAAACTGGAAGGAAATCATTAGTTTCTTTTACAGTTACAAAAGTTTACTGAATGAATGAAATTGGAGTGGACTGAAATGAAAAGTGATCTAGAAGAGTAGAACTCTTCATGCCATTATCAGTCCTTTGTATGTTGAAAATTTTACTGTACATTTAGAGACCAAGAATCTCTGTCCCGTCTGTTACATTCCATCCTGACAGATCTCCACTTCTATAGAGCTGCCAGATTGAATCCCCATTCAGATAGTCTTCTGACAAGATATTTTAATGCTGTTGAGATCAGTAGAGATTACAGGAGCTTAATTATCTGAGCTAAATAGCAAATGTTGTGCAGCATGTTAATTTTTTTTTTTTTTAATAATCAAGTAAGTGTGCTAGAAGAAAATAATCAGAAATCTGTTTCTCCAGTACATGTTAGAACAAGAAAAAAGACTTTCAGTAGTTTTAAAATCAGCTTGTCTGAACCACTATTAAAATGTACTGAAGCAGCAATTCTTGTAGATTGTTCTGCATTTATTTCTGCCTGATTTCATTTTACTTAAGCACTGAATGAGGTAAACTGAGCTACAGTGCTGCATAGGAAGGTGTAGCCAGGCCCAAAAGCATGAATCCTAATGTTTTGAGGTTCGGATACTATCCCCTGAGCAATTGTTAATAAAGTATAAGACTAATGAGAACAGAAATTCTTGATACAAATGCCGTCTATACAGCAAATGCAATGTTTTACTATTTCTAGGAAAGGTAGCTAAGAGTACTGGGGAAGGAATTCCAGGAATCTGGAATAAAGTTGGTGAAAAATTAATGGTAAAGTTTGAAAGGGAGAAGATTGAAATGTGGTGAAATAAGAACTGAAATGGGTGACACCACCTGCTGGATTGAACACTAGGTGAGGGTTTATTGTATTAATGGTATCCTCAGGCTGGCAACAGTATACAAAAATAAGTGTTCTGAATAAAACTGGCTGGTTTTCTTACCATTACATACTAATAAAGGTAAAAATGTCAGTAGTTCTTGAAATGATTGTTTAACATTATGTGAATCCAGGTCATGCAGGAGGCTTGAAGCTTTAGTGGGCAACAGTTCAGTCGGATAGTCACACAGAAATTCTTCTCAAATAATTTGCTTGCACCACGTGCCATTACATGGCTTCAAGAAAGAGGATTTATCTTACCTTGTAAGGTTTAGAAGAATTTTTCTCACTTTTAAAAAATAAACTCTTTGTTAATCTCCTGGCTCTTCCCTTTCAGCTGGTGTCATCCATTCAGAGCATTTCTGTGTTTTGGCATTGAAAAATAGCAAAAAAGAAAGATGTTTGTCCTACAAACCCCTTCCCCCAAAACAACAACAATAGTCTATGTACAGATGGTACTTGGTGAAGTTGCAGGTGCCTTGTCATTGCATATTATTTTGTCTTTTTCTGTTGTATTTGGTTGTGTAGGTATTTCAAGGCCAAAAAGCCGCTTACTCTCTGTTCTGTGACTGTACAGCCGTCACACGATAATGTGGTCATGATGCAACTTCATGGCATCTGATTGCTAGTAATTCTGTTTCATAAATGTAAAAGCAGCAGCTATTACTTAATATATGTGAGGTGATGTGTACATACAGCAACTGTTGCTAACATTGTTTAATCTTTGTCTTAAATGCTAGTAGAAATTGCTGGGGGATGAAGGTTACTAAATAGGATGACTTTTTCTTTCTGCTGTTTTGATGATATGCTTATGCCTTACTGAGGCAATGAGATGAAATCTGTGAGTCAAACATGATGTGGTAATCTGTCTGCAGATGGAGAGTTGTAAGCTTGTGTAGAATATTTCTTCAAATATGAATTAATTTTCATAGGATATTATCTACCAAATGATGATGGAGAATTTTATCAGTTCTGTTACGTGACTTACAAAGGAGAAATCCGTGGAGCAAGCACACCTTTCCAGTTTCGTACTGCTTCTCCTGTTGAAGAATTGCTCACTATGGAAGATGAAGGAAACTCTGATATGTTAGTGGTGACCACAAAAGCTGGACTTCTTGAGGTTTGATACAAAAATTTCTAAAATATTTCTTTTTCTTTTTTTTTTACTATATACATACAATCACAAATACTGAAGAAAAAACCATGATGAGAAGACCTACATGTGTCTGTGTAATTTATATATTTCTGGCTTGTCTATAGTATTTGTTTGAAGGTCAGAACGTTTGCAGGTTAAAGAAATCAAGATTTAAAAATGTATAGCACTAAGCATGGACAGGGAAACATAGGAATAGATATTGCCCTTCTCTTACATCTGTAGTCACCAGCTAACTGGATGGGGAAAATATGTTTTGTGTGAGATGGTGCTTCTTGTAAAGAAAAAGAGTTATGTAACCAGTGTACTTTTATTTTTGCCCAAGTTAAGAGCCCTGGAGACTGAGCTGAATAATTGCAGGTGCCCAAGCACATTAGAGTAGCTCTTGTTTTATTTAAAGCAGTTTTCTGTGTATTGTGTTTTTTTGCTAGAGAGATGTGGTTTGTCTTTTGTGCTTATATCCAGAGTCAAGGTGTTTTACATTTGCTTGTACTGTTTGTAGGCTGAACACACCCAAACAAACAAAAAGGAAACCCAAACTAACTTTTGTTTGAGTAGCTTCTTGGAAAATTGCTCAGTACAGTTCCCTTACCTTGCCATCAGACATTTTATGCTGTTGTCAGTTGCATCTAGGCACATAGGTGCACGTAATTGATTTATGGTTTTCAAAATTTAGGGTTAAGAGAGTACAGAGATTCATCTGGGGTATTTTTACTTTTCAGATACGTACTCATAGTACTAAAATTAAAGAAGTTCTTAAGTATTTTTATAATCTTGGTTTATAGAACTGTAGAATTGGGTTGGGAAAAAATCATATAAGGTTATCTACTCCAACCCCCTGCATTGAGTAAGGACATCTTCAACTAGATCAGGTTGCTCACAGCCCCATCCAGCTTGACCTTCAACTTTTCTAAGGATGTTGCATCTACCACCACTCTGGGCAACCCTTTCTAGTGTTTCACCACCCTCATCATAAAAGTTTCTTCCTTATATCTAACCTGAATTTATTCTCTTTTAGTTAAAAATGTTTACCCCTTTTTCTGTTACTACAGGCCCTACTAGTCTGCCCATCTTCTTTATAAGCTCCCTTTAAGTATTGAAAGGGCACAGTTTATATTCCAGGGCTTACTTTTCAGGTGGTGGTGGGGTGTGGGGTGCATGTGCATATTCATTTTTCTCAAGAAATTCCTCAATACTGCTTTGGAGAGAATGTGTGTCATTTTTTCACCAAGCTGTCATCGTCAGAATTAGCTCTTCCACAGTTGCTGTCACTTGGGAACAGTAAAGGCACTTCATTTAAGGAAGGAAAACTTGAGGATAAATCAGGACACTGCAAAGTATGCTATCTAATGGTAGTCTGGTACTATGCAGTAAAAGCAAAAAAATTTCAGAAATTTGAGGATAAGGAGAAAACTGTAATAACCTAACCGGGGAACACAAATTTGTGCTTCTACTCAAACACTGGAGTAATCAGTTATCCACTTGTTTGATTAGAATGATGGGGATAAAAATTACCAAACCCATTCTTTTCTTTTCTTTTCTTTTCTTTTCTTTTCTTTTCTTTTTTTTTTTTTTTTTTTCAGTTTAAAATTGAAAAAATAATAAAAGAGAAAGAAGAGCTATTAAAGGTAACTTCTGTTCTGGAAAAGGAAACAACACAACTCAGAGATCAAGTTGAACAACTGGAAAAAGAACTTAACCATGAAAAGCAGAGATGTGAACAACTGCAAACAGAGCAAAAGGTTAGTTGCTTAACTGATTTAAGCTGACTCATAATGTCTGTATTACTGCTTTTTAAAGAACCAGTCAAACTGTGTGAAAATCAGCTATCAAAACCCCTTAGCAGTTAGATAGACATTTACACTAGAACAGGTCAGTTCCTATTAACCTCCTGCCACTATTCCTTTTATGTCGTAAAATAGCTAAACTATTTAAGGCTTTTGGTACCAGGCTTGGTAAGATAATCGATGACAACTGTTACCAGATGTTTGATGTTTAGCTGTGGAATTCATAGTGGAAAGTAGTTGATAATTTAAGGTTTGCTTACATTAATTTAAAATGGAGGAAAGCTTTTCAAAAATAGCTCTCCTTAGGGAATAACTGCGTAGAACACAGGCTATTGAAAATGGCAAAAATTTTTGGTATGAAAAGCAAAGATCAACAAAGAATGCTTCTGCCAAGGGATGTAGAGTGTGAAAAGTAACTGGTAACTGACTTCTCTTAAAAGATTTCAATTCAAAGGAAAAAGAAGCATAAACCTAAAAATGTGTTTGAAGTGTTAATTAATAGAGAAAATGTAAATGTAGCCTTAAACCAAAGCCAGCTTAATTTGGGATTCTGTATGTGGTAAGGAGGAACTCTAATACTATAAAAAGGGCACCAAAAAGTTGGACCTAATCTATTTTTAAGCTGCTGCTTTTTAAAAACCCCAACTTTTAGGAGAAGATTAAAAACATGTGGGAGGGAGGTGGTGACATGGACAAATTTGAAGTAATGAAACCTATATAATTTAGCTTTGGACAGCAGTTAATAGACTGTTTCTGGGTACTAGTATGTACATGTCAACAGTCCTATATCATACACCTTTAATAGGAATTTGTTGAGAGACCTTGAAAATGTTAGTACTTTGTAATAGACTTTTGAACAGTGAATGAAATGGACTAGAGTGTTGACTGAGGAAAAAAGAAAGGATAAGATGTTGTTTAGAAAGAAGTTTCTTCTATTAAAGAATGATTTTGATTTAATATGCATGGGAGAACCATCTTAAATCAATAAGAGAATAGAAATTCATATTTCATGGATTTGCAGATCATAGTTTTGGTGGATAAATCTGAATGAGCTACATAGGTACTTTTCATTGTCACTTGAGGCTCTTAAAAATATTTGAAAGCAAACTATCAGTTCTAACCCATATTAGCTTTACAATTCCATTTTAGAAGAATTTGTGAAATGGGATTTTGACTGCTGTCGGCCAAGGATACAGTTAGACTATAAGAACAAAAATCTCTCCATACTTTCTCACGTTTTACAGTGAACTTCTCTAATCCAAAATAGTTCTGCCTCTTAAGATAGCAGAATTTAGCTAATAGAATTTAATTTCAGGAATGTTTGGGTTTGTGTTTTTTTTCTGAGTCTTTTTTTTTCTCTGCTGTTGTTGTTCTGCTTTGGCCATGTATTTTCATGAAGAGAGAATGCAGTGTGACGAACTTCTCATGTGTTATTTAGCTACAAATAGATGTCTGATCTGAAACTGACTGAGCTCTTCACCTAGCTAAAATATGATGGAAGTTTTCTAACTTAGGCTTTTTTGTCTCTAAGACTTTGATGCTGTCTTATTTTACATCTTCTACGTCCTGTTCTCTGTTTTTCACACTTTTTAAAAAAGAAACATATCTGCTGAGTTGAAAATGTGTTCATTTGTTTATGTATGTGAGCTGAATATAAATTGGGTGTTATTCCTGAAAATTAGGTGAGCATGTACTACATCTAGTAAATTGGGTGCAGTAGGTTAACTTTTTAATCATCAGAAATTTTAATAAGCAATGCTTTATATGTGCCTCTCCAGTGTTGAAGATGACTTGCTCTCCTTTCCTCTCCACCCAGTACATGAAATACAGCAGTGGATCACAGGATTATGATATTTGTTTGCTGGGAATACATACAGTACATGAATGCATTGACTCCTGAGCATCAGTGACACAGCACTCAGTTGGATTTCAGTACCTGGATTTTATTTTTCTTGTGGCTTGTTTAAAAAACAAAGCAACAACCAAACCCAAAAATCCAAACAAAACAACCCCACAAAACCCCTCTCCAACTGACCACTAACACAGATCTTACTAAACAGGTCATGAACACAGCCCCCAGATAATCTAGTGCACTTTGTGTGATGTGAATAGTGGTTATTGACAATAAACCTAAGCAATGCATTAACTTGGATGTTTTTATATAAGACTACAGGTGATAATCTTTGAAGTGATAAGTAATCAGAATGTATTTGTACTTTCTGTCACAGCAGAATCTTTACAGGTGCTTAGTGTGAACCAGGTTGTTTTGGCTCGGCTTATGGGTTTTTTACCCATATGTGGTTGTTTTAACCATGTATTATAGGGGCTTTTTATTTTCTTCTTTTATTTCTAGTATCTTTTTTTTTATGTGCATGTGAATTTTTAGTTATGCTCTACATACTTTTAATACATAAATAGGTAAAAAGTGAAAGTAATAAATTAAAAACTTCTATTTTAAAAAATCTTTAACTTAGGTAAAGGTTTAACTATTTGGAATTCTACTTTAAAAATCTTCCAATATACTTCCATATTAGTCTAATGAACAACAATTAATAAAACAAAATAGCCCATATAAGAAAATACAATTTTTGTATTACCTTTGTAATTTTGTCATTACCTTTGTACTTTAAGGCAGCTATAATTGATAGAAATTTATTTCTGTTAAAGGTAAAGCCGAGTTACTTTGAACCTGTGTGCAGTTTCTTAAGAGCATACTATATTTGGTTTGTTTTTGCAAATGCTTCTATTGGGAAGTGCATCACATACTTCTGCTTGTACAAAAAGCTCTCAAGAAACCCAGAGTAGTACAAAGCACTGTGTTTAAAAAGCTGTAATTGCATGTGCCAAGGAAGTGGATGTGTCTGTATAGACACAAGTATTTGATCCCAATGGAATGCAGATCTCTTTATGCTGCCAATGTATTGGCAACTAATATTGACCTATTACATTTTTATTGTGATAAGTGAGCCCTGGAGTTATGAACCCCTGGATGCATAGTACTTTTGTCTGCTCAATTTCTAAAAGCCTTACTTAGTTTCTTCAGAGAAAATAATATGGGTATCTTAGCTCATGTGTTTTGTCTTTTGATCAAATCCATTGTTGAGCTATGTAATTGAATTGGATAGAATGTGGATGGTGTGATTAGGGGTTGTAGTACTTAAGTTATTTTACTGGGGTGCAGGGTAACAAATAGAAGATGGGAAAGCTCCAAATTCCTAATATGAAAATGTTTCCTTAAAATCCCCTTTTTATTCATATTTATTAATGTGCCTTTAGTCTACTTTCTTCTTTTTGGTGTTGATTTTTATTAGTACTTTATTTTCAGAAATAGCTCAGAAGTAGTTTGGATCATTGAGAAATGCTTCTGTAGAAGCATTGCTTTGTTAAAATAGACAGGATAGTTGTGGACATGACAAAGCCACAGCTAATCCCAATTAGTGCTTCCCTCCTACTCCTGATTAAATGACTTCACACCTAGTTACTCTTACAGAATTTTGGGCAGTGCAACTGCTTTCTTCTGCTTTTTGCCTAATTGGGGTATTTTGTAAGTGGTTGGGGAAAATATTCGGAAGAGATACACTAAAAGTAGATCAATCTTTTAAGAACATGGTGTGCTAAACAATCTATTCAGGTGTAATGCAATTAGTGTTCCATGAAGCTTGACTGTTGGGCTCTATGCAAGTTCTCAGGTATTGAAAAGATTCCAGTTTTTTAAGTTTTACAAATAGGAGAGCTCCTGTGTTTGTGGCACTTGAAATTAATGGCTACAGCACACTACAGACTTTGGTTTGCTAAGGTGCCCTTGCTGTTCAGAAGATAAACAGTTTTGTGTTGCCTTCTTAAAAGGTAGCCATGTCATTTCCTACCAAAGTTAGGTGGAATAAATACATTCAAGACATGAAGTCATAATGTGCTATTAGAGTTCTTGAAACGTGTTATCTTCTTGTCATGAGTTGTTGCTCTCTAAGTGACTACTTGTCCCTAAAGGCTTTCAGTTTTTTAGGTTTGGTTAATTTTTTAGTGCTTTATCACATTAATAAAAAAGATTTGTATTCAACACATGAATGATTCTGCAGACAATTTTTTTTCCTGTTGTCATTGTCACCATCACAGAAAAAAAAATATTTGCAAGACAAACAGCTCTGCATTAGTCAGTGTTTGCACTCAAAGGGAACATGCTCTTCAGCCCCACTTTTTTAGTGTGTACTTATGGTTTATTACCACTAAGTTGTGTTAATAACCCCACCCTGCCAAAGCTTGAGATATTGTAAGATGGACAAATTCAGTCTTTCTTTCTTTTAGGTTGCTCTTTTTCCTCTTATCCAAGGTCTGCTTAATGCAGTATGTAGTTGTACTGACAAAATCAGTTTAGAGAGGGTGTAAGTGGCCTTTCCTTGTCCTACCCCCAACATGAAAATTTCCTGCCCTCGTCTTTCAGCCTTTTGAGAAGGCTTGCTGTATTTTCACTTAGAGGAGAATCTAGTAATCCTTTGCAGCAGTTTTCATGTCAGTTAAACCATTCCTACTTTTTTTTTTTCCCAGATGACATTAAAATAGTTCTTAGTGAGTGTGAAGATTTAACTTGCTCTGTTACTACTCTGTGTGGGAATTCAGAGTAAATGCAAAATTACTGGAAATGTTTCACAAATGTCACAACTTTTTCTTACCTTCTGTTAGTATTTCAGAGTTAATCTGTTTTTACTAGGGTGATGTTCCCTGGTAGCATACTTTTATTTAGGCTCATGCTATATATACACCATGCAGCTCTAGCAGTATAACACATTAAGGTATTGATGTAGCTACACACTATGATTATTTTGCTTAAGAAGATAGCACCTTGGACATGGTTACCAGAACTGTTTCATGTTGCTCTTAATATTTCAACTTTTCCTTTGGTTAACTTTTGTAAACTGGTACATACTCAGTGTGTTGAATAACATGATTATGCTGCTTTTAGCTGAATATATTTTGCTTTTTTAAAAATTGAAGGAAACAAAAAAAAGGAACAAAAGCGTAGTATGTTTTTATTTAGAAAACAATAATATAAACATTTTGAATCTTTATCTTAGAAGTTATGAATATAAAATGTATGTAGCTTTGTACATAATAAGAATGCTTGCTTTTTGATCTTTGTGTTCCCAGTTTTGTGCATGCTTAAACCATGTGTAAGGTCTGTGGCAGCAGTGCACTTGCCTACTGTTTTAAGATTCAGTATTACTGTACTGAAGAAGAGAAGCATGTAGTAGTCTCTGTGTGTGTTTCACTGGTCATTTCTTTGATACTCTGCAACCATTCAATTTTGTGAGCACTGTTTTTGTGCTTTTGTAGAGAGCAGAGCTTGCAAAAGATGCTTTTGCAGTCATTGGTCTCCCTCTAGTGGGAAGAGGGCACTTCTGAACTGATTTCTTTAATGTGACAGTGGTGACAAGTCTTATTCCTCTGGCAGTAGTTTCTGTGTTTAGCTTGGGTCAGAAGCAACAGATTTGAAGACTGCCTGTTCATCCTTTGATCTTGTGAACATTTGAATCGTGTTTCTCTTATGATGCTAGCATAAATTGAGGCAGAAGTGAATTTACTGACTTGATAAACTTGTTCTGTCATGCTTTTGGTAAATTTAGTTTACCATTTAATGTTTTAAAAGTGGCCTTATTCATCTATCTGATGAGGAATTTTAATAAGGCATCCATGTAAATTCACATTCTGCTGGCAGAATTGGTTTGCTGTTTTACTGTACTGAATCCTTAATTTTTTTTTAGAGAGAGAAATTACAACCTGACGGTTCCTTTTAGAACTTTCATGTCATGTGTTAATGGCAGACTCAGATTTTGCACTGGCTGCAGTGGTGCTTGTGTTGTGTTCATCATTTATACTCAGAGGTCCTTTAAACAGAGTGTGATGTCAGACAAGTCTTTCACATGATTCCATTGGAGCTGCTGTGATGTCAGTGGGATAAAAAAAAGTCTCTTGCAGATAATTGATCTAAGCCCCCAAAATTCTCTGTAAGATATTAAGTATAATGGTTCCTCTGACATTAAATTACATCCAGATAAACTAATCCAGCTGAAAGGTGGTGCTGCCTTTTTTGTGTTTGTTTGTATGCTTTTTGGTTTTTTTTTAATTTTTGTTTTTAAATAGATTGCCTTGTGTTTAATGATTTGATCTCTTCAGTGTGAGCTGCATAGCTCATTTTTAACTTTTCACTCTTCTTCATTACATTGTATGCATTCTCTAAAAAGTAAAAAGAAGGCTGCACATACTAACCATTAATCAGAGGTTCCTACTTTAGGTATGGTATGACTTTGAAAAGGTTGGTAGGGAGTTCTACATATTATGGAAAGGGAAGTTGAAGAATAAAAAACTATGCTGACCATTGCCATACTGCAAGGTGTCATGTCTGGTAATAGTCTTGGATTGTATTTTTCAAGTATTTTATTCTGTCTGCTGGATCTCTCTCTACCTTCAGTATGTTTGAAAAATGTGTTATATGTGCTGATCATAGGAAGGGATGTCTGTACCATTCCATTAACCAGACTGTGGTCAGCAATGTTTTACTGCTGTTGTAAAAATCCGTTAGAAGTAAGAAATAAGTAGGGAAAGCGTGCTGTTCTTCATTGTTGAATATGTGGATTTTTGCCATGATTTTCTCTTATAAAAATGAGAATTTAGAAACCTTATGGCTATCCCATTCTCAAATGAAAGATTATTAGTCCTTTTTGCAGTGGGAATTAATTTATTAAATGGATTTTAAACAAATGTTTCAAGGATGACCCCAGGCATGATCTTTGCATGTCCTTTAGGTAGAGCTTATGATAGCTTTATGAGGACAGTATTGCATGGAATTACAATAAAATTATTTTAAAAATAATCAGTCTTAAATTTTCTACCATTTTAGAATAGAAGTAAAGGTTTTGGAATACCCATATTTCTTCTTGTTCCCTATCTGAAGGTACATCAAGATTTTCAAAGTGGAATTTTGATTGTAGGAAAATTCACTTGACAGCTCATTGAATTTTTGTTGTTTCATTTTGCTAATGAGACTCCTAGTAGTTACAGGAATTTTTGTTTTGATAACTTCTTCTTTTTCAGCGGTAAAGCTGATTTAAGTGATTTCTGGTTGCTTACTCTTGACCCTTGTGGTGCAGTTTGATTCCCACTTCCACTCTAATGGCTGTTGCAACTCTAGGGAAGGAGATGGAGGAGCTGCAGTTGTAACTGGATTAAAAATAACCTTAAAATTATTGGGTGTTTTTATGCAGTTCATTAAAATGATTCATGCACTTGCTCTGCTTTTTTTATTCCTCTGTTAAGAAGGTGGAAGAAAATGTATAATATTGGTAGATGTACCAGATCAGATAAATGAGTTAAAGCAATGATTACAGAAAGTAATTATCTTTTTTGTAAGAGGGGTTGTACATTTAGTTGATATGTTTATTATATTCTTCCCCTTCAGACTCCTTCTAAACACAGTTGACTTTACCTGTAAAATAGTCTAAGAGCACTCATTTTAAATTTTACAGGCTCTGAAACCACTGTAACCAATGTATGAGACTGGGGATTGCTGCATCTAAATTGAATTTCTAAGAATTCTGTAAAATAACAAGTAGTTTCTAAAAATTAATCCTTTTTTTTTCCTTGAAAAACTGTAGGCTTTAGTTGTATCTAAACAAGTTTATTAGGTGAGAATCTGTTAAGTATGGAACTTTTACATTTTAGTACCATGTCCCTTTAGAATAACTAGCAAAGCAGCATCAATTGTAATGCTGTTTGTGGAGAGAATTTTTTTCAGGCTATTAATTCCTTTTAATATATGTTACCTTTGGCAGCCTGTTTGAACTGTTTGTACAGTTTGTATATATAATGTATCAGATTAAATTCTTTTGAAGGCACTTGGGTTACAACAGTTACAGTTATACCAAAGTAGTGTTTAGAGAAAACACAGATATGCATTGAAATAGACTTTTTACTATGCTAGGCTTTCAAAACAGGGGCAAGTAATTAGTCTCCACTGCACTAGGGGAGGACAAGCAGTTATAGAGTGTGTTGTTGCTGCTGGTTATATAGCAAGTTTTACTTGGAATACTGACTTTAATTAAAATATCCTGCCCTCGTTACACCAAGTATGTATATTTTTGGTTGCAAGTAACTAATAGCTCTTGGAAAATAAAGACCTTATGAAAGTTGTGGATCATCTTCTCCAATGCTGTTTTTTACAAAGAAGATATCACATTCATGATCTCTTGAAATTCTTTTTTCTATTAACATAAGAAAACCATTTAGAGTTTAAATAGTTGTAATATATTAGTTCTTTTCTTTAATATAGCATATATAACAAAAATAAAAATCTACATAGTAATTTAGTGTCTAGCATGTGAGTCATCAGATACATTTGCCAATCCTCAATTCAATACTGCCTACCCCTAAACCTCCTCCCCCGCAAAAAAATCATAATGCTTAAACTTCTGTTTAGTTACTTGTAAAAGTGGGGCTTAATTATACTTGTGAACAGTGTATCTTGACAATTAATGACTAAAACCAGTCCTCATTATATTTTATTGTACTTAAAACAATGTTTGTTAGGTTGGAATTTGGCCAGTAGGGGTTCTTCGTAAAGTCTGGCTGATGTGTTTCTCTTGATGTAACAGTACATCAACTTGTTATTTCAGGGCACTGAGCTTTGCTTAAAAATGAATAGATGAAGCAGTGCTTTAATCTCCAAATCTAGAGCAGAAAGACAACTTGTACCTTAGTATCTACACAAACACTCCTAAGTCATGCTGTAGTTAGGTATGTTGGTCAGTTTGTCTTGACCTTGTTTTACACTTTGGTTCATTTCACTGTCATGGTTGTTAATAAACTGAGCTTTATGGTACTTTGATATCAGAAAAAGGTGGCATATTTTCTCAGTATGTATGATCTACTTTAGTGTTACTTACTAATTTTTTTCAAGAAAATAGTTATGTTGAAAAACATTTTCAGGCTCATTTAAGATAGCCTGACTTTAAATGACTGTTTTGCTGCAGTGGAAATGACATTCAGCTGTCCACTGCCTTAGAACAGTATGGATATCACTGTAATTAGATAATGAATGCAATACTTAAGAGTGGTTTCTCATCTTGTATTTGCCAGTTTTCTGATAAAGGAATATGTTTTGGGTAATGTCAGCATCCTCTGTCTCAGCTGCCATAAATCCCACAATGGTTGCATGAGCTTCCTTGAGCTATGTGAGGCCTTCTATATGTTCCAGCTAGGAGATAGTAATGAGCTCTAAATCAGAATTTTGTTTCATTTTGTTTTGTTTCTCCTTTTGCCTGCTCTTGTCTTTACTGTGGCTTGCTACTGTGGTGTAACTGTCTGGAAAAATGCAAGCTCTTCTTTCTACGTAAAAGCAAGTAAAAAGAGAAATAAAAATTCTTTGTCTTCTGAGCTAGACAGTCAGTGCTATGTTTGCCTAAAGGAAATAGGCAAAACATAGGAAATAATGTATTTATCCTGTAGTCTGAAGTCTTTGGTAGGCTCTGAGTAAGTGAATGCTTGTGCCCAAACAAACTCCCTATTGACCCCTTATTAATCTATGAACTGTGCATAGCAATATTCAATAAATATTTATTTATGTATGCTTGAAATGGGTTTGTTATACATTTTAAAGAAGAGAAGAAATCTAGTGGCCATATTTTGGCATTAATTCAAATAGCATGTTTTACTTCTGAAGAATCACATTCTAAAACGGCATCTATTTGCAATTTTTAAAAAGGATAATATTCAAACATCAGAAGCTTTTAAAAGGGAAAATAATGATTTGAAGAAGAAGCATGATGAGGTTGCTTCAAAAGTTCTCCAGCTTGAAGAGGATATCATGACAGTTACTCAGAAAGCCATTGCAAAGGAAACGGAGTTAGACAGGTATTTAGTCTTTTGTTCCTTTCTTCCTCATTTTGCTTTTTTTCTCCCAAAAAGCTTTTCTTTAGACTAACAATTTTTGTTATATGCATGGATTTTCTGTTTTAATAATTCTGTACCATTAATTTTTCAATGTTTTAGTCTGAAGGACAAACTGAAGAAAGTGATGCTTGAGAAGGAGCAACTCGAATGTGTGTTAAAGACAGAAAAGGATGAAAAAGAACTTTATAAGGTAACTTTATTACTTGTACCTGTATACACTGGAATGAAGTGGTTTGAAATAAAGGTAATAATGTTTTATGGTGAAGTCTAATAAATTGAATTTGTTAAGGAAAAAAGGAAATGGGTAACTTCTGTGAACATACCTTTAAGATAGTTATAGATGTTCTCATATAAAAATGCATGAGGAAAACAGCATCTGAATTCAGCCATTGTATAAAAATGTCTCTAAGAAGGAGAATGAATCACCAATTTGTTAAAACTCAGACATAGTAACAAAAAATAATAGATTCTAGTGAGAAAATTCTTTAGTTATACAGTGCATCACCCAGTAGCTGTTCATTTTCAACACACTTTTTCATAACTAAAATACTTCTTAGTCATTTAAATTCTCTCTCCAGACTTTGTTTTCTTAATCCCTCTTCTTGACCCTCGTGTATAACACTGAGAAGCTTTAGTAGGTTCTCTGTTGCATTCGTTTTTACTAGTATGGCTGATTTCTTTTGCTGGTATTGAGAGACACCCATACATAGAATAAAATACACTGCCACCCTTCCTCCCCCAAAGCAGAAAACACTTTATATGCTAAAATAATGAAATCTTTAGGTTGTGTGAAACAGATCAAGTGTGTTTAAAATATGATTTCTGTTCCTAGATTATAAAATCTCAAAGCCTCTTTTACAAGCATGGAATTCCTTTATAAATAACACAAATCTGGTCTGAGTGGAAAACAGTTGTGTGCAGGAGCTATTTTGCGTTATTGTAGGCAGAGCTGTTAAAAGTAGTTTGCTGTCATTGAAAATGAATATTCCTGATGTAGACCTGTTTGCTTAGATGGCCGTGGGCAGTTACTACTAAAGTTTAATTTCTCTTTAGTTTTCTTTTTTGCTTGTCCTTAGTTGTCCTGCGTTTGTGGAGAGATTAGTGAGTCCTGAATAACTTGATTTGATGTGGGGAGAAATTAGGGCTGTAACTTCTAGCTGTAGAGTGGAGCTGTTGTTAGGTGACCATACTGAAAGAATTCCAGCCTGAACGTTTGAGCAGGAGGACAGTGATAATATCAAATGTTTAATTTTTCTCTTTACCAGTTCTAATCTGCCTCAAGTGAAAATAAATTAGAATTTAGTGAGCACATAAATAGGTGCACAGTAGTTCTCCTAACGTGGAAGAAGTTTGACATGTTTTAGCATCATTGCAGATACACTTGAAGAATACAGAAATAGAAAACACCAAACTAGTAAAAGAAATCCAGACGTTTAAGAATTTGGATGCAAACAAAGAAAACATGATATCGTATTATAAAGAGGAGGTTGGCAGATTACAGCTATTAATAGCTGAAAAAGAAAATATGAAGAAAGCTTTTTTGCACTCCTCATCAAACAAGGTAAGCAGTACTAAATGTAATTGGCCTGATATGAATAAACATATCTAATGTTGTATGTGCTTTACAAGAGAAAGGAAGAAGTTGAAGAAATCACTAGGGTGTAGGCTAAGAGGCATGAGGATTATGATGTTCTCTGTAAATGCAGAAAATGGTGAAAAGGCTGAAATCTGTTCTAGTTTGGACCTTTTGAGCTTGTTGAGGTCTCATGTGATGAACTGAGATTAACTGTGCATGAAAAGGTAATTTTTGAGTTCAGTAAAAGCAGTGTGCTCCTGTGTTGCTTTTAGCTTCATGAAAAAATAAAGGAGGTTGAGGAAAAAGTTTATAATGTAGCTGTGTTGAGACTGTAGAGGGTGAATGGAGAAGAAAAGAGGAGACATGGAATGATTGCTGAAGGACTTGTTGGGTGAATGTACTGTCAAGCTGCAGTGCTGAGTGAGAACTCTGCAGTGACAATAGGGTTTCAAAGGAAGAGGTGCCTTACTATGCCCTGTGGCAGCACTGTGGTTAGCAAGCAGTGTGGTGTAACAGAGAGTGAAATTGCTGAAGAACTCGTATTTATGCTGTCCATGGTCCGTGTGGGTTACTTCAGGCTTAGTTCTAGTTAGGTGCTATAGGTGCCTGTATTGGGTTTGTGTAGGTTTTGGTGGGGGAGTGACTTCTGTCAGAAGCTGCCAGAAGCTTCCCGAGAGCCAGTACCAGCCAGTGCCAGCAGGCTCCAAGATGGATCCACCACTGTCCAAAGCTGAGCCTGCGTGTGACAATGGTCGTGCCTCTGGGATAACAGATTAAAGAAGGGTAGGGGAGAGGGGGAACTGTGTGAGAGGAATTGCAGCTGAAGAGTGAGAACACTAGAGAAAGAATTCAGGGTCACTAAAGGAGGGAAAAAGGTTCCAGGTATTGGAGCAGGGATTCTTGTGCAGCCCATGGTGAAGACCCTGGTGAGACAGGCTGCCTCCTGCAGCCTGTGGAGGACCCCATGCTGGATAAAGTGGATGTGCTTGGAGGAAGCTGGGAAGCTGTGACTCTGTGGAAAGCCTGCACTGAAGCAGGTTTGCTGGCAGGACCTGTGACCCCACAGGGTACCTGTGCTGGAGCTGTTTGTTCCTGAAGGACTGCAGTCCCATGGATGGGATCCTACACTGGAACAGTTCATGCAGAACTGCAGCCTGTAGGAAGGATATGTGATGGAGAAGTTTGTAGAGCAGTGTCTCCCATGGGAGGGACCCCACACTGGAGCAGAGGAAGAGAGTGAGGAGTCCTCCCCCTGAGGAGGAAGGAGCAGAAAAGACAACGTGTAATGAACTGACTGCAGTCTCCATTCCCCATCCTGACATTGCTGCTGGAGGAGAGGAGATAGAGATTTTGTGAATGAAGTTGAGTCTGAAAAGAGGAGTTGGGGTCTGGATGTTAAAATTTGGTTTTATTTCTCATTGTCCTATTCTTTTTTGACTGGTAATAAATTAGATTAATTTTCCACCCAAGTTAAGTCTGCTTTTGCCCATTACAGTAATTGCTAAATGATGTCTCCCTGTCCTCATCACCACCCACAAGCCTTTTGTTATATTCTCCCCCTTGTCCAGCTGAGGAGGGGAATGGTGGAGTGGCTTTGGTGGGCACCTGGCATCCAGCCAGGGAAAACCTACAACAGAATAACCATTAGGTGTTTTTGCCCGATGTACATCATCCTGTTCCATTTCATCTGAAAGGAATGCAATTTCTGGGCCCTGAGGTTGTTTTGTGATCTGCAGTGTGATAGGCAATAATGAAATTGACTGAGAGTTTTGCTTCACCAATGTACTCTTGATCCAAATTAGAGAGTCAGTTTAGACATAGCCTTTGAGGCCAGCATGGAAAAGTCAGATTTTGCAGGCATCTTTCTTGTGCATCTTGCCAATCTTCTTAAAGAAAAGCAACTTGGATCTCAAAAGACTAGAAATTGTTTTAAAGTAAGATGAGTTATGAATATAATATTCAAGTGAAAACTAGTGTTGTTGAGAAGGGACATAAGAGTTTCAAAAAGGCATACTGTCTTGCTTTGAGTTACATCTTATTTTAATCTCTTTTCTGCTGTTTTGTTTCCGAGTGTGTTAAATTTTGAAGGGAGTGGATATGTGTCAGTACAGTAGTAACCAAACGTTTGTGTCATTTATTCATCTCAAAGTGCTTTTGATGTTTCTGGTGGGATCATTAATAGTTTTATCTCACCCTGTGAAACCTGAAATATTTGATGAAATATGTTACCAATGTATCATGTGCTGTAAAAATAGCTAGGAGGACTTCAGGGCATTTGCTTGTCTATCCATCTTCATAAATGGTTACAAAATGTATTAGTATTCCTCTGGACTTAAATGATATTAGAAAAATTAAAAAATAATGGACTAGAGATAGCTGAATTTATGTCTGGACTTGAGAATGAGATGATTATGCCATCAGGGAGCCCAGAGGCAGTGGCTATATAGTAGCTTCTTTTTAAAAAAAAAAAAAAAATCTAAATTATTTTTTCTAATCCTGGCCTTCTCTGAGGAGTGAGGGGCTGATAGTTCAGCTTGGTCAGTTGGCTCTTGGGTTTCCCTGTATGCTTAGTGCTACATGGTGCACCTTGCTCTTCATTACTATTTGTTCTCTCTTCCCTCTGAAAAACTTGTTGTGCAAGAGCTTGGGAAACAGAACCAAGAGAAAAACAAAGCTGCTTTACAGTTTTTATATTAACCATTGTAGGCACTGTAAAACCTCTTGCTCTGTTGCTATCTTCAGTGTTTCTGTGGGATGAACTTTGCTTTTGATGCTGGAGTTCTACAGTGATAAGAACAGAGATGTAGAAAACAGACTTTTTTTTTTCCTACGTTTAAAACTGAAGCTGAAATTCCAACAAAACTCCAGAACTGAAACTTCTATTTTGTAGTGAAATAAATTTCCACATCATTGATGGCAAAGAAGACAAGTGGGGAAAATAGTACTTGTGTACTGATTTCCAAATTTGCCCTAAACCAGGACAAATAGTTTTGCTAAAGCCACCAGGAAAACCTGTTTTTTCTTTCAGATGTTTCTAATCCCTATACCAACCTTTATTTAAGCTTTGAATTAAAAAAATGATGAATTCTCTTCCATCTCTTCTCTTTCCTAGGATGAGGCAAGTATTTTGAAAGAGCAGCTTCGGAAAGCTGAAGATCAGATTCAGGCTAGCAAACAAGAAGCTGTTCTAATGTCAAAAGAGCTGAGTGATGCAGTAAATGTGCGGGATAAGACAATGGCAGATCTTCACAGTGCACGTCTGGAAAATGAAAAATTCAAAAAGCAGCTTGCTGAAGCTTTAGCTGAACTCAAAAAAATCACAGCTTTGAAAAATGAACAGGTAAATTGTCAGTATTTAATATTGAAGCTTATCTGTATTTATAAAATCTTTCCTGAAGCTTTACTGAAGATGGGGAATAAAATAGGGTTCTGGATGATTAGTGCAAATAATTATCAAATTCTCTTTCAGCGTTCAATAGACTACCTTAAATCAAGTGCATGTTAGCTGATTTAGAAGTTTGCTCAGAAAGGAGGTTTCTGCTATTACTCACATCTACATTATTTTTGCAGAATGATGCAGTATTTATCTTTGTTATTTTATTTTATTTATATGAATCCTCTCACTGTCTTAATTCTGTTAAGTGAGCCACATTAGCATTAAAAATCCATTCAAATAAGGAAATATATTGGTAAAAACCTGGGTTGTTTTATAGTATTCTTCTCTCATTGATAGATTCTCTGAATTCTGACAAGTCCTTCCAATATTTGTGATCAGAGTTAATTTGCTTTAAGTACTTATAAGTATAAAAATATTAGTATAATGGGAAGTGTCTTAACCTTAGTCTTGAATGAAAATATAGTGAGCTAATACATGTTTCAGTATTTTGATTAAAGTGAGCTTTATCAAGGATCTTCAGTGACTGCAGCTGTATTGCATTTATTTGCTACCAGGATTACTGTAATGGTATAACTGTTCAAAGAAAATAGACTGAGCTGAACACAAAATAGTACTGTAATATTACAACACTTAAAAGAATTATTATATTTAAAATGTCAAAGAATGGCATGATTTTTTTCCTAAGAGTCTCAGTTGTATACAATGTATTTTGAAATTATCATGAAGGAAGTAGCAAATATCTGAATGCCTCAAGTTACCAGAAAATACCTGAGCATAGCCTGTGTGTAGTTGTCAGATGTGGTTGGTGTAGCTTGTGTATCAGTGTTGTGGCTCAATGGAACCACTCTCAGGTGGAGTGGAAATCTGGTGAGTGTGAGGGAATAGTTGTGGGCTGTGCACTTCTGCTATGTGGCTATACTTCTCTGTAGGATAGCTGGAACAACCCTTGGAAGGTGTTCAGGCTTTTCCTATACATTCAGACTTCAGATATACATTAGTGAGCCCATAAAATAAGAATCTTCTTTACTTGACTCTGGTATTACACCAGTGCCTGTTTATGTCCCTCAGTGTGTCCTGCTTGGAATGAAGTTCAGGACCTACTCTGCCTTTCTCTGTGCTCTACTGCTTGTGCTATTCCTTTCTTTCCCACAAATAAAATAGGAGCTTCAGTACTTTCATGGAGCATTATGCTTTTTTAATTAAAAAAAGACATTTTGGGAAATAGTGGTATTTGAACAAAAGGAGGAACAGGTTTTTTTTGTTTTGTTTTGTTTTGTTTTGTTTTAAGGAAGCTTCAAATGCAGTGGAGCAGGAACTGCGCAGAGAAGTTGAAGATCTGAAGCTTCGTCTACAAATGGCTGCTGACCATTACAAGGAAAAATTCAAAGAATGTCAAAAACTTCAAAAACAAGTAAACAAGTTTACAGAACAGGCAGTAAGTAGAATGGGATAAATTGCACTTGCTTTTTTGGTAACATTTCAACAACAGTTTAATTTCCTTCTGTGAAAACTAATGCTTTTAAAAATTAAAATGTCTGGTAAGCAATGACTCTTTACCATTTTCTTTCACAAACCTATTTGTGAAATTACTTCTATGATTCTTTTTAGGTAGTTGTCCAAACCAAGCATAGAATTTATAGTAGCTGGTATAGAAGCCTAGCAGAGTTTGGATGAACCTATAAGCATTACACTGTTCAAGGAAGAATTTTGAAACTGAAGCTGGGAAAATCCATAATTACTGCCTCTATCCAATACCACCACAAAAAAGCCCAGCAAAAAACCCAAAGCCCAAACATGGGGGAAATAGAGAACTTGAAGTAGGATTTAAAAGCCAAGTAGGGAAGACTTCTTCACAACACAGTATGGAGTTGTATTCCATATGTATTTTGTGATCTTTTCACTCTTCCAAGATCTGTTTCATAAATAAATGAATCTTTTCAATGATGATACAAGTCTTAGGCCCCCTAGAAACTGAACCTGTCAGTCAATTTCAAACAGATTTGAGAGTAGAGTTCTTCAGAATTTTGTAAAAATTAGAGTTGGAGAGGAGCTCAAGCAGATGATGGGCAATGGCAAGATATGCAAATATGAATTTTTAAGAAAACCAGACTTAAGTATTTCTCTTATCCACAGAACATTGCATAAAAAAAGCCATCTTCTCATCCAGAAGGTCAATGGTGAATGAGGTGTCATGTCAGAACATCTATGGCTTTTCCTTAAAAACCTTCCTTATCTTTGGCTATGTTGTACATCTTAGAGCAAACACCAGATTTCATTGCTTTTGCTCCAGAAGTGCAGCAGACATTCCTGATATAGACTGTTTTTCTAATGGAATATTAGATTTAAGTTAATGAATTTAAGTGTAACTGATTCTCTAGAAAATGAGATTTTCCCAATAATTTGCTTAGAAATTACTCTTTCTAGGAAAAAAGACTGTCATCAAGTAAGATGATAAAAATCATAGTCTGAAGCAATTTCAGTCTCAGTAGAACTAAATATTTTTTGTATATATAATATATATATAATATATATATGTATAATGTATATACATACATACATATATATATATATATATATATATATACACTGTTTTAAGGAGCAGTTCTGTCTAATTTTGGAGCAAATAATGCATTTTGTAAGATACATTACTTTGTGCTTTGGCTTTCATTTAATCAAGTACCAAAACAAAATTTCTTTTCACAAAGAAAACTGCAGGGCATCAACAGAAACTGACAGATGCATCTAACATTGAGACAGCTACTGCCGTCCTTACAGACAAAAAGTTGTCTGCATCTCCAGGTATCCAAAGCTTAAATTTTGTCTGTCTTTATAAGCCTGAAAGTGTTGTCTATGTGAAGTAGTCACTAATAGTAGTAGTGGTATAAAGTAGGTGGACTTGTTCTGTTTAATTAAAGCATTAATTAGAGCTGTGAAATGAGCTAAATATTTTGTCTCTTACTAAGTGGTAGCATTTAAAATAAGTTCATATATGAGTTTAGTTGCTGTTTATTAATGTCAGTAGAACTGAAATAGTGAATTTCTGCTTCATGGTTAACAGAGATGGTTTTGATTTTGCCAAGCTAAGAAACAGTTTATTAAAAAAAAATCTAACTCGGATTTTCAGTTTGAGTATAATAGCACAGTAATTTTGTAGTCATTTTGTTATGACTATCCACTGTAACATTCTACTGTAAAATCAATCTGCTGAAAAGTTCTGATTATGTGATGGCAAGGTCAAGTCTACTGACTATTTTCATTAATTATAGGAGTAGTGGTTTATTAGAAAATGTTTATAATTATTATGAACTATTAAGTGATTGCAAAAATAATATTCTAAAACTTCAATATATAATAAGTTAAAACTTAGGAAGAAATCCTTCACGATGGGGCTGGTGAGGCATTAGAATAGGCTTCCCAAAGGAGTTATGAATGCCCCATCCCTGGGGTGTTTAGGGCCAGGTTGGATGGGGTTCTGAGCAGCCTGGTATAGTGGAAGGTATCCCTGTCCATGGCAAGGGCATTGGAGATAGAGGATCTTTAAATTCTCTTCCTGCCCAAACCATTCTGTGATTTTATCATTCAGTTTAAATTTTTAGCTTTTTCTGTGTTATTTTATAACTGACAGATTCTTGCTGATTTGATCTGTAAAGACCAAAGATTGTAATTTCTATCAGTTCCCTCCTGTCTACAATAAATTTAAGTATTTCTTAAAACATATAATCCCAGCAAGCTCAGTGATAGTGTGTGGTAAAGTAGTTTGCTGAGGTGCTTCCATGTTTTTATGTAAGAAGAGAGTATTTAGAACAATTGCATATGTATTCTGGTGTTCACTTTGTTTCCTTGCTTGGGAGAGTACTACATATGTGTGTAGTTATGCTGATCTTCTCTCAGTGTGAGGGAACTGAACACAGACCTGCCAGTACAGCTGCTGATCATACATAGCGCATAATGCTGATTGTCTCTGGTTTGGATAACATGGAACACTTTGATGCACTCTCAAATCTGGGCTGTCATCTCTCTTATGCAAACTTTGTGGAACAAAAAAAATCAATGTTCTTGTGTTTTTTTTCTTCAATGTTCACAGTTAGCCCCATTTCATCTGACATAGTTTCGGAATCCGTGGTAAAGGAGCAAGTGCGTGAAATGAATAAAGAGATTTCTGAGAAAACAGAGAAGTATAAGAAATGCAAGCAAATGTTGGCAGTAAGTAAACAGCTGCTTTGGAAAGCTGAACAAAATGTAGCTGTAGGTGCTAAGCCTTAAAATCACAAGGCTTACTCAGCTGAGCTGCCTTCCTTGTTTGTGAGATACACCGTGATTATGGTGTTAAGAAATCTTAACATAAGGAAATGCATTTTTGTTCAGTCAGCTCTTGAGTATGTATAGTTTTAGAGGGTCTGGACAAGGAAAACCAAGATACAGTAAAACAAACCTCAACATACTTAAGATTTTAAATACTTTCTGTTCTTACATGAAGCGTAATTGCTTTTATAAATCAAATACAGCAGGTTGCTGTAAGCCAGCTGATGTTTGGAACAAGTGTGGCAGTGTTGATCTGATGCACTGTCCAAAGCAAAGGAAGTTTTCCCTATCTGCCTGTCATGGCTTTTACAGTGTTTTCACACCTGAGTGGGTGCTGCCAACTACTTTGGGCTTAGTCGTGCATAAAGACATTTATTTGTTTGTCTTGACCAAAGTTGGCACTTAATTTTCATTTAACCAGTTTGGATGTGTGTATGATGATGGAGTATTGCATCAGTAAAAAGTTGAGAATAGTTTAAGAAATTATTTCTGAGTGTTGTCTTGTCTGTCTTAATTTTGTTTTTTTTATTTATCACAATGATATTATTCTATTTTAGTAAATTTTCCAGGATGTAATAACTGTCCTGTAATTCTGCTCATGACTCTGTCCATGGAGAGCTTGCATTGGGTTCTTCTGGCTGTTTATTCCATAGTGATTTTTGAAGAAAGCTTTGCCTTTGACCTTCTGGACGAAAGATACTTAGTTTGTAAAAGTCATTTGGGAAAGGTTTTTGTGTTGAAGTGAGGTACTTGAAAGAATAATCATGGTTAGTAGTATTAGGGTACAAAGAATCTTGAAACTGTGAAATTAATGAGCTTGTTGAAAACTCAAGGGATGAAATGCCTGTTGAACATCATTTATGCACTGTTCTGTGGTCCTGACCATTTCAGAGTCTGGAGTCAGGCTTGTAGAAGCCATTTGTAAATGGTCTCGTTTTAAAAGCATGGAGTTAAGAGTGACAATTTTGGTGGTGGGAGGGAAAATCTCTTAAGACTGTAAATATTTCATGCCATGGTATAAACTACTTTAGGATGAGAAGATGAAATGCAGTGTTTATGCTGATGAATTAGCGAAACTGGAGCTGAAGTGGAAAGAGCAAGTGAAAATCAACGAGGGTATAAAATTACAGCTGGCAGCAATGGAGGATCAGTATAAAGTAAGTTACAGGTTTTGTTTATGACAATGAATGGTTACCTCTTCTTAACATGGCTGCTTATTTCTGATGGTTCAAGTAATGAAGAGCTTTAATAAGGAAAGCACACTGAATACATTTTTGCTGTAAATACATATTCTGCTCTTGAAGAAACAATACAGTCTTGTAATGCTTCTTTTAAAGTAAAAGAGGTCTGCTCAGATCAGCTGGCCATCAGTCTTTTAATACTGTGGGTTTAGACAAACTCCTGAATGACATAGTCTTGTATTATGGATAAAAAGGGCAAGGGATTTCTGATTTCCTGCTGCTTGCTGTAATACTAACAGGAAGATTGATTGGTGTGTTTGTCTAAAATCTTCATATTCTATATTGGATTACTAGTGCAGTAATGTCTAATGCATTTTATCTGAAGTCAGTAAAGAGAGAGGAGTGATCCATTGTTTTTAAAATCATGCAAGAATTTAATTTGGGGAACCTCAGCTATAGTCTTGGTAGAGCGATGTAACACATTCACCAGAAAGTCAAGCATCATGGCAGCTTTAGCTTACTAGGGGCCTTAATCTTTGAGATTATGTGATAGCAATGCTTATTCTGAAATAGCTTTTTAGATCAATAGGGATGAGATAAGAGCAACAGATATTCGTGGGACCATCTTTTCTGCTGGTTCTCAGTCTAATGGTGATAATGCAGCTGATTCTTTTGCCTGGTTTTGCCCATTGTGTTGAAAAGTGATTAAAGTGAACTGTGACTGTATTGGTTCTACTAGGAACCCCTTTTTATTAGTAATTACAGCATTTTTCCTTTATAAAATGACAAATTACAGTTTATTTCAGTACTCCATAGGCTATCTTTTTTCTACATTTTCCAAAGCTCTAATTTCAATTTCACAAAATGCATGACTCTTTCCAGTTTATTTTACTAATTAGTACTGATCAATTGCCATGCACAGTTTAATGTGAAATAAATTTAACTTCTCAATAAATATTTGGTTCTGTAATTGAAAGCATTTTCAGTGCAGTTTAAAAATTGCTATAATTCAGGAGGGTGCAGGTGGTAGAGAAAAAGTGTGCTTTTTTTCCCAGTTAGGAGGTTTTACTCCATTGACCTAAACTAGGAAAAGGAATTTCAGAATTGAAAAGAACTGATAAGCAGTTATGCTAAGTATTGAGCTTAGATATTAGAAAAAACAGGGGAAGAGGCAGTCTCTAAAGGAACCAGAATACAAATCAAATACTCCTTTGTAGGGAGAGGTTATTTAAGTCATCATTTTGAAGCCAGGAAGAATTGTGTAATGTGTCAGTTGCACCTCCTCCCAGAGCATCCAATAAAGACACAAGGTATATATATGTTAGTGAAACAAATTTAGTGTCTTTGAGGCAGGAGTAGCTTTTGGATCTCTCAGGTTCTGTGGGGACATGTGAGCTTCCAAGAGATTTCTTCAGAAATAATGAGATGAGGCTTGCAAACCTTCAGCTGTGTCTGGACTGTGGTGCCACTCCTGCATTGGTAGCACTGATACTACTCCTTGTTTTTAACAGAATTTTGTCATTCCACAACTGTTTGCTGAAAACTTGCAAGAAAAGGCTGCTAATGAACTGGTGTTACCTAGAGATAAAACTTTGTTAGAATTGCTGGTTTGGGTTTATAGTAACACTGTATGTTCCATGTAACTCTAATAGACAAAACTGTTTTAATCTGAAAGAGTGACTTAATCAGGGAACTTTGTTTTCATGATGTAACATGTGGGGAAATAGTTTCCATTCACTTATACAAGAATCTTAATCTTCTTTTCATATAGATTCAGCTGGCAGAAAAAGAGAGACGAATAAAGGAACTGGCATCACAGTTGGAGCTCTTTACCAGTGAGAAGGTATTGTCACACATTCTGAAATATTAATGCTAATGAAGAAGTACCTCTGAGATATAATATGGCAATTAACCAAAGGCAACTTTTACTAAAAAGTGAAATAATAAAATGTCTTTATTACATTCAGATAGTATTACATGGTATTGTGCAAAGTTGGGCTTTTTCTTTGAAACTTTGATTACTTTACAATTCCAGTGTGAAGAGATACTTAGTAAAAACAGGCATTTTAGTTCTGATAAACTGAAACAAACCTAAAATTTCAGATTAAGCTAGTTAATTTTTTGTATGATTCTAGATTGTCAAGTAGTTGGTATTTAATTTATTTTATTTTTAATCCAAGGATGTAATTTTTAATAGATCTTTCATATTTTTCTAGTTCAAAAGAAATCAAATTCAAGTTTGAGTTTTGGTGAGGCTAGTTTAGGTGGAGGAAGTAATTTTAAACACCACACATGAGAACAACAACTGTAATAATAATAATAATGTATTAAGCTTATAAAAGCTTGGAACTTTGTCTACCAAATTTATAAATATTTACATTACAAAGAAGAATCAAAGTGCCTTGCTAGACTCAACCCATGATTTAAAATGTTAAGCTTAGGGTAGTAGTAAACAGCATTTCAATTTATACTCATTATCAGTGTTTGTTTATAAATGTCACCAAGCATAGCTTTCTAAAAATATTCTTTTGCTGTCTCTCCAAATTGATGAAATTACTTTGTTTTATTTACATAGATAGCCTTTGATTTTTTTTTTTAAATTAGTTTCTACCCTAGCTATCCAACTTCTGGCAAAATTTTTTTTTCACCACCTTTTTACAGTCATGTTGATCTACTTTCTGTTTTAATTGTATGTAATACAAAAATTAAAGTACTAATGCTACTGCCTCTCATTTTAAACTGCTGCTATATTGTAGAAGAAATTGGTTTTAAAAAGGAAAATCTTGATTCCATTGCTAATAATTGTTCCTGCTTTGTATTGAGTAAAGATGAATTACTTAGATTTTACATGCTCACTAAAACATGCAATCTAGCTATTTAATCTTACCTGTTTTAATCATGTTCCTTTTAGTTTATAAATCTAAATTAACATTGGCATAGCTTTTAATTGTGTCTAGAGGAGGAATGCCATCCATTATATGAGGTCTTTTTGCATTTGAGTAGTGTTTTGTCTTCAGAGTAGTTACTGGTCCTTGTTTTTTGCATTTTTTTTGTTCAAGAGGTTGGTCTGAAGTTCTCCTGTTTGCAAGAAAAACATTTTTAAGTTGTTCCTTTTATAAAAAGACTTTTGATTCTTATGGTGTTGAACTTGTCATTGAAGCTTTTGTTTTAAGTTTCAATTTAAAGTCTTTTGGGAAAAGACACACTTTAGTCTTTGAGGGTTTTATTAGCATCACATCAGCAAATATTAAACATGAACCCACAGAAGCCAGAAGAAAATATTAATCAGAAAGAGCATTACTGGAAATTATGTCTCTCTTAACAGTCTCTATTTTTTAATTATTGTTTTGATATTTATATTTCACAATTTTTTGCTTGGTTCTGAATTTAAATGGCATATTGCTTTTGATATTTATGGCATATTGCACTCTATCCCTTAACCTACTTTGTTGAATGAAAGGATGAGAAAGACTTTTACTGGGATAAATTACAGCTGATGTATTGACCACACTGAAGTCACTTTAATTAGTGTCTTTTAAGAATTTTAGAATTTTAATGGTTTCTAAGTTATAAAACCCCTTTATAATTTGTAATTACTATCATATGTATGGTTTACATGCAGGAATCTAGAATTTTAAGTATACTAATTTTTTGAAGAGTTCTGTTTGAGCATTTCTAAAAGAACAATCTGATAAAAATTCTTCTGTTAAATATCAAAAGGGATCCAGCACAATGTACTTAATAGTTCACTAAATGTCTGCCACTCATGAATTCATACGGAATTATGTCAAGTATGTACAAAGCTCCACATACTAAAATGCTACACTTTTGAATGATATGGCATGATATGAAAAAAAGAATTATTTTCTTTTTAATTGTAACTTTTAAAAGCTTTTTTCACTGAACATTATCTTTAGTTGTTAATCTACCCATTTTTACTGATCTAGCTAATTTTTCTTCATTGTAAAAAGGATGCAGGCACTTGAAAATCATGGCAGTTCTGTTCATGTAATTAGAACTAACTGACAACAAACCAAGAAAAAATAGTATCTCTTTAAAATATCTTCTTTGTATTTTCTTTTCTTCACTGATTATTTTTGGTATTTGTGGTACACTTGGCATAAGACCAAAGTGAAAAAACTGTAGGAAGGTTAGCAGATTTTTTCTTTTAAAAACATATTTCATAAACATTTTGAATTTTGCTAGGACTCCATAGGTTAATTACTTTTTGAACTTTGCATTATTTAGGAGCTTGGCAGGACACCAGGAGATCAAGCTGGAAGGATGATGGAAGGACAGATTTCACAGCAGACATTACATTTTCGCAACCCATATTCAGAGGAAAATGGACCAGTTCCTGCAGTGCCAACTAGACTACCAGTATTGCAATATGGAAACCCTTATGCAATTCAGGAAAGAAGAGGTAAATAAATTCCACACTCCCCAATACAATTTCTCCCTTGCTGTTTCAAAAGCAATGCCTCATTTAATGTAGGTTAAGTACCAACAGTCTTCAGACTGGTTTACAGAGCCTTTTCTGACTGATGAACAAAGGGCCTTTACTTTATGATGGGAATCAGGAAGGTAAATAAAGTTTTAAACACCTTTGAAAGAAGCTAATTCTCTCCTATTGTTCTGTATTATCTAAACCAAAAATGTGTTCAACTCTTGATTTTTAAAGGTAAGGTAACATGGCTGTAATCACAAAATACAGTCTACTGAACAAAGATGTCCTAATTAATTTTTCTTCAGATGGAGCAGATGGCGCTTTTAATCCTGATGAGATCCAAAGACCACCTGTTAGAAGTTCCTTTTGGGAGCTGGATGATGTAGTGTGCAGCCAGCCTTCACGCAATCTGAGTCGCCCTGATGGTTTAGAAGATCCTGAGGATAGCAATGCAAGTTACCTTTTTATTATATTTATTTTCCTTGATATATTTACTGATGAGTTACCAAGAGTTTCACATAGGTTTTCCATATTAGATAAGCCAAATTTATTGTTACCTAAATTTGGTTTTTCTTTTCCCTGAAAAATATTTTTCGTTGCTGTGAAGGGGAAAAATCTATTGTTTGGTAATACTGATATAATATCATATGTTGATAATATACTTGTTCTCCTAATCTCTTGAGTTACTGACAGCTTGTTTTGGTGCTTGTCCTAATGGACAGTTGCTTCTTAATCTTTAATTACTAAAGTGAAAAAAGTCACGTAATCTCAACTCATAATTTTTCTCTTCTGTGTGGTAAAATGAGAGCTCAAAATGTAGCCACCTCTCAACCATTTTATAATAGGAATATAGGAACTAAAGTGGAACAGAACAAATAAAAACGTAAAGGATTCAGATGCCAGTATTTTCAGTTAAGTGCTGACTGTAAATTGGTATCCTACTAGATACATTATTCTCATCTGTTAATCTTTTGCTCTGTGTTCTGCAAATCTGCATTTATTAATTTCCATTTTGAATGCTTTTTGCTATTGGACATGTATTTGAAAGAGCTTAATTAGCTGTTGCCTAAAGTTGATTAAACTGAGAGATATAATTTGCACTGATTTTTTTTAAAGACTTTGTATGTTTCAGGTTTCTGATTAGCTTTTCTTTTTAGCACAGTTAACTTGTACATTGTGGTATAAAACTTGGCTTCTGTGATAAATTAGACTGTATGTCTTCATTTGAACAGGAACAGACCTATTACTCTTTCTTATTCCAAGTACTCTTGCACCTTCAAAAATATTAAACAAGAAATACCTTTCTGCAAAGTATTGTGCTCTTTGCAAGTACAGTGGTATCATGACCTGTTTCTCATTTAGTCTAGTTTGCCACATTTAATTGCTATTAACCTTTGCAGAAACTGATCAGTGTTCAGACAGGCATGATTTTAGCCCTGGTGCTCAGCACCTATAATGGAGAAAAATGTATTTCTCCCTCCTGCCTTTTGCTCCCAATGTCCATTACTGTGAATAATTAGAGAAACTGTCAGAGCTTTTGCAGCTTGTTCAAGATCTCGAATGTGAGCTTAATGCTGTCCCCACCTTTACTTCACATTTTGCATATTTAATCTGATCATTCTTGACGTAGCTATTACATCTGACAAGCTCTTCTCTTCTTTAGTCATCTGCTGCAGTTTAATTAGCAGGATGTTCTCGCTCATCTATGTGCTTTGCCCTCTTGCAAACCCAAGAGAAACAGTGCTAGAGTCTTGTGCTCGTTTGCAGACACAGCTTGGATTTTTGTAATGAGGTGGAATATAACAGGCTTAAATAAAGTTCAGCTTGAGAAAAGGTGCCTTTAAATCAAATAACTTGTATCTTTATTTTTTTATTTGCAACTGAGAATCAGTTGCTTGTTCCTCACCCAGATAAACTGTACGTATAGTATAGAAATTTATATGGAAATCAGAAGCTGCAGGAATCTTTCTAGGGAGACCTAGTAATAAGCCAAAGATAAAACAGTTCTGAGGCAGGATGTAAATAAATAACCAGGAAAAACTTCCACAAATGTAGGTGATTCATCATAAGGAAGAGTCAGTCATTTGCACAGAAAAACCATCAAATATAAAATGATAAATATGAGGAGATTACGATTGCTTGGACTGTTTTTTAAAATAAGATCTTTAAGATGTAGTTCTCTGTATTTTTTCAACCAGCAGGATGAAGAGCCTTTTGCTGAAGTCCTCCAGAAGGAAAGGACTGATAGGCTTGCTGTTTTGTTTAAAACACTAACATTGTATGGACTTTTGCTGTCCTCCTGTCCACATTCCTATTACTACAAATTATATTAGTTTAAGAAATTAAGGATGTCGTAGTCACTTCCACCTCTTCATAACTAATATAACACAAGTTATTCAAATGCCTCAGAATTTTTGAGCTGTTGTATTCCAATTTGGTTTCTCCCAAAACTTGGTTGCTTAGAAGTGGGCACTTCTATGTCTTTGGTTGTCATAGAAGCCCTTCAGTTTTATATGACTGGGAAGACTTTCCAGAATTCTTGTAGCTTTGACTTTTGGAACTCATAGGCCAATTAAACAGTGATTTCTGAGAGGGATAAACTGGTCTGTGTTAATAGTGTCACCTGAGCACGTGCACAGTGGTGATTTTGTGTGGAGTAGCTGACTTGCCACAAGTTCCTGCTGTCATCTACTCAACACTAACTTTCCATTTGCTCATGATCCTGTAATTGACCAAAATGGAATTGTTGGGAGCAAAGAATTCCTAGCAGTAAGGGAGAGATCCATAAACAGAACATATATACATATACATATATATACATATACATATACATATACATATAATAAATACTAAAGTATGAGTTTAAGAAATGTAGTCCTGATTACAGTTGGCAGCAAGCCCAGAATAACTATGCTGAGACTATTAAACAATGTTTTAGTCATGGTAAATTTGTGGGCAATGGAGAATGTAACTCTTGGCAACTGAATACCAGGTCAGGATATTTTTTTCAGGTAACTCAAAAATGGCCTTTCTTCTAGCAAAAACTCCCATAATGCATTATTAGCCTGATCTGACCTTGGCAGCCAATTACTATCTTTTGCATAGGGAGGACATGAAAAGAGCAGTTGGTATCCAGGTGTCTCTTGGGAGAGCAGACTGCTTGCAGAGAGGTTGAGAGACCTAGAGGAATGAGTTTGATTTCACTCCTACAGCAGAGCTGAATCACAGAAATAAAATGTATGTGCCCTTCTTCCCAGTGTACCTGCACTGCATGTCATCTCTGTGTCTGATCATGTGTTGTTTAAGGCCTGGGATGGGCTTTGGTTCCTTACTTCTGCATGTCAAAATGACCTGTAACACTTAGGGATGGGCTTTTGTGTTACAGAGATTTCTAATTTCTGTTTGACAATCCTGGAACTGCTTACAGTTGTAATTATGAAAGCAGTTCTTGAGACAGAATTAGTTGGTTTCAGTACAACTAATCGAGTTGCACTTACTTCTGACAGTTTCATGTTTGGCTTTCCCTTCTTCCCCTAGTGGCAAATCCCTTTTTTATCATGCTTGAATGAGTAATACTGTATTTATGATTTACTTAATCTGTGGAACTCATTTGGCAGTTTTTTAAAGAGCCAGACATACAGTCTGGTGATAAGTCATGATGTTAAAGACATCCTTTACAATTCATTCAACTAATTATTCAGACTTCTGAGTTCAGGGGGCCTGGCACTCGTTCTGCTACAGCCTGTGGGTCCATGGTAGCAGTCTTTTTTTCCTAAGGACCTGAGACAGTGTACCCACTGTATTACATCTGTTCAGGGCACTGTAGAGCTCTCGGACTAAGAATGTGCAGCCATGTCCCTGTCCCTGGTCATCAGTCTGGACTGCAAGGAAGGTGGCTTTGGATCTTTGTAAAGGGCATATTAAACTGTTTCTTTCTCAAAATATGGAGTGTGGGCTTTCATCAGAACAACTTGGATGACTCAACCTCGTGGTATCAAAGCAAGCTGATGCCTTTGCTTAACATACAGCATAGGCAAGAGCCACTGAGGCATTATGGCTTGGTGTCCCAGCACTTGTTGTCATACTCTCTGTAAAGCAGCTTTGAAAACCACCTTTTCTGTCTTTTGAGCTGTCAGGAATGGTTGTTTTTCTCAGGGGAGAGTGATGGGTGTTTAAATCCCAGGTTGAAAAGCACATATAACCTTGTTTATAACAATAAAGGATGGATTTCTGGATGATACTGGGCACTAAGTGGCTATGAACCAAGATAAGAATCATGTGAACCATGATGATCTGTCTTCCCCCATAAAGTGCTCTGTTTTACATGGAATACTTTGGAGTTTTGTCCATCAGAAATGACAGAAATAGACAGCTGTTGGAGTCCAATACAATGGTGTCTTCTCTGTTTTCCAGAGGTTCTGAGTTACCCCAGGATGCTGCGTGAGAATTTTTAGTTCTTGGTGACTGTATATTGTTTACTGTAAATTGTAATTAGAATAGCTGGGAAGTCCTCTCAGACCAAGATAAAGTTCTCATGGTTCCTCTTTGACCATGCCATGGTTACACAGTAATCTCTGTAAGATCTCAGTGAGGTCAGCTCAACAGAGACATTTGCATTCTTCTTGTGTGGGTTAGGCATCCCAGAAGGTTAAGAACTGATCCCTGTGACCTGGCCAAAAGCAAAAGTACACTGAAGAGACAGACGTTCCGTATCGTAACAGGGTAATATCAGTACATACTTAGTATTGACATTCTTGTCCGGGGCCTGGGTCAGAAGCTGCTGTAAGGAACACACAGTATGAATTCCACAATTAAGGGAACTGGGCCATGAGAAAGCTGTAGCTGTAAGACATTCCAAAGGCTTTTTCATGTGCTTGACTTTGGTTGAAGACAGTTATTGCAGAGCAGCTGTGTAGGACAGTGCAGGTGTGCCTGGGCAGGGGAAAGCATTGTCCTCTTTCTCAGATGTTTCTCGAAAAGGAACAAGAAGAAATGTTACATTTGTTTTTGGCAGGATGCCACACTTGCCAGAAGCTGAAAGAGAGGGCAAAAGCAGTGAACAATTTTATCTTACTAAGTGTCCAACAGTAAGCCAAATATCTTTAAAAAAAAAAGGGGAGAAGGGGGAAAGGGGTTATACTGAAAAAATTAACTAAGACTTAAGTGTTAATTTGGCCAGTGTTTGTAGTGGAACTGTTTTACTGATAAAAGATGCACGTTAATTTTCTTGGTTAAGTCCTGGTGTGCATCAGTTGGTATTCAGCAAATTTGTTGTGTTTTTGTACAAGCTGTAGCATTGTAGCATGAGAGTACTTTAAACAAAATAGTTTTTCTTTCTTAATACATCTATCCTGTCTCCTTCATGACAAAAAGAGCAACTGATGGTTTAAAACTCATATGCCCTTTTCACTGCAGGTGCAAAGCAAACAGACTGCAGGATTACGTTTGTTGCCAGCATCTTGTCATAGCAGGCCCCACTGCCTGCTTAATGGAAATGTTAAGTGGTTGAAACTAAACAGGTGTTGTCAGAAGAAGAATATTGAGGAAATTTTCCCATCCTTCCCTGTTTCCATTAACCCTTCATAAGGGAAAAGTACGTTAGCCTAAAACTGAAATATGTTTGCATATGAGTTATCTGTATAAAACACAGCATGTGTGTTGTTATATGGGCTCCTTTGCGCATCCTTTTTTGTAGATCAGCTAAATAATTCCTAGCCCTTGCTATTAAGGCATCTTTGAGATAAAAAAGAAAAATGAGGTAGGACTTGGAGTTCTAAAAATCTTGAGAATGTACCTGTATTTCCACCTTGACTCTGTTTTGTGCTCTATTATCGAATTGCAGAATAGAACCAAGATGTATAAAAGTAAAACTTGTGCTACAGGAATTACAGAGTGAAGGTAAATTTCATCTGGGTTTGTGTTTGATAATAAAAATGCATATTGAGGAGAAAAAAAAAAGCTGTAGGGGTTAGTCTTTAAAATACTTTCTCTTTTCAATAGGATGATGACAATACTGTACCTTCTGCTCCTGATCCTCCCAGTCTTCTCTTGCGTGAGCGGGGCACAGGCTTCTGCTTTGATTCCAGGTAGATATTATCTTTTATTGGTCTTTAAGGGCATGGAGAAGTTTCTGTAAAACTACTCAAGGATGGGGGTGAAGGTGAAAAAGCTATGGAGCACTTTCAGTTAATGTTTGGTTTACAATTAACTGGCAGAGAATATGCCGTGAGACTGGGCAGACTGTTCATGCTATACCTTTGATGGAATTTGGACAACAATTATTTTTAGTAAATAAATGAATAACTTTTGTTTTTTCCCCTCTCTTGCCAACCTAATTGTGAACCTAAGTTTAGAGCTTTTATAAAGTGTTATGTTTGCTAAGAGCAAGCATTTATGAGCAGAGAGAGTGGTTTCCCATGAAACTGTTTGACCATTAAGGCATTCAATAGATTTGTATTCAGTGGTAGCTGGAGTAAGGTCAAAATTATGTTGCTTTTAACATGCCAGGTTATTTTGGAATTTGTGTGTAAAACTACACTGACTGTGCTGAGTGCTTTCAGCAAAAACATTTGAATGAACTGGATGATACTTGGATACAAAATCCACTGAAATTTAAGTTGATAGTAAAGTTCTGAATGTTGGTGGCAGCAGGATCCTGCCTGTAGTTTGCATTAACAGAATAAATAGAAGTAAACTGTTTCCTTTTTTCTTTCTCTCTGCCTCCTCGTGAAGTTTCGATGTGCAGAAGAAATGCCCTCTCTGCGATGTGATGTTTCCCCCAAACTACGACCAGAGCAAGTTTGAGGAGCACGTTGAGAGCCACTGGAAGGTTTGTCCCATGTGCAGCGAGCAGTTCCCGCCCGACTACGACCAGCAAGGCTTTGAGAGGCACGTCCAGACGCACTTTGATCAGAACGTATTAAATTTTGATTAAATACTTTGTTTTGCAGTGTAGCTTAAAACCCCACCACTTTGAGTAGTCCACGTCCGAAACAAAAGCAGTGCAGCTTTCTGTAAAAGTGCTAACTTCTGATTAAAAGCTCATGTACTCTAATGGGAGCCATGGCTGTAAGCTGCTATGGGGTTATCTTCTCTCTCTGCCTAACACTGTTGTAACGAGACCCACAACCCCCCTTGATGTGTATGTAGCTATTTATTCCCCTACTTAGTGGAACTTCTTCCCCTACTTAGTGGAATGCCTAAGGACACAGGAGTGACTAAGCCTCAGAAAATACAAGACTGGCTTCATGGTGTTCTTTAGCTACATTTAAAAAAGATCACCCAAACATCTGTGGTTTCTCTTAACCTTGATAACTGAGGCACAATTAAAAATGTAATAAGCAGGTGTTTCTCCTAGCAAATCCACATAGTTTTTCTCTGAATAACACTTAAATTGGAAATTTACATTACTTACCCTATGAAAATATAGTTTTCTAGTACATTTCTGAGCTGTAGATGCATGTACTGTGAGATTCCAGGCTTGCAACAAGAGGAATGGTAAATACTTCAGTTTCAGATGTAGAATGTTTGCCTTAAGGGATAACATTAAATGAAGTATGTTATACTTTAAGGCAGTGGTTTTGAGTTGAAAGAAACTGCTGTGCTTAAATGCCTAAAAGTAATTGTTTAAGAAAGTCATTGCCATTATGTTGCAGTTTTATTCAGTAGAAAATATTGTTCTATTTTCACGACAGTGGATTGTGTTCCTTCTGGCTTTTAAAACCTTTTGCGTTTTAACTTTATGTATTTCTTTCCAATAAGTAAAAACACGTGTGTGTATATCTAAACATTTTATATTTACTTTAACTGTATTAAGTAAATTTGCTTCCCACTTGCTGTACAGTAGTCTTGTTACATTAAAAGCAGAATTATTCATTGAGTCAGTGGTCTATTTTTCCTGTAGCTCATTTTAAAATTAAACAGAATTTAGGCTTAACTAAGGATTAAATGATGACTCAGCATTGTATGACAAAGGGTTGCTCCACACATCTGTTTGTTTGTGTTCTTTCTTTGAGAGGGAGACTTCTCAGATTAAGGCTTTGAGTAGCTTCTGTTGACTGCACTTTCCTCCTGAACACATGCAGTATCCAGTTAATGCAGGAGTTAACTAAAAACTGCATGATGTGGATGAATTGCAGTGTCCTGGGCAGCAGCAGCTCCTCAGTACTCGTGTGCTGTTTGCAGTGTAAAGATTTTTGTAACTGGGAGCTTCGTATCAAGAGCTGGCCTGAGGTAAAGCATGGATTTTTTTCTTACTGTAACTTAAAAGCAGATGAAAACAGTTAAAACAGGCTCCAAGAGTTTGATGATTCCAAAGTAAAATAAACAAATGAAAGACTATACACAGCCCAAGAACTTAACTCTAGGTTAGGAATGAGAAAAGAGCAGTCTTTTTAGGTCAGAGGCAGTTTATTTTAAATGTGATTTGATTTACATTTATAAGCAGCTTTCCTGACAGGAATTATTTAAGTTGCCTTCAGTTCTAAAACAAACCTCTGTCACTTTCAAACTTAAAGTACTTTGTCCCCAACAAAACATATGAAAATATAATTTAAAGCACACTTTTCACAGACACAGTACAATACATTCACTATACACAGTATAACAAAATAGTCCCATCTTTACCTGTTTAATAATACTGTCACAATGAATAGGTAAATAGAAACTGGAATTTCAGTTTTATAGTTGAAAGGAATTTACATGCAACAATGACGTTTTACAACTGTTTAGCTGTTGAACGAACTTGCCCAGCCTGTAGTTCTTGCACTAGGAGCAGAGCCAAAATGTGTTTGTTGGCCAGATCTGTTGCCAAAGCTGCAGAAGGTGGGAAGTGGCCGCTTGGGGCCTTGTGTGTACCAGTAACTCTCATGTCTGGATCATCCTTTAAACCCGGCTGTCACGGTCACCTCTCTGGCATCTGAGAGAGGGATGTTTGGCTTCACTTTGGCTGTTCTAAACACTTACTCATGAGGATGATTCTTATGTGTTTTAATGAGACTTTTACTCTGCTGGAGAAAAGGTAAATGTCATCCTTACAAAGTTTTCCTTTAAAGCTTTGGGAAAAAAATAGGGAAAGCTCATTCCTCCTTTATATGAGCTTTCTTTTGCACTTAAAAGAACAGGAACCAAGCCAAGGCGATGACTGTGTTAACACTGGGAGTTCCTCCTGCACCCTTGCCAGGCAAAGGAGTGTTCAGGCTAGGGCTGGTAGAGGGTGCCCACCTCTGCTCCCGGCCAGCTGAAGTCCAGGAATAGCACTTGTGAGAAGAATGCTCAAGGCAGGATGGCAAGCAACAAATGTTCAGGTATGGTCCAGACACGAAGCGCTCTCATGTTGGCTTTTAAGTCAGTCTCTGACCACCTGCTGCAAGAAGCACTTAATCTTCAATAAGGCTCAAATGTCATATTTCAGCAAAATTAACTGTAAAGCTAAACAGACACTTCCAAATGGAATGCGGTGACCTACAATGAGAAGCAAAAAATGCACAAAGAAAATCTCAAAACACAATGAACGTGAGGGAGAGGCATTAGAACTCCCTTAGCACAACTAACGGACCTCCTTAAACCATGTGCTGAATTTCTCATTTTTATTTGCAACCGCAGCACATGCTCGTACAGTAGTTGCAAGAATTGGCAACACATAAAACATTAAATCTGTTGGCAATAGAGAACTACAAAGTGCTTCAAAACTTCATCTGAGATGAAGATAATTGTTTCTCACACACACATAAATTTGCACTTAAGTATTTCCAAGTGTCTTTCTAACAGATAGTTCAGGGGTAAATATTTAGTTGGACTGGGATATTGGTCCTCAAAAGTTTGATGGGCATGAACATAATATGACATCTTGTACAGAGAAAAAAATGTAATTGCTAACACTAAAGTGATTGTTTACTATTCGAATGGCAAGGTTTTCAGCATTTCAAGAGGGAGGGAAAAAAAAAAGTTTTGCAAGATAATATAAAATACAGCAAGCACACCTTTTTATGTATGTTATTTAAGTATGAAAATATTTTTAGCATATTATGTTAAACATTCTTTCTTATTTATATTTCCATTACCTAAAAGACTTGCTACTCCACTGATACTCTGTTATGTAAGGCATGTTAACTATAGTTTGACGAGGGCGGTACTGTTTTGGTTTTGCACACACATTGACAGATGCATCGAAAGTCTTCATCACGTTACAATCTTGAAAGGATGTCAGTGCCAAGCTCTCCTCCTCGCGCTCCTGTCCCACACGTCAGTACAACTAAATACGCAACGTCCCCCTAGTTCTTTTGTTTTTTGGAGAAAAATGTTCTGAAGAACCTATAGCTTTTATAGCACCTTATCTCAAAGTAATGAAAATGGGTAAGATGATAACATGTGCAAATGTACAAAATCATTAACTCTACAAAGATACATCATTCCAAAATTACAGAAAATTTTAAAGCATGCATTTAATTTTTTTTAAAGGGTTGCTGAGTGCTTCCCCTGAAAAAGGTGGCTGTTCTCAAAATCAGCAACTGCTGGTGAGGATTTCTTGGCACATTTGTGACCAGCATGTTATTGCTGCATCTTCCTGATGATCTCAGCAGACACGGGGGGATGGAAATTGATTGTGTGGTGCCGCAGGCCCTGAGCTGTCTTGTAACTCTTTCCACAGCGACATTTGAATGGTTTGCGTACGCGGATTTGTGTTCTGTGGCCGTTCTTGGCGTGGTACTTGATACCGTTCACATTCTGTGAGGGAGAAGGGAAAATGTCAGTGCTCAGGTGGGCTGACACGGGCTCTGCTTCCTGTTAAAACCTGAAAATGGATCAATGTTACCAGCAAAATCCTATAAACTGCCAGGAGCTCCCACTGGGTACTACACATAGGCTGTGCTTTCAAGGTACCAGGTGGGACAAGGACAGTAATTTGTGTGCTTCTCAAAACTCACCTACCTGGCTAATCCTGAGTTTTATTTCCCAATATACGTCACTTCCCAAAGAAAACTGTTTAATGGACTCACACATGGTTGCTCTTTGCATCCTAACAACTTTTTCATACAGCACTGACAAATCTTATTCAGAGGTTCATTTACAAGCAAACAAAGAACTGGCATGGAGACTCAGGTCACACCTCCTTAAAGAGCTGAGACTCCCCCATGGTGGGTCTGTTCTGTTTTGTGTCATTGTTTCTAGATATGCCTTTAAGCTCCAGCAAATTCTGATAGTTTACACATTGCCTCCAAAGAAATAACTGCAGGCAATGCTTAACTCAAAAAAGTTACATAGGACACTTAAAAAATAATCCAGAGAAGCTGTCTTCAAAATAGCTATTGTTTGGGAACACTCCACAGCTAAAACTGGAGAGCTGATCCCCACTAGTGCAAAACACAGCAACACAACACACACCCTGTTATGCTGGCAAGGGCAGGAAACAGGCCACACTTCTGCCATGTCAAGAAAAACCTTACTAAACATAAATCAAAGTAATTCCCTTGTCTTCCTTTTCACATATTTCTGGCAAAAATGGAAGAAGCTATTGTGATCTCAGCAGCTGTTGTGATCCTGTTCTGTGGAGTATACTGGAGCCTCTCATCTGCTCCCACTAAAAGAGCTTGGATTTTTGGATGAATAAGCAAATGCATGCTGTCTTTCATTTGAGTTTCTCCTAGGATGAAATCTAAGAAGATAGCATATGTGACAAAAAGAGACAGTTCCAAGGCTCTTTGTGTTCTCTGTAAAGGTTCCAGATATGTATCTCAGTATTTTTTTAAAGATTAAAAAAAAATAAAATAAATGTAAAAAAGAAAATAAATTAAAAAAAAAGAAAATAAAAAGCTGAAAAGCTAAAATCAACTAATAGCATGGATATGAAACAAATCACTAAATTAGGTCTTAGGGATCTTTGCTAACCTGGTGTTACACATAACAGAAAGTCCCCTTGGCTCTTAAACAAGTTTTATCAATGTGCAGCTTACAGTAAGTGAAAGCTCCAGCTGGGAACTCACAGAAAAACAGTCTCAAATATCCACCCTGGAAAAGAGGTGCAAGACTGCAAGCAACTGCTGTGCCTGCAGATTCATGCTCCTCTTCTCCAGAGCATCCAGACAGTGAATTCTCACCTGAAGCTGCAAATCCAGCCTCTGAATTGTTCTTTACACCCTTAAAAATGCTGGACAACCCCTGCACAGCTGTCTCTTGAGATGTGGGAGCTGAGAATCCCCCATTTTCAACACCAACCAGACACAGGAACACAAGCCATCAGGGCAGGGTTTGTCTGGGTTCAGGGCACTCAGAGAAGGCAGAAAGCCACAGCACAACTCCAAGAGCACATCAAAGCTGCACATCAGCCTCAAGAGCAGCCAAGAGAATTCCCTGCAAGTAATCTGAGATCCTGGGGCAGCTTTTGGATCATCTCACACAAAGTTTCAACCTGTAGCACCCCATACGGCATAAATCTGCAATCACAAATACCCTCACTATTTCATGCCAATGGTACTCTTCTCCTGATCCCAATTTTTTAATGATCCATCAGCCCCAGTACATCCCATTCCTTGGTGAAGGGGGAAGAAAGCATTTTCAGGCAGAAAAGTTTAAGGAGATGCTAAAGCAGAAACCTAAAGGGATGAATTGGGCTATGGAAGGTTTGAAAAACAGTAACCATGCAGAGCATGAGGAACTTGTGCAATGTGAAATTTGACCTGTACTTCTGTCTAAAAGGAAACTGTTGTTAGAATTACAGTGACTCTTCAGCACTTTTTCCACTGCTGCAATGTAAACACTTTGTTGTACGTCTGGGCTGTGTTTGCTGAGGTACAGCAAGAGCCACGGCCAAACTCGTACATCACTTTTATTGCTTTGGTTACTTAGGTTGCTCACTATTTACTCTCACAGATGATTGAGGAAGAAGATGGCCATAGAGAAGGGCACTCTAAAAATCTTGAGCAGGAGGAAACAATTATTAACCTGGGACTGGATCAGGAGGTGATAGGGAAGTTTAGACTGGCACTACCTGGTTTGCAAGGACACAAAGGCTCTTGTTGGGCACGGCCCCTTTTGCACGGCAGGATTCACAAAGGATTCACTGCAGAGAACTTGCCAGCCCCACTTCAAGTAGGAAAAGACATCTCAAAAGGATGATTTGAGAGATTTCTTGTTTCAGCCCTGAACTTCATACATGTTTTTGTACTCTTAGCTCTTTTATCCCAAAATTTTCTCTGTGGGTCCAGTTCCTCTATTCAACTTGCAAGCTCTGGCTTGCTCCCTTCTTTCAAGTAAATTCCCTTGTTTCTCTCTCACTTCAATATTCTCTCTCCCCAAGCTCTTCTGAGTTTCACCACTTGAAGGTCAGTCTTCCTGGGGGTTTGTGCTACCTGACAGAACCCTCATCCTTTTACCTGCCAGGACAAGCCCAGTGCCTCAGCAGCCTTGGAAGGTACCACTTCTCCTCTTGCCCAAGGCCAAAGAAAAATCAAGGATATAAGCTACAATCTCTTTTTATTACTAATTTTGCACAAACTAGAAAATTTAGGACAAATGCTCTAGGGTTTTCTCTATACTAGCATATATGCATTATTTGTGGGGTTTGTTGTATCTACTATGTTTCAGACTTCATTTGCTCCTTGGATGTTGCCTGAGTAAGTTTATCTATGTCTTAAACACATTTTCAAAGTCCTTCTTCAGAGCTGGAGACCACTCAGGGGTATTGAATAAAAGGAAGACTAATCAACACCTTCATAAATCCCCATTTTAGCTCCTACAAGGCAGTATTTTGCAAAGCACATTAACTACTCAATAGCCATACATTTCTGGACAGGGCATCTAAATTTAAATAATGAAGACCAAAGTCTGGTGAGGATGAACACCACAGAAACAAGGATTATACATCTGGGTTCCTTGGAATCACACAGATGATTTTCTAAAAATCAAATTTTTTGATAAATGAATCACAGGAAAAAAAAAATCCCTAAATGGAAAACTATAAAGTAATTATAACTTCTTCTTTACCTCAATAAGTATAATTAGAGAAGAAAGCAAGCTTCAGAAATCAGTTCAAAGACTTGTGTTTAAAGCATCTAGAAGCCAGTGTACTTCAGGTTTATTTAGATGTTTCTGACTATCCCACATGTGATTTAAAGAAATATATTTCTCCCAGGATCTGTGGCTTCTCAAGAAAATCTCTGCCATACTATATAAAGTACCAATACATGTTATAAGCAAACGATTTTTAAAAATAAAGCTCCTGAAGAACAACGAAATGTTTATGACTATTTCCACTGCCTATGGGAAAGTGCCAGGAGACAGCAGCTGGGCAGGAGGCCAGCAGGGGCTTCTGATACACATCTGGGCTTGTGCATAAACATGTTCTCCTTACAGTTTCCATTGTCTGCCCCAGCCCGTTCCTTTGGAGTGTTTGTTGTACTCATTCTTGTCTTATTTACCTTTCTGTAATGACTTTTCAGTGCAGAGGCCATCTCTTATCCTTGAACATTGTTTGCAAAAAGGTGCCCCATCCCTACTGGGTCCTTTAAGCAGTACAAATAAAATCTCTAAAAATACCATTCTACTTCTCAAACTTACGTCACCTAAGGCCAGACAAAAGAAAACTGTATATCCTCCTTTCCTCCTTGCTCCCTAAAGGAATGCATCCTTTCTCAGCTGTAAAGTGAGCCTGGCAATTACTGTATGTACATGTCTGTGTTCCTGTTTGGAGCACTATAATTGTTTTACAGTCCTGGCTGTGATTATCCAGTACCCACCAGAAAATCCCAGTGCTTTGATCACAGGACTCCCTACCCAGACTCCACAAATAATTTGTCAGACAAGTGGGTTAAGCAGAGGGAAGATAAAGAGGAAACAAGAAACACAGCTGACACAAAGCTAAAAGGAAGGAAACAAAGATAAAAATGCAAAAAGAAAAAACATAGGCTGAAAATAAAAAAGGGAGGAAACAGAGCCTACAGAAAAGAGAAATGAGGTGAGGCAGAGTTGAAGGAAATGTGCTTTTCTATCAGGACTAAACAGAGGTGAGTCTCTTAGGAGAATACGGTATTTTTTATTTGCTGCTGTTCCCTGTCAGCCTTTCTAAGGGTCATTAATTTGTTCCCCTGCCTGGCTGGTCTACCATTAATGGTGTACAAGATATCCCTTATAGACAGTCCTCATGCATTTGAGATGAAGGTAGTGAGATAGCAGAAGCAGGCACAAACAGCTTGCTCATTTGGGCAATAAAAAGACAGAGGGCTGGCAGTCAAACAGAGAACAGACAGGATATAGCAAATTACAGGGTTCTCCTTCCAGCCTTTGCCATTAAGCAAATGTTTTCTGCAATGCATAGATGCCCTCTGGGCACACAACTTCTAACAATCACCATGGCTTGTTTGCTTCCTGAGCTAGGGATTGAGCTTTTTATACCATACCCTCTGTCTGGCACAGCTCCTACCACACGCAAGGAAAGTATTGATCTTCAATAGTGTGAGTTTTTCTCCAAATTAAGACTTGCAAATACTCCAAAACCATCTTTCCCTCTGCCCTGGCCCTGCAGATGGTGTTCAGTTTTTCCTGTAACTGGAGAATAAACACCATATAGCTCAAGATAATCTCAACAAAAACACTTGTGTGTCTTTAAGAAAGGAGCACACTGCTTTCTTGTCCCTGTTTTATGAAACAGTGTTGTCAGGGTTAAGTGGTCTGTACAAGAACCTGAGTCTTGTGATTTGCAGCTGTGGGAGCTGCTGCAGCATCACTGAAGCACATTTTCATCCACTACGTGGTTTCATGCACAGGTTCTCCATTCTTGCCACAACTGTTTTATCTCAACTGGCCTTCCTATTTTTCTGTTTCACATTTCTCCTCTCTTTTAAGTCCCTACTTATAAGTTATTTAAAGAACAAGCCATAAAATACAACCAACCCAGCCACCATGGTTTTTCTAGGGTGTAGGGTTGGTGGCTGGATTTTCCAGTAGCTCATGCAAAAACTTCAGAAAACTACTAAGAGGAAGTGTGCCAATGCTACTTATGTTTCCAAATGTCAGTGGTTAGAGAACACCATACTGAAGTGCAAGATGTTCAGCACAATTCCACAACACTCCTGTAACATCCTGGCATGTTCTGCATTGGCCAGCTCAAGGGTCCAGTTTAAAAATGCTTCACTCACATAAAAAGACAAAAAATTTCTCATGATGGAGAGCAATTAAAGAACAGGGTGAGGTGGGGGTGTCAGGGAATTGTTTCCCAGGGATGCAAGGCCTGCTTTTGGGGCCACTGCTGGCTGTGCAGATGTGTCAGGGGAACTCAGGGGGACTCCAGGACAGAATAATGCCGGAATTTCTGCAAGACTCTGCCTTCCCAAGGTGAATTCTGTCTTGCATGATGTTAACCACTACATTCCACACATCATCTTTAACAGAAAATGCACCCTGGGCACCACCTTACTAAAGAGGAGGCAGTATCTCTAGTAGCTAAGCAGAAGGAATTGTTTCTGGCACAGATGGACAGAAGCTTTTTTTATTTCATGTTTCTGAAAGGGACCCAAGAAACTATTTTGCCTGTAATACCTCCTGCATTCTGCAGTTAATTTGTCTAAATAATAGAAAGCTCGTTAAAATGTGTAAAGCAAGAGTTGCTATATGTAATCTCTCTTGACAGACAGACATCCCTTGTAAAACTAATAAACTTGGCTGTGATTGAGAGGAAACTAGAGAATAAAATATTCTGCTAAAATATCACAAAAATAATTGAGAAAATCTATTAAATGAGAAGAGTGCAAACTGATTTTAGAGGCTTTCCCCACCACCTACATCAGCAGGAAATGAGGTAGGTCTGCACTACTACTTACCTTATATCTTTTTTTACATCCAGGAACAGGACAGGCAAAAGGCTTCTCATCCCCTCCATTCATGCACATTGAACTAAGGATAGCTTCAGAGCTGATAGCACTTTCTGTAGTCCAGGACTCATCACTGTCTGATTCTTCATAGTCTACTTCCTCTTCATCATATTCACTACCTAGAAAAGCAGGGTAGTCAGATAAAACAAGAATAAATAAGAGCACAGCAAGATAACCCATTCTGCATTTATTACATCAGCTACAATGACTTGTAATTTCCCCACTTTTGTCTCTTCTGGAAGACGGTTATTTTAAATTTTATAACCCTATCTTTCTTGTAGTTATTTATTCCTTCATAAAGACACCAGTGGTTCTTTTTCTAATAACCAGGACAGGCCTTATTAATATATCTTCACAAACTGTTAACTGCATGGCACAGAAAGTTCAAAGGACTGATTTTAAAATGCAGTTTCATTGCTTCTCAAACACCAGGATCCTTCCGTCTTTCCCAGTGCCCGAACAGAAAATGTGCTCCCTCCCCTCCTCCAATTAAAGCTAATTTTAAGGCATTTCTTTATGCAATACAATACTGAAGAGTGTAATTCTACAGATCATAAACAGTGTAAAATAATATGTTGACAAGTCCTAATGCATTTACTAGCCCTTTGGAATTAATAGGAATTATAGCACAACATTAATAAGAATTATATTGTAGCAATTATAGTTGTGAAATTCATTCCCTCAGGTGTGGGTATAAATTGCATTGTGTGACTGCCCTGAACAGACCACATTATGTTCCAGATATGCTAAGACAGCCATCTGAGCAGCTGGTGCTGAGTTTATTTATTATTTTTAATTGCAATAACTATTAATGAAATCCTCTGAAGAAGTTAAATGTGAAACAAGAGAAATTAGAAAAGCAGAATTCCAACTGTAAAAATACAGTTGAAAAAAGAAAAGCAGGGGAGGGAAGAGCCGCAGCTGATTAAAAAGAAAATATATGCACAGAGGGAGAGAGAGGGAAAGCTGAGGGAAACTTCTGTGGTGTCAGCAGGAGGTGGTGCTGTGTTTCCCCTCCCCTTTCTTCTTTCCCTTTCCCAGCTCTGCTAAATTTTATCCTTTCTGCTGAAAGACAATTTGGCTCCAAGTGCTGGAATAGCTCCCGCTATTAAAGACAGTTATGTGACACTTGCATGGCTCTTCCCTCGTGTGCCCTTTCAGCTCTGAGCAGCTCTACCCATCAAGGAGAAAATGCAGACAGATGCCTCATGGCACTTTAAAACATTCTGAATTCACAGGGGAAACCCACGCTGCAAAGCACAGTGGGTTTTTAGGGGTGCTTCTCCTGAAACTCCGTCCTTCTCGCCTCTTTGGACTCCCCCTTCCCCAGCATTCCCAGGCAGACTCAGCACTGAGTAACAACACTGGCAGCTGCCAGCACCCAGTGCCAGCACCTGAGCTTTGGTCAGGACAGATGTCAGGCTGTCCAGGCTTGTTTCCCATGGCTCCCATCTGTCCAGGATGGTGTGCAGATGGGAGAGGCACGGCTCCCCAGCAGCGGCAGCCGCCGACACGAGCGCACGCACAGCCCCTGCAGCACATCTGGAAAACTCTGCCCTGCTGACTGCGGCTCCTCATCCCACTCCCAATGAGCGGGAGCCAAAGAAAGCATTATTGACCTCTTAAAATATTTCTGAACTCTAGGAACAGTTAACCTAAAATGAAGTTAAGAGTTGTTATAGTTTAATTAACTAATAAAAAAATGGAGGCAAAACCACAACTCTGCTTCTACGATTTCCTGCCCTTGATTGTATCTTGATGGAAAAAATTCCTCAAGCTGTTTCTTTCAAACCTTTTAGCTCAGTGGGGTTTTTTTAAAGCAAATGAAACAGAAAACCCTATTGTAAATACACATATGCACTCCTAGGATGACAAAACATACAATTCTAAACACTGATACCAACAATTTCTGCCTTTATAATCACCCCCCTTGTGAGCCCCCTTAAGAGTGGCTGATTTCTGCCCAAATAGGATTTTGTCCTCCTGAAGAAAACATCATTTGAAACTGTACAACAAACATCTCTTAGGGACACCACTCATTTTAATGATGATAAGGAGTATGTTTTCATAAAGCAACAACCAGTGCTCCTTAAAACTTAGTATGCAATACAGTGTATAAAATAAGATACACAGAACAGTGGGGAGAAGCTGCAGTCAGTCCTTTTATATATTTCCTAAGGTTTTCCTAAAGGCATTGAGGGGTGCCCTTTTAATTTCTCTAGTAATTTTGTACAGTAAGATCCAATTCTGTAAAAATGTTTGTCTCTACTTCAGTCAAAGGTAGACTTGGGTAAAAGAGAGAGACAGAAGAGAATAAACTGTGTGTGTAAGAATCTGTGAGATCACACTATCCTTACAGATCTTTTCCTTTCATTGGCTTACCTGAACAAAAATACAAGATTTGGTCTAATACATTCAAAACAGTTCTTTAACCACAATAAGCAAATGCTCCATTATCTTATTTTTTTAAATTCAGATGTCACTACAGATTTTACAAATACAATGAGCTTTTTCCTATGAATGACTATATAAAAGTGTATTTCTTCTTGCACAAAACAGTAATATTAATGGTTCTGTATGACTTCATATGAAGCTGGAACTGCAGTCGATCACTGCTTTTATCTAACGGTGTCCTATTGAACACAACTATTTTTATTCTAAAAAAAATAAAAATTAAAAATCCCAAAATGTATTTTAAAAGATCTTGGTATAAGGAGAACGAAAAAAAAATAAAATAGTGCCTTGAAAAAAATTCGTTCGCAATAAAAATTCAACCTTAAAATAATTATGTTGTTTCAGTTGTTACAGAAAAACAACACTGATTTAGTCATGCTTTTAATCGATTCTGCCTCAGAATTTAATTTCCTCACTTGTCAGTGCCTAAGAGCAGCAGCCCATGTGGTGCCTCCCTGACTGCGTGCAACACATCAGAGAGGGAGGGAAATAAAACAAGAGGGAAAACAAAAAGCAACACGGCGCAGGTTGGCGCTGCCATTACAAACAGCCCCTGGACGAGGTGTTTTAATTAAGTGGCGCAGGGCTGGGCTCTGGGAGGCTGTTCCCAGGCGGAGCAGAGGCGCTGGGCTCCGTGTCAGGTGTACAAACTGCAACCCGAGCCCTGCCCCGCTCCTGGGCAGCGTTCCCAGGGACCAGCACTGCGCCCAGCAGCGCACTTTGATCAAGATAGAGTCACTTAATTGCTTGCCTCTTTCTTTTTTTTTTTTTTTTTTTTTTTTAAGCTTGGTTGGTGTCTCACAATTATATCTGCAAATATTTACTTATTTCAAGGGAAAGAAAAAAATAGGCCCGCTCCAGGGTGGGACAGCTGCGTGACTGGGGCAGTGTTTGCAGTAACTCTTCAGAGAGCTCTGCTTGGACACTGCCATGCCCACGGAAAACAGGATGCTCTGCTGGGGCATGCTGCTCTTTGGGCACTCAGCTGAGCCACTCCTGTGCCATGACTGCCAATGGCTTCACCCTTCCTCCTCACCCTTGGAAAGCAGACTGCATGTTCCCCCTACTGAAAAATAACAGAACTAGGCTTCACAAGTCTGAATAGCAAAGAAACCTCCCCCAAAACTGGACAACACACAGACAAAGCATCTAAATATCTGGCTGATAGAGAAGCACATGCTTTCAGCAAGGCACTGTACAAATACACAATATTATTACCACAACTAAATAATAGTTCTACAATATCAAAAAATCTGCTCTCTTCCTCTCTCCTCTGGCAATGCTTTTTCTCAGGCTTCTTGCTAGCTCATTGCTCTTTAATATAATATCCAGTTTCATCATCTGGCTTTCATTCAGAGACCCTACACAGCTCTACCTTGGCCTAACCTAAACCACTGCTTTATTATCCAAATAACTCAGTAACATCTTCTTAATACTGCAACCCGCCCTCGCATGCAATATTCCCTCAGTCCTGGCCCACAAAACCATTTCCCCACTCTATTGGCCTTGCCAAAAGACTCACTTCATCTGTGCTGCCCCCAGCAGATCCAAAAATGAAACCAAACAAAGGCAAGGAAAGAATGCTAGTTAAGGTTTTTTTTTTTTTTTCCCTGCAATTTTCCATGCTGAGACAATGCCACTACTCCTCAAAGGGGAGGTGGACTCCACTAGGCTCAACTCACATACATGCCACATTGGAGCCAGAAATCACATAAAATTACCTGCTATGAGAAGCCACAAAACATACTGGGTCACAAAGAGTTCTAGCAAGTTATTTCTCTTGTAATTTTCACACTGCATTTAAACAACCCATCACAAATAAGCAAGCTTTCTATGTCACAGCCAAAAGTAAAGACATACACAAAAAGGGATTATGATTACTGCCTGCAGGGTAAGAAGCCTTTGTAGCTTGACAAAAAGCAAAGCTGACCATAAACTTGGTCTACACCTCTGCCAGTCACTTTTCCTGTCAAAATCAGTGAGAATGTAACTTAATCCTGCAGCAAAAATCTCACCTCTTCAATGCCCATCTACTACTTTTTTGTTTTCCAGTAGATGAAGTCAGTAATTTAAAGAGCTCAGAAATGGTTTGCAGAGAGCTAATTCATTTGACATTCATCTCATTTGAACAAACATCCCAGCTACACTGCTGAAAGTTTGGGGCTTTATCTTTTGTATTTCTGGGGTTTATTCTGCATTCACACCACTGTAGGCAAAATAAAATTCTGCCTTTTGCACAAGTGAAATCATTCTATTGTGAGATTTAAAGAGGATTTTCCCCTGAACTTTAAATGAATCTTGGTTCTAGCAGGTGCACAGCATTTGTTGTTACATTGCTTTTCAAATCTAAAGACTTCTCTGCTGTGACTTTAAATATAAAAAAGACAAAGCTGATTAAAACCAGCACAAGCTGTGTGTGCCATTTTAATGAGTAGGATCTATCTTGACCTCTGATCAAGAACATTATGAGTTCTTCCTTTCTCCTCCCATGAAGAAAAACAAACCCAAAACATCCTTGCCAATTATTTTTGTGCCCAGAAAACATACATTTAAGTATACAATGAATAACTATGAGCAAATAGCTTACTGCAGTGGGAACCAACATTGCTAGTGTCACTGAAAGTTCATGGTAATTCCAAGGATTTCTCATAAAAATTCAGCTTCACACTTTGTCCCGTGCGGGACTTGCAGTTTGTATTTCACAGAAACAGTTTTATGACAGCACTTCTTATGTTAAGAACTTTGCATTCCCATATACTACGACAGTTTCCTTGATAATGCAGTGAATTATTAATACTATGTGAATTTTGGGTTAACACTAAAGCACATTTGTGGATTTGTCAGACTTCTTCCCTCTGTGCCCATGGATGCACACAGCAGGGACAATGCTCCTACAGCTGATACTCATTGCTGATCTAAAGACATATCAAGTCATTCAAAATGAAATATTCTTCCTTCATATAAAGAACAGGAAATAAATGCTCAGGCCAACAAAATACAGAACAGTCAAACAGCAGCAGCCATGCAAGTCTTCAGTCTAGAAGCTGTAGCAGGATTCTCTCAGCTGAGAGCTGGCATGGGTGGCACAGTGCACTGGCTCTGCAAACTCCAGCACAAAACATCAGACACTGGATCATCCAGACACACTAAGCCAGGGTCTTTGCTTGCTTGTTTTGGTGGGTGGGCAGGGGGGACTCAAGAGGACAGAAAGCAGTTTTCAGCCTGTGTAAAAAGTCCGTTCAGATTAATTTCTTCTATTTTCAAAAATACTTTTACCATTCATGTCCACAAAGATGATGCAGACACAACTGAAAAAAACCCAGAGAGGTTTAACAGAGCACTGTGCAGTGCTAGAGACACTGACAGTTTAGATAGCAAGTGCTTGGATTAAGCACCAAAATACAATGAGCACTAGGTTCACCTGAGGGAAGTCCAGAGCCTTTCTCCAGCACGTGGGTATGATGAGCACATGCAGATTTTGCTCTTCTCCCAGTAAATATTCCTGATCTTAATTTCTGGGCCAGGAGAGGCAGTTCTGTTCTCAAAGTCAACTGCAGGCTCAGAACTTTGCTGTCACTGGTGGGAGCTGATGGAGATGGTGATGGTTTGTCAAATGGGCACTTGCAGGGCTGGCAGAGGCTCCATCCCTCTTCATGGTCACAACAGAGCCATGAAAATAGCAGCTATGACTTACTAGTGCCTTGGCCCTGCTCCAGGCAGAGTGGGGGCTCAGGGGTGTCCCTGTGGCTGCTGCCAGCCCTGCACAGAGTGTCCTGCAGGCTCTGCCTGCTGCTGCCAGCATCCTCCTCTTTCCCATGGCACCAGTCAGAGCAGGATTGGGCCAGAACAATGTCTTCTGGAGAAACCACCCTTCCTTTTCTCTTTTCCAGTCCTCTCCTAGCTCAGATCAAGTGCTAAATAATGAGCTGCTAGGATGTATTACTGCCCAGAAGAGCTAATTTTCTATTGTCTCTGGCTGAAGCAAGGCTCTGCTAATGAATAAGCACCAAGAGAATTTCAAAAATGCACCTCATGTAATGATGTGAACATGAATTCAGATACAAAGAACAGTGTGTTTTTTATCATTAAGCCACAAGGCACTTGAAAGCACAAGAGAAATAAGTTAGGCAAAAAACCCTGCACAAAAAACTTTTCTGTGTTTTTTTGCATCATTTGGAGAGTAGCTTTCAGACCACCTTTTCAGACCTCCACTGAGGTCTGATGTTCCACAGTAGGAAACATTTAAGCATCTAAGGTTATGGGTAGATGTTTCTAGACATCCTCTCCCCCCTCTTCCAGTCAAATGGCAACTGCAACTTGCACACTCACAGAGACAGTCTGAAAAGGTCCTTCCCACAACTGTTTTGGAGGGTGGTACTTCAAACAGGATGAGCCCATACATAGTTAAACATGCAGCACCCTGGTGATTTAAATGACATGGTAGATAGGTCAATTCAAACCTTCCACACCAATTGCAGTTTTAATTTCAGTGCTCTCAGTGTATGCTCATGCTGAATTTGAAGTGACTGAAAATGTATCCCATTACAAGATTTGGATTCACTTAGGAAAGCATGCCAATACTCCTACAGGTAAAACATAAATCTGAATACATTGTATTTTGGTATAGAATAATTTTGGCTGAGCTAACCTATATGGGAAATCACCCTAAAATGTTGGAGGTTAAACTAAAATGATAAAGGTACAAAATAAACATAAAATTTTATATTTAAAGCGCTATTAGTATGACATTAGTGCTATAAATTCTTTTTCACTGTCAGCAAAATGGAGAACTATTTACACATGAGATCTGCTCTCCATTTTGGGCTACTAGAGAAAAACACTCATGTTAACAAAAGATAGTCCTCCAGAGCCAAAACTGGGGTTGGTGGAGCAACTGGATTCTATCTGGCTTTAGGAGCAACTGTGTGACATTTTCTTTCTTGATAAATCTGTATCTTGATACTGGTATAGCAAAGAACAGCCTTTAAAACTAAAGTGCTGTAAATCCTAATCCAAAGTTTATAAATCCGCTTGCACACCTATATAAGCAGATATGTTACAACTTATTGAATGTATAAATGCAAATAAAACATACGTGTAATAAGATAAATAAAAAATAAATTCCCCACTTCCAATTACTTGTGGAACAGCAACTAATCACAAAAACATGCATGTAAAGAACTGATTCTGGAAAAAAACAGTCAACTGATACCACGGCATGTGTTTTGTAGAGCAGGGCTTTCTGAGAATGCTGCAGAGGTGCTAAAGCAAATTGTTATAATGTCACTGCACAATGTGCTGTTGAGGTTTTATGGTCACACTGCGCCAATAGTCTCGGGAAGTTATTTTGCATTCTTATATAAACTTTTCCCCCCCAATCCTGTTTTCCACAAAAAAGGGCTTTCAATAATGTACAATCTTGTGTTTATACATAGTACAGGAAAAACATGATAAACTCAAGAACACAATCTCTACTTTAAACATATTTTAAAACTCGATTTCTGCAACTTCAGGTAAACAAGAATAAGCTGTTAAACACTCACCAAAAAAGAACATAACCTTCCTGTAATTAAATGGCAGTGTTTTACATGGCACTTTTTAAAAATCGTGAAAATAAAAAAAGTAAATAAATAAATCAATCCAGCAGATCCTTCCCAATTTGAGGCTTAACCTGCAACGTAATGTAACAGTAATAAAACCCATGCCAGCTGGAATCCTTTCTTTTTCTGGCTTTGCCATGAAAAGCAAGAGCAGGTATATGTTTGAAGAAAAACAAAATAGGACATTTTCCACCTTTAGTCACAGGATGTTAATTGAACTCTGGCAAATGTTTAAAGATATTCTCAAAATGTTCAAAAAAGAATTAAAACCAGTTGGGGCTGAGAAAAAGAAACAATCCATCCTTCCTCCCCTCCCTTCTCTCCCCTCAAACATCTGTTCCAAAGTTATACTCCAAAAACCACAGCGAAGAACGGTCATAATTAATGTTATTTTGGCTTTTTAGTTGCTAGGCCTGCATTCCAAGGTTAGAAATACAAAAATACAAGTTCAGGGCACTATTACTGTACTTTAGGACTCTCCTGATGCATATAACAAAAGAGCAGTTTTTCTTTTCTCTTCTTTACCCCATTTTATAAAAAAAGAGAAGAAAAAATAGAAACGGTACCAGGAAGCAGTTCCATGTTGAAGATAAAGGATGACAATAAAAAGTACCTACATAAATGAGCTACACTTTATGAAGCTATGAAAATACATTTGAGACATGTTTTATACATGCTTTACAGCTGTACAAAACCTGCACAGCCACTTACAATGCAGCTCATAAAACTGCTAATGCACACACAGTCCCTCCCCAGCCCGACTGCCGTGCCTTTGCCTGCACCAGTGTGCAAACCCTGCACTGGGCTGCCACCAGGATCCCCTCCTATTGCTGTCACTGTGCAGGTATAGCCTGCACCACACAGGGAGTGCTGCTGCTTCCAGCAGCATCTGGCCAGGCAGGGATTCCCAGGATGCTCCTGAGCCTCCTCAGTGTGGATGGGCAGCAGCACACATGGATCAGTGCAGGACCAGGGTGTGGAGGAGCTGCAGAGGTGCAAGACAACTCAGAGCTTTTCCAGCAGCTTTGGGCTGAGGAGGTTTCATGTTTATGAGGCCCAAGAGGGCTGCAAACCCTTGAACAGGAACAATGGCAGATTCTCCACTTCAATGCACTGAAGGGCTGGGAGGATTTAATCTGCATGAATATACACTGACCACTTCTCCCTGCCTGCTTTTGAAGCTCTGGACCATCTAGATTTAAGAAACATCATCAGCATGATTTGAGAGCTAGCCCTAAGACTCAGAATTACCAATAAGGGCTAAAATGGCTATAGACTACTGAGTAAGAATCAAGGCTTTTGTCATTTTAACTACACAAAAAATCTACATGAAAGATCTGTTAAGTTTTTTATTAATCCTACTTTATGTTTCTCAGAAAGAAACTAACTCAAGCTTAAGAACACATTTAGTGGGAATCATGTCTCCTTTCTCATTTTTAAAGACAAAGATTCTGATAAAATAAAATGTTTACTGTTCCTGTTCTGCTGCCACAAACATCGTTTCAATCAGGTCTACAACATGTATGTTAGCAGGTGTGAATTGTTTCACTGGGCTGGAATCAAAGTAATTTTCAAATAGCTATTTTCCATTGCTCCTTGGCTTCTTGTATCCTTTGACTTTGGAGGCAGAAGTGCTCAGAAATTGTTGTGAATGGTACTGTTGGACTATATGTGGAAAAACCTTTCAAGAGGGAGATTATGCTAGCAAGGACAAAGCATCAGCCTTCATCTTCAGCAAGAATTAGGGTGGTGTCTTCCACCTGCCAGACCACAAACACTAAAATGACAAGAGGATCTTGTGGTTTTAGGGGTCAGCAAATGCTTCATGATTTTTAGTTCACTTGGAAATACACAAAAGCTACAAAGAACTCTGTTTTTCCTATACTGTTACGTAATTTTGAGGATCTTGTACTGGCTAACATCAACTCATGATACACCATTTCCTCAATGAAATAAACCTCTCTGGGTTATAAGTCACTGAGTGTGAAGTGGTATGTTAGTCCTTGCTTGTTATTACTTTGATTTGCTTTGGCCACAATGCAAGGAAAACTCAAACATTTGCTTAAGTTTCATCATCTTCAGCACACTGAAGTGCTGCCTAAATGAGTCTGGGTTTTTTTTTATTTGCTAAACCATAACACTGCTGTCAGTGTGCAGACATACAGCACCAGTGGACATGGAGCAATTTTTTCAGTCCTCAAGGTACCACAGTGGTACAGATAAATCCCATTTAATGTCACAGTGTAATATACATATATGGATATGTGTAAGCACATATGTGCACATATACACACACACAATTTAAATAAACATCTAAAAGCTCCATGGGGCCACTACTGTTTCTAACTTTTTGTGTTCTAAACATTTGTGTTTTCAGCTAGGAATTTTCAAGATAATTAGCAGATTACTTACAAAGCTAAATAGTAAATAAATTTTAAAAATCCTTTTACCAATTGGCCCTTGCAGTATAAACACACAAACATGAATGCCATCATTGTTACCCAGAACTGCTGAAGTAACTTTTTGAGTGTCACACTACCCCTATGTTAAACCAGTTATGCCACAAGCTGTGAAAGGCAGACACAACGTGCTTTCTACAAATCCCATATTTTTTACACATTTAGAGGAAGATAGGTCTATGTGTGATGGATGTGATTGTACACAAAAATCCCTATCCTATCACAAATTAACACAGAGATAATCTTTACTTTTAAGCTTATTGTACATTTTTTGTTCTTGACCCTGTTAAAAATGGTTTGCCAGGGTAGACTACTATGATGGGGATTATAAAACAGTTCCTGTGCTTGGAAGTACTTTAAATCTACAAGCCATGTTGCTACTGCTGCTTTGTAGCTTAAACCCCAAAACTAGTGATGATTTTATGAGTTGCTGTAGTCTAGACAACTCGGTTACTTTTCAATTAAATTGTTCCTTGGGGAGACTACTGTGAAAATTCCCATACAATTAATTACAGGTATGTGCAATTAAAATACAATTCAACAGCACAGTAGCTTTACAATTGCTGGTGCAATTTATGTCTGTATCAAACAAGAATGCTCTGAAGGGGCTGGGAAGACAAAGTACAACACACAGGAGATTACATATAATACATATAAGGCTACCTGTAGTGAATGAGATGAAATAAAAGGCATTGTTAAATTTTTGTGTGCCTTCTCCTCTGGTAAGATTCAGAATTCTACTAAAAACCACAAAATCTAACATCTGAGCTAATTTTCCCAGAACATATTTTTATAGCAAACTGGGCTCAACATATTTTTACTTCCAAGTTAAAGGGCAAATCAGAAATTTAACAGAATTATAATGAAAATGCACTCATAAAGCAGGAAAATAAAGAAAAAACAGAAAATGCAGCAAAAAGCTGAGAGGAATCATGGTTAAAAAAATTCAATATGTATTTCCCCTCGTAGCAAAGCCCCATTTTCCCCATCAGCTATTTTCATATTAGTCTTACTTTCCTCTATAGACTTAAAAATGTCCTTTTAACTTTAAAAGAAATTTAAATGGCTAGAAGTACCACTTTCAAATAACATCATTTTGTGAATATAGTATAGGCCTTTTTCTACTTAAGTTATAAGTTAGTTTAGGATGGAGTTAAACAAAGGACTAAGCAGGGGAGGCTATCATAGCACATGTCTTTATGCAAACCATAGGAAAGATTAGCTCCAGGAGAATCTCCATAATTTTGCTCCATCTTCACAAGTTTACAGGCTTGGATCAGTGGAAATACCAAACCTCTGAAAAACTAAGACACTCATGGGTCATGTCAGCTCGTCTTGCACAGCCCTGCAGAAACCCTCCAGGATCAAAGTGGATTCCTCCTTTTAGAGTTCAGCCAAACTGCAGAGTAGGTACCCCAGGTAATCATATTGCTAGAGGTCAAAAAATGTGCAGGTTTGATGAAGTTAGTGTCTTGGCCTTCAGGATAATTTCAAGCTGTTTGATTTGGAGCTATAAGTTAGTCCAAGACATGACAACACTGTTGCTGTGCCTACAACATGGAATTCTCTCTGCTCTGCAGATCCTCCAAGCCTAGGGCTCAGTATGTTCTGGGAATGCAACTCTTATGGTTTGGTTTAGTCTCTGAGTAACCAGGTTAATACACAGTCTTGTCTCTCTAAGGAAGCCAGACAATCACCTGACAGCTGATGACTGCTAGGAAAGAAAAAAAACTCAACTTCTGAAGCACTTAGCCAAGCACAGTGAATGAACATTAAGATTTTTCACTTTGGATTACTGAAGAAAGAGCTAAATATGTACAAGTTTACAGCCTGGCTCCCTGAAATTGGAATGTGACCTCTAGCTCTGAAAAATCATCTTTTAGCTGTGGGAACAAACCCCACCTGTTCTAAGAAAACCCCTATAGGAAAAAAATTGCACTTTAACTTATATTTTTCATAGTTATTAGAAACCTTCTGTTATAGCTTTATTCCTTAAGGTAGAAACTGGAAACTACTACAGATTTCTCTTATTATTCATGCTTAGTCATGACCTCAGCCAAAAGCTCATGTTAAAATCTCATACCATATCTAATCACACACATATACTACAGTTAAGTCATACATTGATCAACTGCTTTGCACAATGTCATTCATTATTTTTTTCATTATTTTTTACAAGAACACCCATAAGGCTCTGTTAGAATAGGTGCCTCAGACTGCTAAATGCTGGGCAATTATATCTACAATATTATTTAGTGTGCAGGATTATTATATGGCCCCAAACCTGCAATTAGATGGAACCATTTTGGCTCCAATAAAGAAAGTTCTCTCCTGTCATCTACACAGAAATGTGAAAACCCAGCAACAGCGAAGCACCTCAGAAGGAAATTTTGTCAGGGACCACAATCCAGTTTCCACAAGATATTTTAACATAGATTTTGTCATGCTTTGCAGGTCTGGAATAGCAAACATATTCAAACACTCATTTTGCTGGAGAACTGAATTTGGTCTTCATTTTGTGAAGTATGGCTTACTTATTTGCCCAAAGTGTTTATCCAAGAATGAGTCCACATATTTAATTTTGAATAGAAACAGAGCATAAACGTTCTTCAGTCTCTGAACAGGCAAATAAACATGTAGAAGGTTCTGGACAAGTAATGAGATGGTTCCTCAGACATCTGAAAGTCTGTTTTTTCAAGTTGCAAGAGAGCTTGGTTGATTTGTGCTTTACTGTGCTGGACACCCCGTAAGTCAAACACACAAAAATGTAACATTCTCAGCCCACTTCTCAGCAACAATTTAATACAAAAGCCCTAGGATTTGATTTAATATTTCTACTTTTCATTCTTTTTCCAATTACATCTGCATGATACTAGGCTACTTTAACATGAAGTGTAATAATTAAATTTAAACATTTACAGTATGCTAACGCAGGTGAAGAATTTTTGAAGTGAATGGCTAAAGCTGGGTTTTCGTGACTACATAAATTCTTGAGCTTGCAACTCTACAAGTGGTGAGTACTCCATTCCAGCCTGACAAAGCACTTGTTATGTGCTCCAAGTCAGGCAGCATTTATTTCCTTAGTACTGGGTGCTAAACATTAATCATGTGCTGGAAGCACAGGTGACCTGAATTTGTAGCGTGAATTTCAAAATGCCATCAATGTGTACTTGTTTCCACTCTTTGTCCTCCCAAGTCTAATTTCAAGCTTCCTTAAGATCTAATCAAGGAACATTTTTCAGTGCACTTTGCTTAAAAAAATAAGCCCATCACAAAAGAGCAATATCTCTCTAGCTGTAGCAATATTGAGTAAATCCTCATTGCCCAAACAGAAAGCTCTTGCAGATTATCAGCTGAACAGCAGATTTAATGATTCATAGTCTACTCTGATTCAACCTAACATGGAGTTCAGAAATGCCACCTGCTGACAGCAGCCAAACAGATTCTGCTATAAATAGCAATTCTGCAACAAATTCAACTGTGTATTAATAGCATACCCATCAACACAAAAAGTTTTGAGCACCTAAATCCTCCTCCTGTAAGTCTTCAATTAATTTGTGAGGGGAATAGCCCTGTTATTTTACATTTCTGCTGTTCACTCTAAACTCACAAAGCAGTTCAGCTGAACAGATTTCTTTTTCTTGCTGGATTCTGTCTAATGTGCTGCTCCAGCACTCTGTGCAACAGCTGTCTGTGCCATATGATTACTTCATTGTTGAAAGCCTGACATATGGAAACTCTACTGAAATGTTAGCTGCTTTGATACCTATGAAGAGGAATGAGCTCTTACATTACTACAACGCATTTTTTCAACAACTTAAAGTAAAAAAAAATTAAACACACATTTAGAATCTAAACCATATTAGTTTCCAGCATGTGCCTGTTACTCCATTTCAATGCCCAATTCCAAAGGCTGGTTACTATTGTGGGTTTGGTTGCTATTACTAGCAAACAATGGGTGGTTTTCTTTCAGCTTTTGCATTCTTGGAAAAGAAAAGGGAACAGATTCAAGAGGAGGCCCGTGGGATTCCTTCATGAGTTATCCATGAAGGCAAATGCTTTACAGTAGAATTACAGGAATGGTATCTCATGTCATTGAGATAACAGTACATGAGATAACCAGGTTTATTGGGAAAAGTCACTAACTGCCACACAGTGTTTCGCTTCTCAAAATCAAAGCTTCCACAACAGACAGCTCCTTAATGGACCAGGAGAAAGGTGCATCCTTATGGATCAATTTCTGAGCCCCAACTGCCTTTGGTAGGTAGAGAAAGGAGCTCCTTTGTTGTAATATGCAGACTTTCCTCCCCTGTAAATTAGTCACCCATAGAGGGAACAATGATGCTCTAAATTATATCATCAGCAACATGAACAGCTGTTAACACAGAAGGAAGCTGTAGTTTTTTGATCACTGTTTTGCCAATAGTTGCAATTGAATCCTGAACAAAATCCATCCAAATCAAAGAAGATACTAATAATCTGAGGTTTTTTTATCTATTAATTTTTTGAGTAAAAATCTATATATAACTTTTAGAAAATATTCAGTCTTAGAAGATATTCCCTAATTATGTAAATGGGATATGACTCTCTTTAATGTAGTTGCCTAAACCTGAATCAAACACAAATATATTTAAATGTACTGCAAACATTTAAGAATGCAATCACTCTAGGTATAAAAAGTATTCTTAATTACATCTGGCTCTGAAAATAAGACACTAGGGGAAGACTGATTTTTTTCTTTTGATTGAAAATTAATTGAATTTCACTTTCTGTTACAGAATGACATATATTAAGTAATGTTTCATCACTGGTATGATTTATTAGATAAAAATTGGCCCATTTCACATAGTGTGTTCTGACTGAATAGTGCAGCTTTAGGACTACTGACAAAGCTACAAAGCAATCTTGATTTCACTTTTAGCATATGCTCTGTATCTACAAAACTGCTCATTTATTATAAATCTACTAAAGCATTATTCAGATAGTATCCTCAGATGGTAAATGTAGTAATTCCTACATCAACAGTAATAATTTGACAGCCCAAGTGATATTTTTCCAAGTCTCATAACATTACTTTGCTGAATTTTTAGACATATTTGATTAAAATATCAATGTTTAAATCTTAGACTTCTTAAAGGTTAAGGCAAATCCTATAAAGTTTTTTTTTTTTTATACTGCAGATTAAAATGATTTATTACTTTCAAGTTTTACCAGAAAGGGAAAAAAATTTGAAAAGTTAAATATTTTCTGTGGTTAGAAAATGGGGTCACATTTATAAATACTGAGACTGGACTGGTGGAAATTTCAAGGAAGTCTGACATATTTATGAAAGGTAAAAACTTTCAAATGCAATCAATCAAAAATGACTGAACAAATATGACTCCCCAGAAAGGCATTTATCCTAATTAATAAGACAAACCAATAGTTAGTCACCTACTCAAATGACAGCTGTAAATCAAAATGGGACTTGCCAATTCTCTCATGGTCAGCCTATGACCACCCATGAAAACTGCACTCTTTCATCTCCTTCCCAAGTGGAAGGGCTGAGAAATGGCCACAGCTGTTCCAGGCAACCACAGCATCCCCAACACTTCATGCCAGGACTGGCTGCCATCCACTGCCCCAAATGATCAGGCAGTAAATAGGTCTATAAACCTATTAAAACTGCATAAATGTTATAACTTGTCATCTATTAAAATAAAAAATAAACAGGAAAGGATGTCTAAGAGCCAGCTTCTTCAGAGCAAAATGAAATGCTAAGTATGAGGTTTTCAAGTTCTCCAGTTTTTTTTTTTTTTTTTTTTTTTTGTGCAGGGGAAGGTGGGAGGGCACAAGACTTAGGGCTGAACTATTAAAAAGCCAGTTGGTGGTATTAAACTCTTGCTTTAGGATTTATAGGAAGGCCAAAAATTCACTCCAGGCTGAAATTTACTATTCCAGGCCAAAATTTACTATTTGAGGCCTAGAATAGTTAGAGAAAAATAAAAAAAAAGGTCATAAATATAAAGGAAAATAATAATAAAAAACACAAACCAGTGGTTTCAGATGATTTTTTGGCATTTCTTCAATGCAGAAGTGGCTTTATTTTCTATTTTTTTTAAGTCTGAGATTCACCACTATGAATTAATTTCCTATCTAAAATTTGGAACAGGTTATTTTAATAATTAATTCCCGAAAAGTTGCTATCACTGGATCTCTTTTAAAGTTTTTCAGTATGAAGAGATATCACAGCTTCCAAAGGAATGTCAATGCTCTGACTTACACTCAAAAGCCAGGAAGTTAGGGGTGGAAATTTCATCTGTGAGCCACACAGATGTATGAAAACATTTAAATAAATTAACAACGTATGTTAAAGATGCAATGCCAGCCCCATTTTCATCCATAACTAGACTTCATTAGTTTTGTGGGTTTAAAATTGACATTTAAAAATAAAAGCAACACAAGTTTTTGTGACTTAATTGAGTGCTCCTTAAATAAAGAGATATTTCAGTATTTGCAGATTGCTAACATCTTTCCAAAATAAGCTGTGTGCTGGTGCTACTTTGCTCTATTTCCCTATCACCCTAAGGAACCTTTATTCCTGATGGAAGCCATTTCTTTTGCTAAATCCTGCCTGTGAACTCTAACAAGATCATTTAAGCCCTACTAAACAAAGTCTCCTGGGAGACACTATTGTTCAAATAAAAACTGGAGCAAATTTTTAAAGTGAAATTTCTGCAACCATTAGAGGATGCAGGTCTTAAGAAGAGGAGGAAACTTGTTATAGGAGAGAGAACAAAAAGCCAAATGTAAGCAGAGAGCATATGCCAGCCACCCTGAGGGAACAGAGGGGAGGTACAGAAAATTAACTACTGCATTTCTACTTCCCACCAACACCATAAATGGGCCATTTCAGGGGACTCACACAGAATCTGAAGATAAATACATGCCTACCCCATTAGCTGAGAAGAGCCTTAAAGAGCACACTTCTCTGCTGAATATTTCTGCTTCTCCATGAATAACCAACCTCCTACAGCAAGAAGCAGGAGTGCCTCCCTGTGCACAGGCAGCATTGATGTGTGTCAGTCTGGACTCTGCTCAGCTCTCAGAGAATGAGGCCCCACAGTCTTCTGGCACAGGTTTTTACTGCAAAACTTAACAAACACTCTCTGCAGCTGAAATACCTCGAATTGCTTCTTATCAGGTTTCACAAGCTAAGTGGGTTTGAGCCTGGTCAATACACAGATGAGAGATCATTGTATGGAACTGAACTTTGCTGAAAACTTACAGCAGTAGCTTAAAGCCATCAGGAGTGGTGAGACATCACTGTGAGGACATGCACAACTGTGACTGGGATCCAGGCAGCTCCTGGCTTCACCCAAGCCAACATGAACACCCCTGGGAAAGCCAAGATGAGCAGCATTCCAAAAGGGACGACAGTACATGGAAAAGGGGGCTCAAATATCAGTGTGGGTTTTGCTTTCTACGTTGAACAAGAATGACAAGAAGCCATATGTGACAGACACTCTCTGCTGAGGAACATGTGTATTTGTATCCCACCTCACCAGCCTGTAGGGCATGATTCCCCTCTGGCATCTGAAGTGGCACCACCTTGTGCAGTGACAGTAATGCCAGGCACACTGCTGAGCCCTCCTGAACTACCCAACAACTGAGATAGGAGATAAAAAAAAGGGAAACAGCCATTCTGAGAATTTAATGAATTAACTGGATCAAAGAAATCCCATTTTATTTTTTACTAAGTACAGGTCTAAAGGAGGGTGAGGACAAGGATTATATTTGGATTATAACAAATACAAGGCATAAGGCAACCTAAGGGAAAATAGCCTCTTGGTTTTCTCAAGTTACCACAACATACATGTTTACCTGCATTCAAAGACGAATTAACAAGAGTTTTCTTGGAGTACAAATCAAACAGGACTGCATGGAAGGAATACAGCAATACTCTTCATTCTCACTGGATGCAGTGGAGGGTATGCCTGTAGGGCTTGGAAGCTGTGTAGGCACTGTGAGGCTGAAATGTAGGACAATTTACATACTCTAAATTGTTTCCCTGAAACAGATCTTGCCTAACTACCCTTGGTTATATCACCTTGCTAGTCAACTGCCATATACACTTGCACTTGAGGGCAAAAGATTTGCATGGGCCAATAAAAGACACGTGAGCTGCATATCTAAAGTTGGTCTGCAACCCCTACTGGGCTGCCTCTCCAGGCACTGCACCCACAGAAACTCAGCCATGGCATGACTCTGAGCACCTCAGCTAAGTAAGAAAAAATCCTACACTAAGCAAACACCAGGAAAAAAACTGTAGTTGTCAGAAAAAGCTCAATGCTTACTTTAGGTCCAGAAAAACTTAAGATGAGAAAATGGAAATTCTGGGCTAAGGCTGCTGAAATGCAATGCAGTTCAGAGTAAATTTTAAAAAAAGTCTTAAAGAAACAATGTATGTTTTTTGCTACTAGGATGTCACAAACCCTAGCTTTGGAACAGGGGTCCAAAAGGGAACTTGGAACAGAAACACTACACTTGGTGCAGAAAGTGGAAGCCAGTATTATTTATAACCTGGCGGGCAGGACTTGCAGAAATGCAGCCATAACAAGCTGATTCTCTTAACTGCAGGTAAAACAACATTCTGACTAACTTTAAAAGTTTGGAAAATATATAAATAATAGAAGTATTTTGGTAGACAGATGCTGGCTTTTTTTCTTTAGTATTTGATGGAACATGTTTCAAAGAGTACATCACTAGCCAGTATTGCTGACGGATGTGCAAAGTTATACTACCTGCCCACATCATGAATTAGCCTTCTCAGGAGGAGCTGTACAAAAAGTAAACAAAAGAAAGAAAAAAACTCTTTGCCATCTGTAGGATGTCAAGGAAATGAATCAGCTTGTTTCAAACAGATAATTAAGAAAATCTAAAATTTCCTGAATTACATTAGACTTTATCATTTAGCTTTTCTCAACGTGCTTCCCTTTTTCATAACCAGGGACATATTGAACAACCACTTCATTTTACAACTTGCAGGCAGAACAGCTCAAGGATTGCTACAACTTTTCCATTTAATCATTAATACTAAGACATGAAATAGCCTATATAAAAAACATGTGGCATAACAGTTTTTCAGGGCAGTGATGTTCATGTGATTTCCTTCTAAGGAGAATGTATTGAGCCTATTTATTACAGAATAGAATAGCCCTATTAAAGGCATTTAGCTTTTTAGAAGAAAGTACTGGTATTTAGTCTGAAGTGTACCAGAATTAGCTGACAAGATATCTACCTAAAGTAAATCAGACTGACTTAGGTCAAGAGATCTGGTTCAGGGTAGCAAGCAATTTTCAGTTACTCTAATCAGTGTGAAAAAATTCCCAGGACTTTTATACCTTGGAAAACCACTGGAATATTAGCTTTTGAAGTAATATAGAGCCTCTTTTCCATTTATTTCTTTTTATGAACATAGTTTCCTAATGAAAGTCATTTCTACATGATGACAGCAGCAGAACATTCCTTTCCTGACCATTTACTACGAATTCCACTTTCCCCCCACCAAAAAAAAGTGGGGGAGGGATGGGGTAGGGGGAAGATATTGACTAATACTGACCAGTTTTTTTAAATCTTTAACTGATACTGTACCATAGGCAGAGCTCTCCTACTGATACATAAGGGGTCTTTTACACATTAGGAATTTCTAGTAAGGTTTGTTTCTTCATATAATAATTTCAGCTGCAACATTTAAAGTTAGTGTCCTTCTCTGCTTTAACAAAGAATTTGGAAATGCCCAAACACATTTTAGGGACCGCAGACCAAATGTAAAATGCCATAAAGCTTTTCTGTTTTATTTTTCGGGGCACTTCTTACCAATGCCTCAGTATGTCTCCTGTTCTCCAAATGCCACATAGCAAAACTGCTCCCTTTATTTGGGATGAATTAAAGAGTAGGAGCTTACCTGTAGGAGTACTGCTGCGAAATGAAGAGGAGGGAGTGATTGGAGGGGTGACTGGAGGAGTAAGGCTTCCACTGCTGTGGCGAGGTGGAGTAGATACATTCCCACGGGACACTGTGCTTGACAAAGTCAAAGAGAGTTTTGGCTGAATCTTTTTCTTCAAAGACTCCTGCTCACGTCGAGCTGCATCAGTCATAAATCTAGAACAAGGACAATCACAAGGATGAGAGCTTTGAACCACTGTCCACCAGCAAGCCTTAGGTAAATATAAAGTATTTTTTGCCCTCAGTGGCCCAATGGAGTTTCAAACTTAGCCATGACAAGTCCCTCTGCAACACACAAATTTACAGAATACAAACTTCTCCATCAGCAGCTTTATGTGTTTAACATCTGGGCCATTTCCTTCTGATTTCAATAAAACTCAAATTAGATACTTGCATCATGTGCAAACACAGAAGTTTTTTAAATTCCAACCAGAATTCAGCATTACAAACAATAATATAATGATTGTACTCAGTCCATTGCAGTAACTACATTCAATAATTCTGTGAAAAAGTAGCTGAGAAAAATATTAGCAGCAAATGACCTTCAATCTGAAGGTCAAAGGGATAGAATTAATTAGTTTGTGTAGATACATAATTTTCAATAGGATAATGACATCCTTTTACTGTGGGTTTTAGACAACGTTGCCGGCATGAAAGATGTCTAATTAAATTGTGATTCCTCAAAGTGGATTTCCCAGCTCTTGAAAACTAAATGAGGCCTCTCTGTAGAACTCTGTACAGGCATCTCAAGATTTATCTCTGTGGGGTGATGAGAGGGAATCCCACCAGCATGATGCAAGGTGTGCACCTGTAATGCTGTAATTCCAGCAACTCTTTGCATGGGATATCTCATCTGGAATAAAAAGTGCATTTTTCACTTTTATTCTGATTCCTTTCAAAAAGGAACAACTGAATTGAAAAAGACCACTTTTATTCCAAGTATAGACAAAGAGTTACACTAGAAGATCTGATGCTACTTTATGCTGACATTCCAAGCATTGCTGCTGGCACCTTTATTAACTCTCACTTGGAAAGACTGGGGTTTCTCCACAACAAGATCTCTGCAAGTCAGACTGCATGGCTTAGCATTTGAGAGACATTTTAATCCTTTGTCTTTCCCCTTCACTGCATATGGATATACATTAATAATTATGGATATCTTGAAGGATTTCTAAGACAGACTAAAGTAAATCACCTTGCCAGTACAGCCCTCTGTCCTTGAGGCTGAAGTACAAACTATACTTGCCAGTGAATAAAAACAATATGCACTAACTTGTGATACAGACTAAAAAGTTAAGTTACACCCAGGCATTTGTTTGACCATAGTCTCAAGACATTATGGCATAAAATTTGAGGTACCATTAGAGCAATAAAGATACATCCTGCCTGTTCATACCATGAAGCCATTCATAAGTGGATCTTTGCCATGATAAGTAACATCAACTCACAGGCATTAATAAACAGGTATGTGACATGACAGCTTATCTTCTTTGAACTGAGACAACAATACATCATGTCAAGCCCAGATGTGGCATTTTTATGAAGTTAATATTTTAAATGCAGATATCCATAGTAACAGTTGAGTGTTAAATTTCTCTTCTTCAACCAAGGGTGCAGATGATATTGACAAAATGGAAGTCTAAATTTCGTTCAAGAATATATAAGTAAAATGATCTTAATAAAGTGGTCATTCGGCACACATTTTCTTTCCTCTAACTAGGAAATGTCCAATTCACTATTTTTGCAATTTGTACTATGATGTATGCTTGCTTCTGGATGGGAAGCCTTATTCCTTAAGAAAATGTTATGGTAACATTATAAATCCTTGAAAACTTGGAAGATAACTTCAACTGTGAGATACTAAAAGCAGCAGCATGAAAGTTGCTCTTTAGTAAACTCAGCCACAAATAACAATGTTAAAATAATATTGAGTTATAACCACTCTGGTTGAAGTCCATAAAAACCAGGAAAATGTGAAGTTATAACTGAAACTACTCCCTGTCCTCTTAACTCATTCCCATTTGGGCTAAGCATGTAAAGTATATTCCAAAATGTCATTTGTTGTCTACACTGTGAACCTGAGAGAAATGGAAGGCAGAGTCTGTTCAGAAGTTCAGTTTCCAAAATCTCACATATGGAATTAACCTTTCCAGATCCAAACAGTCCCATACATGTTTGCTGAAGCACTGGTAGTGCTGTGGGTTTGAAAATGAACCTTGTCTGAATGGATTAAAAGAAAAAAATTTTCAGTATTTTAACTGAAATGCAGTATAGCACACGTCTGACTATGGCAGTGTCCTTCAAAGCTTAAAATATAAGTGTTGTAAGGATGGATATAGAATGACATTTCCAAACTAAGTCTTTAATTTTCACATTGGAAGCCCATTATGGTTGCAACATCAAGTGTTCACAAATGAAACATGCTGGAATTAGGGCTGAATACTGGTCTCTAAATTACATGCCTGCATACAATTTTTTCCCTGCCTCATTTAAATGCACAAGATGTCTGGGAAACAGGAAATGACCTGTAACTAAAAAAGGCAGCTGTAAGACCACTTAGGTTAAATCCCTTCTTCTGGATAGTCTGTCTCACCATCTTCACATCTGTGTCTCTGCTGAGCAAAGCTACCTCTGCTATTTTCAAATTATTACCTACATAACCCTGCCTCTCTAGTTCCACTGTGCACATTTACAGACACCTTTGCTGCTGCATACGAGTTTGTTTACACCTCATAATCCTCTCTGCCTCAAACCAATACATCACATAGGTGCAGTGAAACAAGGAGGATCATTCAGCTCCCAGCCATTCATTGACCCTGTTTTGAAAAGCATGGGGTTTGTTTGCTTTCTTGCCAACAGCTCAGAACATAAGGCAGGAATAAACTCTTTCCAAAGAACTCTTTTCCACACCTATTTTTTCTTTCCTCACCCTTTCAACCTTCCTAATTATTCAACTCCCTGCTCCAAAAAACGTAGGTGCAGTGATTTCTGAATCAAGTGCTTGCAGCAACTTTAATAAACATGAGCAAAATACAGTTTTCCCCCTCTTCTCATTCCCTGGAATGGTTCAAGTATTTTTATTGAAACTTTCCCAAGAAATTCAGCCTGAAGGAGACACCCAGCATGGAAAATTTCAGCCCAAACAGATGAATGTTGGCAACATAAGCAACTGAAACAGTCTTATAATGGAAAGTGTTGCACAACCCTTCATATAGGTGGCAATAGAATACAAACAGCGTTAGCTCTTGTTACCAACACAAAAAGTCACAAAAAGCAGAGGCTATGCTCGAATTCAAATAACACATTTTCAAATCAAACCTTTTCCAGTATTTCTGAGATTATCATCCCCAAAAAGCTTTGGAGTCAAGAATGAACAGAACACAGTGTTAGTGCTGTTAGCATGCACTGCTTCACAATCATGCCCCAGTGTGACTCCCATGATGATGTCAGACTTAGTTTATCATAAAACCTACACTACCCACAACACTAAGGCAGTTTAAGAGGTCTGGAGACTCATACACCCAGACTGAGGGCAAGGGTTATAAAAATGAGCTGCAGGTAAACTGAAAAGGAAAAAAAGAACCCAGATTATTCTTCAGAATGTATATTCCTAATAGTTCTCATCAGAGCATGAAATATCCTTTCCTCCTCTTCCTCACTGCTAAATCTTGCTGATGCAGGACATCAGCTGCTTGGGCCAGCTCTGAGACATTCACACTGACAGTGAAGAAGGTGCATCACAGCTACCTGGTTGGATTTGAATATTAATTTGCTACACTTGGTTTCCTCATGATCTAGTCTCTAGAACACACACCAACAGAAGATGTGTCACAATTCCCAGTCTCCAGTTACCGCGTGCACAGGCAGGAGAAGGGAGGGGGATTACTCTGAGCTTGCATAGCAAGCAGATTACACCACACACAGGCTCAAGCCCAGGATTGCTCTGCAACACTGCCCAGCTGCACACAAAGCTTAAAAAAAAATTTACAGCACTACCTGACAGTAACAAATAAACTCTGTCCTGTGCCACACCACTGCCAACTAGTACTAGCCCACAACTGGGAAAGAGAGCAAAACAGAATTAATTCTGACCTTTTCTCATTATCAGAGAATTATGGAAAAACATTTATAGTGGCATTCAGGTCGTATTCATGTTTGCCTAATCTGGCTAACCTGCCCTGGAAAAGCCTGTCACCTTTACCAGAACATGAGAACACGCTGAGCTTCCATCATTTGTATTTCAGCAGACTGCTCCTTAGCCTGACACTTGCTCAACTTCAAGATTGACTGGAAATAGGAGAAAAAAGAAAATCCACAATGCTCAATTACAGATTTGTGTTGCCTTGTGGTAGTATTATATTTAGACAAAAAGTGGTCAGATTTACTTGACAGATTGGGCACACAGTAGCTTGCTATCTACTAAATTACATACATCCATGAAAGCCACACATTAATTCTCTTGCTATGCTTTACACCCACCAGACCAAGGTTCTTGCTCTATCTGTTTTCTCCCCTCAATCTTTTCCCACTTTTGCCTCAAGATGTTCATGCTATTCTTTGTCCGTGCTGTACCAAGAGAAATAATGACGTGGGGGTGGTAATTTTAGATTTCAGTCTTCCTGTTCATTAGTGGTGTTTAGGAAAAAAAAAAGGGGTTAGGATGAAAAGTACTTCTAGTTGTACAGCATTTTAAAACTTCAGGAGATCTCTACTTTGAAGAGGGTTTAGGAGAATCCACTTCCCAAGGGATGACCCCATTTCATTAGGGCAGGACTCTGTGGACTCCTCAAGTCAGCAGCTGCCCTCCACACATTTTACTTTATCTTTTCTTGTAAAGGCAGCAGAGTGGTTTGATTTAACCAATGCCAGAAAGAAGATACAATCGTCACATTGAACTTCTATTGGGTTAAGGAAAAATATGATGAAATCTAAATGGTGGGGGTTCAGCAGTATTTGTTCACAGACAAGTTCACAGACTTGGGCTGTCTTGTGTCCTGGAAAGGATGAGATGCTTTCCTCAGTTGAACCTGAACAACACTAGGCCAAAACAAAGACAATCAATAACCCCAGTAATGTCTTACCCCACTATTTATGTGATCATGAAGAAAGAAATGTAGAAGTAAGTTTTACACCATCCATTAACTCAAATAATTTGACAAACACCCTTGAGCACTTTCACATATAATTCTTTGTAAAGTGGGGAAAACAGAAGTATTCCACATCTCTTTATAGACCTTCTGCTTCACAGAAGCTAGCAACAAACCCTTTTCTTTAGAGATCTTTTATAGTTTTAGAAAAACCCTAAAAAGAAACAGCAGTGTGAAAAACCCCCATTAAAACCATGCATAATCCCCCACATGCCTTCATGCTAGTTAGATTACAGATTATTTGCATAGTGCTAAAGCATGTGATTCATACAAAATCCCCTTTGGATGGTCTTGCTTTTTCTTCTAATTTCACAAAAAACATAACAAGTGGGGAAGAAACAGCCCAAAATAATAATCCCTTCCCAATTATTCTCTCAAACCTGTATTGGATTTCACAACAGGCACTAACCAGATCAAACAGATCATTAAAGGGAATTTCTAAGTTTCTGGAAAGAACTCTTCCAGCCCAGTATTTATGGAAGAAACACCTCACATCTGCGTGGGACTTCAGCTGCTCATTCACTGAGATCAGGTCTTAAAAGGGAATTCACTGCTCATTCTCAGTGCCAGTTGCATTCAGACTCATCTATTGAAAACTTTTCCTATGTCCTAAATATGGAATATTTATGACAAACTGATGAGTATCTTAGACAGATAAGACAGAATCAGATTTCTTTTTATTAGAAGCCTTAGGGATAATTCATCGCCAGTACAATTCTTTCATTTTCATTATTCAACCAGTTCTCTCTCAAGATGTAAAACTGTTACTGCCACAAAATCAGCTATAGAGTAATACATATTTCTCTGAACACTTGCATCTTAAGCCTATGTAGTAGAGATTATTAGGCTGCACATGTAATTAAAAAATTTAAATTGCATTTCTGCCTAGTCACTAGAAGATTCAAACTCAACATTCAGTCACGCTCACTGCTGTCAGTAGATTCAAGGCTGCAACCTTAGAAAAATCTGCTAAATATGAGCAAGAGTTCAGTGGGTTTACTTCAGTTGTTTTCTCTCCACACATTCTTAAAAGATACAATAAGACAAGATAAAATATTCACCAAGGAGATATTTTGTGCTTCTCGCCTGGAAAATTGATTCAGAAGATTGAGTAATTTCATATCTGAACGTGTAAGTGGAGCTAATGGACAGTGATATGCCAAATAATCTATTACCACTCAAACAGAATAAAAATAAACCATCCCAAATCATATAACTGCCTACAGTAAAACATGTGTTTACTCAGTGTTAATCAATACAAGGCAGTGCTAAAAGCAATGGAAATAAATTTAGTATCTTTCTTGATTTTGGGAACAGACAAAAACATCAGTGGGAATTACACTTCGTACTTCGGTTAACAGAAATACCAAACACTGAAAATAAGCCCTTGCTTTCCATTTTATAATTATTTACTTTATGTAATCTATTAAATGCTTATTATATTAAATACATGGATTTTAATATTTTCTCTCTGGAAAGGAGCTCTTTTTCATAGGGTTTTTTTTTCGTTATTCTGTTTTCTTTTTCTTCTCTTTAATTCTGCTTACACTTATTTTCCTATATCTTCTTTCAAGAAGCACCAAAATAATATTTAATTTAAAATTAAAACAAAGCAAACAGCAAACAAAGCAAATCAGTGTTGTATGTTCAGCCCATCACAAAAATAGCTGTTTACTTAAAATTCAAACACAGGAATTATTTTTGGGGGGTTTTATTTTTGAGATTACATGGTACTTTTGCCTTTTCTTTCTTGAATTTAGGTAATACAACAAATTAAAAATTGAGTGCTGCATTTTATTTTACATTCTTTTTAAATTGGCCGAAAAAATGCACACAGGCTAGATAACATTTGAACTGTAACATAATCAGGGGAGATGCAGTCTTATTTTAGACATTTCATTCACAATAAAAATTAATTACTTATTCCCTTGACTGGTGGTGGGGACTCAAGGAGAAGCCCACACTGTCTTTCTGATGATCTTAAAAAAAAAATATAAATAAATAAAAAAAAGACACTTCAGTGTTTAAAAGGAACAAAATTAGAGCTCACCAACATTCAAGACAGCAACAGTAATTTCCAAAGCATTAGAAACATACTGCTACTATGCTACTCCTAGCTCTGCTCCTTTCTCCTCCCACACCCTCTTCAGTTTTTTCCACCCTATCTTGAAGTAAATGAGTGAGTTTCAGAAAGGAGCTATAACTTAGCTGCATCTTTAAAATTCTGTAATTCCCACAGAGTGAGAGGCAATAGTTGAGCAAAAGAGATACCTGAAGGAGGTAATTAGCAGGAAGGCAGCAACCACTTGATATAGTTTGGCATGATATTTTCACCTCTTCTACAAATGAAGAGAGTTCATGACAACCCTCACATCTGATGGAAATGCTCATTATGCTGTGTTATGCCTCGACATCAACTCATTTCTTATCCAACTCATTCCAGAGTTTTGGCATTGGTGAAAAGGAGCCAATTTGGATGGTGTAAAAAACTTGCAGTTTCTTGCAGTTGGGACAGATTTTTAAGATGTGCAGCAAACCCCTGCCTTTAGTGTAATGCAGCAGCTCTTATTTCAGAAATCTCCTCCCTGCACTCACTAAGTGGATTATTGGGACATATATCAGCCTTGGCTTTGCTTGCAGCCACTAACGAACAAACCAGCCCTCATCTGCTGCTAACAACAGATATTTTATGCATTATTGCCTAATTAATTGTTGAATATAACATCATGAATCCTTGCATTTCAGTTCATACCCTTGTTAATATACAGGAATAATGTAATGCCACACAGCCATAAAATGTTACAGAGACCAAAATGAGAATCCTAGCAGACATAAATAATGTGACATGAAAAGGAACTTCTTCATTTAAAGTAATTTTTAAACCACATAATTAAAAAAATGCACCCTGACAGTTTTTAAATTTGCATCATAGAAACAAAACCCCAAATTATTTTTCTTAATATGACTAAAGACAACCTCAGATGAAATCTTTTCAGTAACACTCTGACTTAAACTATCAATTATTAATTTAAAATATTTTAAATACTGTTATTTCACATTTTATGACCTACTAGACTACTCTAAGCTTTCAAATAAAAGAAATGCAAAATTCTGGAAAGCAGAGTAAAAAATTAACTTTTACTTTAGTGAAAGTACAGGGGTAATACATTGTGTATATCTTCTTATTTGTAGAAATTAGAAACTTTAATAAATTACTTATGTCTTTGGAGAAAATGGAATTAAGCTGCCTGTAGAATAAAAAATAAATTATGTATATGTCCTAAATTTTTCTTGAATCTCAAAATAGTTCTTAGATGGGACAAAGTAATGTACAAGTCCTGCACAGGCTCCAGTACTGTCAGACTGCCTAGTTCCAGTAGCATGTTTTAAGTTCACATGTGCTTAACCTAAAATACAGTATTTTTTTCCATTACTGGTCCACCCTCTTTCCTTCTTGAAGAGCTTATTGTAACTATTTATGTAAAAACAATTTCTTTCAGTCAGCCCTACAGAGAACTAGATCTGTGTATAAATGACATGCATTTTTACTGCTGGACTCTGTTTCATTTTATTGATGCCTCAAGGACTTTTAGCTTTAAGAAGCAGGGAGCTGAAATGTCAGATATTTTATTCTTGCAATGATCCATTTATGTACGGCTATTCTTGTGTCATTCTGTGTTGAGTTCTCCCGAGAATTCAAGTCAACACCCAAAGACAGATTCATCATGTAAGAATTTAAAAATAGATATTATCACAAAGCATTTCTTATTAACTCTAAGGATGTCTAATAACAATCTGTATAAATAAAACAATCTTCAATATTTTACACAGTACTAATCAAACACATGAATCAACATATTTTCCAGTCTTTCAGAAATGTATCACATATGCAATGTCTGCACTGGCTCCTCCATGCAGTAAGCAATCCAGAATACCCATTCAACAAAAATATGGCAAAAAGAAAAACTGATCATAAAATATGCATAATAAATTAACTCCTAAAACTCAGAGATGCTGTTTTTTCTTTCAAAAACAGAGACACCAAAGTCACTCACAATGCATTCACAGCTTGCTTTTTAAAGAAACTAAATCAGTTTGTGAAAGTACTGATACAGAATATAATTCTCCAGTTGAGAATGAGCATTCAGCTCAAAGATGTTCTCCCAGGCTTAAAATGTAAGTGAAGATTTAGATGGAGAATCATATTTTGAAACTGATTTATAAATCTGTATTCAGAGGACTGGGTGGGGTAAAGCTTATAATGGAAAATTGCAGCAATCTTAACATTAGGAATGTGAAATGTCTGGTCTTAATAAACCAAGTTTTCAGGCATCGTGAGTTGTTTGAATGGACGAAAGCAACTTATGAACAATCCTCTAAAATGGTGAATTGAACATTCCCAATTCTTCAGCCTCTGCTGCAATGAGTCACACGTCTATAAAACAGCCAACACGAAAGATTCCTCCTTGAAGGTAACAAAGTTCAGGTGAAGGAAAAGTGGAGAAGGAAGAAGATAATCATCACATGTGTGTTTGCTCTTTCATACAAACAGAATAACTCCCATTTTGGTAATTATGTGCCATTTTTAAAAAATGTACTTTTCTACACTTTAAGCTGATTTGACAGACAAAGTTAACAGTTCATTATGTAATCACCACTGTTTTAGCAGTTTGGGGAGGGGAAGTACCTAAGAACTAAGAATAGCTCCTGAGGTCCCATTATTCAGCTGTGAGGTATAAAAGCAGAACACTGATTTGCATTTTGAAATTTTGTCCCTGTTAGTGTCACAGTGTGCTATTGCACCAGACCCAGGCATGTATGGGAGTGCAGCAAACCCCCCAGTTCTGCTCAGTCTAACAGGAAACCATTCCCTTGCATCCCTCCCTGGCAGCCACCGTCCCACCTCCAGCCTGAGTGATCTGATGAAACCAGCAAAACCCTGCTAGGATGCAGAAGGAAAAGACTGACATGTGAATAACTAACGATGCACTGCTTCTCAGGCAGACAGCAGGGAAGTTCCTTCAGCCCTGTTTGATCTGCTTTGCTGGCATTATTGCAGAAAGACGGTTTTTCATTAGGTAAGGGAAAAAACAACCCCCAAGTTGTGATGCAGGCTAAGCAAAGTTAAATGCACCCTAACACAATGAATGAAGAGAAAATAGATGGTGTAATACAGAAAGGCCCAAGACTTGCAAGTGGAAAAAAGTATAAATTACTATTTTAATTAATTTCCTAATGTAAAACACAGCTGTAGTAATGTTGGCAAATATCACCTGCCTGTTTAAAGTTTGTTAAATTAAATCATGCTCTTTAATTGGGTCTTAACGTACAAAAGTATGTTTTATTTATTTTTATTACAATATCAGTATTTTAACTTTCAGTTTGCTTGTGCAAAAGCTTTATAAATTACTTGAATCACTTAAATCTGAATACTATAATCTGCAGTTACAATGTACCAGTTTGAGTTTCAACAATTAAATGCCTTTTTTGTGGACTCCCGCTGCTATGTGAACTAGCTGTAGGCTATTAAAATAATGAGTCCGGACTGAGTCATCTGATCTCAGCCTTGGTGCAAAGCCTGAGGAAAAGGACTTAGCCCACAATTCCTAGTCTGTTTACCAGACTAAGACCAGACTGTTGGAAGCGTTACCCCAGCACTCCCTTCCCCCCCTCCGCCACACTTGGGAAAAGCGGTGTCACAGAGCCCTCTGCAGGCGGCGCCTGCTGCCCGCACCACCAAGCATCCCTGTCTGTCCTGCTGCCCGGCATCACTGCCCACCCCATCACTGCCCATCACCATCACCGACCAACACACCACTGCCCATCCCACCACTGCCCATCCCCATCATTTCCTTCTCCATCACTGACCATTAGACAGCTGCCCATCCCAGCACTGCCCATCCCATCACTGCCCATCCCCATCACTGACCAACACACCACTGCCCATCCCCATCATTTCCTTCTCCATCACTGACCATTAGACAGCTGCCCATCCCAGCACTGCCTATCCCAATCACTGCCCATCCCATTACTGCCCATCCCCATCACACCACTGCCCATCCCCATCACTGCCCATCCCAGCATTGCCCATCCCATTACTGCCCATCCCAGCACTGCCCATCCCAGCACTGCCCATCTCATCATTTCCCATCCCATCACTGTCCATCCCATCACTGTCCATCCCATCACTGCCCATCCCCATCATTTCCCATCCCCATCACTGCCCATCCCATGACTGCCCATCTCATAATTTCCCAACACTGCCCATCCCCATCACACCACTGCCACACCAGATTTGGCCACACTAAGGATGCTTCAGAAAATCTGGCCTCATGAAACTCCATAAATGTGAAACTCTGCCAGTGACAATAATGAGGAACAAAACCTAGTCTTCCCCTACTTCACAGAACCAGAATCACAGAATGGATGAGGTTGGAAGGGATCATCTGGTCCAATCTCCCTGCTTAACCAGGGTCATCCTACAGCACACAGCTCAGAATGGCATCCAGCAAGTTCTTGGGTATCTCCAGGGAGGGAGACTCTGCAACCTGGCAACCTCCCTGGCCAGTCTGTTCCAGTGCTCAGTCACTCACACAGCAAAGAAGTTCTTCCTCATATTCAGGTGGCATTTCCTGTATATCAGTTCCTGCCCATTGCCTCTTGTCCTAAGCACTCCATCTTCAGAGAAACACTACCAGCAGCACCTGGCACAAAAGGAACAGGAAAACCACCTGTCCTCTCATACCCTCCAGAGGAATCCAAAAGCACTGTCATTCACTTTTATTTTCAACAACACCAAATGCATCTTCCTACAATGCCAGTGTATAAAATACACATGGCACGTGCACATGGTGCTTTTCAAAGCAACACCTGGTGGAACTCCAGCTAGTATCCAGAAACTGCTGTAATCTGCACTAGTTTTAAGTTGGTTTGTGTGCCAAACCATATAATTTATCTACCTCCTTGATATTTCTGCAGTTTTTGATCCTGTATGAATAGATAAAGGGAAAATAACTAAATGGAGAACTTTCTCTAATGAATCTCCACAGGTTTTTTTAGTAATTTACCATCATCATTTCCACTTACCAGTCTGGAAAAGATCTGATCTCTACCTTTTACACTTCTGTTCTTTACACTCCAATCACATTTACATGTATTATCAATCCATAGTAGCATTTCTGCCTTATTCTCCAACAACTTAGTTACACCCAAGAGACACATATATTCTCTGCATTATCAGTGTTATTCCACCACTCCTTTTGACTGTGGGTCCTTCTGATCCTTCCCTCTCTGTGTCATACCTCTCCAGCTTAGGTCTTCTGCCCTGAAGTCCACATCCTGAATTTAAGTAACACTGTATTCATGTGTTCATCTATATCTATATACACACACACACACAGATTCATGGATACACATATACCTATTACATGCATACATATGAATTAAATACATGTTTGTATATTAAATATAAATGTGTATTCTTTTTTAATTTTAACAGCCAAGTGAAAGCAGTTCTTTTGAGGGCCAAAATAATTAAATAATGAAGTTTTAAAAATGTGTGGCCAAGATAATATGACTTTTGGGGAGCTGTTACTCAGGTAGTACATAATTAATAGGATTCAGCACACAGAATAGAATTAGCAATTTGTGCATTCCTGATGGTTCTCTAAGGTAAGCCCTGATGAAAGAATCTGTTTTGAGAAGAGGACCACAACACTTTATATAAAGACAGAAAATGTTCTAACCTGTCCTTTAATTTTCAATTTTTCAAACATTGTTTAAGCTTCAGACAAGTTTGCAAATACACCTTGAAAACATCTTAAAGCTCGAAACCCAGAAAGCAAGAGAAGAGAAATGTAACTATTAATTAAGATTTGAAATAACCATAATCAAGTGTAGTGTCTGACATGAATTTTGAATTTTTGAGGTTCTCAATAATGAGGCACAATGCCATGCATGCAAAACATTGATCTGCATCCCTTTCTGCTTCTGAAAATGTTGCCAAACAGAGGGAATGTGGCAGACAAATTTCAGCAACAGCCTCAATACAGCACTACCACTATCTCCATTCTTCAGTCAGTGCCTGAGCCTCTATGCCACAGTGTCTTGTGACACATGTTCAAATTTCAGTTTTATTTCAACAACCTGCAAAAACCTAGTCTAAGAAAATGCTTTAAATGCATATTTCTGCTCATCCTATGTAGATCCTAAACCACATCAACAACCTCAGAGCACATATTAGCCACATTTAATACCTGGTCTGACCAACTACAGGGACTTGAAACCTCCAACCCTCCCAGCACAGTGGTTCCCATGAGTGCATGCTTAGTGGTTCCTTGATTGTCTACAAAATTATATTAAACAGCAGTTCATTAGAAGCCAGAGGGTAAAATTTGGTGCATTATGGCCTAGGAAAATACTGAATGTTGACTCTGGTCTGCAAACTGCCATGCTAGAAAACCACTGTCTGGGCTGAAAGGCACATGGCCAAGGTTTGTTCCCACTTCTGCCCCAAGCATCAGTCATGAACCTGTATGAGGGCATTTCCCACCTGTTCATCTCCCCTAAAACCCTGACCTGGGCCAAGCAGCCCCTTGGCAAGGAGCAGTTCTCCCACATCAGCAACACCCTCTAGAAAAAGAGAGCTAAAAGGCAGACAGTTTAATAGCTTTCTGTTGCTTGCTGGTCACAAAAACTTCACAAACTTTCCTTTACATTTTAACATAGTACTCTGTTTGGAGATTAGGACTTAAAAAAAAAAATCTCTGGTATATTGATTTCCAGATTTAATTTTGCTCACAGGGGCTAAAAAGCTATTAAAACCTTTCCAGTCTCCTTTCTGCTCTGTCCACCTTCCAAGTCTGCTTTGGCACATTCCTTCCACACAAACTACCCACCAAATACTTAGACTGAAGAGATACATATCCTTTTCTATTTTCTCCAAAACCTATGTCAAGCACCAGAGGAGTAATTTTTAAATCTACAGACCTGGAATACAACCCATGGACTGCTTAATGTAAGTCAATAATGGCTATCCTTAAAACTTTTCATCCATCAGTCAATATCTGTGGTAAAAAGCTTAAACACTTTCAATATAATGCACTGACACAAAATACTTTGCTTCTTGCAAATCTTTAAACAAGATTTTAAAATTTTCAAATAATTTAATCCTCAAAAATGTTTCAAAAGCTGTTTCTAAGGCCAGCTCCTTAAAATCAATTTTTTTCTTTCATTCCTCCGTTTATCAGTCAAACAAATTCTAAAGGCTGTTTTATTAATAGGATCAAGGTAGACCTCAGATCATGGTTCAGAATGGACTTCCAAAACCTATTTTAGATAGAAATTATGAAATACAATGAAGATAAATATTACACAATTTTTCCTGGAGCTGACTTCCTAGAAACTCTGAAAGACAGTTCTAACCAGTCTTTCATGGTGGACAGGGAGATAAAGAAACTTTTTGAAGGAAGAAGAATTTGTTTTTTGCACCTGGAAATGCAAAAGTTGTGTGATCATCTGCCTCCCCTTAATCAATCTTTTTCTTTCAATGCTAGTGTCCTTTTCCTATCCAAACAAATTTTATAAAATATTTTTTCATTCACGGAAGCCAATTTTTACTTGAACCATCAAATCTTTATAATGAATTCACAGCAGGACTAACAACATAGGAACAGTGTTTTGCAACAAGTTTTTCTCAATAACTTATAAGGCTACTAGGATATTTTGAATGCTCAGGTAAGCTTGTCCCTTGCTGCAGAATGCATTCTCTGAAGAATTCTGAAATAGCCCTTGTATAGCATTTTCCTATGTGAATTGCATGTAAACTCTCACACACAATCAATTGAAATACTTAAAACTCTCTCCACCCCCTGAGTAACTCATGTCTATTGTGCTGCATTGCTTGAGAGAAAAGAGCAAGAAAATCCTATATGCAGGGTCCATACCTTTTTTAAAATGGGAGGCTCATAAAGGCCTGAATTTTAAAAGGCAAATCCTGAATGTAATAAAAAATACTAATTTTAATGACAAATATAAAAAATAAGGGTAATAAAAGTTATTAACTTAGATGCAAAAAAAAATTTTAAAGTAATTTCGGTATTTGTCTGAAAGCTCTATTTATCCCTTAAAAAAAACAGATCCAGTTACTTTCCAAAAACTGCTGAGTACTTACTGCAAAGCTGTCAAACACTTGACTCTGGGAGCCCTAACTAAAATTTTCAGGTTTATCAGAAATCAGGATGGATATTGCTGAACATACCCCTGAGCCAGAGCACCCTTTACCTTAGTGGCATCAAAAGACTAAATAGATGCAATATCTTTATTTACTTTTGCTGCAAGTGATTGGAAAGCTCCAAAAAGTAAAAATACCCCAAAAATTAAAAGACAAAGCACCACCAATAAATGTGTATTTGCAGTCAAAAAAGAGTGACATTTAGCACCAAAATTAACCCTCCCCATTCCCAAGTTAACTCTTTCCTCCTTAGGTAATAAACTTCACAGTGATACAGGCTGATCTGCTTGCAGGGGTGACACAGCAGCCACTTGCTGGGGCTGCTCAGCACCATTTTTATCCTCATCTCCCACTGACACTGGAGTAATTGAAAACACTTGCACGAGGTGCTCAGCAACCTGCACAATGAAATCCCAACATCAGCGAGCTTCAGCGCTGCTCTATCCTGCAAGGCAGTGCCATGAAACCATCAGGGTCACCCCAGCACCTGGGTGGGAGCCAGGCTGAGTGGGATAGGATGGGAGTGCTGCCACAAAAGGGTGGCACCTCGGTACTGAGGGGGTTCACATTCTTGCCAGCAGCAACTCGAAGTGCCCACGGCAGCCTGACGGGACAAGAAGCTGCAGAGACGGATCAGAATGTGCAGACTGGGCAAGAGGGAGAAGTCAGGAGGAGTTAAGGTCCTTAAGGACAAAGTCCCAGGGTAACAGACAAGGAGGGTTAGTTAAAACTCAGCTGCTACAAGGGAAGCTCAGTGTTAAGAAATAGATAAAATGACTTTCTGATGCCAAAGAGCTAGCCCCTTATACCTGTCCCTCAGTTATCAGGATCAGTAAGGCATTTCCTAAATCTCTGCAGCATGTCCCTGTGCATCCATGAGCTCAGTGGGAAAACTCTCTAGATCATGATCCCTCGACTCTCCCAGTACCTGCCCAGCTGGAGGGGAGCATCTCTGACCTGAAACTGCACAACTGAAGGAACATTTTGGTACACTGTGTGCCTCAGACTGCCAAGGGAATGGCAGCTGCCTGAGAGCTGGCACAGCCTGTGGGGCTGCACTCCCAGCACATCTAGACTGCTCCCCCAGACTCACAGGCTATTGCTGCAAACTCTTATGCACCAGAGTGTAATTTCAACGACACCAATGCCTTCCTCATTTAGAACATGGGAGAGGACAGGTGATAAGGATTAAGAGAAAATAAAGTTTGAGTATTTTCAGCGCAGCAAGGAAAGCCACACCACAGTCTCACAATTTAATGGCAGAAACATGAACTTGGAAAGCATAAAATTTAAAGCAAATTCTGTGAGAAAAGAACTAAACCCCCTGAACACTAACCCTCCTGTCCCCCAACCCACGCAACTGATGTAAGAGTGGAGGAGGGAAGCTACTCACAGTAATATTGGCAGTGATGAGCAGGCAAGAGCTAATGGAAGAAACAGAACACTTCAATCAGCCATGGCATCAGGCTATCAAAAACAATCTGGCTGTTATCACATTAAAAATCCATTCAAGTAAGCAAATAAAAAATAAAGATCAGAACAGAAAGCTCAAGACTCAGTTTACCAATGGATTAATGACTATCATTAGCTAGGAACACTCTAAAAAAACAATCTATGCAAGCTAAAACATTATTATCCATAATAATTGGTTCACTACTGAGAATGCTGTCTCTCTGCCAAAATCTAGTGCTAAACCAGATAGACATGTTCTGTTCATTTTCTTTCCAAGAGTTAATGCAGTGGTTGACTTGTCTTCTTAAGCCTTTGGCTATCACAGCAAATGAGAAATTGGAAAATAACTCTTTATAATTTTTACTCATTAAAAAAAGGAGTCTTCTCAAGAGCACACAAACACCACAGCAGCCACAAAAGCTCTTAACTTTTCAAAGAGGAAATTAATGATCATTCACTGTGGATTATAAACATACATAAAGGCTCTTAAATTGAAATAAACAGAGGGATAACATTATCTAATGGATGGGAATTGAAAACATTCTGGCTCCAAATTAAAAAACCCAACACCTGGTTGACAATAAGGAAGATTTACCAAGTGAAATTAAGTCCTTTATTTGGCTTCAAAACCATATTGGATGTTTTTCTAGAATAAATTAATTACATCAAATCACAAGTTACAGAGTTCTCACTCTATACTCACTTCTGCTGCAAAAGAGTACAATTCCTTTGCAGATATGGTGAGGGCACTTCCTTGTCTATGTTATGTCTAAGTAACCATAACTACCAAGAACTTTGTAAACCTTGATACAGACATAATTGATCAGGGGCCTGTCCTGTTCACAGCTTCTAATTGTGATTATCTCTCATCAGCCATTTGAGAGAGCTGATACTCCACGAGATGAGCAAGAAAGAACCACAGCATGTTTGGGAAGAACTGCCTTCCATTAGCTACTGAGATCAAGTTAATCTTTCCAAGTCCCCACCATGTCATCTCCATGCAATGCACACAAACCTCCCCATCCACCTCTCTAGCCCACTGTATTTCACTCACCTAATCTTGCTGGTTTCCTCCACTGATATTGTCCTTGATGCAGAGAGAAGGGATGAATTTGGTTAGTTAGAACTATCTCCTTGAGAGGCACCTCTCTGCTCCACTGATTAAAGAGGGAGGCAGTTCAGCCTTCCCTTATCAGCCTAATCCCTATTTTCTGTGAACAACTTCTCAGTATCAACTACCAGACACTTACCAACAAGATAGCACTGACCAGACCAGCAATCTTTCACATCATGGTTCAGTTTGCTCTCTACATCAGCAGTCCCCTCCACATCCCCTCCAATTTTTAGTACAAAATTTTGAGTCAATTTGCCAGGGAAATTACACAGCAGGGGTAAGGTAGGATGGGGAAACCCGAAATTCACAAATAACTTTTCGGTTTTTATAAAATGTACAGATGACAAGCAGCATGTGACACCACTCCTAAGAATCTACAGAGTTGGCCTCTGAAGGTACATGTTGCTGGAACACAGCTTATCCCATGAGACCACAAGTAAAAACTACCTTCCTGCTATCACATACTTAGGGAAAATTACTTACATAACTGTACAATGTGAGGCCACATGTTTGTGCTTCAGGCAAATTTCAGAGAGCTTCCCTTAGCACAGAAGACATAAAGTAAGAATGTTTGTTCCAATTTGCTAAATTGAAGACCATAAAAGGTGTAAAATATCAATACTACAGTTGTCTTCATACGGTGGTTCTTCATTGTCATCAAAAGACTTTGCTGTCAACTGTAAAAACTAAACTTAATAACTAAGCAATGGAGAAGTTTTTAGATGCAAAACCTAGCCTTTTAAGAAATATGAAGAATAGTTGTGTCTGTGGTGGTTTTGTTACACTTTTCTTTTTCTTTTAATTGAAAACGTGGGGATAATCAAGACGAACAGCTCAAAGTACCACAAAGTTTTAGCTCTCTATATGTCATATTTATTTCCCCTTTGAAATAAAGTGCTTTCAAATATTCTATTTCACCATGTTGTTTTCAGTTTTGCAATTCTTAGTCAAGGAAATGAACATCACTTAGAAACTAGTAACTACATGTGGGAATAAACAGCTGAATCAGAACGTACTTTTCCCACTCCTCTGTCATCATCGTCCAGGAACTGATGAAACAACCCACAACTGGTTTCTCTGTTGGGATAATCATCACTTCTGGGTCTATAAGATACAATCTCACTGTATTCTTAAAAAAAAATAATTAAAAAAAATTAAAACCAGGACATGCAGAACTCTGATGAGTGCAGCAAGGAGGACTACTTTAAAATTTGTTATAAAGGTTAAGCTGAATCTGGGAAACACTGAGTTTCTTCTCACATACACCAGTGGAACAGGGACACACCTCTTACAGTGTGTGAAGTATCAGTGCAGAGAAAGAGGCAACTAATTTCACATTCACTGGAGGAAACCTCTGCTGATATCTCAAACAAAACTAGTTTCTATTTTATTTACTTGCAAGTGAGACCCCAATACAAGAATGCATCCAAATCTCCTCACTCATTCAACTCAAGTAGGAAATGCTCTCTAACTGTGCTGGACAAACACAACAGGGGAAGGTAACACCAAATTAAAATAAGCAATCCAAATCAAATTTGGGGATAACTTGCCTACTGTTTTGTTAATTTTTTTCAGAAATAAGAACTTGTTCAGCTGAGATTTTGGCTGTACCTGCTAGCCTGACATAAACACCAGTGCCTTTTTGTATTGTGCTCATAAAACCTGATGCATTTTCATTTATTTATAAATAATAGTTTATAGCCAGGTTTCCTCTGGCTCCTCAGTAGAGCAGTTCTTATCTAGAAACCCACTGCCTATAAAAGCAAAGAAGACAAAGTCTACACCAAAAAACCACTGTCTTCAATGACAACAAATTTACTGCCCAAATAACAAGCTGTTTTGGGAAATTCCCTGGCCTTCAGGTCACAACTTGCAATGTATCTGCAGTGCTTAGCATCATCATTTTACTGCAAAGTCATAACAGAATCTAAAAAGAATAACTTGATTTTTCTTTCCAATATTAATGGGATTATTTAAAAATTTAACAGTTAAATATATTTTCTTCTGGTCTTTCTTAAGTTTAAGGCCTTTTGTTTTCACTTATGGAACAGTCTTCTGCCGATTTTTTTTGGTATATTTGCAACTGCTGAACAATGATGTGAAAATATAATTGCAAATGTCCCTTAAGACTAGAATAAACACATGATATTTGACTCAGGAACAGTCATATTTTCCTTAACCTTTACAGCAATCTTGAATCATGGCATATTAATGAATTTTATTCCATTTCACAAGCTGCAGAAGATGTCTTATATCAAACTAAAGTCCAAATTTATTGCTGACAATCCTTTGCAATTTGGGCTCCGATGAGAAATAAAACAATTCTAATGCAGGCTGCTCTAAGTACGTTTTAGCCTAATCCACTACAATAGATTTTATTTGGCTCTCAAGTTTTAAGCTTTCACACTTTTAGGACTTGATTATTCTCATATGTTACAAATTGCATCTGGAGCTAGGCAATGGTATATCCGTTCTCAGATCCCAAGTTCCTTCTCCACTTGTTCACGTGGTCCTCCTCTTAGCCAAAAACATTGCAGGGTCCTCACCATTGCCTAATTAGGCTGGCTAAACCAAAATTCTTTAAAAAAACCCCAATACATTTCGTCCTTAAGGATTCCCTGAGTGCTTTTAAGAAAAATAAGAAACAGCTTTACATGGGGAACATATAATTTGTCTTGTAAACTCTCTCACCCAGTGCACATAAGAAAACACAGGAAAGGTAAGAACACAGTCTCAGCCTGTCTCTGTCCTCCCCATTTTCATCTCTCAAGAGCATCCTAAAATCACATAACAACACCTCAACTCTCAAATAATTCTAAACAGCCTCTGTGCAATTTCAGGTATAAATCTGAAAAAAATCATAAGCTACTTTTATGCATTATATTAGTTTTACTGGCTTTATCCTTCAACATCTTTATTATTGGCCACAGCCTTGACTTTCTGCTTTGCAGATGAGACAAGGTTAATGCCTGCAAAAAGTCACTCAAGAGCTGGAAACAAGCTATAGGGTTAGGTAGCCATTCTTACATTTTTTCACTTTGCCAGTCCCAAAGAAAACTGCAAAATTACATGCTCCTATAAGCTATTCTTGCATTGTAATGATGTCTTTCCATAATGTTAAACTGTGGTAATTTAAAATTTTCCTAATGCCTCCCATTGTATGGACTTGCTGTTTTTTTATAATGGAACAGTCAAAATGAATTATATTTTTAATGTCAGGTCCCAACCTCAGTCCCTGCAGATGCAGAGTCATTACCACAGGGCCATTCTTCTGAAAAGCATCAAGCTACAAGAATCTCCCTCAGGTGTGGACAGGAACCAGAATCCAGTGGTTGTCCCACCATAAACTTCTGCATTATCAGGAGTGGAAGACAGATGTCCATACCATGACTCATACGGACGTGGGAATACAGAATAAGTAACACTAACCAAATTATGTGTATCTGCTAGCATAGCTTTGCTGCAATTCAGTAGTTATATTTAGGTGAGTGACATTTAAAAAACACAGAAAATTTCTCCATGATGTTTTTGAGATTTCAAACAGCAGACATTAAATCTGCTCACCTGCATTTCAAAGCTAATGCTGAATGTTGACACGTTTATGGTTTCCAAAAAAATCAGGCTCATTGTTGAGTATACTTTGGGTCCAAACAAGAGAAAATACTTGAAGATAAGACTTACTTTTTCTGGACATCACCTTTTTCAAACTAGCTCCATCTCAGTAAAAACTAATAGAAGCCTCTGCTAATCCAAATATCTCTTACCCAGCTCCTACACATCCCTCAGCACTGTGGTTTACACAAGGCACTCAACTTCGCAGGTAAGGAAATGTCTTTTAATTGAGGCTTGTACCCCTAAGTGCAGTGGTTCTATATCTTAAAGGAGTGCAGTAAAGGGATCTGGTAAAAGAAAAAAAAAAAAAAAAAAAGAGAAGAAAAGAGAAAGAGAGAGAAAGACAGGGAAAAAAAGACCCAGCATTATGCTATCAATAATAAGTGTCAGAAGTCAATTACACGATTACTGAATAATTATTGAAAAATAATTATTGACATATAAATACTTTCAGTGTCACAACATATTATTTTAATGGTTCTGAGAAGTGTTTAAAAACATTAATGCTGATTATCCCTCTTTTGCAGCTCTCCCTGGATTCAGTCTCTGACTCTCCTGCCGTCCCTGTGGAGGTGATGGTTTTGCAATCCCCTTGCCTGGCCCAACTCCTCACAAGGCAAATTGTTCCACCTTTCATTCCACACCAACCTGCCTGTTCTCACCACTTCTCAGCAGAAGTGTTTGTGTGCTTGTGGGCAAGCTGGAACATGGACCTGGTCCAAGTGAAAGCTAACCCAACCAAAACCACGTCAGAACCACAAAGTCAGCACACAAAGGAAACAGGCAGCCTGAACAGGGAGAGGCAATCATCCCTTTCTCCAGCAGCACCGAGTTATGCCAAATGAAAGTGATGACAACTTTAGACTGACTTGCCTCATCACAGACACTTTCCACATATTCCTCAAATTAATTTTTTTGCATGACAAGTCTTTCCATTGCCTGTTCCCATTTACTAGTTCAGACATTGGGCTGGACCATGGGAGCAATTTCTGAGACACATTTGAGAAAAGGAGAGGACTTCAACTGTGCAAAAACTGAAAAGCTATTTGTCACCACGTCATTGCCCAACTGTGAGTCCACTACCCATCTAGTTTAAATTAAAAAGCTCTGTAAGGAACAGAACTAATGAAGCTGAATTTCCTAAGGACATACAAACCACTTCCTTCAAATTCCTACTGCAATAAACACCAGCTCCTCTTGTGTCTTCTGTAATTCCATCCTCTCATCTTCATTTTCCTGTGACCCACTCCCCTCCACATTTAGACCCAGATCTTCTTTCATAGTGTTTATAGTTGTTTCAACCACAACTGTAACCTCAGACAAATGTCTAAATATTCACTGTAACCCGCTGACTTTCAATAGCAACAGAGTTCTCTAAAAATGAGGCCTATGCAAAGGCATATACAGTGGGGTGCTCCAAAGCTCTAGTCACTTTGGAATCCTTAAAGGAACTCACTCATGGTTGGTATTGAACCCAGAATCCCACCGACCCCAGCCAGTGCCCCTGGGAAAACCTTCTGGGCATAGTCTGGGGTTTGCACTCAAGCCAGACCTTGGCTGCATGTAGGGAAAAGTTTAAACCTGTGCAACTCTCAGCTGTGGAAATGGAGTGTGACCATACCTAGCAGGAATTGTCAAGGCATACCATGCCTGGATCCCCCACCCATGAGCTGCTTCTGAGATGGAAAAAATCAAAAGTTTGCACAGGACAAAAAAAAAGTCCAACTGGAATTTTTTTTTTTTTAAAGAAGCTGACCCTGCATGGTCTTGAAGCCAAGGATGCTCAAACATGCACTGTCCCTCTAGCTGGTCATCTCAAAACCATGCAGTTTACAGGTGGTGGAATTTGGAGACACCAGGGAGCACAGAGAAAACTGTGGCTTAGCCACACCACACCGCACACATCTACACACCATACACTGTCCTTTTCTCAGCCTTTCAGGTGCCTCTACAGTGATATGAAATAACCAAATCCAATAAACAAGTTAAATGGGATATCATTATTTACATGTAGGTGTAGAATTCTTACACTGAGATAACAAAGTAATAACATCCTCCCCCAAATTTTCTACCAAATTGTTATTTGAAAAGAAATTTCCATGGTTAAAAAAAAATAGTACATTACTATTACACTAATACTTATTACCTAACATGCAATTTCAAGGACAAAATATCTAACAGAGCATTTAAGATGCTTTCTTAGGAACTCTGGGTCTTTGATCTTAAATTTATGATCAGTCATTGCTTGACAATTGTAATTAATATGCTAGGTGATTTTCTGACTTGCTGTTCTAAGAGACATTATTATTTGTAGTCTGTCAGTGTAACACATAAATTATGAGCTATGTTCACCTGTAATAGACTGAAATGAAACTTCAAAAATGACATTTATGAAGAAAAATGAAAAAGTCCTTTCCATCATGAGAATGGATATATCACACAGGCTGAAGTAGACTCGGAACAGAAAAAAAGTTTAAGTTATGTATTTTGAAATACCTGCCTGCCAAAAATAATTACATGCTTAAAAATAGATTACTCTTTAGTTGCAAGGTCTCATAAACCGGGCAATGTCATGCACGATCAAGGAGGAGTTTTACACACACTGTAATTTTTTTTTTTGCCTGCTGAACACTAGCATGCAGTCATTTTCCAAGACAGTGATGTATATTAATAGATTAACAGACCAAGAAGGATTTCCTAAAGGAATGAAAAAAATTACCTCCCTTAAATAAAGCATGAACTATTTGTAAAAAAATCCCCATGCACATAAGAGGTTTAATCTTCTTCTAAAAAAAAAAAGTTTAAAAATTAAACTTAGTCTTATCTTTTTATTAGAAAGCTATACTGAAATTTAAATTTTAGATCTTGTATAATATGAAATTTCAAACTAGAATGAATCAAGACAAAACCAGAAGCTATTTAAACCAGATACTTGCCAACCTTGTACCTTGATGACCTAGATAGGAAAAGCACTGTATGGAAGAACATACCCAAACTTTTACTAGGTATTAATCTGCAAGTCTAAAACAGCCAAACATTCTTCAAAGCTGTTGACCATTAGGTCTATAAAAAAAAGGTGTGCACATGCTAGGCAAATGCATTTAGAAATTCTAAACCTTCAAGGGCTTTTACTCAATAATGCAAGTAAATGGAGAATAGGCAATGTGTACTTTGCCAGGTAATAAACAAAGAGCTTCCATTAATTTTTTTTTTTTAAAGCCATCAAAACAAAAAACCAAATGAAATGAATGTCTGAATTAAGTGCCATAAGCCTGTATCACTGGAAATGTCTAGGTATGCCAAGTATCCCCATATTCAACTAGCTTCAAGTGAGAATCCAGAGGAAGCAATTGCAGCTCTGAGGCTCCTCTGCAGAACACTCCTGCTAGTGGAGGGAGATGCTCTGGAGTCTGGGTGTCCCCAGCCCTAACACACACACACACACACACTGCAGGGGCAGAGGAGACACACAGCACAGCAGGTCACAAGGAAAGGCATCCTTTAGAGCAGAGACTGAATCCTGGTTTTCCCCCTCAGTCTGGGCTCATCCCCAGGGCGCTGCGTGGATCAGCAGGAGTTTTGCTCAAGTGTGGATGTACTCAACCACTGTGTGCACCTTTGAGTATCATGAGTGTGGTGTTCTACATTTCTGAAAAAAAAAATAAAATCGTGGATTGGGAAAAAACCCCCACAGTTTTAGAAAGAACTAGGAAATTTAGAACATCTTCAATTTAAATAAGTACTCAAACTGTGACAGTTTCAAAAAGCCTAAACCACAAACTTAAACTGAATAGACCAAAGTGAAAACTAAACCGAATTTTGCTCTTCCCATATTTCAGCATGAAGTGAAAACACCCAAGTATAGTTAAAGTTTTGTGCCAATTTTTTGGTTTGCTCCCAGGAGAAAACCTAACTTTAGTCATTCCAAGTTTTGAACTAATCAGAACATTTTGACAATTTTAGGTTGGAAAATCTGAAGCATACACAGTTCCAGGGAATAACCTTGTAGGGCTTGTTTTGTTTTGTTTACATTATGCAACCAACTTTGACTCATCCATTTATATCCAAGTTTGGAGCAAGGAGGTCTGTCTGTCACTGCTATCCCTCCTTGTCTATACATTACTCTTTCCCTTGCTCCTCACATGCAACCTAACAGGGCATAGGTACAAAACAAAAATACCCCTCTCTAAGGAAATTTTGGTCAAACTACAAACTGAACCCACAGCAGCTCTCATCTTAATTCTCCTGCTGTTTTTTGCTAGCCCACAGTCTTGGGGTTACATTATTTGCCCAGGTTGTGGAGACTAAAATAGGAGTGATAAAACCCCTGAAGTCACAGATGCCAAAAGAATTACTGTAAATACCAGGGCAGTAAAAGTTTAACCAAACAGTCTCAGATGAACAAATACGTCTGCAGCTTTACTACTACTGATAGCATTATTGGTACTGTAACTATATAATTATTTTTTTCCTGGTTTTAAAAGGTTTAGACTTTGAATTAGCACAGCCAATGCATTCAGCCTACAAAAACATGTCTGTCCAGATTGAGGATATTTTTTTGCACACTTGTGGACAAGATGTTGGCTTCATTTTACAACCAACATCTTGTCCACATCAGGGGAGCGTTCTCACACAGACATGCATACCATGTGGGCTACCTGCTGAGTTTTGGCAAGCTTGGCAGGCTGCAGAGCATAAAGGGTAGGCAGTTGTAGTGGAAAAAACCTTCATGGGAATTTTTTTTTATGTTGTGAAAAAAGAAATAGGAAAAAAAAGCAAACTGTTTCCCCATGAACCACACTGTGAGCTGGCATAAGGAAGATAAGGGCAGGAAATTGGATGTAAAACTAGTGCATAGGTCCTTTAACAGAGGAGGCACTCTGCAAGTTGCCAATGTGACATACACATTTCTTTTCTAAAATTCAGTCACTTTTTTTCTTTTTAATTAGCCATATGGAAAGTTGAAAGACTTGTGAACTTACAGCATCAATCCCACATGTTGAACTTAATTTTGGAGAGGTTTTACTCGATCTTGTGTCTTTAATTTATTTTTATACTCACATTTATACACCGTTAGACAAAATAACACACGTAAAGCAAGATATGCCTTATGCTATGAGCATAGTTCACTATTACTTAGTTCTTATATAAAGGTGCTAAAGTGTTTCAAATTAGGAAATGAAGTGCACCCGACAAGCAGTTATGTTTTAATGTTCCACCTTGGTAAATTTTACAAATATTGGTGTAGCCAACTATTCTTAGTTTCCTGGTATGATCTAGAAAGCAAAGCAGAATAAAAACTATTGAAGCACTAAAACCAGCCACTGCCAAAAGAAAAAATGCAACAGCACCACCTAAGGCCCATCTAAGACAGTGCAAGAAGTCACAGAGGTTTTACAGAACATTTATTCGTATTTACACAGCTGTAGCATGCATTATAAAATTGTAGCATGGCATTTCGTCATGCCTTGAGCGTTGGCTAACCAATTCCTTATACCTCTTTATTCACATTTGGATTTTGATACAGTTTGCAGTACTGTGTGAATCAAAGGTTCAACTGTTAAATACATTTATACTCCTGATTTTTCCACTCTGAAATTAAGTGGTATTGTATTTCAAACACATCATGGGCAAGAAAATTCTTAGACCATTTCAAACTATTGTGACAAATCATCTAGCCTAGATGCCACTGGCAGAGTTTTCACACGCACAAATGCCCCTTGGTGCAGAATTTTTGTTTTCTACAGTAACTGAAGCATCAAGGTGACTACAGTTACAAGTAAAGAACTTGCTTCCAGTTTCCAGCCTCAGAAGATCCATGAACAAATTTATAAACATTTGTTTTGCTAGCTATGTGATTCTTTACTTTGGATAGTTCCCTTCTCTGCTTGTTTACTCTTCATACAACATTTATAAAAGCAAAGCTGTTCTCTCCTAGCCTTGGCTAGACTCTAAAGGAGAGCCAACCTTCTCTGGCATGACTTTATTTCCTTCACTGTGCACCCTTTGCTGCCCTACACCCCATCCCAAACAAGCCACAGTGCTCACTGAAACAGCCTGGTGTCACCTCCACTGGAATTAGATCTTCCAACAAATCCCATTTGGCCTTTTTTGACTTACCCATTTACATCAGTCCCTATACTATGGGATGACTGAACACTGCTCAGTAATGTGATTAAAGTCTGTTCCTAGTGTGGAGTACAAGTATGTTTGAGTTGCTTCTTATTTTGCTCTCTGATTATCATATTAATTAATCATAACCTATGCTGCTATATGAGTTTAAGACTTTGTCAATTAATCAGTGAGATTGCTACAGAAGACAGACAAATGTTATCTCTTCTGTTTCTTCCCTTGTGTCTAAATTAACACAACATTACCAAAGTAAGTGACCTCTCTCACAAACATACACATAAATGATGTGGCCATTTTCAGAGAGTGCTGCTAACATAAGAGCTGTATTATTAATAGACAATTACAATGAAAAGGGAGGCTGGCACTGCACTTGCTGCCAGTATTTGTACAGAAAAGATTATGTGTGTCACTCATCTTGTCAGCTGAGGAACCTGATGTGGTCAGAAACAGCACTTAGAGAGGAGATGGCTGTATGCAGAAAGTCACTGAGGGCATCCCTCCACACCTCTGCTGAGGTAGGTGCAGTAACACACCCACCACAGGAGTTACAGGCCACTTATCACAGACCACAGGTATAGGAGCTGTTACAGGAGGAGAAAGGGTGCCTTAAAAAGACACCCAGGACACAGCTGTTTAGATCATGCAAGTTTGATCTATTGTGTTTTCCTCATTGCTCAGGCACTCAGCAACCCTCTCTGCCTGCCCTCCTTTATCCTTACCTGACAGACCCAAACCTAGAAACAGCTGCCCAGAGGTTTTGCAGGGTTCAGAGCTGCCAGGCTTCCAGGGAGTGGCTTTCCTTTTTTTCCCCCCCTATTTTATTCCAGGCACAACTCCAGCTACTGTCCCTTGTAGTTAGACTGTGAAAGGAGCTATTTGAAAGCAAATTCCTAAATAATGCCCTCTGAGCAGATGTGATTCCCAACCTGCCTGCAAACACAGCTCTTTCACTGTGCAGAATTTAGGCTCACACCTCCCCAGGATTTATGTTATTAACACAAAATTAATAATACATTAACAATGTTAATTGGACAAATTTACTCTAGACTTGGGCAGGGCAGTCTGCTGGGTATACAAAAGCTGTATCTTATGTTAGTAGGTCCTCAGCACTCATTGCATTGGGCAAGAGTAACAAAATATTTACATGGTGCAGTCAACCCAGTGCTCTGCTCTCCCTGGCTGGCCTTCAATTTGAGCTTTAATATCCTGTGGCCCCAAAATTACAGTCTTTCACACAGTGTGTTGCTCCCCCCAGCAAGGCTGAATGCTATAGTTATACACACTTCTGCCCCCTGCTACTTAAGTGAGGTAGCAGGACAATTCATTACCTAGAAAATTAATAATGATGATGATAATAATAGTAATAATAATAATGACATTCACAGAAGTAACAAAAAAGGTTCAATTTTCATTGGTTACAATCAGGCATTTCAAAAGGTTAAAGGCTAAAGCTTTCATTAGGTATACCATAAAAAATAGTATCATGGAAATTTCAAGTGCCTGATATGAGGGACCTTCTTAATGAAAGAGATTTGAGTGCTTCGTTCCCCACAAACAAGATGCTTCATTATTGATGCACCTACCAATATTAATCATTTTCATGACTTCAACAGGAAACATTTTCTAACTCTGGCTTAGAGCCAATATCAAGAAATTTTGCAATTTCTGAGCTTATGACACAGGCAGAAAATCTCTCAAAAAACACAGTCATGCATATTTGTTTAGAAAACAATCTATACTCAAAGGTTACTAAAGACCTTTAGTTATTGAAAATTATCAACTTAGTTTCTGGAAATGAAGTACTTCAAAATATTTTACTTTTTTTTACAGTTACAAGTAAAATATATATATATTCCTAAGATTTTGAAACATATTGCTTTCTAAAGTATCTTTCATCCACACTTCATTCTCTCAATTTGAATAGAACAAATTTCACAGTAACTGCTCTCCTTAGGCAGATGTACTAGAGTCCTATCATTATAAAAAAGGACCACAAACTCTATTTCCACAACCAAAATAATGAGTTAACCACAAATGCTGCCAAGAGAAAAGTGAAAACATCACTCACTCTACATGAAATATTCAATGGTGGAAAGCAAATAAAAAAGACACAACTCCAAAATGCAAGGCTGCTAGTATCTCAAAGCTCTCATTTTTTCAGCTGAGACTTCACAATATTCAGTTGTAGTATTAAGTACTTATTTAAATATCTTACAGGGATAAACAGTAAGTTATGGTCTTGTAGCAGAAAAGGAAAGAAATATAACCAACACACCACCTAAAAATGGCTGCTGAAGATGCTAAAGAGATATGGAATGCCATACTAAGAAACTATTCTAAAGGCAGCTACTGCATTTCAGCATCTCTTGAAATTTTTTTTCTAATACAACATACATCTATTAATTATTCATCTCTGCAGTAACTTTTTTTTTTCCAAGGAAACATACTATGTGCATAAATGCTATGTTCTCACTTGATTTTGTATCCTGCAAAAACTATAGGTGAATTTGGAAGTGCTGGATCCTTAACATACTAGTTTGTAAATGGATTGAAGAAAACATTTTCCAAGTTGCATATTTTAATAAATAGGCTTCCTTAATTAAATGAAAGTGCCATAAACTGTCCATGTGTGAATCAAAAACGAAAGCTGTGTTAAATTAAAAATGCAGCATCTTATTAATGCTAACAAATTAGGACTGCCTTCAGAATAGATTATTTCTTCCTTTAATATGTCAAATTATTATGGTGTTGATAGGAATGGAACAGTCATGCTAAATCAGCTTTTCAAAATTAATATTTTTTTGCAATCCATTTGCAATTTAAAATTTAAACTGATCCTAAGTACAGACACTCCTGCACGGCATTACCTCCTTTCATAAAAAAGCTCATTTTAGAGATATCATCCTTTTGCCAATATTACATTAAATTAGCATGGGAAGTATTGTAAGAAAATGTTTCTTAAGCACCGCTTGGCCTATAATTTTTTTCTTTTTTTTGTAAGGCTGCACTTAATCTTTATTCTTCCATAATCAGTATTTATTGTGTGACCCTGACAGCTTGCTACTGCTGTGATAAATTATCTGACTCAAGTCAGATTAAAAATGCAACCCTGAATTCTAATTATCTTGGCAGATCCGCTTAGTAATGGCGTTTCTTGTCAATTCTGGAATCACAGCATGGGTGTCAATTGCAACAAATGCCCCAGCCCCTCTCTGAAGCAGGCTCCCCAGAATGCTTTCCTATCTGCCATATGTAAATCTCAGATGCTCTGTACCCTCGGTGACCTTTTATTAGCAAACTGACAAAATGATAAAGCTAGTCATGGCAAAACTCCCACTACTGCACAATTATCTGCTACAGTTCCAGTCCGTGGGAGATCAACAAGACATTGTTAATTGTGATGCATTTCATTGACTTCCCCTGCTAGCAGACCCGACAGGTCACCCAAACCGATAGGGTTAGGCTTTTATTTCACATCAGAAGGGGATGGCAACGTAATTTTGACTCACAGGAGAGTTTCCATCTTTTGTTTTTCCCTTTTCAGCAAGAAGCCTATAATTTGTTTTTAAAAAGACTTGTAAACAAGTCTTACTTGTTTACTTATTTACAGATATTTCTAACACACAGGCAAACACACAGAGACACACACACACACATATGTGTATATATTATATATATGTATGTATTAAAAAAAAAAAAAAAAGTTTTAAAAAGAGTGATCTGCTTCAAGAACTTGCAAAACTGAGATAGACCCCACAGAAGAGCATCAGTCTGATTGAAATCACAGAGAATTCCCTCCCATTGCCTCTCCATTCTGCAAATCTTCATCAGAACTTAAACCCTTCAGGTAAGGACTGGATTCACACTCTAGGACATCCAGCTTTGGCAGCTTACTGAGGTACATTAAAAAAAATAGGTAGATTCCAAAAGTATGAAAAACAAATAACCTTTTCATCCACAAAAAAATTATCCAATGGAGTTAGGATTCCAAAAAACACTTCTATCTGTATGTGCAGGTGTTTTGTAAATAAATACAGTTCAATCTCAAGAATCTTCCTGCAAACTTATGACATCTTTCAGTGTCTCCATTAAAATTTCAGAATGCTGTATCAGAATAGCATCCAGGAAGTTTACAACACACCCTCATATGTTGCACTAGAGATTTAAAACTGGAAAAGTCTGCTCTGATTTTTGCAGTAGTCACTCCATTCCAGCTAGCTTCTGGCTGGCTTGAGTTGATAAAAGCACCAGGCTCTGCAGGACACAGTATCAATCAAAACCCTGTCATTTATGGAACTGGTGCCTATTTCCTTTACAATGCAGTTTATTCCTGAAAGCACAACTTGGCCACTAAAGTGACTTAGGATTTTCTCAGTTGCACACGAGCTCTTTGGAGAATGCATGCACAGCTACAGTCTTGTAACCAAGGATATGGCTGTTTGACCAGCATGAGAAAGAACTACACTGTGATGATGGGGGGAGTGTGGGGAAGATATTCTTATGTTACTGACAACTGGTCCTGTGTCATCAGCTTCTGCAAAAGAGGTGTGTTCACCTCTTGAGAAGAAGAGAAAAACAAGAGAAAAAAAAAATGCAGTTCAATCAATTCCCATTATGCATTTCCTACTCTAAACTGAATAAAATTCATGTATTCCTGAAGAAAGACTGATGAATTCTTTGGACTGATTTCAAAGTAAATGATAAAGAGGTAGACTACAATATCCCTTTTTACCCTAAACAGAAGCAAGGGACAGAAAAGGTTTACAAGGCAGACAGGAAACATAAGAAAAAAAAGAAGATCCAAAGTGTGGACAATGAATACTTCAATAAAAAAGTATTAAGAATACATATATAAATATAATGATAATATAATAATATATAAAGAATACTTCAGTAAAGAAGTATATGGAATTCAGAAAAGATCCTAACACAAGCAAAGTCCTTCACTACATTTTTGTCTGCAGCCATATTTGGAATCGTCACTGTGTCCAAGGTAATTCTCATCTCTGCAAACACGTTCTCTGCCTGGGTTCTTTGTTCCTTGTTTAATTTTGAGCTCACAAACTACTTATGGCACCAGCAACTCCAGTCCTGAACACCATAATGGACAGACAACAAACACTGACACTCATAAAACACCGCCTAGTCTTGCACATTATTTTAAATTCCTTGCTTGATTAAATGATTCCAAATGCTGTGAAACAAGTCCATCTTACTATATATGAAAAACTTGTGAAGATTGTATCAGTTTATAAATCAAGAAGATGGAACAAATTCAAATGTCTGTATCAAGTTGCATAACATTCTTCCAATAACACATCCTCTGAAACAGTCCCACAGCAGAGAGGAATATCTGGTTCAGATGCAAAGGCTCTCTGAAGGGAAGCAAGAAGTTTGCATTCCCAGCTGCAACAGGGATGAAATAAAAAATATTGGAAAAAAAAGGTATGAAAAGCTTTGAAAGAAGATATTTCAGCATGGCATTATTTCTTCTTTCTTAAGTGGGTTCAGTGTAACGACCTGATCTTTGTGCCAGCAGTTTGTCAAATTAGTACAGCAAATACTGTAATCAAGCTTTTCACAAGTTGCACATGGCCTGATTCTCTTTCAGGCTGCACTTTAACCCTTAGCAATCATCCTTTAAGAGTACTCTTTGTTTCCTCACAAAGAAAATGTTCTTGTTTGCTCTTTAATGGTTGTCTAATTCTTCCTTTGCTGAACTAGAAGCTGTTTTCTGTAGCTTTAGAGGCTGAATACAACCTGGGAGATTCAGACCATCTTCTTCAGAAGGACTTTAACCCAGAATATCTCTTTGTTCTTTGGAAGCTGATCTAGTTACTGTGGTAATATTACAAAACTTGCATTCACTCCAGTATAGCTGACCCAAGAACATTAGATACTAAAAACCATTCAGTATGAAAGAAATATCAAAATCATATAACTAGTCATTGAAATTATATGTGTCTGGAAGTTTGGCACCACAGATCTGACTAAACATTACTATTCCTGTTCCCATTTCTCTTGTGCTAACACACATTTCAAAGAAATAAAGAAAATGCTTTTGATTCACATCTACATATAGTAAAGAAAAAAATTTCTGCAGCAAACTAGTTGCATCAATTAAAATATTTCTACCGTCAGGCCACACTCCAATAAGGTTTCAATTTGTATTCCCTTAAATATGAGATTACTGAAACCATGTTTGGCATCCAGAAGTGTGGATCTGTCCAGAAAATACCATGCTGTTCTCCAGACTGCTTGATTTACTTTTCATAAACAATATGCTGTATACATCCAACATGGTTTGTATTCCATAAAATGCATCTCAGGCAACAGAATCTACAGTGTCGGCTCTGCAGGATGAGTTCTTCATTTAGACTTCAACCCCATTAGCACAGCTCCACTGGCTCTCCAATACAGCATCTGTGCTCTAAGAAGCAGAGGAGGGAGGGGGATTCCTCAGCTGCAGAAGTGAAAGCCAAAAGAGCCAGAACTGAAAGAAGGCAGTCCTTTCTGGTTTACTGCTTCCTTTCCCCTCAGTAGCACAGCACATATATAAAAGTTTGCCTTTGACCCAGCTCCTCCCATGCTGCTGTAAGACCACACACCCTCGCCTATAGCTTGTGGATAGAATCCCATTTCTGCCAAGGGATGGGGTGGCTACATACCAAAGTGGAAAAAAAAAAGTTTTATAGCAAAATGCTGCATTTGTTAAGCTCACATGCCTGGGAGAACATATGGCTCTTAATCCTCCATGTTTTTTTAACCTATTAGTGATATAGTTATTAAAATACTTTGTGGTTGCATCTGTAATTGAGATGAATTCCACTGAAGGCATAAACTGACCCTGTTACGTGAGCTGCTCTTACAGCAAACTCTCAGGGGCACTCCCCAAAGAACATTCCCCATGCAAACTTGGGTTGATCAGCATCTGAATACTTGGTGACTGATACTCCAACTTCTGGTGTTTAACAGTCAGACACATGTGACAGACAACGAGGCACCTACACCTGTCTGTAGCTCCTTTTTTTTTTTTTGTTTGTTTGTTTTGTTTTTTGTTATTAAGTACAGACCATTGTGGAGACTGAGGGCTTAGGAAGGGCTATGTCCTAGAAAAGAGCTGGTAATGAAAAGAAAGCATCTTAGCCCAGAGCAAGCAACACATCACAGCAGCAACAGGTTAATCACACAGCCTGTGCTGCATTTAGGACGATGGCAGGCAGCAGGCTGAGTGAATCCATTAAACCCATCCACACAGCACTTGTGAGGACTGATCTGAAGAGCACATCCACTTCTGCATCCCCAGCAAAGAGGCAAAGGGATAGATGGGCAGCAGGGAAGCATGGCTGAGGCTGCACCACCCAAGATGTGAAGAAGCTGAGCAAGCTGGCTGATTTTGTCCAGCTAGAAGGTTGAACCAGGCTCTCCCCAGAGATGTGTACAGATCAAAAGGGCAAAAGTCAATGGATAAAGGTTTTCAGCACAGAACAATCTGTTTTAGACAAATGTCTAGAACATTTAGACAATCTGTTTTTGTAGACAAAAAAAGTTTCGCAAGAGCACCTTGGCACTGGAAAAAGGCTGCCTAAAGAGACAAGATCCTTAATCAGCCTCATCTAACTTTGAGGTTAACCCTGTTTAGGGCCAGGGGCTGAATGACAAAACCTCTTGGGATCCCTTCCAACCTAAATTATGCAGCGTTTACAAGAAGGCAGATACTCATCCTTCCCTAGAAGAAAAAGCCCTTGTCTTTGCATCTGCCTCCCAATAACAACATTTATTTATTCAATACTGGATCTCATCTTAAAACCAACATATTAGAACTCCAGTGCCTAAGATACAGATCAATGATTAAAGAATAGTCCTAGAAAAAAACTTTAAAAAAAACAACTTCAAAACTTACACTGTATTCTTCAGCATGTCAAGAGCCCCAGCTTCCTGCTAATGTTTGTGCAATAGGATTATCCAGGCTCTATCAATTACTCTATCAAAACAGAGCCCCTCTTTGATGTTAAGTACTTTAAGATCCCCATATGGAAGGCAAAAAAAGCTTAGCCCACTCTGCTAATGCAAAATCTTACCTAGTGAGAGACTAATGCACATTATTTTCTTAGCACTGTACTCCTCCTCTGCGATTTCATTATGTGACATTTTCATTCATTCCAATATAGAGCTAGTTTCAGAGTATTCGGAGTTGTAATACACAGACACATTAATCACCAGCCTAATACATGTCCTGTGTAGTAGCTTTATTATCTTTTCAAAGCAGAGCTGTAAAAACAGAAAAACTGTGATCTTTTATGCTATCCTTTAATAAAGTTATTTTAAAATGCTATAAAAATGGTTTCAGCTTTTTTTTTTTTCCAAACTCCAGCTTAATGCAACTAACTCTTGTACATCCAAAACAGTAAAGTCTGAATAAGTAGTTTTAAAAGTCCCTGTGGACTTGTAATCTAGCAAGAGCGAAGAAGTCTAACCACTAGAGACAGAAATGGGAAGGAATCCTGAGTTTCAAGTTACAAAATATGCCTGTTCTTTTGTCATTCTGACTTGGGCACCGCCTTGCCAAATACTCTCACTTCTGTGATAAATTTTAAATGTCTATTCCTGTATGCCAATATTTACATATTTACAGCAAGGGTGGGCTGCATTTTTTCCCCTTCTTCTTCAGGCTCAGTATCGGCCTACTTCCTTAAATTAGTGAGTATTTTACACTCACTGAGATTGTGTCAATGAAACATAGCCTTAGCAAACCTGTGTCCTCTTTCATGAAATGGACCAAGTAACTTGTCTTCTGTCAAGACCAATAGCAGGGACTTGCATGTCACAGCATCCTGCCCTTCCTGGAGGGAATGTGCTTCCAACAATACAGGCTGACACCATTTCCTGCACTCCCTGCTTGTCCTTCTGCAGATGAATGGGGACACATCCACACATTTCTGGCTTTCCAAAATACCACTTCTCAAAGACAGACCTGAAACTTCAACTCAGACTGGAATAAAGCCAAAGTGTTATAAAAATCTGTGTCTGATATAAGAACAAATTGATGGCAGGCTTCAACACTGTCTTGTCATTATATGCCATTGTCTCTTCTGTGGTCTCCTCAAGTGGTGGCAATGTACACTAACTGAAGAGAAAATATACTATTTCAGCTATGTGCAACTTTTAAACCTATGTCTCAGGCAAGCTGTCACCTCTGGGCAGAAATCTGCAAAGAGCCATGCAATTCCCCTGGTGGGAAACACAGTTCTGATAATTGCATGAACTGAAGTCAGGCTTGAAAAAAAAGTGTTCCTAAATAAACAAAGATGATTCATTGGCATTAACCCAGCACTGTTGCAACAGATTTTTACCAATCCAGCAGAAAAACCATTTCTCAGCTCTGTGTGAAATAATCACCCACCCACTCCACATGTTGCAGGGCAGGGCTCTGGCCAGCACACTGGTGGGCTTTGTGTGGCTTCTGACCAAAAGCAGGAGATGCTTCTGCCATTTTCTGAATGTGCTCAATATTTCTCAGCTTTTCACCCCAGAGAAAATTATAATTAGAATGGTGAATCACAGACTACAACTTGCACCTCATCAAGTATAATTTTAAATCAGTGGGTCTCTCTCTCAATATCCCTAGGCTCAAGAAGTTTCCTCAAGATGATTCAATAGGATACTACAGGCTTTTGTAATAAGTTTGGGTTTGGTCAAAACCAGGGTCTTCATAAAAACCTGACAGAGGTGAAAAGCATTTATAATCTTTCTCAGGGAAGAAAAGGCCACACTTTACTCTGAAGCAGTACAAGGCTCTTGGCCTGAATTAACCACTTGGAAGTATTTTGAGACAGATGTGATCAGCACTCTACCACAGCCTGTGACCAAAGCTGTCTCAGTGGTGGCCAAGTGGAGATGATGGCTGTTTTCTTACAGAACTGCATTGAGCAGCATTTTCATGTTATTATCATTCATGAGGCAGATTCCCCTATCCCACTTCTCTCTATTTCTCTCTTTCTTTTTTTTTTTTTTTTTTTTTTTTTTAAAGATCAGAGCTATTCTGAACTTTTGTAAATGAAAACCATTTATCAAAACAGGGACAAAATTTAAGTCATACTTTATTGAACCCTTTAATTGGTGGGAAAAAGATGAATTAGTTCACTTTTATTTTTACATCTGGTAAAAAGTATGGAATTCAGGTATTCTGTGCCAAGTTTTGACGAGAAATGATTTTTTCACATCCAAGTAATAGATGACTAGGGAAATGGAGCGGCTTAAAATGCAAATGTGGGGATATTAATTATTGTTGTTATTGGGACATTTACAAGAATAGTGTGGCACTATTTTAGAACCAGTAATGTCTAATCTTTTAAAACTACTGTAACAAAAACAGAACTAGAATAAAATCAAACATTAAAACGTGAATTCCCATAATGTTTTAGCTTGTTTTGTCTGAAAATTTATTTGAAGTCTGGAAATGCCTGGTGCACATATTCAATATTTTATAACTTAATTTGTTCAACAAGAACGGCAGTATTTTAACAAGGTGCAACCATTTCAGGATTAAAGCACTGCCTGCTTCATCAGTAATAAAGAGCTCATGGAAAAATATCTAATCTTTATAAGGCAGAGACTCATAATTTAACTGCTGAGAACAAATGAAGAGTCTAATTCTTATTTTGCTGCTTTAGTGGTAGCATGTGGTGATAGCAAAGTATTAGCATAAGCCAAAACTTGCTCCCACTTTTCTTTCCAGGCATGTAACAAATATCTGATGGCTATGCAAATTTCACCCAAAGCAAAGTTGTCCCAGCTGGCAAGCCATACATTAAAAGGTAAATTACACAAAGCTGAGGCCATCTGGCCTAAAAAATTCTCCTGTCAATAGTATTTTAAGCTCGCCAATTCCACACAATGAAGGACAATATATTACATATATATTTGAGGTGTGGGCTTTTTACCAAGCAGTATTTTAAAAACCCCAGAAATTAAAAGATAAGAATGGAATACAAATTAATTTTCGTATTTTCTTGGAATGTAATTTTTAAAGCTTATATAGCTCATTTTTAGTTGTATTATATACACACCTTGCATTTAAGTTCATAAATGCCTATTTTCTGACAAATGGCAAGTCCAGGAAGCCAACAGATCCAACCTATTACATCAATGCCAGGTAAAAAGAATTTCAAATTTGAAAGAAGTCTACCACCATCTATGCTTTCACAAAGCTGCCAGCACTGCATGTTTCCATGCAGACTTTTACTAGAAAGCAGCCCTGGACAGAGCACCTTGATAGTCTGGTTTCTTGTTTGGTTAAACCAGAATTTAAAGCAGAAGACATGTAGGAAAATGAACCACTGAGGGCAGAAAAACTAACCAAACCTTTCTGAGCTACAGCAGAGTCATTGCCTATGTTAGTGAAAATTTCTGCATTTAATTCACGTTATTTAATTCAATTATTTAATTCCCGTCTTGTCCAGTCTTGAAAAACTAATCTCTATGTTATATATTATGGAATTTAAAGTAACATCTGTGTCTTTGAAATTAAATTAACATACTTCTATTTGATTAGCTTATTAAGAGTAATTCTCAATATGCTGTAGGAACAGACACCAACTAGAGAGATGCAGCTGACACCACCACCTGTCTGATATAAAGTACTTTTTATCATAGACATGGAGTGATCTGTCAGCAGTCAGCCAAAGCATCAGACAGATTAGGAAGTGACACTGGGGCAGAAAAATGACTTGCCTCAGATCACAAACCAGATAATTGATGGGATGGGGAACAGAACCTGTGCCTTTTGGCTCATAGCTTCATACCTCTGCTAATGGGTTTCCCAAAAATCAAATGATGTAAGTGAAGAGCAGTTTGTAACTTGTACTACATTTAACAGAGATTTGAGGAAAAATACATTTAAGTATTTTACATGCTACTGGGAATATTTATTATTCATTCTCTGATTTCCACAGAGAACATTTCCCATTTCATCCTCATATAGGATAAAAAGATCTGAAATTGTATGTTCATACTTAGTCTCAAAGTTACAATGTATGAAAAAGAGATAAAGAATGAATATGGCCTCCTTGTAGACTCTACTCTCACTCTTTTTTCCTGTCTGGTGAGATCCTATGCTCTTTTTCATAGCAATGAATCCTTGATATCCTGTCACCACCTTTTACATGACACCTCTTAAATCATAAAGCTTCTCACCACACCAAATACAAGTCTTTAGCACTGTCACTATTTTTCAGTGCACTGAGAAATAGAAATGTTCTGAATTTACTCAGGGAACAATAAAACTATCACAGAAGCATAGTCTGAGCTGCATTAATTTCATCTTCACAGGAAATTAGGGGTTGAGGGGAAAGAAAAAAGAGCACAAATATGCAGTGAGGCAGCAGGAGCTGCAAGGTTCTGGTGGCCAGTTCTTACAGCTCTGAGCTGCTTTGGCTGAATTGCTCCTCAGGGATTACCTGGTTTTTGTTCTCAAAGCTGCATCACGGACCTAATAATGAAATGCTACTTTCTGTGAACTGCTGCTCTCATGTAAAAGCCTTGCCAGTATGCTGTCTTTCTCTATGTACAGTTTTTAGGAACATAAATGCTAATGTAATTATCTAGCCAAGTCTTCAGCATCTGTCGCTTGAAAACTGGGGTTATAGTTCAGATACTGTGGACTAATTGTTGAAAGCAGAAAACTTTTGGCTACAATGGAAATTGGCACAAAAATCCAACTCGAAGACCCACTGTTCAATAACATTACCCCTTTAGATACTGTTCTCATGGCTCCTGTGCATCCCCAAGCTCAACCAGAGCTCCAGAGACTTTTCTTGCCTTGGCTCCAATATCATCAGGAAGACAGGTGCCAAAGAGACATAACAGGAAGGTTTAATTTGGGAGGTTTCTTAGATATCTGGCTGGTAGCTCTTATTCTAAGTTCCTCCTAAAATATTTTCTACCTTACACTACTCCTTACACCTCCCAGTGATCCAAAGCCAGTATTACAGCAAGGCACTTAATTTCTCATAGATATTTACTGATTCCCCAAGGACAAACCAGTAGTTCTGGGAAGTACTGTGAAGAAATATTAGAGTGCCAAACACAAGGCCATAGGGAGTTTTCCACTTGATAATATGGACAGAAAACAAATTGCCTATGACCAGCAAAAGTAATGGAAACCTGCTTCCTCTAAACTCTTCTGTGCTAAGGTTACTCCAGAGCTGCACTGCCAGACACCATGTAGCACCTGAGTCCTTTCCCCACTACACAGAGCATTAATTTGGGTCTTTCTCACCCAGCCAACAACTTATTAGATGAAGATTAGATTAATTTATCTAACTTTTAAGACCTCTACCCTACTGCTAAGCTTAGCAAAAAAAAGGGCCAGCAGGTTTCACAACTCTGACTGGCAGGAAGTACAGTGGAATCACAGAAACCAGGCTTCCTACATATGTCTTGGGAGACTGCTTTTTATTTATCACTAGATTTTTTTTCTTTTTGCCAAATATATTTCCACACTGGAATTTAATCCAAAGTTTAGCAACTTAAAGTGCTAGCTAATTTATTTCAGCTTTGGTGACAGAGAAATAAAAAGGGATGTTTGTTAGTGGCATTACCTCCAAAGAATGATACCAAGTCCTATTCAAACATGCATCCAACAAATTTCTCCTGTGACACAGGGCTCACAAGGGAGAGCTGCAAGCACCAGTTCAGCAAGGATCTTCTGAGGATTAGCACACAAAACTTTCAAATGACCCCCAGCAGCAAGATGTATTTATCAGAGACAATTCAAAGTAGACAGCTTTCCTTTTACATCTACTCATCAGGATCCAGAAATAACCCTTCAATAACCCTTTTCTAACTGCTAAAATGTGATACTGTCCCCCATCCATCACACTGAAAAACTTGTCCTGGATTCACTTTGTGTATTTTGTCACTTGAATTCTCCTTTCTTGATATGTTCCAGCCATCCTATAACTAAGCTGACAAAGGTTTTTACTCCCCTCAAATACTTCTATCCCACAATTAAATTATTTTCCCTTATGTTTCCTCCATGAAACTCCCATGTTTGTACCCATAAGGTGAAGCACCCTCATTTTTGCTAACTGGCCCTTCCTTGTCCTCTCTTCCCTGTCAACAAGACCCACCTTGCATGCACAGTCCAACCCTTGTCACTTGTACTGTGGCTCAGTAATGACCAAGTGGGAGTTTCTCAAGTGTGATGGGACATCTTGCCTTCATCTGCCTTTCTCCTTTGGGCTTTTGGCACCACAAAGTGTCTTGCTTTCTGTCTCATTCCTACTTGATGGTACTGTCAAACCACTTGCTACACTTGACTTTTTACATCAGTTGACAGGGGCCTCAGTTCCTTTTCACTGAAGTTAGAGCAAGCAACAACCAGCTTTTACTGAAGTCACCAGGAGTGTGAAGTGACTGAAGGCTGAAACCATATGAAACCAATACATTTCTTGTGGTTCTTTCTATGCACAGTAAGTGAGCACAGATTGGCTGCAAATTCAACCCAGACTTAGAAACCTCAGCAAATGTTCCTGTGAACTTGATCCAGCCTTCAGGTTTGTTTCATCCAGTTTCAGGTTTCATCGAGAAAGTTTTACTCTACCCTACATGCTGCCCCAATAAACCATGCTCAAACGAAATAAGGACATCAGCAAAAATGAAGAACTCATCAGATAGCAATGTTACAGTTTTATACCATATGTAAGAACATGCATTGACAAGCAGTATGTGTACAATTACTGCTCTTTCAAATCAAAAATTGTTCATGGTAATGGACTTCTACTTCAGTACAATTTCTGCCAAGAAACTATTTTTGAGAAATGTGGATGGAATACCTCTGTGCCATAGTTCTTCTCTTTCCCCATCACAATAATATACTAAGAAACTGAGTCTTTTCATCACAACCTGTGCACAAAACCTCCAGCATGCTTTTTAGTCACTCAGGATGTGAAATAATGAAGTCCAAACTTTACTGAAGCAGTATTTTCTGTCTGCATTTACCATCAATGAGGCAGCGATGGGAAAGAAAAAATAATAATGAGGAAACTGAACATCTTTCATGCATCACATGAATACAAAACCAAAATACATGTAATTGCCTAACTCATTGAACATACAACATCTTTTTCTATAAAGCTTATACTACTAGCAATGTTTCCTGTCTTCTCAATCATATTAAACAAATAAAATGGGAAAAAAAAAAAAAAAAAGCCTAGACTTACAATACCTTTAGGAGGGCATGTAGATTGTAATTTTATACTGCATTTCATGTGAGCAGAATTTAAAAAATTTCTTAGTCTGAAATTAAAGCAAAATTAAGTTTTGGAAATTATTTAATTCCTGCACAAAAATATTGTTAAAGAAAAAAAAATATTTTATAATTTTAAATCAGATAGGAAGATAGCCAACTCTGATCTCCCACAAGCAACAAAGTCACTCCTCATCTATACACATGTGATTTGTAGAAGTGTTCAATTAGAAACTGTGACAGGTAGTTTCCTATAATAGATTTCCAGTCAATGTAGTAGTCAAGGGCTCTTAATGGACTGAACCTCAGCCTAAAGCAAAACCCCTGCTAACTGAAAGGGATGCAGGTTGGTTTCCAGGAAGAGCAGTGATGCTGTCTACAATCCCCAGCCTAGCTGGGCTGAGTTACACTGCTCTAACCCAGCCAGATGGGTGAAATCAAAACTACCAGCAAGATTAAAACATATGATGCAAATGAACAATTATGTGCACAGGACCTTAGGTGCCAATAAGAATAAATGAGATTGCACTTCATGGAGCATGGAAGGAATATTAGAAGTTCTTTACCTACTGATTGCATGTTTCTTTTATTAGCACTAAGAAAAGTATATTAACTTTATATAACTGCACGACAGGTTTCTACAAACCTTTTTCCAACTTTTTGCATTAAATGGCAAAAAACAACAGCAACAACAAAGGGCAACCTCTAAGAGCATCATGACTAAGTACTGTACTAGATAAATCAGTAGAAAAAAATATTAAAAAAATAAGGGAATATACTTTACATGGGAAAATTATTTGGAACAGGAAATCTAAGTACTCCCCTGTGTGTTCTTGAAAGCCCCCACAAAATGTCATTTTTCAGTATATTTAGCAAATTATGAAAATTACATTTAGCAAGAGGTATTTTCCTCATTATTTTAAATGCTAACACGCTTGGTTTTCTTTGATTAAAGAGCTGCTACATAGTGCTGGGTGCAAATTCAGGGCATTTCTACAATCTCAACATTGGTACCAGGCAGCATTTCTATAGTTGGTCAGATCCCAAAGATACATTAAAAGCATAAGCTCAAAGTTTTTATGCTGGAAATAATCAAACCAGGCCTTTATGCCCACACTCTCTGTGGTTAAAAAGTCAGCATCAGCCCTGGTAATCCTCTACATGGAGGACAGGAACTGCTCAGCTACCTCTTGCAAACAGCACTGCCCAACTAACCTGGCTTAAATTGCTTCACAACTTTTCCTAAATACTGACCTTTTAGAAATTGCAGGTGAGCAAACAAAATAAGAAACAGTAGAGAGGGAAGTCACACATAAATGCCTCAACTCACCTTGAACAGGGATGCTTTGGGCTAGATTGTTTAACACTTTATTAAGCATATTTCACATTGCAGGGAGGGAAACTGCTTTCAACAAATACTTGAGTTTTGTTGAATTTACTTTACATTGTGTGTAGCAGCAGTGGAACTTACTACCACGAATTGTCGCCACCACCACAGGAGCTATAGGTGAACTGGATGCTAAGAGGAATGGTCCTGCTATCCACACTATAAAAGCAACTAATAAATCCAGCCTATTCCCAGCTCAGAAGTTCTTCTGAAAGGTTCATAGGCACACACAGTCAATCCCCAGCACTGAGGGTGGCAGATATGAAATATTACTAATATACAATTTTGGAACAAGCCACCTTTTTTGCACCTCCATCCAGAATTCACAACCCACAACTACATTCCTCTCTGTTACAGTGTTTTGCTCATAGATTACAAAAGCTGCTCTAATTAGAAATTACTAGGTATTAAACAGACATGCAAGGCAAACCCTCAACTCCTCATTAAATCAAGGACAAATCAGCAGTGTCTATCCCTGCAGGTCATCTATACCTGTAGATAGAATTACTGCTGTAATTATTTTCATCTCTGCTGCATCCTTGTGTACCACTTGGGGAAATACTTGTGCCTGATTTAAAACAAACCCCCAACACTAACAATGAAAGAAAACCTTTCTCAGTTCTCTGAGAAACTGGAACAAGAAATCTAGTGTCTGCAAAATTGTATTGCTTCGGGGAAACCAAGACTCAGAAAGTACTAAATCAGCCTGACTAATTGTACTATAACTGAGCCAAATTAATTAAATAAAGCTTCCCTTTAACAGCATTTGTTTGCTGAGCCAAGCAAGGCTTTGGAGTGTTTCAGGTCACCATAATCCAACACAAGTTACTTAAACAATGTGTAATATGTAACATACACAACTATTGTTAAAGTGCACTGGACTTTAGACTTTCAGAGGTCAAAGATAGGCAACTATCCACCTCTATTCACAAACACCTTCAACAGATGTACATCAGAAAAAACCCGTGTATTTGCACCAGTTTCAGGGTTCTACTTTGTCATGCAAGTTCTGGTTTTTACAGCCTTGTAAATTGTAAATTGTCTTCATTGTTTGAGTTGTGGACATTTCAGAAGAATTCAAAGGCAAGATCAAAGCAATCTCTTCTCTGTTTTTACATTCATCACAAAAATCCAGTAAGCCCTATGGTTTTGCCTATTGTCTCTACGCTGTCAAAAATTATTTTCTCATTACACGATACTGTACTATCCTGGCAAAATCAGGTAGACTAAACAAAAATCACAGATGATGTACCAGGGCTTCCTCCTCTCAGCACTTTACAAGTTTAGGAGAGCAGTCCCAAAGGAAAACGAAAAGCCAAAGGAACCTTTTCTTCTTTCCTCCATTTTCATCATATTAGAAGTTCCTTTACTGCATAATACCTGCTCACAACCAGTCAAGCTTCACTAATTCCTTATCATAACATACATCCTCACTGCTGTCTTTCATGCTTATGTTTCATATCCACCAGTTGTTTAGATGGCTTCAGTTTTTCATTTTGTTCTAGCACGAAGCCTAGTCAGGGTTCCAGTGCACAGCATAGGTTCCTTTCAGCACTGTACTGAAGGTGCTTAAAGTCTGCTATAACCTGTGCTATTCCAATCACAGACCTAGGAGAACCATCTTTCAAAAGCCTTTTGCTGGTGGACTCCAAAGTTCCCTTGCTGGCCTGCTAAATGCACCCTTGGCCTCACCAATAGAAGAAACCAGCTTTGTCAAGCTCTCCACCTGGTCTCCATTTCTTGGGACACTGGAGTATAGCAGAGGAAGTGGTGGGATAAGGAATGCATCTTTGCAGGATATAAAATTCTCTCTCTGGCTCAAAATCAAATTGAGAGGTCAACCCAACAACAGAAGTATTTAATGAAAATTAAGGCTGGGACTAACACTTTGGAGCAGGTTTCATGCAGCAGAAGATGACATCAATGCTCTTTCCTCATGAGCCAAGTTCTCCAGCACTAAGAATATTCTCTCATCTGCACTTAATCTCTAGCCTAGGCTACAGGCTGTCTTAAAGCATGACTTGGACAGCCTTGGTGTGCAACCTCCAAATTGCAGCCCTGCTTCTGAATGTCTAAGACAATATACAAACTTTGTGCTGCAGCTCTATTTGCCACGTGGCCTCTATGTTTAAAGGCCCCATCTCTCATTGAATGTTTGCAAATGATGTGCAAGAGCCCTTACCTGGAAGTGCTATATGCAACAATGAGAATGAAGGAAAAGAGAGGGAAACATCAAGCATCTTTAGACACCTTAGGAATTATGGATATAGTTTGTTGCATTTTAATAAATTTGTGGGATATTCACTACTGGAATGAATCTAAGAATACACAATGTGCTCACATAACTAAAAGCTAACATAGGAAAGAAAAGTAATTCAATAATTTGCATTTTGAACTACCAAATTTATTTGAAAATCTGATTTTAAGTCTTTCCGTAGGTTAATCCTATGTGTGCTTTTTTGCAGCAAATCTAAGTAGGCAGCCTTACAATGAAATATTGTTACTTCTTAAAAATCAGTGAAATTAGACAAAGAAGCACAGCTATTTTTGAATACAAGGTCAGTGATAAGTAAATTTTAGATTCATAAAAAATCAGTCTCTACAATCAATGAAAATTACCAGCAGCTGATCTGGACTGCCTTGGGATTCCAGGGACAGCAAGTTTGCCAATCTGCAAATCATCATGTGTAGCTGAGACTGTCATGACAAGCTTAGCAAAACAATGGACAGCATGAACCTTTCCAAAGAAGTTATCTACTTAGTCTGTAATTTTCTCTGGTGCACATAATGTTTTGTTGCTGTTGTTGATGATGATTTAAAGAAAATAAACTTACCAGGAGAGGAAGGAACTAGCTGTCTATATCAGCCATTTTTCTAAATTGGTAGAGACATGAAGAACAGCCACTCCTTTCAGCCATTTTAACTCAGATTGTACTTGAAAAGAAAACTAATCACAATTGTAAAATTTTTGCTCATCCTTCACTCATAAATCAAAGCATAAAATTTTCTACAAGATCTTATTTCTGCAGAGGATCTGAAACTAGGCACATTAATGTGTTTTCCAAATAGCTCTGCAAATATGTCAAATAACTGCAATAAAAAGAATGAGTCTAGCAAGAATTAGGACCTTATTGTGGTACAAAACAGAGAAATAGATACTGAGACCCTTACCAGCCCACATAGCTGACAACAAAATATCTGAATATGTTTTTTTGTGCAGCCAACACACAGTCGTTCTGAAAGCATTACTACTGCTTATGATCAAATTTAAACATCACAGAAATGAAATGCCCTCCTTTTAAAAGCAAGAAACAATCAAGTATTTCTTCTTCCTTAAATGAGGTGACTTGTGCAAGAGACCTATGCAGAAAGATGGGAATTGAAACAGAACTGGCCAAGACAAAGAACAGTGCCAGGAAGACAAGACATTTTTTCCATCAATTTTGGCATGTCACATTGACAAAAGATGAAGAACTAACAATAGAGACAAGAATCCTGAAAATCTTGAGGACTTATACTGACAGCTCTAGTGCTTGGTAATGGAATTACACAGAGGTGTGCACACATTCACTGGCAAGAAATGATTCTGACTTGGCAATGCTTCTTTCACTTGAGATTCATGGGGTGGAAAAGAAAAGGAAAAATCCTGAGTCTTTCACAGAAAAATTACCATAAGAAAGCTAATTCCCTCTCAATTAAAACAAAAAAATCAACCCTGGCTTTTTCTTAAAGTGCCAATCTGCTTTTTGATCTTTACTGCTGACATGAAATAGAAGAGCTGTACATCATATAAATCTTCAGCTTTGCTTAGCTTGAAACTGGTAAAGAGAGAAAGAGAAAACAAAGCCATCTGCATAAATCCTTCCAAAGCAAAAGGCATTCCCCTTACCCTAACTATCATTCATTTCTGCACATCTTGTTTGAATTATCATCTGAAGTTTGTCTTGTTCCATCTCCAGAACAAGTCAAGAGCATAAAGATATGGCTACATGAATAAAACCATATGATCTACTTGGTCACTGTTAACTTAAAAATAGGCTTACACAGAAAAATATTATCTGGCAATTGATATGTTACTTTGATCCTTTTCTTTCTGTATCCTGTCACATGCCTTCAATCCAGCAGCTACTGGAATCATTGGCATGCACCTTCAACTTGATGAGAACCAACAATCCAAGGGAATCACTGCACTTTTACAAAGCTGTGATATTCAATTCAAATGAGACAGTATCATGTTACAGGAAGGAAAAGTTAAATTTTAAGACAAAGAGGAAGAACTGTGGTACTAGACACTATAAAATGTAGCAGCTATCAACAGGTGATACAGCAACACTTTAACAGATTCATGGGCTCATATGTTCCCATACAGAAAAACTCATCTATAATCAAATTCCTGAAATGGAAAAGTCCCTCTTGTCTCTACCCTTCTGTTTCTAAATCATGGCATGAGATTTAGGATAGTGTATGCTATACCAAAAAAAGTTAGGATGGCTCTTAGTTATACCTTTTTAAAAAATTTTGCTTTTTACTAATTCAAAAATTCAAATTAACTATTTTGATATAAAAAATCAATTTTAAGGGTTTTTATATATTTAAATAATAATATATATAATATATATAATAATATATAATTATATTATATATTATATATTATACTATTTATATATACATATAATATATATTATATAATATATTTAAATAATCTATTATGTAGCACTAATGATACAACTTCAAAGTGGAAATATTGTGCCTGAATTAATTAGGAGGACTTGAATTCTGATCTACTGCTTAACAGGTGAATGATGCAGGGAATTTTAGAGAAAGATGCTCACCATTTCAGAATTGTTTCACTTCCACGTGCAACAAGATTTTCACTACTGCTGAGAAAATGTTTGATGGAGCACTTTGATGGTACATGCAGCCATGGGCTATGACCTCTGAGAGGCTAAAGTCTTTCACTGGCTTTTTGTTCAACTGCTGCTCATAGATTATCCCAGGAAAATCTCTCAGGGCTGAACCACAGGAAAAGTGCAAAGTGTTGCAGTATCACATGGTTCGGATGCTCTGCTAAGAAACTGATGCCTAGCAATTTTTAGCTTTTTCATATATTTGTAGCTTTGTAGATTTTTAATATATAGTTGTAGAATTTTTAGCATTTTCTCACACTTTAGAACAATAGCTGACTCTTTTGAACACATTCTTGAAAATCCATTTAGTCCTATTCTCAAGAAGAGAATTCCTAACATGGACATTTTGTTTTACACCAGTGCCTGAGAGATAGAAGATGCAGAGTGTACTAATTAATTAACCTCATAAAAATCATAGAAATCCTCTACCATGTGTGCACATTGTTGTATTTTGTGCACTGAAAGCTTTTATTAAAGAACTGCTTTTTATATTAGCACTTCAATATTGTTTGCAAAAGTTTTTCTTCTGATTCCAGGCAACAAAACCCCACAAATGTAGTCAAAGGACATTGCCTCAAATCAAAAAAACATTCTTCTTGTTATTGCATTAGCAACACAGTGCACAGTAAACATAACACTACCTGAAAATTTGCCACTTTTTGAAATAACCTTCAAATGGTCATTAAATCCTATGGTGTTGGCTTTTTGTTTTACTCGAAAAAACAGGTAATAGCAGTAGAACCAGAGTTAGTGAGCTGGACAAGACACAGAGAGTTTGCAGTGGGCAGAACCTTACATGCAATTAATTTCTTTCACAAATATATATGCTCACAGAAATGATTGATTTTTCTTCTCATGGTATTAAAAAAAGAGGCAGAGTAAGAAAACTCTGTATTGAGCAGACAGTGACAGATGAAGAATAAAAGGGAAGCAAGGGGAGATGAGATGCCTGAAGCCTATAGGAATTTATAATGGTAACAGTGAGGCAAAATCTTGCTAGTTAAAAATAAAATCTGGAGGCAGGAGCTAAAATGCTTGATTGGTTCAGAGATGTGCAAGGATGATCTTGGGCTCTTTGTCTAAGAATGCCATCCAATTTTGATCACAGGTTTCATTTGTGCTCCCAGTTGTGCATGAGAATGAACTACAGACATTCAACATTCTCATTCAACAGACTGCCCAGGGGCAACACCAAAAGTGTTCTCACCAGTGTGCTCCAACTGCTTGCATGACTGATGCTTAAAACATATTTTATTATATAACCCTTCTTCTCTGACCTCAATTTTGAATAGAAAAAAAACTATTAAAAAGAACCTGGGGCTAACATAATTAAAGTATTTTGGTAGATTTTAAAATATTTTAATATTACAACAGTCTTTATTTTCAACAATTCTGTAATATAGCTGTCATGTGATTTGAAGTAGAAACAGTATATAATTATGACTCCTTAATTTCAGTTGTAGGTGCATGCTAGTTTTCTTTTTTCCCCATCTGGATGAAACTTTTTAAAGCAAAGCAATTACTGAATCTAAGAAAAATGTATTTCATGGAAACTGTATTAAATACAGAATTAATTGTTCTTTTTATGGTATGTATTTCCAATAATACAAGTTGCTATGGTACTTTCTAACCTTCACATTCAAGGTCAAAGGAAATGACTCCAATAACCTATGCTTTTTTTCTATTTCTGATAGTTACAATCTAAAAGTTAAAATACCTCCATTAAAACTTAACTATAAAGAATTTTTCATTCACCAAGTTGGGAATAAACACTTTTTTATTATAAACATTTTTTAATACTAATACTACCTTTTCAGACAAAGCAATTATTTGTATGCCTCTGTTATCTTCTCACTTGTGCTAGTAATATTTGTATGTTTATTTTGCTGTTTTTTAAAAAATCCCAAAGATTCCCACAACAGCTGCTTTCCTCATTAACAGGTAACCAGCAGTATCCACATTAAACAAACTTTCAAATATGAGAATACTGAGAAGTCTCTTTTCATTAGGCTGCACCAGTCTAAAAGCCTTGGCTATGATGCTGTAATGCCAGGTAATAGAGCAACCTCGAGAGCCATTGCCTCTAAAGCCCCAGACTGACACACTCAGAGGCACAAACAATGCTATGCAGATTCCAATAAACACCAAGCAAAATTCATAGTCATGTTTATCAACTTAAAGCTATAAAAATCTGCATTTAAGTAAAGGTATAAGTAATATTAATCACTGTGGCTAGCTACAGCATTTTAATGCAATACAAAATATAAGGGTGTCTTGACCCACTACAAAGGAAATATCTCTGAAAAGGACTGGAGGATGTGGGCCCAAGTGCTCATTTGCAACTACTCCTGACAGATCACAGCCAGTATTCCATCTTGTAGTAGCACCATTGAACTCCTTGCAGACAAACCTCTCCTATATTTATAGGACGGAAACAGATTAACTGCATCTGCTTTAGCTGTAGTGTGTCTTTTATTGATTCCAATTCTGACTTCTAAGAAACCAAACCAGAAGAAAGCAGGGAATAACCATCAATACTGGGGACTGCACTAAGGCTACACTAAACTTTGTCTGAGAAAGGGATTTGTGGCAATTCAGTCAGTGTCTGATGGAAGTGTTTGATGTAGCAGTAATAAACCATTATGACCCATAATTTATATTTTGTCCACCAGTTTTAAAAGGAACGTTATCTGCCTACATGAGGATCACACACTATGGAAGCAGCATCTGTGTGTAGTTACTGAAAGCTGTAATGGCAGTAAATCTCCAGCAGAGAAAGAGATGGAGCCTTACAGATTCAGACATCCACAATCTGAGGGCTGTCTCAGAACTTCAGAGCTCAAACAGTATTGCTATAATAATATGCCTGAGAAAATAACCAGGGATAGAAGGGAAATGGAAACAAGAGTATGTTTCAAGTTGTAAACAGAGACTCCAGTACCCTTCCCTCTCTACTATCTGTTTTACTGGTACTTTATCCTCCCAGCTATCAAGCCAGACAACCCAGATTTATGTTTTGTTTTAGCTCATAATAGCCACTATACAACAGGGCAATGGGCAGAGCATAAAGCACACCCATTTAATCTTTCTACCACAACATATATTTAGTGCACATCTTATCATACAGTTTTGGCAGTCCCTGAGAATCAGATGTCCCTATTTTCCCAGGCTCCACGAGACCGTATGGCCCACACAGAACATATTGAATATACAAACTTGCAGAGGAAGATTGTTTTAAGGTCTGTAACTCACAGCAGGAACTGAGCTAAGTTCAGTTCCACTTGGAAGCCATAAAAGCATGGGTTTAAAAAAAGTGCAGCCGTATCTGGTGTTTGATATCTAGCAGTATGCAACATGTTTATGGCATGTATTAGGCTACAAAATCTGAGTTCATAGCCTGGGACAACAAAGCAGAACTCAGCTCTGGCATATGTAGTGGGAAATAGAAAGGCATGTTTTGCACTGTAATGGATATTGCTGCTCCCTCAAGAGACTGAGTCACATAGAGCAGGTGGTTCAATGAAAGATACTAGCACTTTGGAAAAAATTAAAATACAATTAAAAGAGCAGCTAAATAGCAGCTGGTTCAAGCACAAGTCAATTCAGATTCAGTTTGACTATACAAACAACACAGTTTGGTTCTCCAGAATTATTTTTCAGAAATGAGAGAGGAAGAAAGTTTGGATGAAATATATAGCAACTAAAACTGTCTCAGTCACACAGAACTCTGTTTAAAGGGTACCAAAATAATGAAATCTAGATGAGGTATCACTTTCAAACTACATTAAAAGTAGTCTGATTCCAAACTGGATGGTCAAGTCCCACTTAAAGTAAGTTCCATGGTCAAATATGTGGACTTAAAACAGTTTTCCCTAACTAGAAAAAAAAAACAAAAACCAACCAACCAAACAAAAAAAAACCAACCAAAACCTTTCCCCTCTCTTACATTAAGTAAAATAATCACAGAAGCAAAAAGAGAAAGCACTCAAGTATGTGATGGAAAAAGGGAAACATACCAACATGCACAACAGCATACCAAGCCTACATATTGGAAAAAAAAAAAGTTTTACACATTAAATGAGATCAGCAGAACTAAGTGTTAAAAAGGGTCATGGCTAATTTCAAAATATGCTTTAAGAGTCAGGCTGTCTCCAGGAAGAACAAGAGTTACTTGCCAAGTAGGAAATCATGTCAATACGGCTATTCTTAATCATCCTAGTCTCATGTAGTGGAGAAAATGTAGTCATTTCACCAAGTGAGCACCACTTCTTACTTTCATACCTCAAAGTATTCTTCCCCCACACACCCACTGACACCTTTTTTGCTACAGCAAACATTATAGAAAGTTAGTGTGTTCTGTATTCTTAAAAGTTTGTTGGTTTTTGCTTTTGTTTCGCTTTTTCCCATTTTTAAAATGAAATAGAATGAGAAAGAAAAATTTTGTGTGGCCCATGAGATTTTGAATCAACTCAGTCTATGTCAAACTAAATCTTGGGTTAATCTCCCAGGATTACAGAGTTATGAGTTTGTATCTCATCCTCTAGACAGCAAAAAAAAAAAAAAAAAAAAAAAGCAAACTGGTCTTCTATGTATAAAAAGCAATAATTGATGCTTGAGTACCCCAGAGGTTTCAGTACCACCATCATTCAATAACTGAAAAACTAAGGAAGGCTCTGTTACTTAGAAAAGTACTTTAAAATCGTTTCGTTTCTTAATTGCTTTCAAGCCTTAGGTTATACAGGGCTGGTAAGCAAGATTTTTAAAGATATTTATTGTGGTTGAAAATCTTTTGAAGTTCTGTAAAAAATCTGCTTATATATTGAACAATTGTCAGATAGAAATCTTTTTCAATTGAAAGTGAAATCTTTCTCTACTCGCTTGTGTGAAGTACAGTAAAATAGAAAACTAAGCCAAGAAAAATTATCTTGTCTGGCATGAGATTTAGCTAAAACATAAAAAGCTAAAACCTCATTCTTAAGTATTTGAGGAGTGCAGCTGAAGGGCTGCCTTTGCCCTATCCAAAAGTGATAAAAAATTCAGTTAAATTTTAATTCAACTGTTTTTCCAAAACAGGTGCTATGATAGTGTCATATCCCATGATGCCAAACCATGGGATCCATAACCATGCCATTTTGGTAGAATATACATTCTGCAAACCAAGATCAGTTATACCCAAAAAATAACCACACTTACCTGTTAATGTAACTTAGAGCAACATAGGTTGGCTGCTGAAGTTCTTGTTTCTCTAACACACGTGGGTCTGTATCTGGAATAAAGAAATACATACACAGAATTGAGCTTACTCTCTTTACAAGGAAATTAGGGGACTGAATGCTGCAAAGCAACCAAAGTGGACACAAGAGATACAAAATAGCTCAGCCCAGTTTGTCCACAGAGTACACTTAGCACAGCTCACTCACTTGCTCATTCATTCATAAACACAGTATTGCATTGCTTTACGCAAGAATTTGAAACATCAACAGTGATGTAATTTCCAACTGTCACACAAGCCTTCACAATCCCCCTCATAAATATTAGTTTTCACTGCTTTCCATGATTTATAGTGTTAAATGGCTCAAGCTTGCTTCTTTTTTCATGTAGATATTTTAACTTTTAAGGTGTTCCAAGAGTGATTAGATCTCTTCTGTTGGGCCTTGAGACTTTTCTTTTCCATCTCTGAGTTTTGTTCTCTCCCTTCTCTACAGTTTATTTTCTGAAGCTCTGAATCAGAAAAGTCATACAAAAATGCTCTTGAAGCAAAATGCTTGCCAAGCAGAGCACTGCCCACCAAAAGCCCTGAAGCAAACATATCCAAATTCCCTCGAGTGCTAACTTTCTCACTCAAATGAAAAAATATGTTTTCAATCACTGTTTCCATTGTCCTTTGCAGTTGAGTTGTGCTTTTATCTAACAAAGGAGTTTTGGTTTGAATTTCTGAAACCAAAGCCAAGGGAGTATGTCCACAATTTAGACAGTTTTCTTATACTAAAACCCAGGGTTATATTGAAGTTTCAAATACAACTTTGCCCTGCATAATTGATAGGCACCTTTAGGAGCTGATCATAAATAGTCTTCAAAAATTCCCAATGGAAAGTGTGCATCCTGCATGTGCAGATTAGTACATAGTCATTAACAACATGTTTTATGTATTACTTGAAAAGTAATTCTGTGTGTAACTTCTGCATTTTAACTATCAAGAATAAAAGCTGCCTTTACCAAATGGCTTCCCACAGCACTGCTGCTATCCATCTTTTATTTCTGAGAACCATCTACTCTGTGTTTGGTGAGAGGGAGAGGGTGTAGGGCACTCCAAGCAAATCCCATATTTTGGATTGTTCTTGTTTCCTCCTACAGCTTTTAAGCATTGTTAATGCTTAAAAACTCATTATCTTGATAAGCATATTAGTTTGACTTGATCAGTTGCTTTTGATGGTTTTTGTGGGGATTAAAACATGATACAATTATTTTAAAATCTGTCTCTGCTGCTGTGCCTTAAGGAAGATTTTTAAACTGAACTGAATGGGGACAGTGCTTGAGGGTTGGTGCATTTGTCACACCCCTGCTGAATTAGATAATGTCTTTATTCAAGGAGAAGCCTCTTAAAGCTCAGACTGATCCTAATCTTTCTCCTTACACTTGCTCCTGCACATCTTAGGCTGCAGGATTTGCTAACATGCCTTTATCAATATATTCCTGAAAAGATAAATAACTCTAAGAAAGTTCAGTGAAGAGGGATAAAAGTACAAGTGCCAATCCAATCAGCAAATCCAAGCCTGTTGCTCTTAAGAGGAACAGATCTTGTTGGTGCCTGGGGAAATTCTGCAATAATTGCCAGCACATCACACTCCTTATGAAGCTAATCAAAGACAGCAAAGCACCAATGCTCTCCCATGTTGGCTAATTCATTTTTCTGAGGAAGTTAGGTTCACACAACATGCAAAGACCTTTTACTTCCTTTCTTTCTATAAAAGCCACCATCATTTAGCAGGCCAAGCATACAACTACTGCCATGGTGAGTTCTCTCAGATTTACATCTTGGTGGTGCATGGCCTGCCATGAAACTGTCTCGATGCAGAATGTCTGCAGGGCATTAATCCCAGCCAGGACTATCTGAGAACTGCTGCAGCCCAAGTTCAGCATCTGTGGTTAAATGACTATGTCTTTGCTAATCCAGTTCTTAAATGGGATTAACCTCCACCTATAAACAACAGTTTCTGTGACTGAAGGAGACAAAACTGGGGCTGGTTTACATCAGAGTGCTGCACCTTATCTGTGGGAGAGGACGAGGAAAGGCTCTAATGGAGAGTCCACCACCCTTCCTGCAGCTTGCCAGTGGCTCCCCATAACACCAGCTGAAGATGAAAATACAAAGACAAAAACCAAAACCCCCATAACTTTTGTAGGAGTTTTTAATCAAAGCAGAGAGCAATTTGCCTGCTGGCACCTGGAGAAAGCAGACTCCTGTCTCTCAGTAGGTGCTGCCTGACACACGAGGGATACAATGCACATTCTATTTGATCTATCTTTCTATCTATCTATCTATCTATCTATCTATCTATCCATCTATCATCCATCCATCCATCCCTCCCTCCCTCCCTGTATCAGATTTCACATGTTTTTAAAGTCAATTATGCTGTATATACCAATTTCACAAAATAATCCAAGCCATGGTAGAAAAATCTTGCATCAATTTAGCACTTGGAATGCTTGACACATTTTCATTCCTCTTGTAACCAGGTGCTGGGTTGCCAGTCATGACAATGCTGCATTCACTTCTGCACTGCAGCAGGAGCTACACATAACACTGCTGGGTATTATTTCTCTTCCTCAGCTATAATATTAAAAAAAAACCCAAAACCAAAAAACACAGAAACTTGTTCTGGGGCCACGGCAAGGCCCTCAGAGAAGAGCAGAAAAGAGGAGAAACCAGACCAGCTGTGCCACAGGTGGCAGCAGCCATGGGGCCCTGGACCAGTCCATCCCCAGTTGACACATCTGGCAGCCCCACACTTGCAGCCCCTCTGCTTCCATTAAAACCTGAAAGGCTCTGCTATCCAGGCACATCTGGCCCACCACTGCCAGCTTTCTTCTTCTGTCTAAAAATGCCACCATTCTGCCTCCATTCTCTCTTCCTCTGCCCAGCCTAAGACAGTGCCTTTCCTCTCTCCTGCCCCTTCCTAACTCCAATTCTTCCTGTATATCCTGCCCTCCATTGCTCTCTCTCATTGCCTTCACTGTTATTCTCCCCTCTCAAAATGTCCCAATATAAGAACAAGCTAAAACTTTCATGGAGATGTCTATAACCACTTGTTCACTCTTGTACCACAGGACTGCACATGGATGCAATTCATTCCCTGGACTGCCCTCTTCCCTTTATTGTATTTCACATCCAATGTCTCTGATTACATTGCTGATGTTAGCACTCTTTTGAGCAGAGTGAATATACACTGTTAACAACTACAGAGATCACAACCATCTCAAACTTGATACAAAAACCCCAGTATAATTAGTACATTTTTTCTTTATTTTTTAAGGAATAGCAAGTACAGCTACAGAGAGATTAAGCAGCAATATTCCCTGATACTGGACCTTCAAGCCTGGACTGCCAGCACTCTCCTTTTCTCAAGCCTAAACACATTCATACTGACACTAGCAATGTTTTCTAATACCACACATGCTGCCCAAATGATGGGCTGCCACACTGACCAGGATGTTATGCATCAGCCAATGCTTTCACTTAATCTGACTCAGGAACAAGGAGCAGGGGAGACAAAAATCGGTTGTCATTCTCACAAAAATGGCCCTGTATAATGTTACATGTTTAGTCAATGTTTCTTCAAACTCACATGGACTGGTCAAAGTCAGCCAAAAGGAGCCTAAATAGTTTCCAAGCAGACACCTATAATGGATTAAACACTCACAGATGACAAATTTCTTCTTGAAAATATTTAAGCAACATAAATTAGGGCTGATCTGAGTTCCCTTTCTAGTAAGAAAAATATCCAGCACACACACAAAATCGACTCCAGAACTTGAGGGGACCAGTTGATTAACATTACTCTAACTAGTTATCATCACTTTTTGAATTAACAGGGGCTGTCCAAGACTCATTGGTTTTGCAGTAACACTTTAAATCCAGTAGAACAAATTGCCACCTGCTGTACATTAGCTGCCTTCATTACGTGTCTCTTCTTATAAACATTATGTGCCACTGATTTCATTCCACAGTGAGAAGAATTACTTTCTGTAATGCTATGAGCATTTTTAAGCTATGTCCTCCTAATTTACTATGGTGATAGATTTTTTTCTCTCTTTTGTTTTTGTTTCATGAATTGTTATTAAAATAAATTTTTCACCTGATACCAACTACTCCAGAATTTTGTTCTGCATCCCAGCACCTCACTATTTAAAAGACTGAAGTGTGGATGCTAACAACCACAAGAAAGACAGAATTCCTCAGTCATCTGCAGGATTAGACCCTTCCAAGTTCTCACATCCACAACTTGTTTCATATTGGACAACTAGACAGGTAGTATGAGTGTATAATTAAGGCTGAGAGACCATAAATTGCACTGAGCCATCTTTGAACTGTTCACACAAAGCCAGGCATTTTTTGTGGAGTATGTCCTAACAAAATAAATCACTGACTACTGAAGCATGCTACAATTACTAAATCACCTCACTCCACAGAAATAACTTGCAGCCTGAAAGCACTGCAAAATCCTAACCTGGCAAAGTATTTTAAAGAGAGCAAATAATAAACAAAGGCATACATATCCTGTATAAGCACAGTCTTCAATTATATAACTTGGTTCTACATTAATATTTCTGCACAAAAATACACACATCTTCACTGTATGTAACACAGCAATAAGTTTTTACCCTACAAGATACAGGAAAGTTATCAAAAGCAGCTTCACTTTCATAAGAGCCCTGGTTTTAAATCACTGTGAAAGATCATTTTTCACCTTACAAAATGCTAACAAATTCCAGTGGCATTATTTTACAACCACAGGCTTTCTTCTTACAGGGACCAGGAAAGGTCACTACCACTAGAAAAGTGGTAAAGATGGCCTCAGAAGAAAAATAATGACCTAAAGGTAGTAAAAATTATACTGCTCTTCAACATCTTGAATATGAACTGGTCAGTCCTGTTTTTACCCCTCCTGCCACCATTTAACAAAAGCAGAGGTTGAGGTCAAGACTGACAGAAGTCCAGGTGCCTAAAGCAGGAGACATGAATCCCAGCTCAATTTCAAATGCAGCCACTGGATTGTCAAAATCTTTTGGTAGCTGTAATCCTCCAACAGATTTCACAGATTTTCACCTGAGTAGCTTCTTTATGGCTGATAATTATGCTTCTATGCATCTTTGTCATAGGGGGTACTATGCTAATTGAGTGTGGGGGTAATTATTAGGGAACAAATTTCAGCCTAACAAAGTCTCTCAGTGAGCTCCAGTGAGCCTCTGGTGAGGTGAGAAGTCCAAGACAATCCACTGATGTTGCAGATATTACCTTTGGAGGGAAGGGTTTAGAGATGTCCATATCTTAAAAAGAGTTAGGTTTGAAAAATATGTCTTCTGCAAGTCATATAAATTTTATACTAAATAGTTACAACAAAAGCAGAAAGGCAAAACTCCCCTTGTCAAACCAAGGGCCTTATTTCTCTTTCAGTTTAATCTCTAAAAGAGTAAAAAAATGCTTTTAATGTAACAGAAATAACAGCCCTACAAAAGATTTTAAAAGGATTTTAAAAGCACATATTTGCAAGGACCAAAGACTTACAAGTCTCTCCCAAGTCACTTGTAGATGTTAATGATAATCTCACCTTTTTGTGCAAGATCACACTGGGGTAAACTGAGAACACAGAGGTTCCCCAGACCCAAACCTGACTTTGCCAGAACATCCATACACATGTTCTGCTCGCCCACCAGCAGGTCTGCAGAGTGCCTGTCTTGTATTTCACTTGGCCTGGAAACTGGCTGATATAAGTCAGCTCAGCTAGTTAATTAAAACCTACACTTCCCTTGAAACTAGCTAGCTTCACTAATGATGCCAAGGCAAATATTTCTGTTGGCATCCTCAAAAGTCTGCAATTGTTTCTATGTGGATGTAGCTTAAAAAGCCAGAAATAGATAAATGCAATGTTACTGGAAATTGCTCTCCATCTAAAACCTCCATTACAAGGAAACCATTATGAGTTCCACAGTATCAATTCCAAATGCAGCCTTATTTGTGTCTTCTTATAAATAAAAAAAAAAAAATTGCAGACAAATTAACACAGTCCCTTAATTATATCTTTCATAGAAAAAAAGTCCTCATTTTCAAAAAGGAGATTATACTCTTTACTTCAGACAGAACACTGGAGGATAAATATGATTCTGTGAGAGTTTTAAATCTACAATTCAGAACACTTTTACTATTTAAGCACAAGTTTAGGTCCTTTCCAAGATTAAGGTGTTAAATGCCACAGAGATGGACTTATCAAAATGTGTGGAAGAGATGAGACACCAAACTTTCACATTTTTACAATGAGCTCTTCTAGATGACTTAGCTCTCTAAATTGATGACTAAGAAACCTACATCCAGGCAAGTGCAAACAAGAAAACACTGTACTTATGTCAACTTTCACAGTTTTGGTTAACACTAGAGGCTCCAGAATATGTTTTAGGACAAAATTCTGCCTGCTTGGTCTATCCCAGAGTTGCAGAAATTTCTCAGTTAGCTGCAAAAAGTTTATTTCCCCCATCAAATTGTACTTAAGTGCATAAAGCCACGAAAAAAGAAACCCTTAAAGACACAGGTTACATAAGTGTTACAAGAAAGTCATGAAACTGCAGGATTTTTGGTCTGCTGGGGGACAACTCAATTGTAATTGCAATTGGTGCATTACAGCAGGAGAATAATGCAGTCCAAAGATAAGGTAAAGCATCAGAAGTCACAGCCCAAAAACTGAGCCACTGTGGACTTCTCCTAAAGCCTTCAAGCACAAAAAGGTTATCATTAATCTTAATAACTGCAAATTGCACATTACACATGTGGACAAGTGGTCAGCAAAAGGAAATGTCAAACAGAAGGTTTATTTAAATACAGGCTGCCTCAGTAAAAAAAACCCAACAAGTATAAATTGGGAATGCACACACAGGCAGCTGGAAGGCAAAGCAGCAGCTGCTGACTTAACACCCTGGATTAGCACACACTGGCCCCTTCATGTTGGTGCACCTCCCAAGGAAGTGAGGCAGTCCCTGTGGAGTTCCCAAGGAAAATGGTAATTTGCAAAATCCGACTCTTCATTGGAAATAAAACATGATCCCAGGGACAGCACTCCCAGCATTTTAGCCTGAGTCTTAATGCATGCAGAACCTCTAAGATGCAATCAGAGGACATCACTGCAAAAGAGAGTATAAAAAAGGGTCAGAGAAGTTCAAAAGCAGAAAATTGTTGAAAACTAAAGCACAAAAACCTTTGAGAACAGCACAATGAACAGCATCCATTCACTAACTCAGACTAACACAAATTCCATTTTGCAACACAACCCCTGTGAGACACAAGAACTCAGGGTTTTGTCATATGAGAAAATGGTATCTTGGTGGGTGATAAGATAATATATAATATTATAAAATCATTAAATATATTATTATATATTATATAATTAATAATATATTAATATATATAATATAATTAATTATATATATATTATATATTATATAAAATATATGAAATAATATATAATGTTTCAGATAACCTACACAGAAACAAGTCTTTGCTTTGATCTTACAGCAAAATAGAACTTCTTATATACCACTACTTTGGAGCAATCCTGTTTCATCCTTGCAGGCTGCCACTATTTAATCCAGACTGTAAACTTTTAAAAATAATGGCCATCCCTTATCTTGTCCAGACAAACAGGGTTCTGATCACAGCTTTACATGTATTAATTTAATGCACAGTTACTAAAAGTATTTCAGCAACACAACTGAGATGATCACTGGACATTTTTTAATTTAATAAACAAATCCCCAAGTAAACAAACAGAAGGACTTGCAACACACAAAGACTGAAAAACATTTTTCATTGAAAAAAAGAAAAATTATGATATAACCATATGCAAGAAAAAGGTTATTTCAGATATGGACAACAGAAAAGAGAAAGAATGCATGGAGTCCAGTCAAGAATCCTGAATCTTCTTTAAATGTTCTAATTTCTGCAATTAAATTAATTATTGCACAATAGTAAGTGACCACAGTGCTCCTCAGTTGCTGAAAGCAACCTTTGCATCTGTCATGCTGTCTTCAAACAGGCAATTAAAGTGAAAAATGAGAGTGTGCATAACTTTCCAGTACCATACATTATATAAAAATAACACACAAATAAGAACTGAACACTTGATCAACTTAGTCATACTTTTATCTGTTTATTTGAACATGTATTACTTTGCTACTCTTGAAATCCTTATTACAGATAACCTACTGCCTTAAGAAGAGTTTTCCCTTACCAGAACTTAAGAGAACTTTCCAGTTCTCTGTCCCCAGGATAATTTGCATTAACTGAGGCTGGGCAGTATAAAACATTCTAGCTGTGGGCTTTCCTGGTCTCCTTTAGAGTGGTGCTGACTGGAGATACAGCCCAGCCCACGAGGAACCTTCCCAGACCTCTGGCACACCTGAACAGGCTGGCATCACAGTCTGGCAGAAAGAATGGCACCCAATCAACCCATATTTAACTCATCTCCTGCTATGACCTTCTCCTCTGAAAACTAAACAAATCTCCAGCAGCAACTACAAGACAGAGAGCTGTGTAGGAGGGTGTAATCCTAACTCTTCCAGAAAATACTGTGCATGTGATTGAAGACACCCTCAATCTCTGTAGGTCATGCCTCAGCATAAAAAAGAGTAATGCTGGAAATCAGCTGCTTAATTTCTATTCAAACAGAACATAATTGCTGGTAACTGACTGAAAAGCAACAAATGCCAAAAAGATGTCTTTGTGATCTTTCAGATGTAATGAACTGCAAGCACATTTTGTGTGCCATGATGTTTTTCCATTTACTATGCTAATTAGTTTTTATTTGAAACACACTGCTGCAACCAAATGCAATCATTAATGCATTTATTTGAAAGGCAAAATATTCATGAATCAAATCAACAGGAAATAAGCAGTGCTGAAAAGGTCCCTCAGAGAAGGAAAAAACCCTCCAAATCTGCTGCTGTTTAATTTTACTTTTTAAATATTCAGTTTTTAAGCATTTGAAATGTTAACATCTTGCTTCCAATTTCTAAGTGCAAATACACTTAATGAAGCTTGACATAGAGAAAAATTAGAATGCCATTTTCACAGAACTTAACAACATTTAATTCAAGTCAAATAACCTCATGATATGCCACTGGAGAGTAAATAAAAGGTCCATTTGCACTTAACAGTCAAGCACACAGGATATAACATATATCATTAGTAATCTCTAAAATTATCCCATTTCAATAATTAAATGAGCATTCTTATTCTTCACTACACTGTGATGTCTCTCTTGGCTGAGAGTTTTAAAAACTCGTGTACCATGGAAAGGCATTCACTAAGATCAGGGAAGGTCCCCAAAATCAATTAAAAGAAAATGTAATTCATGATCTAAGGATATCATTCTATACTGAAACAATGATCAAACCAAACCAGGAGACAGCAGGAGCCCATGGAAAGGACTCCTCTGGCCAGAGGAGCTGTATTGCCTCCCCAGATGACTCCTGGTGCCAGCAAAACCCCTCTGCCTGCCTGGCTGTGACTCCCTGGAGGTGACCTGGTACTGGGCTGCCTGTGGAGGGAAAGAGTTTGTCATTCCTGAGCTGCCAGACTGGAGAGAGTGGAGGAAAAGGAGTGGACCCAGCCCTGCTGCAGAATTTCTATGTATTTATTCAGTCAAACCCTTCCATTTCCAGCATTCACACATTTCTCCCCTCTCTAAGGTCATACACATCATTACCCAGCACATCTGGAAATGGAAAAAAAAAAAAAAAAAAAAAAGTGTCAGGAGCATTCATTCATCCTGCTCTTAGCATTTTGCCAAAATTATAAGGAAATAAATTTTTAGAGTTGATAATTGATTGATTGAGGGTTGAATTCTGTGGGTTTCTAGAGAGCCCAGGCCTCGTTTGGGCAAATCCATTGGGAAGTTTGGCCTTTTTTGGGCAAAACTTCTAACTAGTAGTTGAAGAACAATCTTTACATAAACCACAAGGCTCTGCTTTTTCAATGTGAGGTGAGTACATGCTTAAGACCATATTTTAGGATAAACAGTTTAGCATAAAGGAAGCAGTGATCTCAAAACAGCTAATTTTCCTACTAAGAAAATTGAAAATTTATAGGTTTGTGTTTGGCCTTCATATTAATATTACTCAAATACTCAAACCCTGTTCTCATATAGTTTTAATAATGAAAACCTGGCTAAACATTCCAAAAATAAATAAAACATAGTACTACTTTAAATAAAACTTCAAAATATATATATCTTGACAGTTCAGATGCTTGAGGGTTTTACTTCCCGAAGTAGTAATGATCTCCAGGAGTTAAAATAATATGATTATATCCCAACTCCATGACCAGCTAAACCACAACTGAACTGCAGTGGCATATATTTCATTTGCAGTGTCAGAGGATCTCCATTCGAGACTATCAGCACAGCACTAAATTTCCAAGTGTCACTTGAAACAGGCCACCTCTAATTTTGGTTGGAAACACTAATATGAACTGCTATAAGCAGCACAGCCAGTATTTTACCAGTTCAACCTCTTCATCTTTACTAGGAATCAGAAAGGAAAGCTTTTTACTCTCAGTTTTATACTGTGTCTTTGCTCCTGTGCAAACAGTGGTTGAGGGATTTTTTTAAGAGAGGATTGTATGAGAAGGAAACAAAACATATTTTTCCTGTGACTCACTAAAATTACTATAAGCAGCTTATCTTCTGTGCTACTACTCTGCAGTCCTGCAAGAGACAGGGCTCCTAATCTTCACCTCCTGCTGATAGAGAGTGCACAAAAACAAGGCATTTCTTGTAAGGAAGAAAGAAAGAGCATAATTACCTAGTGTTACTCAAAAGAAGCTCCAGAAGACAGCAACCATGCCAGGTGGAGCATGGACAGGAACCAGAAGTGTTAGAACACCAAGTGCTCAGCTAACCTTTCCTTCCTGAATTTTTTTCCAAAATTTGTTGGTACATGCCAAAGTGTCTTACACTCTTTTACTGTTTTATTTCACTGGTCATGAACAACTCCAGATTTGTCAACAGAGCTACACATGAAACATCCAGCAACAAGCCTATTCTGCAGGGAGCAACAAATGCACAAAAACACATATCACATTTCCCACAGGGAGTGAGGGTGTGGCAGTGCCCTCTCTTTAAGAGGAAGATATCATCACTGAAAATAGGGCACAAATGTGAACCTAAAACTCTGAGATGAAAAATCAATTTCTCTGCAAACTAACTGTCAATAAATTGAAACAAAATAGTTATCCCCAAACAGCACCTTTTGGAAGTCTAAACTCAATTATTGGGATAACAGGAACTAGCATATGAGAAAATTTTTAAGCACTGTTAACCATCAGCCTTGAGCAACAAGACTATTTTGTTTGCCATTAAGTATTAAAACTGAAAACTTGGAAGTTTTTCTGCCAACAGAACTTGCACAGCATTTCCCAGGACAGAAAATACCTTCTCTATAGCTTTGTACCTTTGATAGCAGTTTTTGAAAGAGAATTTCAAGTTATTTTGAGAACTAAGAAGGTGAAATAGATTATTTCATACAGTTAGTGAATTGGTTCCATATCTCCATTCACTGGGAAATGTAGCAAGGGGTTTGGTGCCCTCCACTGAATGACATCTGGCTATCTCAGTCCAGCTCTAAGAAAGGACAGGATTTTGCAGAGCAGGGAATGGGTGAAGCCTCACAGCTCCCCTGGAACTGGATCCTGCCATGTGCTGTCTCACCTCCATGGTCTGAACCCATACAGCACAAAGATAAACACAAGGTTTTACCCTCATGCAAAAATTCACAAACTGAGGCTTGCAGAGGAGAATAAAACCAAAAGGTGAGTGGTCAGTTTAAAACAGAAAATAAACTTACATGAGCTTAATAATCAAAGATGTTCTAAGACCGTTGTATGTTCTTACACATTTTAGTTTTACTTTATTATCCTAGTCAAAACCACGCAGCATCCAACAAAACAAACAAAAACCCCCACAACCCCCACCCAAACAAGCAAACAAAAAACCCCAAACCCCAACAACAAAAACCAACCAAGCAAAACAAGCAAACCAACCAACCAACCACCAACCCCCACCCCCTCCAAAAAACCTCACCTAAAATGAAACAAAAAAAAATTGCCTGATGTGAACACATAGGAAATATGGGAAGATACTGATTCCTTCGAAATTCTTATATTATCTTTGCTCTCACTTAGAATTTGAATACATAATTATTAATCAAATAGTGACACCAATGAATATAAGTTAGCTGACCATAATAAAAAAATTATTACAATTATAACAACAGGAAGACTATTCACTATAAGAGCTCACAGAAAAATTATATGCTATTCTTTGGCTTCCACAGTTTTACCTGACATTTGTGTAAGCCTGAAGTGTCTGTACTTCCTTAATGTTTGATGGAATAGAAAGCAACAGAAGGGCACTGCACTTTCTGCAGGTGAAAGTGGTGCTCCAGGTTCACACAAGTCAAGCTCAGGAAGGTTTCCCAGCAGAGAAAGCTCATTTTCTGCTCAGGAATGTCTAAGGAGATCAATCATTCTAATAAATGCACTGGTATGTTAGAAATCAGTTTTAATTAAGTAAAGGTAAAAAAAAATATAGGAAAAAGAAAATTTCCTACAAGCAGCAAAATTTCTCCTTGCATTGAATTATGTTAAAAAAAAAAAAAACTGTTCATTCATTTTTGCATGTGAATTTGAAATGTTGTTCTGTTGTTTATTTCTGATGCAATAGTGCAGACAAGCAATACCTCACTGCTAGCTCAGCATAACTTCAAAAGGTAGTACAGCCCTGTTCAAAGCAGTGTTAAGTTTACTATGTTTAGTCATTTGAAAAATGGATTATTCAGAATTTCCAGAACATCAGTTATTTTGCTGTTCTTATATATTGCAAGTAGTTAGGATCAGGACGAACTTAGAAACAGGTAGGGAGGAAAGGAGGATATTTAAGCAAGGCCTTCTCAGATCATAATACTAAAATATCTACTGTATATATGCACATCTTTCAGGATAACTAAAAAAAAAATGCACATTCATCTAAACACTCCAGCTGCTAATTTTACAGTAAGTAGCTGACAAAGAAAATTACTTTTGAAAGTGATGGTATAGTACCTTCTAAATTCTACTACTGTTACTACTAAACAGCAATTAATTAACAATTAGGAGTTGACAGCATTACCAATTATTACAGCAATAAATATGATTTTTATTTTGTACTGTTCCTCCTCTGATCTGCACCCAAGTATGAAACAAAAAAGCACAATGTACATTTACCAAAATTATTTAAGGGCTATGATAAGAGGGAGACAGTAGATAAAGGTTCTGATGCTAAATTTAAGGACAATTAAAACTCTGATTAATTTGTTCCAATATTTATTCAGCTATGCTGTTACTTATGCTGCTTAAGTTATTTTTAAACACAATTTTGTAAAATCCTCTAAAGAACATTAAATAATTTGGACTCAAAAGACTATCAGTCTATAGAAAAACACACTTTCAACTTTTAAAAACCCCATATTTCAATAATGATCTTACAAGTGAAATTGCATATAACATCAGAAAAATAAAATCACCTTTCCAAGCATGTTAGTACCTGCAACATCAAGTGCTTCCTATTTTATATCTGTTTCTCTCTTCTCAATAAATAGTTTTAGAAGTTTAACAAAATCCTTTAAAACATTTCCATCAAAGGCTTATTTAAAAAGGTACAGCTTGCAAAGGGTATTTGTTGAGGAAGAGCTTCCTTGGTTTGCTGTTTCTAAACAAAGTAATAAAAGAACCTAAATGGTAACAAAATACTTCTCCAGGTTCAACAGAGACCTGTGTACTAGCATCAGGACAATATAACTGCATTCCTGCCAGGATTAATTCACAATATTTAACTAAAATTGCTTTGAACTCTTTTTATATTCAGGACTAACATGGTGTGCAAGTATGGTGGTTGGATTACAAGAGAAATTAAGACCACCAGCGATAATGCCCCCTCCCCCTCCAAAACATTTTCCCTGTCCCTCCAATAAGCTTCTTCTATTCCCTACTCCTGTCTCTAAATACATCTACTAAAGCTATGTGAATTATCTCTCTCTCCATTCAGTTTGGATTTTAGCAAGTTCTAATATTTGTTCCTTAATGCAGAGTCAGTGTGCTCACCCCTTGCCCTGCAGAGGGGTGTTGATTTGCAGAGAAGCAGAGAAATGCCTTGTAACTCCCCTGTAATTTATTCTAGCTCTAAAGTTTTCCACTGCAGTCAGTACACTACCTAATAGCCTAGTCAAAATGAAGACAAACATCTTCTATGACAGAAAACTGTGGGGAAGGTGGCATGAATTAGAGAGCTTGAAAATAAACACCTTAAACAAACCACCTCAGCAGGAGAGTGAGATTGTCTGGCAATGAACTGCAGACAAGATGCTTAGGAAAGCCCCATGACAAAGAAAAAGCTGCACATTGTTTGAGGGTTCCCATGTCAGCACCACCCCTGAAGCCAGAAACATTAATGACTTGCCTTTGTTTTTATTCTTTCTGGGGAGGAGAAGGGAGTTGAAATCAAAACAAACAAATAAAAGTATATAAAGATGATTAATTTTCTTGCTAGTTGAAATTTGCCCATGCCAAGTGCTAATGTACGATCCTGGGGTGGAAAGTTTCTTGTTTCCATTTTGAAAGGGGCAATGGAGTCCTACAATTTGGCAGAATGATTAAAAGCTTAAGATACTCCTTACCAGAGGCTGACCACTGCACCAGCTCAGCAGCCAAGCTTATCAGTTTGATGAGGTAGTTGCTTACATCTTTTCCTAACTAGATTTCTCTTTTTCTTCCTTACATACTTGGAAGAAATGATAATAATTTCATTGCTTATCAATGAAATGTACCAGACTGACAGCTGTCAAAAATGCTCTCTGCATTTCCTTGATGAGCAGAAATTTACTATGAGCAGCCAAAATGCAAGTTTTTGTACTGCTGTATATGGGGTGTGTTTAGTGTATCTGTACCTGTTTACTGGGTTAAAGACAACTTCCCAATGTGAAAGTACAGCTGTATCATTCCAGTACAGGATGAGACCCAAGTACTCTGACAACCCTTTGCAATCTGACTGCCATGGAAAGAAAATCCAGGGGACTGTGGTAGGAAGGCACAGGAAGGTGCAACACACTGACATCCATCAGTATAAATCATCAGAGGACTGGGACAGGGATGGATGACAGGAGGCAGACTGCACTGCAGTCATGTTGCAGCCTGAGGTAGTGTCTGCTGAGAATACAATAGTCCATTCTCCATGGCCATGCAATAAATGGCCTCCTCTCTGCAGCTACCAGTTAGGATTATAAATCAGTATGTTTTGCAATATTAAAAGCCACTCCAGCTGCAAAGGAACCAAGATCATAAATTCTTTTCAATGCACTTTTGAACAGCTTCAGACAGTAGCAAGGCTTTCCTGGGAACACTAGACAGCTGTAAAATAACTGCTCCAAATTTAGGTTCTATTATAGGAGATGGAAAAGACCTGTATGAACTATTTAATTAACAGATCAAGCCACCAAGACCCATGAGAAAAAAATCAGCTCTTAACAAAAGTTTTTAACTGTTACTTGAACCCTTACATGATGTTTTTGAATTAAGTAAAAAACTTGAGTTGAAGGGCATCTCCAGACCTCATCTCCCCATTGCTATTAATGCAGGCCAAGTTAACAGTGGGGGTAGAGTCTGAGGTACTTCTCAGAAGGATGAGCCTGCTAACCAGAGGTCTGGGGAACCCACACAGTAGCTCTTCCTCAAACAGGGATGAAAAAGGTCTTTGCTAATCTGTTTCTTTTCTCATTTGAAATCAATGGCTCTTAATCTCTAGTTGATCACTTCATTTACCAAAAAGGAAATTAGACTAGTTTTTCTGTAACTCAACAGCAGCTGTAGTTGCCCATGCAAATTACCTCTCTGCTGTTTATCAGACCTGGTTATTTAAGAGCAGGTTTGGAGTGGAATGGGAAAGGAACACTGTAGTATCTGCCATGACCAGTAAAGGAACTTCACAATCCTCTGGCAAATGATGATCAATAGCTGCAATTATTGCTCAGTGGTTTCACTGAGACTTGTTTGGGCTCTGCATGTGAGAGGAATGTCACCAGCAAAAACCCACTGTTATTTAAATCCAGCTATGTTCAATGGGAACAAAGAACTGCCATGAAGCATTTTCAAAAAGCATTGCACAGTAAGTACTTTTAGCCCACTATCAATAATAGCAAAGCTTTATTGAGCACCAAAGTTACTTTTGGTCCCAGTTTTAAGTAAGAGAGCAAATATTCTGCATTGGCTAGGAACAAAGGCTTCAAGGTAAACTTCCACCTCAGTCACAGACTACATAGCAGTCCTGACACTCATTTCTTTGCTCAGCTCACATTTATTTTTGGTTTTTTTTTGCACTTCAAACCTTCTTCTGCTCACTGTGCATAAAATTAGAGAAGATTCCTGAGGCTATATTGCATGTAGCCTCATAAATTGTATTTGATGGTGCAATTAAGTACCTACAGACAGTGAGATGTGAGCATAAGTGTACTTCAGAATCTTCCCATAAACACACTTTTTTTTTTCACAGTTCCAGCAGAAACAAATTGCCATTTGCCTTTGTTATTACCAGTAGTGGAAGGCTGCAATGAGGAGCCTTCTCTTCTCCAGGCTCAGAGAATGGCTGTGCCATTCAGCTTCACATCATCTGCAAACATGCTGAGGGTGTGCTTGATCACTCTCTGTATATATCACACTGATATATTAAAGAGCATCAGTCCCAGGACAGAGCCCTGAGGGACACCATCCATCAGCAGCCTCAGCCTGGACATGGAGCCATGGACCACAGCTTCAGCAGGGCTGCATCAGGGTACCAAATAAACAAAGGACTCAGGCTGTAAGGTACAACACTGAGGAGAAAGCACAAGAGAATGTGTATAACTCTAGTCACTGCATGCATCCAAATATTCAATCATCCACAAGTGCCTGGAGCCAAGAAAACAGAATCATCAGAGGTGGGTGGGGAGGATGACACCCAAAACCACCACTACCACCCTGAAAATAAAAAAGAAGCACTCAGTTTGAGTTCACTGTCTTATTCCTGGCAAAATATGTGCTGAAGCACTGCAGAGAATTTTACAGGCCTGGAGGAGACACTGAAGAAATACAAACATATCAATGAATACCAGCAGTGGGAGATAAACAGTTTCAAATGCTTCATACAACCAGAATCACTTTGCAGCCAGATTCATTGCCAAGATGAAAACTTGGAAGGCTTCTGTCAGGCTATTTCCAATTACAGTGTTTTATGAAAACACAGGGCATACAGCATGCCTTGATGAGAAAAACCAGTGTATATATAGGCTCATCATCCTCAAGCAGAAAGCACTGAGGTAAGTACTAGTTGTTATGGATACGTCTGCATAAGTAATGGGTGTTATTGCATCTAACCTTTGGGTTTCATTTATTTTATATTGGAGGGTGTGGGTGTGTGTAGAGAGATTTATGGTTTATGTTATAAACTTTCATCTGCCACAAAATCCTGAAGTGCTCTTACACTGGCTGAAAAAATACCTTCCAGCAATGAGTTTAATGTAAATTCAGAGGAATCAAATATCTCTAGATGACTTTGAAAAACGCACTGCTGATTGTTCTTTTAATCTGTTTGTGTATTGTTCAGAAATTCTTTGACATGCAATGTTTCTCACTGCATATGCACAATAAAATGTGCACAGATTTCATGACACAACAGATACACAGCTCATTTGTGTGTTCTTTGTGTCAACTGACCTCTCAGTCTAAGACCTGTTTTTTCCAATGACTGATGCTATACTGGGGGGAAAAACCCCACCCAACCATCTTTGATGACCTCACAGTTACTGCATGAGGCACACACAAGCTAGAAATATCATCATATTCTATACATTTTTCTTTGTTTGAATACAAGACAGGAGGAAACATTCTTAGGAATGCAGAAAAATCAACTATCAGAAAAAATTCTAAATCAGTTTTGGTACTGATACCTAGCAACACAAATGAACATCTGAGATTGGGTATGTGTGTTTAGAGGTTTTTTTGTTTGTATTGGGTTTTTAAAAATAAATTTTAATTTCAGTTAGAAAACACAGTGTTACTAATTAGAGACAGTCTGTATTCTAAGCCCTTCTTGTTGGGTAAACCTGACAGCTGAAAATGTTGACGTGTTTTGTATTTTTAAATTAAAAATACAGCTTGCTTTGTCCTATTTAAGTAATAATAATAAAAACAAATAATTATACGTCCATACAAATATATGTATATACACACAACAGACACACACAATGTATATATGTATATGTATATGTATATGTATATGTATATGTATATGTATATGTATATGTATATGTATATGTATATGGCTAAGTTTGATAGATCTGGAAATCAGTCAAATGAAAAATTAGTACCAAATTTTTAAGGCAACTTCACAGGTTGGACCTATCAAGACTGTATAGAGTTTGGAAGTTCTGGGCCTACAGATCTCATAGACCATCTCATGACTTGAAAAGCAGTAAACTGAATTCAAAACTAGGCCTGTTTCCTTGGACCTCTGTTCTCCTTTAAACCCAACCTTGAAATGCTTTGCCTCCACACCTTTTCTCCTCACCTGTTGGCAGTCCCTAAAGGCATTTTGTGTTCACTCTCATTTTTGGTCAGAGAAACAAGAGAGAAAGCTTCCAGGTCTCCCTTCCCAGGGACTTCAGCAGCTTATCAAGAGTTGCAAGGAAGTCATCTTTTAAACTCTTCAAGAAACAGCCTCAGGTGAACTTAAAGAATTCTTAGAAACTTTTTCTTCTTTACAGTCTCATTACAAACATCTACTATGCTAAAATAATGAACAATTTCCAGAGATTGTAACCTTGCCAAATTTGAACAGTTTTCACTAAAAAGAATCCACTTTCCTCTCTCAAGTTCTAAAACTTGCTCCAAGACAGAGATATGGATCATCTGAATGAAATGGGTATATCTTTAAAACTAGGAAACACAGTTTTTCCTAATTTTCTTTAAAAACCACGTGAAACTTTTTATTAAAACTCACAAACAAAGAATGTGTCCAAAAGCTGACGCTGAGCACAAAAAACACCAGTCCAAATTGTTTAGATGTGGAAAGGATATAATTAAAAACACTTTTGAAATAGAAAATGGAAGTTCACTGAGAGGTCTTACCACAATTTCTTTACAGATCTTGGCAGCTTTCTGTTTTAAGTTATCTGCTGAACAGATAGGAAAGAAGGAACTATCATAAACAAAAAGCCTTACTGACAAACAAGAGAATCTTGACAACACAAACAGAAGGAGATACTATCTAGCATAACCTTTCTTCTGCTCTTCTAAGCACTTCTTTAACCCCTCTCCTTTACTTTGAAACAAGAATAGAGAAGTACAACCTGCCAGGTAACTTTGCATCTTATCTATTTAATCAATGCCAACCTCTGAAAGGGAAAATGAATCCTTCCCAGTTCAAATTTCCCAGCTTAGTGGGTGCCATCTGGCACCATCAGCATTTTATTTCCTGTTCACTTTTTCCAATTTGCTTCAACTTCTTGAACTTAAGCTTGTTTTTTGTAAGACCCACAATGTCAGCTACATCCATACACATCATTGGACACATTCTTTGAAGGACAGAGTTGACAAATAGCATCAGTACAGATCAAAAGGACAGCCAGTTCTTAGAGGCACATTGTTTTCTGATCTCATCTCATGATTACTTTGTCATCACAATCAGCTGCACTATTAGGATCAGCTGAACTCCTTTTAATGTAAGTCCTGCTGTTTTTAAAGCTTTAATGATGTTTCCAAATAATTTGCCACAGAACAGAATTTACCACAATCCACCTATATATGGAAAGGATGACTGAAATGAAATAATGAAAGAAGAAACAGGGAAGAAATTAAAATCAAACTAATATGGAAGTTATATGAATGGGATTTTTATCTGCATGAAGAGATTTAACTAGGAACCATACTATATCTGTAATTCCAAAATTATGGCCCATTCTTCAGAAAAGCACTAAACTTCAACATATCACTTAAATCAGCCAGTCAAATCTGTAACAAAGAAATATTTTTCGTTTTCCAAAAATCACTGCTTCAGTTAATAAAGAAGGCTTTTAACAGCTAGTTTAGCTGTATCCTTTAACAAATTATTTACTTCTGTATTTTGACCTCACACACAAAACCTATAAAATCATGTTTAAAATGCATACAGCTCCTAAAATTAGCTCAAGAGCATGAAGAAATTTTAAGTTAGAGATGCAAGCCTACTGAAACAAACAGAACTCCTGGAAACACCAGACTTGTATTTTCCAGGTGCAGTAAATTCTTCAACTCTTCTCATGGTGAATAACATGGAAGTTTCCCACGTTCTCAGCAATATCAGGCCACACCATAAGGAACTTTTTACTTAACTGGATAAGCAGCAGCATTTCTTCCCCCTTCCCCCAGACACATTTCACAACTGCTTCTGGGAGAAATCCCAGTTTCAGGAATTGGTACATTCAGCATGACTGCTGCACTCTCACTATGCCTGAACTTCATGGACCCCGTGAGCTACTGGCATTTGGCTCCAAGTTCAACCAGAAAATACTGCTGTATGTGAGAAGTGCTATAACTCTTATTTATTTTACCCATTCTGGCATGTTCTCTGTCTGTCTCATTCTCCCCATTCCAACCTGCTTGTAACAGCTATGCAGCAATTTAGCTTCAGAGAAAATCTGAAGATCACAAAAGATTATCTCCAATAAAAAAAATTCAGGTCGGTATTTGACCTGCCAAACAAACTGGTTCTTTCACCAAAAGACAAGCCAGACATTTGAACTCTCAAGCACTGGCAGGACAGAGAGCAGCTTGCCTGTTGAGATGAGCAGCCAGTCTTTTGAGACCTTAGAGATAAACCAGACGAAATGCTGGACAGGAACAAAACGTACAGTAATGCCATACAAAAGCTGGAGTCTAGGATAAGAACACAAATGGGGGAAATAATTTTGCAAAGCCATGTTTAACTCATAAAACTAAATTTGAAGCACAAGATTTTTTCCTTCATTCTTTGTAACTTCTGGAAATCTCAGAGTACACCATACCAGCTCAAGACTACAGAACAAATTATGGAAAAAACTGTTTGTACTTTGATACTTTCCCCATCACCAGTTTGGAATGGATTTATTATGCAAATTTCCTTTCTAGCATGCTATAGATAGGTGTAAATTTCTGCTTGTTAAACTGTCTCCATCTTTGTGGCTGTTTCCCGCCTAGTATGTGAGAGAGTAAGGAATGCTGCCAAAATCAAAATGAACTCAGAAAATAAGAGATATAAGATGGGCACAGGTATTTACAAAACCATTTCCCAGGTAATTTAGATAGTTATTAAGATTGATTTGTTTTATATGCTGTAGCCTCTGGCATATGCTTAGAAGAACAAATGGCTTGATTTTGCAACCTTTTTTCACACAGCTTAATCTTACTGCTTTTGAGGAGTAACCTACAAGATAAGAGGGCAAACAATGGAGAAACTGAGATCAAACAACTTAAGATGAACTGATACCAAAGTGAAAACAGAGTTAGAAGAACTAAGTGTATCTGGTAAAGAACTAGGTGCGAATAGGACTCACAATATTTATTTTTAAAACTCCTGTAATGCATTGCTCTCATCTCTTGGGCTGTTAGGCCACAATGATAGCACTGAAGATGAGCAGAACACAGAAGATGAAGTTACAGAACACTCTTATCAGATGTCTCTCTGAAATAATCACAGGCATTGGCTGCCCTGGGAAATCAGGCAGTGCCTTCCACTACCTGCAAGCCTGGCAGCACCACAGCACATGGCCAACAGTGCAGTAAAAGTTCAACTCTTGAAACAGCTGCCACTGTGGAAAATAGGTAGACTGCACTGGGCCACAGTTACAGAAACAGAGCAGAGACTTTACTTTTTGAAATACTACTGCTGTCATGCAAAATGACTCTGGGGTCAGAACTCTCACGCAAAGTAGTCAAAAATGAAAGCAATTAATTTGTCATTACTCAGTTTATCAGCTAGAATAAAATGAAGTGCGCAAGAACTGTACCTTATGAAGCCTCAGATAAATGGTAATTTGCTCTGTGAAAAGTTCATGAGGCAAAAACAGGACCTTTGATACACAATAAAATGTGGCCAAGAGAGGACAAGGGTGGCAGTGCCTCTGAGAACAAGCTTCCCTCTGTGTCAGAATTCAAAGTTTAAACTAAGATGAAAGCTAATTTTTTTATGTCTGCTTATGTTTGTGCTATGTGAAAGGTGATGCAGATGAAAACTTGCAAGAAAATGGCAGCATGACATTATTAAAGAACAGGAAACCAGCAGCCCAAAAAATAACATCAAGAAAATGATCACCAGAGACGACAGTGGGCTAATGCAAGCACTAGGATATATGAGTGTGCCCATATGTCTTGTGAGCTCATCAGCTATCATGACCTTGTTTTTCGCACAAGGTGTTAAGTTTTGCCTCACCTTCATACTTTCCACTAATTTTTCACTTCATATGTATTCAACAGAACTATTTCTTTGGAAGAGAGTCCATATATTCAAACCCCTCCACGTGGTTCAGGATAGCATGTCACAGCTGCCTAAACTCCTGCATGGCCTTACACCCTTCAGCACAGGATTATGACATCTTTCAGCAAAGCATTTTTGAGTTTAAATGGTTTGTCTCAAGGCTCTCAGTAGGGAACTGCAGGCTTTCATGAATCATTGCAAAGATGGAAATACCTGCTGTCAACAAACAATCCGATCGCAACTGTTTCACATAAAACCAGAGGACAGATGTGTCCAGAATGGTCCCACTCTGCATTGCTTTACCAGTGGCTCAGAAAGCAAACAGCTGTGGAAGTCACAAGACCACACACCCCTGGATGAATAAAGTGTTTTCACTGTATGTTCTTTTCATAAAGTTCAGTTTTCACAGTTAGGGCCATTGGTTTGATTTCCATTAGACATCTTGCTGTCTATGTCCTGCTCCACATCCACACAACACAGGCTTAGCTTCCACATAGCCAAAATATGCCATTTAAACAATAGCTCACTCCAACTTGTTTCTTTTCACTGTGATGACAGCTGCAAATGGAAATGTTCCACCAATCTCTGTTTGCACTGGACATTGTCTGAGAGGAACCAAAGTGGAGGAACTTCCCAGAGATCATGAGCAAGGATGCCTCCATGGTGACACCATGTTTTAGATGTGCTAAACATGGTTACTGCATATTACTTTAGAAAAAGGACAAAAATAAAGACATCATCAAGATAGGGAGATAGCAATGATCTATTTCAATAATTTTTAATACCTTTAAAAATACATACTAATTGGAACTGCACTAAGAATCAACAGAAATGCAACTGAAGGAGCACCAAAAAGGCACTTCCAGTTTTCCTGGAAACTGGTGATGTTTTGACAAGATAAGCATTTAGGTGCTCTGTTAATCAGCTTTTGAAACATGAATTTTAACACTTTGGAGCAAAAAATTGTTTTAATGAACTCAGCAGTGAGAGATGACAACTGTTCATATAATTACCCACTTTTCTTTTTCACTGTTCAAAAAGCATACATATGATACAGACCTAGTGACAGCTGGAGTATATCCCAGAGGTAACTTCTTCATGAAAATATCTTTCAGGGAACAAGTGACAACATTCTGTATTAGCAAAGAATGGCAAATATTACACTATGCAGCTGGTGATTTTTTCCTGGATTTTGTTTCACACTCTTCCTTTCTCCCTTATATTCATAGATTTATTATCTTTTACAGTTCATGTGCTAAGGTCCTATACAAGTCTCAAAACTGTAGCCAAAACTCTGAATTCCAGAGTAATGCAGAAGACTACTGAGAAAAAAAATTCTCTGCAGTTCTTCCATAACTTCTTATATATACATATTTAGTAAGTTTTAAATATTAAAGAACTTCATTAACCTTTCTCCAAAGTCATGCAGAGGTGAGATTACATGAAATAGTTTTCCTCCTTTATATGAAAAGGAGGAATTAAGATTAATACCTCAAATACCTGAGTGGAGACTTCAGCAATGAACAAACACAACTAGTTCTACAAACACCATCTGTTCTCCTTCTTAGGAATGAGAAAACCTTTTAGGGTGCTCAACAGACTTAATTTTCAAGAATCATGATGAAGAGATAACCCACTGTCTGTACAGAGTATTCTTAGGAGATGAAATCTCTGTTCTATGCAGATTACAGAGAAATGCACATTATAAACCACATAGTTGTAATTTAATACAAGTAGGAGCCACATCACAGACACAACATGGTGCTTCTCACTATATGTGTAAAGGAACTGGTTTAATCTCTAGGAAAAGAATATAGTTACATGAATACATTATATGGTACCCAAGGTTAAAACAATCTCCATTTCTAAAATAGGACATTCTTGAACAAAGAGCTACAACTTTCTTGCCAGCATTTCTTTCAAAAGCATGGCTCTACATCAGTGCTCAAGACTCCATATTGAATCAAGGCAGACAGTCATTAAAAGGGCACAAGACAATTAGACATTTGCTGTACAAGCCACAGAAGAAAGCATCAACAAAAACTACTGTCTTTTACTCACAGACCCCTTTATTCACTTCCCTATCCTCATCCACTAGCATTACAACTTCACATTTTCAGGCTGAGTTGCAATGCACCCAAGACAACTATTATAGTATTAAATGAATTTTATAGCTTTTATTCTGTTGCATTACATGATACAGGATAAAATAATACAAATATTTATTTCCCAGAGATGATGTTACAGAAGCAAAGCTATGGTAACAGATGAGTAAGGTCTTTCTTTCCAGTTTAAGTAATCCCATACCTGCTACTTTGAAACACAAAATATTCTAGCAAACTTATCACCTAAAAAAGGAACTCTCTGCCAGCAGTCTGGTTGGAAACACAAAAGTCAGCAAATGCTTTTTTATCCGCCTGGGATAATGCCTCAGGAGACTTATATAGCTATTAAGTATCTCTTCAGGTGCCCAAGGAAGTTAGAAATTCAAATGGCTTTTCAAGAAGAACAAACACATACTCCAAACCTATTAAAACAATTTAGTGAGCACTAAATACAGTAATTCCCTGTTGCAATTATATTAATGATGGTGCAAGGGAACTCCACATCAAGAAGTCTCAGAAAAGTCTAATAGTAGGTAGATACGGTGGAAAGCTACTAAAAGCAATCTGCACTTATTTTATTTAAACCAGCTGCATAAAAGTTCTGAAGGAATAAGATACAGATATTACCATTAGTAATACCAGAAGTTGCTCAGATTCAATTTTTGTAGCCATTTTAAACTGAAACATTTGCACTCATAAGCCCAATAGAGGATGTAATTATCACAGTTTAGCTTTATTTATTTATTTAAGTCATCCAGCTTTCTGGTGAAAGTTAGCATTTTTAAAGAGACTATTTTCAAGTAAAACATGAATGTATTTTTCCCTCAAGAGTAAAACAATCAGCACAGCAGGTTTTAATCAAGTAGTTTACATTCCCCTACCCAGAACTCTCCAAATACAAGCGTCACAAAGAATATCTCTTTTCAGATATCAACAGGCTGAGAAATGCCAGTTGCAATTACAAACTCTATGAAGTTGACAAACACATTCATAGTAACATGCACTCCTTACCCCCATGAACTCTCATAAACCCAGGCTAAACCTAATGGATTCAGCTCTTCTGTAACCATACTCTAGCAGTTGTCAAGAGGCTGTTCTGCAAATTCTTTTTTACATAACTCATTAAACAGCATCAATCTAGAAAGTAGTTGTAATCTACACATTCTACAATAACTTGAATAAGGGAAATGTAAATTGAAAAGTGATAGCCCTATTATCAAATTAAGAAATACTACAACCAGTAATCTCACTTTGCAGACTTCCAGCAATTATATAGAAAGAGCCATGATTTGTTTCCAAGTTCTGTGTCAAACGTGGGCAGCATAGCTGTATCCCTCAATAACAGAATTTTATATTGAAATTCACTAAACACCAAATTGCACATTCATTCATCATCACCTCTCAAAAGAACCTCCTCAGCTACTTAGAGAGCAGTCCTTCTAGAATAAAACTTCTCTGGCCTGAGCCCACAACTTGATCTCCTAAGCCGAGTTTTGGGTTAGACTGTTTTATGTGCACAATGAAAAGCCAAACCAATTTCCATTAGGTTTGTCATATGTCACTTATACCCTGTCCCCAGTGTTTCACAGTACTGCCTCTGCTCTCCTCAGACTCCTCCCTGACAGTGTCAATGAATGCATTGGAAATCCCACATATGCTATTCTTGGTTTTCATACATATCCCAGGATATGCCATTGCATTAAATGTGCTGTCCTATGCTTGTTACTGGCCAGGCAGAAACAGCCCTGTTTGAGCTCCATCCACATCAACCTACTGCAAAATAAATTAGGGAAACTCCACAGTTCTTCCTCTCACTCTGCAGAGGCAATAATCCCCCCCAACCCCAAAAGCTACAAAAAAGTTTCTGGAAACCTATTATCACTGAGATATTATCCTATTATCATTTTAACTCCATAGTGGAATTGTAGCATGCATCTGCCAACACATTCAAAAGCTATTAGAAGGAGATACGGTGGTATTTAAAATTTTGTTCTAGGCAAAACTAAGAAAATAATCAACTTCTGTAATCTTCCAGGAAGGGCTGTGTAAGAGTTACTGTAATCACTTGTGTGCCTATAGTAAAAAAACAAAAAAACAATTGTTAAGCATGTTACTACCTCCATGGCATATTAATTCCTCTAGCCATAAGCTTTATAGAGAATGAAGAAGCAATGGTAACTTGACCTGATGTGGCTTCCCCTCTTCAACTCCCCCATGACCCCATGCAGCATAATTGTAAAGACAAAAGGAGCAACATTCAAAACCTTAAAACCAGCAACAGCCTGCTCTGGCAGCCTATACTTTCCTAAGAATGTTTGCAGCAGCAGCACTGCCATCCAGGGAAAAGGTTTTCCATATATCTATATGTACTGTGGAAGCCTCCCTACCTAGCAGTGCACACACAGTAGCATTCTATTTTTCTGCACAGTACAGATGCACACCACTCTTCTTGTTTTAAGCAAACAGGACATAATGTTCAGACACACTAAAATTGAGAAATTTTTCCAGTTATTATCTGTTTTCAGTCACTTTCTCTCACTGTTGTCATATACCTGCTTCACTCCCTCTAACTACAGAACAAATATCTAATGACAAAAAATGCTACTTGGTTGCAAACAGTTCAGCCTTTTCGTGCTGGGATGTGAAACTGCTGATGGGGGACAGACACTTGACACACATGTCAAAGTTACAGAGCTGAATATGGTTCCAACAGCCCTGGCACACTTCCAGCTGTGTTGGGTTACAGAATGAGATGGGAAGCCACCAAATTGCTACTCAGACGCCAAAGACAGAGCAATTTCAAAACAGACCGGGGGAAAGGGTGGAAGCTGAACACCTAAACTATGTCAAGGGTTATAGGGTGTTTATGCTACATAGCTGGTTTTTTTCCATTTTGCCTCTCTTGCTTCAGCTATAGAAGCAATGCAGTAAGAAAAAAAAAAACCAAGCTCTTTATCATAACCTTAAATAAGAGATAAAAGCTGTGAGACAAGAGGGATCATGACTCAAGTTTTAAAATCCAGGTCTTGCCTATTGTATCAGACCACAGCAATAAAAACTAGTGAAACAATGAAATTGCAAAATAAAGAAGCAGCTGAGTGAACTACAATTAAACTCTGCTTCACTGCTTTCTTCTTCTTTCTGAATCTAATCCCTAATTAACATTTTGGGAAAGTCATCTGTGTTAACAGTTCAAAAATTTAGATCCTAAGGTGAAGAACAAGATCTTGCAGTCAAAATTTGCTTCCCATAACAGGCACTCCATTAGGACTCTCCCTAGTATCATCTCACCAACACTATATGAGGTAGCAAAAGCAATTACCTTTAAAATAAGATACCTGGAAGACTAATTATTCCACCTAACTCTCAAGGCAAACTCCTTTATGTTCTCAATTAAGAACTTGAGGCAGAGAACACTTAAAACTATGTTTAATCGTTTCTTTAACATTCAATGCTTCAAAATCTATGACATGTACTACAGTTTTAAAACTGAAATTGAACTGAATAGTTCATAAAATGAAACATTCAGAACAAACCAGGGTTTCTTTCATCTTCTGGTGGTTTGCTACATAATGATTCTGGCAGTGCTGTTCAATAGCAAAGTGCTTGTAAAAAGACTTGCAGAGAATCACTCTATGCTGCAACACACATGAATGAACCCTCTGTTGTTTTCATTTGAAATCTGATTAAAACACTTAATTTTGATGATTTATTAAATTCCTTCACAGGATTTTTCTGGCCAGAACTACTGATGAGCAATTGTTTGCCAGCACTGAAGCTTTAAGTTAGTTCAACAGAGATGCTTCAAATACTTCTACTAAAATGATTTTTATAGTGTAAACTTTTATTGTTTCAGCTACTGTCAACCAAAATGCAGCCTTGTGGTCTAGGTAAGTTTGTCTAGAATACAGACCAATGGCTATTTCCTGGTCAATGAAATTGTTCTCCTGAGTCTGGAAACAATAACACGTAAAGTCTCTTAGCTAAAGTTAAATGGTCTTTGATTATCCATATGATATAATCCTCATAATTACCTTCTCTCAGCAGACTGCAAAACAAAGATGTCGACATGAAAGAGAGTACAAGAGTTAGAAAAACATGGTTCAATCCTAATCTGCCCATTCTAAACTTCTTGCATTTGCCTTGCTTCAAATGATAACTATGCCTAAATTATAACTATGACATTCAGAACAATCTGAATTTATGAGAGGATGGATGGAGAGCATATTATATGAGAAGCTGCTGTTAGGAAACAAATATGTTGGTTCCACTTTGTACAACTCTTGGCACTACTGGCTGTATCTTCAGAGCATAGTTTTCTCACATAGAGGGTGCTCACACTTTCCCTCAGAAAAAGAGAGAAGAGCAGGACACAGCAGAGATACTGAATAGAGAAAATGGGGGGAGTTGAGAGACCAAATGGGGTTTCCTCATACTGCCCTCTAACCTGCTCTGTGGCAAACTGGCTTGCTTTTTTCCTTTTGAACACAGATAAATCTGGAGATATTCAACAGGAAATGCAATGCTAGTTTCAGCATCAGCAGCACCCAAATCCCAAATTTCCCATTTAGCTCTAGAGGATATCTTCTGATTAAGGTTTAAAGCCAACAGACAGAGAAGGACAAAGCTCTGTTAATTATTGCAGTAAAAATATACTCTGTGTGTCATACTGCAGTAAGGGGCACCAAAACAGTGTTTTGCTACCTAAAAAGAACCAACGTTCTCTTTTAGAACTACTAATGGCAATTGTACCCCAAGAGAAAACATGGCAGCTTTGTTACCACTTAGCTCACACATCACCAAAGACATCTTTATCAATTTGGATACATTCTTCCAAATTACTGTCAGAAGTTACTCTGTTTGGTGCATGAGAAGTAGTGGGATATAAACACTTACAACGTATGGCCTACATAGTCTATATTTCTGCTTTTTCTTTGTACTGGACTTCTGCTACCAATAGTACTTACACGGGAAGCCCAGCACAAAAATCACAATCTGATTTATTCTCAGGCAGTGCATAGAATCTTTTCAGAGAGAGGCTGGTCAGGATTTCATCTGGAGCAACCATCTAAAAGCCATTGCTCATTCTAGAACTCTAACAGCATCCATGAGGAATTTACAAACACAAAGCTCAAGGTTATTTCTGAACACTATAGGTTAAAAACCTCCTCCTTTTTTTCTATTAATTTAAAATTTAAAATGCAACATAAGAGAATGATATAACTCTGATATTTCTGCTCTGAGTTGGGGTTGGTTGAAACCAGCCAACATATTTAGAAGTTGGAAGTGGAAGAAGAAAAGAAAAGAACAAAAAGAGTAAGAAAACATGTGATGTGCCTTCCTTCCTAAAAAATAGAAAACAAGAAAAATGAGAGGCTGTTAAGAGACAGTTAATGTCATCCTGGCCAAAAGAGGGAGAAAAGGTTGGAACAGGCCTTTCACAGAAGTACAGCAAAGAATAACTAACATGAGAAAATCCTGTTCTTGTACAGCCATAAATTAGCTAAACCCAAATTAGTTCATGTTTTTCTAACTTGAAGCTCTTGAGCTGTGTCTTTCCAAGAGGGGAAGAGGATCATCTTGTTCCCAGAGATGAGTTGCTGATGTTATCAACCCTCAGCAAGGAAGGCAAATTTGCACTAGTTACAACACCCTAGTCCAAGTGCTGGAGCTTTCATGTGATCAGCCTTATATGCCCAAAAAGTCTGGGATTCAAAAATGGCATGAAGTGGACAGGGCCAAAAAACCTGATGGGTTGTCATACTTACCCATCTCCTGTCCTTTCAAAAAGGACAGATCAACTCTACAACAGTGGTCTTTTTGACCTGCTAGTGGAAATATTTAGAACAAACCATTGGTTCTGAACTTCCTGATCTATTTTACTTTTAGAATCAGCAGCATCAAGGTGGTCATGAAATACCCTGGGGGTTAAATCTAATTTACTTTATTCTACATTTCTGCCACAGAGCAGGCTGCTGTATGCACTTTAGCTGAGCACAACTGAAGCTACCTGATCTTTGTTCCACACTACTATCACTGCACTGTAGCAAACTCCTTTCTCCATCAGCACTTCCCAGCCCTGATTCCTTGTTAGCTTCAGGAACAGCTCCATGGGAGGGACAAGACATCTTGGGGTAAAACTCATTTATCTTTACAGGCTGACACACTAATGGGGGACATGAGGTTTCTTAGCACCTCAGTTTGTACAGGGTACAACTCCTCCCACTAAAAACAGCAATATGAAGGTGCAAAGGGTAGAAATACTGCAACTGAAATTACATGAAGTATTAGTCTGGAACAAAATTCACAGTTGGTTTCTTTTGTCCAGGAGAAAACCACAAAATTTCATTCACTAGGGCATTTATATTTGGCAATCTGTGCTTTGCACAGTTTCAGTATAGGTTTGCAAAACATTTTGAAATGTTTCTATCTATAGTGTAAACAGATTTTTATAACATTTCTTTAATCAGAAGACCTCTGTGTACTAATTTTTATTGCCAGTTTCACTTACATACATAAAACAAAAATGCCACCAAAGCTCAATGAAAACATGTATGAAATTTCCTTATGAAGGTCATTGTGCAATGAAAAAGGGTTATAAATGACACAGTCCATCAACATTTAAAGCCTGCAAATAAGAACAATTAAGATCAACTACAAAAGGGAAGTTAAACAAAAATCACAGGGAAAGGAATCACACCTTCAGTTGATTTAAGAGGGCAGTAGAAACCCTGGCATGTGATTTACTGGCAGAAACTAAACACTCTAGTGTGGGCTAGTTGTAAAGAAAAAATATTGTCATTTTTTTTTTCAGTTTGAAGTCTAGTGCACTGAATCTTAAGAAAGCACAGGTTCACCCAAAGTGCAGGCATCTTTTGATGTTAAAGGGAAAAAATTAGCCTCCTCCATATCTGCTATATTAAAAGTTCATTAAAGAAAGGCTAAACATTTCATTCACTGGGATGGTTCTGGTTTTTGTCATTTTTGCATAGTTAACAGGATCATAATTCACATAGGTCACACATTGTAAATATCCTCACTATATTGTTTTCCTTTCCTCTATAATTAGACCACCTTTTGTTACCAAGAATCCTATAAACTGCTTAACTGTGAATGGCTGTAAACTGCTCGTATTAAAAATTAGGCATCTCCTCCTCCCAACTTTGTGCAATGAGAATTGCATCCAAAACCCCCTCCCCAATTATGGCATATAAAATCAACATTACATCTCTGACACTTCTTTCTGCAGGGGTTTGACCCACATTACACCATCTGCACACTTTATACAGCTTCTATTTTTTTCTCCATTCACACAAATTACTCTTGTCTAGGCATCTACCAGCAAAGGGAGATGTACAAGCTTACTGACAGCAGAACAGATTCAAGCAGTTCAGCTGCTGTGGAAAATAAAATCACTCCATCTCCACCAAAGCTGCAGGAAGGACACCACAGCAGCTATTCCAGTGGCTTCCTAGAAGCAAATGCAAAAGGTGCCCAAGTCCTGCCTGCTCAATCAGCACACAGCAGCAGCCAGAGTCCAAGAGAAAAGACAAGGTTTCCCAAGAGCCAAAACATCTAAATATTGCTCTGCTCTTCCTTCTGCTATTCTTTTTTTAAATTATTTTTTATTCATTATTTTTTTTAAATTAGGCTTTCCCTAATTAGAAACGAAGGTAGTCCTTCAGGGAATTATGGCCCCCTTTGTGAATGACCTGAGCCACTGCTGCCCCCCACAGGTATTTCCAAGGTTTTAATTCAGTGTATTTGTTTCCTACTTCTGGTCATCCTCTACTCCTTGAAATCGTGCAGCAGCAGCGGCCACAACATTCTGTATTCTTTTCTATTTCAAGTTACAGTGCATATTTATTGCAGTAAGTAGAGTCACAAGATCTAGGCAGAATTATTTTAGCTTATGGGTATTAAAATCCCATGAACTGACAAGGTTCACTGAAGCCATTAGTAGGATTAGTAGAGCCTACCAATGAATTTTCAAGGAGGCTTCTTTTGAAGGGTACAGTCCTCTTAGATACACAGATTTTATACAAGGAATAGTGTGAGCTGCTTAGAACTGTCATAATATGAATTGTTTTCTATTGTGTCAGTAGGGATCAACAGGCAACAGCGACATGCTCACAAAAATTCTTGTTGGACAAGAATAGGGAATGTATTTTAGGAAATACAGCACCTCCAGGTTATTTTTTTCCTACCTCATCTGAAAAGAGAAAAGAAGAAGAGAAAAAATTGTGGAAGAAATCTGTGTGGACGACCCCATCATTCACCTAGCTATTGGAGATTAAATTATTTTCCTGCAGTTAAACATGGGTTTGGTGTTTCAATTGTAATTTTGACAACAGCTGCTGTTTGACATACTCTGCATAAATTCTGATGTGAGTTTTCCAACAGAGAACTCTCATCCACTGCTTAATGGTAGTCTTAAAAACCCCATGTTTCTGCCCAGAAAGGTAGATTTTGAATGAACAAAGCATAGTGATTATATTCCAAAGAAAAATACACTTGAGGAAACAACTTCAGCTCTCTTAGATTTCAGGTCATTTGGTCAGAGAGAGATTTTGAATTTCCACAGCTGACCAAGAGAACTGCAGAGTTGCAGCCTGTTTTTCTTTTTCCTGGTGGCACTGTTAATGCTAGGACAGCTAAAAAGGAAGGTGAAGACAGGATTGTACAATGGAAGATGGATCTGAATGCCCATAATTAGGTGGTGGAGAGGGAACCCAACACAACCACCCAAACCTGAAGAATCTATTTCAGATGAAACAGTAATATCACTCAGAAGTAGACTGTAATAGAGCAGAAAATAGTATTAATAGATCAAAAAAGATGCTAAATCCTTGAGGGGATTATAGTCTCAATTAAGTAGCATAGGAACAGCATAAATTTTCAGTAAGTACATCTATGCACTGGTAATTTGCTCAGGACTTTGCCATAACAGAACACACAGAGGGAAAAGCCACAGAGATTTGCATTGCATTTAACTGGCTGTTTCCCAGCACATTTCACTGAAGGAGTCAAAGATCTCCTGTGACCAGTGTGGGTGCAGATACCAGACAACACATTCCCAGTGCTAACAAAGGTATTTTAAAAAGGTGCCAAGCTGCTGCCTTTCCTGGTGTCACAAAACAACTGTGAAGCTCAGTCCAACATTCAACCACAAACTTCAAAGAATATTTTTAAAGCATTTCATTATCCAATATTATCAGAAAAATTCTGAGAAGTTTCCCCACTCCCTGTTTTCTGCCATATTTCAGAGTTAAAGAAAAAAAACAAAGAGGAAAAAACAGTCCTATAAAAACAAAATAGTATTTGATGCACTACCATTATAATAACTAAAAGAAAACAATCTCTACTGCAAACTACTTTCCACTTGTAATAAAAACCTTAGTTTTCTCCTTTTAACCCTCATTAAAAGATCAGAGGGAATGCTGACATACAAGATTTGGCAGGCACTCAAGAAAGAGTGGGTACCCCATCAGACATCTCTTGTTCTTAAACACTAGACATCAAGTAAAAATGAATCTTGGCCTGATATCAGACCTTAATAGTAATCTATGGTAATTTAGCTCTTCATAAATGAAAATGTTCAACCTTTTTACATTTTACTTTCAGCAGAAGTGAAGAGAAAGGGAAGAGTAATTTAATATTGAAAAACAGCTTGCTAAACGGGTAATCCCATTATTAGACTCCTTTAATCTTGCTCTGAGCACCAATATGGTTTATGGATAAGAAACCTGCATTTGGATATAGTGATTTACATCAGTGTCTTGGTTCATATCCCATTTTCAGTTTTACTCTTTTGCCAGGTTCTTTTTTTCCTGGTACTATTGGTCTCCTCTTTCTTAGAGGAGTATTCTCTAATGATAAATATGATTCACCCTAGTCTGTCATAGAGTATGAAATATTTTTTGTATAATCAGAAGAAACATCCCAACTAGAAGCTGGCAAATCACCTTTACCTTTGGTATAGTGCAAAGCTTAATACCAATACTGTAAATCATGTCAGCACTGAGAGAAGGCCAAGCTTGCTAACGTGATTAACGATGATCACATATTACAAGCCTTGGAAATGTAAATTGTTCCAAATTCCCATTCCATTTAGTTCAGTTAAGCCTTATGCTGTGCTCTTCATTTCTTCTGATACTATAAAAAAAACCAAACCCCCTCAAGCAAATCAGGAGCCATGCAGTTAAATAAAAGCACCCAGAATCACTCCAGCCCTAGATGACAGTCCTGTGGATGAGTCTGTTGGTAGAATACCAACAGTGCATTTCCTAAATGGTTTGGAAATCTAAATGACTCAAGAAGAGAAATTATTCCTTCGATTCCTATGGAAGCAGAAAATACAGTCTTGAGCTCTTCCAAGCCTTGACAACTTGATCAGCTGTGAATTTAAAGAACTGAGGTACCTTACACCATCACCTGCTCCTTGCACACAGAGGTAGCTGTGAAGCAAATCAGATCTGACCAAAAATAAAAATAATTTTTTTCCCAGAAGTAACTCCCAAGACAAAATCAAGATGTTATAGTCTGGTTGGACTTATGCTGGAAGTCACTGCTGAACAAACGCAGCAGTTGAATTCCTCCCACAGAGAAATCCCTAACTTACTAAAAAGGTATGCAAATACAGACACCTTGAATTTATTACAACTCTGCAATAACCTTAAAAACTCTATTTGGCAGTTAATCCTAGAAAGACTTGTTTGTTATCTCCAGAAAAATAATACTTTAATATAAAGTGGACTTTCCTCTTTCAGTACTGTAAAAAATGTGGACCATTCGTCAGTCATTCAAATACCAGTATTAACAATGGCAAAATAATAATCCTGAATAAGGTCATTACATTGGTATTAAACATAGTCCATTCTTATACATGGGATTACCATACTGTGTATAAGTGTTACAGTAAATTCCTTTGCAAAGCATGTACAGAATGGGAGTGTATATTATGGACATTTTCAAGAGCACAACTAATTACATTCCAAAGACTCAATAAAATCAACAGGAATTGACATTTAGCTACAAGTTGTATCTCAAAAAATAGTCATTCATTACAACATAAACTTGGGAAGATAGTAACTTCCAAGTATTACCATCAATTTATTATAGCATTAATTAGCTACCACTGTTGTTCGGCATAACTGAAATTTTCACTTCATAATGAAAGACAATTTTTTACATTTTGCAAAGTCTTCAAAAGGGATTGCTAGTACTGCAAATCATAAGGTACTAGAGATTCTTCAGAAGCAGTGGAAGCTTAATTTTTAAGGACTGCAAAACAACTCTTAATTGAGAGTCTCTCAGCAGTACAGTCAATAAGCAAAAAGGCATGATGGGGTTACTGAAACAATTAAAAACCCTGGCTACAATTAGATTTTGCACACTCTGCCCAAATTTAGAACACACAGAGAGAATCAGTAAGTGTTATTAAGTTTTACTATGAAAGGCAAGAAAATATGTTTTGTTTGCTAAATATCTAAAAGCACAACAGTGAAACATACATTATGAAATATTAAGAGATATTTTCTCAGATCACAGGTCTAATTTCCCTTCAAAGCATTAATAAGAGAGATTCCAAGCCGCCAGCCCACAGGGTTCAGTCGAAAATGGCATCTTACAACTAAAAGAGGTGTTCAACAAAGAGAGAATATGCTGCTTCTTGTGAGCAGCAGAATTATCTCAAGACATGCATGCCTTGTTTATTTTGGGCAAAACTTGCCCTAAATCACAAGTGTAGACCTGTCTAATGCTCCCCCTTCTTCCTGCTGTACTACTGCATGCTAGAAAGCTACAAAGGGTACCTGAGAAACTTTTAATGAGGTACTACAGCAATATGGGGTTCCACACCCTGCCCCACTGCAGATGAACTACTATCCACAGACCTGTAATAGCTGTAAATTAACTGTTGTTGTGAGGTGGATGTACTCAGGATTCATGTAACCCCATTCAGAGAGCCCCCCCTACTTTCACCTCTTACAACACAGATCAGCTCCTAAAGAAGGGTGAGAGATACCTTGAAAGAACATCCCAGCTCCCATCACTCCAGCCCGTAACAGGGGATGGATTTGCTTGGTATTTCAAATATTACAGTTATCCATGTACTGACAGCATCCAGGAGAGGGCAGGGAGGGGATTTCCTTCTAGCACTAAGTGCAGTAAGCTAGGAGCAGTTGCAAGATGTTCACAGACACAGTCAAACAGATGAGGAATTTGAACTATTTGGCAGTCACTGCTCAAGAGACAGCCAAACCAAGAGCATAAAAGTAGTATTTTGCAAGGCTCAGGTGGTTGGAGCATAAAAGAAGAAACCTGCAAGAACTCATTTTGTATTTGCATCGTTAAACATAAAAGTAATATTTCAAGCAAATATGTTATAGAGAATTATTAGGAGTACTTAAGATTACAACAAACTACAGGCTTGAACGTTACATATCTAATATAAAAAGAAATTATAATTGGTTCAGACATATTACACAAGAAGTTGCTGTAGTACTTCACAAGTGTGTGAAATTGCAACAAAAAAAAATCAGCCTGCAAGTTACAGAGAACTTAATAATCATTGCAGTTGTAAATAGTAATAAAATAATGTGATCTATTCACTAAGGTCCCCAAATATGACTCCCTGACCCCTGGTAATGGGAACGAGAAAAATGTGGAGGTTAATTTAGCAACATTCATCTATAAAAGGCTGCAAAGCTGCTAAATTTTTGGCTTTGAAGTAAACAGAATAAGAAAATCCCTCCTCTCAAGACAGCACAAGTACAAGTGGAATTACACTACAAATGGAAAGAGAGTCATACTTTAAATAATAATAGGATTAAATTTGGGTAGTGTACAAAACAACACAAAAGGCACAGAACAAGCACATGCAGAGAATTAAAAGTATCAAAAATATCTTCACCAAATACTGCCAAGAAAAACTCAAACAATTAATTGTGTGTGGTGTAGGTACTTAAAGTACATTTATTTCTGGCTGGATGGCTGGCTATATATAAAAAAAGTATACCTTTTGCTCACCTATCAGCTAGCAAGAATACAAAGAACCTCAACCCAATACAATTTATAAATATAATTTTATACTATCTATCTAAAAATAATAACCATTTTTTAAATAAAGGAAAATTTATCTAGAATTTCAGCTATGCAAGCAGTTTCTAAATATTTAGAGAAAAATCAGAGCAACAGATTACTGCTATTATTTGTGTGTGAACAACCAAAACCAGATTTTACACTGCCTGTTAGCTCCCTACAAATTCTGATCACAATTTTCTCTCAGTGGCACTTGTTAAACCTGCATTTGATTTCTTTTCAAAAAAAGAGCACTTTCTTCTACATGGCTGTTACATTACCCCAGCATTCACACCATCAAGCATTGTTGAGATACCAAATACCAAACATTAAATAAGAAATTACACACAACACAAGCATGGCCTTGAAATTCCATTTGCATGTTTTTGAAAATATTACTGTTCTCTATGACACTTCATAAATAAGTCCACCGTCACTATCAACTAATGCACCCAGTGACCAAAATTCAGTCTTTAATATGGTGACTTTGTCAGGAAATGGAAAAAAAATAAAAATAAATCATTAACAGACTTATTTCTCAGCACCAATTAAAAGTATTTTAAAGTAAAATGCAACACAGAAAAATACCAAGACCTTCCATCCATCTTCTCTCTTCTTTAGGTTTTTATTATCTTTTTGAGGCTCTTATGCAGAAAAAAACCTCTCTGCCCCTTCTCTTTAGGCATAAACTAGACTATCAAGCACAGTTACCTTGACCTACTCTTCCTTAATGGAATTGGTTTTGTGGGTTTTTTGTTTTTGTTTGTTTGTTTGATTTGGTTTGTTGGTTTTTGTCGTTTTTTTTTTTTTTTTTTAAAGAACAATTATTTTCATCTGCACAAAATAACTGCCACATTAATACTTTTCAGATTAATTTTGGATCCATATTTTGGTTGAGTAGGGCATCAATAATCATAGTGCTTATTTTGTCAGAGCTGAGCCATGTGTTACCGACTTTCTCCATGCAAAATTTGACAAAAAAAAAAAAAAAAGAAGCAGCACTGTATATTTATTTCTGCCACTAGTCATCTTTCTCCAGTGGGTTCAGATGAACCCCCATTAGCTTTTTCTTTGTCCTTTGTAGTCAGTTCACAGTTCAAAGTACTAACATTTTTTCCTAACTACTTGTTCATGTGTGTACATTAAGTTTACGCTCACCTACATATTAACATGATTGAACAACACCTGATTCAAAATTTAAGCAAAGCCTTAATTTTATCTTTTTTGGAGAGGTGTGTGTAAGTCAAGTCATATTTTGATTAGAGTGACTCTTCTAGGGAATTCTAGGGAATTTCTAGGGAAATTCAATAGGAACTGCAGGTGTTTATCAGCACATGGGAATAAATATATTGAAATAAATCCTGCTCCAAGTACATTCTCAAGATTCCCCCATAAAAATCAATCTAACCTTACCCTTCCAATCCTAAATCCACCACAACAGAATAGATGTTTCTAATTGTTTGGAGGGTGTTGTGCACATATATTTTGCAGTACTTTGCATGTTATTGAGATAAATCCAGCAATTTAAAGCTGCAGAATAGGCTTTCCCTTCAAAGGATGGATTTCTGTTAAGTCCTTATCTGCATGTAGATGTTTATTTATGATCCTATTACCTGCAAAATTGTGACCAGCGCTTTTCAAATATTCCTTAGGGTTTCAATTGTGAGAGTTAACAGGCAAGAACAAAAGCAGCATTTAAAATAGCCTGTTGAAATTTTATGCCTACTATGGATTGCTCTCTACAAAGTGCCCCAAAATAATCAGGAAAAGAATCCTCATTTGAGGTGCAAGACTGTGTCTAGAGAAAAGGCAGCCCCCCGACCCCGAGTCCTGCATCCCACAGTCCCTGTCAAACAGCTTGGCAGCTTACCCTGTGAGAATATATGAACAGCAAACTTCAAAGCAGCGTCACAGCTTTGAAAATGTATTTTAAGGGTAAAAGATGATTGCTTGAAAGGACAAGAAGATTTCAGCACTACTATAAAGTAGAAAAGGTTTAGGTTACCTATCAATGGTTTGAGTGCTTACCAGCCACAAAATCCTAAAACCAATTAACACCACACACATCCAAACATAATTTAACACCAAGCAGTAACGCCAATTTAACACTAAGCAGTCTTACGATTTCACCTGAATAAACACACCTTCTTTAAAGAAGCAGAAACCTCCTGTCTGTATCCACTGTTCTACCTTTCTTCCTAAAGAGGTCAAAGGGAATGGGTGAAACCACAGAAGACTCCAGTTATTCCAAAGCAATATACATCAGGTATACATATTATTAGTACTTACATATCAAACCAACAACAAAAAAAGGCTACCACAGTTTATTTTTGTTTAAAAGAGACGTGATGCAGTGAAGTAACAATTAAGCAGTTCAGCAGGAGGCTTCTGTTAGAGCAGGATGCTGGATATCCACTGGATATCCACTTCTATCCACTGGATAGAAGAAAACCCAAGCACCTAATAACATATTTATCCTCCCAGAAGTATTTTTCAAATTAATATGCAAATAAATGTTTTTAAAATACAGACATGTTGTGACACCAAGTGTCCATCCTTTTTGTGAAGGCTTCACTATTAAAATTCACCAAAGAACTTTCTCCCCAAGTAACAGCTATCACTAAATACCACACAAGTTATGACAGTGCTTTCCCTCTTTTAATTTCTTTTTCTGCTGCTATGTTTACCAGAAATTCTTACAAAGGGCAAGCCATACTTCACACCAATATGGAGTATTCACTTCCAGCTCCCATACCAATGCTCTCCCACAAAAGCACACGTTCACACAGGTTAGTGAAAGGCCTTACACACATTTATCTCCAAACAATCTATTTTTGGAGTTACACCAATGTGCATGCTTTTTATTGCCTTGAAGGTTATCTTTCCTTCTGAATTTCTTTCAAGTGTCTTTATCACTTCAATGCATCTTGGCAAGCCTGCTATTTCCTGGTATTTTGAAATACCTTTGGAGTTTGAAGATTCAAAAGTTGAGAGATTTTTATAAGATCTAACAAAGGAGCATATCTTTAATTAATGTTTATCTATCTTCTGTGACTGGAATAAACTTCATTACAAATAATGTACTTCTCCACACTCTAGTTTTTAAATTGATTTCACAACAGTTTTCACAAGAATGGATGTGCTAAACTTTTCGAGTGACATCTTTCAACACCACACATCTCCTTAATATAAACACTGCCAATATTTCAATGTCACCTTGTTGAACATTACCTACTGTATATATTTCTTCTAGTATTTTCTGCTTATTCTAGCTTAAAGTTTACTTTGAAACAATCTGGCCTTTTAAAGAGGGTACTGCCAGGCACTGACTGATGTTTTGGTACCTTCCTGCAGAAAGAGACACCAAGAGAAATAAACATTTCCTGGGGAGTCTTTGACCCATCTCAGCTACCAAACATTTTAAAGGCATCCTCTAAACTCATCCTCCACTTACTGCAATTCCATCTGATTCTGCCCTGTTTACTGATAGTATTGTTAATTCTCCTCTAGCATGGAACGTGACAAGCAAGCAAATAAAAATAGCTCCTTTTCTTGCTAACAGCTTCCTTGCCAACTGGAGATGCTGGGTAAAAAGGAAAGCATTAAACACCTAAGCTTATCCAACTTCAGGCTTCATTATTTTAACTGGTTTATTAACTGGTCCTGCTCAGTGTTACCTTGGCTTGTGACCCTGACATTTTACACACAAAATAACCAACATGTCCTCAACTTGACAATGGGACTTTGCTTGCAAGAACCACTGTGGGTTACTTTGTGTCGGTGAACAGCCTCCTGGACAAACTCAGGCACTCTGTATAAGCTAGTTACTAAGTTGCGGTTTATTATTAGGGTGTGGGTGAAAAGAGTCCTGCCAAGAGCCGCCAGCCAGGGCTCGAAGCAGGACAGAAAGAGAGTGGGGAGAGGGGAATGGTGAAAGAGAGGAAGAAGAAGAGGGAAGAGAAGAGCAGAGAAGAAGGGAATGAAGAGAGCTAAGAGAGCGATTTCCCGTTTACAGTACAATAAATCTTCTCCTATGTTGCATATTCTAATTTCCAGTAACCAATCTAACACAAGATACAAATTCTATAACATCTACATACAGCCTATAGGAATCATTCTATTACCATACTGTGTTACACTTTAAACTCTAAAAACTACTCTTTGGACCCTAGGAGGGTCTTCTGTGACCTTCGGACTTGCTTCTCTAGGACCAGGCATTGTTCAATCACGAGGGGATTATCCTCTGCGGTCATCCTATTGTCTTTTGGTTATTTAGTAACTGAGGTTTGGTATCTCAAAGACGGCTTTCATTTCTATGTCGCTTGTGGTTTCTATATTCTCAGGGTCCCTTGGTGAGGATTCATATTTGCAAGATTTTCCTGGCTCATATTCTCCAACAAACCACCACCGCCTTTCCCTGCTTCTTCTCTCCTGTAACTCTCAAGCTGTGTTGCCTACCTCATAGTCATGATGCTTCTCTTGCAGTCCAAAAAAGCATTTTCAACCAAAAAAGTTCAGCTCTCATCCACTAGAGCTGAGTTCCGAATGCTCATGCAAGATATATGGCAAAGGTACATTACAAAAGCCTTCCTTTGCTCTTTCCAGGGAGGGAAGAAAAGAAGACTGAAACTCTCTAAATGAAGTGCTTGTGGGACCCTAATGAGCCACACTGAACCACTTATACATTATGCAGTACAAACTTTCCCTATCATAAAATCATTATTTGCAGTCAGCTACATGCACAAAACCATAGACACCCCCCAGTGTTTTGGAAACCACATTGGTCTTCCAGGGTCAATATGACCGATGGACTGTGTCTTCATAAATATATGTGCATACACTACCCCTGAGGCTGGTGATCACAGAAAGTGTACAAGGTGTACAAGGATGCACCATCAATCCAGAATTAGAAAGACTTCTTTAATATCTTTCCTGAAGTTAAAACTAAAGACACTCACCATAGAGTAGACCCCTTAAAAGAAAAAACCCCAAAGCCTTAACCTGCAGATTATGAAGCCTAATGACCATATATTTTCATTTTCATAAGATTAACACTAAAACAGTTTTTTCTCACAGGACTGCATTTTCTCCATTTAAATTTTGTCTCACAACTTTCTGGTTTAAGTCTGCTAAAAGTTACTGCTGCTGGAATTAGGGCTTTACTTCTTAGACTTGTACTGATCTTATTTTTATTATCTATTTATTGCTATTCATCTAATTTATTTATCTTACTGATTTACCATTGGGGTAAGAATACATGCTGGAACTTCTGATTTTTACAATTTTATTTTGATAGCTGACAAATGATTCATACAATTTTATTTTGCTAACTGATAAATCACTTTTGTGGTATCCAGACTGAATTCAGAAAGTCTTATAGTGTGATCTCACATGATCATAAACTTATACCTTACCCTGCCTGTATTCTGTGTCTCTTTATATGTACAGGTACATATAAAACACTCTTGACTAGGTAAAAAATTCTCTGTGTGTGGATATATACACGTGCATATGCACATACACTACATTTTTGTGTCTATATACATTTATATATATGCAGGTACAGACATACACACAGATATGTAGATGCACAATTCTATCTGCACATGCAGGAGCATTCTTTCACAGGCAAAAGACCTTTATAAGCCCCATGTTTTCAGGACAACCTAAGAGAGTAACAGGATTGCAGAGAGTATTTTAGGCATGAGGACAGCATTTCTGGGGCACAGGGAGTTAAACAAAGTACATAATGAAAACCTGAAGCCTTGGAAAATACAGATGGAGGATTTTATCTTTAGTGTTTCAGTAACTTCCAGCTTTTGTGGAGGTATCCTAAAACTAAACTTACACTTCAAACACTGTGTAGGCATGCATGTGGAGAGGGCCAATACATTAGATAACACAGTTTCAGAGATACAGCTCACAGGAGTGCTAAGGAGAAGGGCTTTGCTCTGCAAATGCTAAATCATTCATGCTTGTAACTTCTGCAGATGCTCAAGTCAAGCTCCACAACAGCAGGAGCACAGAATTACTGAGCACTGCTGTGCACAAAGCGTGAGGCACAGTCAGGTTTCCTGCTACTGTAGGAAAGCCAATGTTAAATGCAATGTAAAGCTATTCCCCACAGCTTCCATAAAATATAGCTCCTGCTTAGTCTGTATTAACTGCTGTCAAGTTCAGCCCAGGGATTAGAGAGGACAGTCAACCATTTCACATGGGGGCATGCATGTCAGACAGGAGCCATCCCTCGTATGAGAGTAAAGCCCTGTGCCAGCATTCATCATCTCCTGACTGATAGCAGGCAAACAACTGCCCTAAGCCATGAATCACATCCAGCAAGGAAGAGACACTGCTTTCCCATCCTAACTTGATAAAAGGCACAGAGAGCAGCCTCCTCTGACACCTTCCTACTTTCTGCTGCTCAGGAAATCATCCCATCTCTGCATCAGACAAGCAGCAGCTTGGCAGCCACCTCCCTGCTGCACAATTCCTGCTGAGAAAGGGTTACAACAGTGAGATCTGAATGTATTTCTCTGTAGAGCCCCAATACTGTATTTGCTTTGCAGTGTGGAAGAACTGATAACTTGACATGCCAAAGCAATTTTACTACTCTGCAGCTTCCCAATATTTTTCCCTGCAATTATTTTCCATTTCTTTGTGCCCTCCTGCACTGCAAATATTCTAATCCACAGTGACAGGACTTAGGGCTGATTAAAGTGTTTGCAAGTGATGACAAAAATATGCTCGAATGGCACTCAGGTTGTAAGGACAGCTCTGCAACAGAGAAGGAAAATAATTTATGAGCATAACCAGCTTTAAATTTGTGGTAGAATGATTACCTTCACCATCCTCAATCCATCAGGATGGCAAATAATTGTAATTTCCATGGGACATAGCTCTTGCATATTTAAAATACTCAGTAATTAATCGAGTGAAGGAAGTCAAATCAAATGCAGTAATTTTTTTTCCTTCCACAGAAATGAAACAGATTTCATATAATCCTTGTCTAAAATTCATCCAAATCTTTAATATTTCTTTAAATTCTATCAGTCTTTAAAGAAAAATCTGACTCCTACACTTTAAAAAATAGGTACTTTAGACAGATTTAATGAACTTTTACAACGTACTTCTTTTTCACCTTTTTTATTTTTTTTTTATGCGAGATTGATAGCACTTTTTCAATCTAGGCACCGTGCCTGTGGGCAGTATGCTGGCTTCAACAATTCACAGCTACTACAGCCCCCTGTTAGGCACTGTGCCAGACAAAGCCTTATCCAGAAGAATTAAAAATGAGCTATTGACTGCACCTTTATTCTTGCCCAAGCTAGGCCACAGTATTGGTTTCAAGACAATCCTGTGGTACTGCCTGACACACAGATCTTGCAAAGGACAGGCTCTCTGCAATGAGAAGCAAAGAAGCCACGCTTCACAAGCTCTGGTGAGGCTCAAAAGCTGCCCACAAACTCATCTGTGTTGTCAGAAGAAATTCTGACTGAGGTAAAAATAAAAATGAACACTAGAAGATCGGTATGGACAAACACTTCTTGAGAAGCTGATTCTTTGATATTTAATACAGCATTAAGTCCTCTGGAACACCTCCCTGTATTTAAGAGCACTCCCTACCTCTCCATCACACCAGATAACAAAATCAGGCTACTGCAAGTCACTGCATAACTCTTCTATCACCTGAGTCTCTCCAGAAAATTTAATAGGAATATCACCCTCTGAAAGCTTCATCCAATGGCAAACTTGGTTACAACTGGACAAAAGATCAGATGGGACCTCAGGTGAATAATGAGTCCACTCACTGCCAAAAGCATCAGCTTTATCATTCCTGGTAGTTGCTTGAATCACCTCCAGGAACTGAGATACTCTCAAACTATTTTCATCCCACCCAAATACTTGTTACTGCAAGTTCAGCTGGTCATTCTTTGTCCAAATATGCATTTGGAGGGAACAAAAGGACACAAATTCCTCCCTGTTCTTACAAAGCATTGCATTTGACCCACTGGCTGCTCTTCTGGGAGCTAGGACTAAGCTCAGCTGGCCCACTTCTTTTGTTGATTCAAAACTGGACTTAATCATTTGAGCTCATGCCTTCCCAGCACCACTAAAAACACAGACTCTTCTTTCTATTTCATACTGAAAGGGGAAGAGGCCTGAACCACTAGAAATGGTCAGGAATTAGTCACCAGCAGAAGAAAAGATGGCAGAAGGAACTAATGGTAGAGAGGAGTTTACTGATTTACTCCCTTTACCAACTCACATCTTCTGCTCCAAAGAAAACAAAAGCACAAAAATGAACATTTGATCCAGAACCAAGGTCTCCATAACCTAAGTGTGCCCATCACCATCTGCTTGGAGCCAATTTCCTCCTGGTTTGGCATTCCTCTTATAGTACATTCATCTACACCACAACATTCTCTCAAGAAACTGTGTGAAAAGGCTTAGCACATGGAAGACAAGGAAGAAAGAAATGCTCCTTGAGAAGAAGCAGCAGACATCAGGCAAGAACAAACAGCCAAGTTCATTGTCACTCTCTCTGTTATATAAGAATTTGTCCAGGGTCTCCTGACAATCTATCTTCTATCTTACATGTAAGATAGCCAGTATGTAGTTTCTCCTTTCAGCTTTTTAAGAGGTAGGCAGTAAGTTTGGCTTTTTTCTAATTTACATGCGCACACACGTATATTTGCAAAAATTCCTGAGATGAGTGTCAGTTATGTAGAAATCACAAAAAACTTCCCATTCCAACTCATCATGACAATTATTCAAGCCCTGGAAATGTCTTTATGTAGTAATTTCTGAACAGAAATTAAAAGTTTTCATGCTAACAATCATAAGACAATCCTATCTTTTTAAGCCACTGATGCTATTGATTTAACCAAAGAAATAGCTAAACACAATTTGGTCTATCAAATCCCCCACAAACTACTTTGTAGCTGGCTTTCTGCTGCCTTTCCCATCCTCTTCTGAAAACTGAGGAGGTATCAGAGCAGATAATTTACTTTTTTGCTCTTTTAGGTAGACTTTGAAACTCAGACTATGCACAAGACCATCTCATCTGCCCTGCTCCAAAAGTCAATTGATGGGAAAAAGTTCAACCTAGTAGAGTTTAAAAAAAAAGTTTCACTATCTTGTTTACCCTTTTGTTTCACACTTTTTTTTTTCTATTTTGCAACCTAGTGAGGCTTAAAACAATTGAGCCACTTGAGCAACAAAGGAAAAGCAGGTAAATAAATGAAACACCCAGCTGAGGACTATCTCTCAAGAAAGAACTTACTTTAGCAAAGTCAACTCTTACAGTGAGCAATGGAAGAAGCAACAAGCCAACTTGAAAATTCTAATTAAACAAAGGAGAAGAGGAAAAATAAAGATGAGCCTGCAAGTTTTCCATTCCTTTGCTTTTGGTGTCAATGAATCACACCCAGTACGGAAATTAACTCAAGCTGAGACTTCAGTAAAACCAGTACCTCACTGCAGCACTGCCTGTTTCTAGGACTTTTTTGCTACAGACTTCATGTGTTCTGATCTGTACTGATGTTACCCTTTCTTTCACCAGCCAAATCTGGAAAACCTAGTAATGAACCACTTATGAATTTACCTAATCTAGGGTTTATGCAAAGACATAGGCACTTTTGACATTTAAAAATGCGTTTTAAGCCTTAATTTGACAATAAATGCTTTGAAGCATGAGTATTAACAATGCCATAAAGACAAAGCTAACAGATAAAATAACAGTGAGCTAGTAAGAAACGGGAGTTATTTCTCCTAGTATACAAAAACTCCCAACAGCCCAACAAAAAGAATCCACCCTCACATAATGTGTGGGAATGACAGATCCGCTCTGACTAAAAAGACAAAGCTGACGAGCCTAAAGTACATGTTTAGGATCCTAGACTTGGCTTAACTCAAACAACTTTGACTGGATGGGGTCCCTCAACAGTATTAAAAGTGCTCTAATTGCATTCTTCAAGCCAGCTGAAAGCTGACAGCTTCCGCTCTCCCGCTCGCTATCAGGGCACATCAAGGACTTCTGTTATGAGAGGAGCACCTGGTCCAAATTTATTTCAACGGCCCAGAGCAAAAAGGGAAGGTGCTTAATGTTCAGCCACAATGGTGACATTTTTACGATACGCCCAAAGTTCAGAAACAAACAAATGAAGGATCTGAAAGGCGCACGAACAGAAAGGGTGACAATAAAAATTCAACATTAATATATCAGTTTTAAACCACATACCACCCATATACTTGAGGGCAAGGCCAAAAGTTCGAAGCAGAGAAAAGAAGAAATCTGCATTGCTAGCTTGGAAGAAAAAGAATATTCATTCTCTGTAACTGTTTGAAAGAAATGTTGACCTTTTACTGAAAATGACACATTTCATTCCATCCTATTTTAGATGACTACAAGTAGCAGTCGTTCCATCCAAAAGTGATGGCACATTTCAGCTTTAGCAGAATAACAAGTGATTTGGCTGGAAAATCTCTCTAAATTTTATGTTAAATTGTCTGGTTTGTGCCCCTCCCCCTGCCCATGGTTAAAAATCAAATTAACTGGAGGAGCAGAAGGAGATGCACACAGGCTAATACTATAAAATCTTCAGATCAGCAGAGATGAGTGAATAATTATTGAGAAATTTTTCATAGTGTTAAAGAGGCTTTAATAAATGTTTCTCGATTTATTTGAAAAAACCATTGCTATTTTTAATGGACCATTTATGAACACGACACTCTTGTTCAACTCAAAATTAGGCCAGCTTTATTTCTGCAGCTACAACTAGGCTAAAATTACAGTCATTATGTAAATTTATAGAAGATTTCTCATGTACAGAATGACTGAAGATTAGACAATTTTAAAAAATAGAAATGCTGAAATTGCTCCACAGTAATCAATGCATATCCACACAGAAAAAGCAAAAATGACAGAAAACCTCACATCTATGCAATGGCATAGGAAGTATCAATTAACTCTTTAAAAATAACAGCACTTATGAATGATTTTAAATGTGTGTTACAAAAACAGGGAACAGATTATTCCACACCATGCATTTCTGTAGTATATATTATAAAGACTCTAGCTCTATGCCTTGAAAATGTCTATTTAGGTATAAGAATATACTGAAAGAGAGAAAGTAAATTCTTAAATCAGTATATTGGCTTTTGTTTTGCAGCAGAAAGCATATATTCCCTCCTTACTTTCTAGTCAGTATGCATGGCCAGATTTGCTGCCACATATGAAGTTATTAGCATGCCCATGTGTGGTATTTTTCTTTACTAAATAGACAAAGGTGTAATTTAGTAAGTGACTGAGAGAATCTGCAGGGAAATCTCAAGTGCTAAAAAAGGCATCTTTCGAGAAAGATTGAAATACGTAACTACACAGGCAAAGCCACACCATCTTTAAAAATTAATTCCAAGTAACTTACAGAACAATTATTTCTTGCAATTTTATGCTGAAGCTCTGCCTTCTCATACAATTTCCCCTGTATTCTGCAGTGCAAATTCGAGAATACCCAAGCACAGACTTTTCTTGATGGTGTCTGCTGATACCTATCATTAGTATTGACTAATTGTGACTATTGTGCTTGATCACGAGCATACCTCTCAGAAATATTCTCCTTCTACTTTCTTCCTATTAACTGGGGCAAAGCTTCCTTAAGTTCTTTCTCAAGGATTGCCTGATTTTATGAAATACCACATTTCCTTATTTTACTTACTGAACACTTACATTGACTTTTTCAGGTAGCAATTTTTAGTGCACCAACAGACATTTTTCACTAAGCAAGTAATGCTTCTTATCAAAAAGCTGCCTGTAACAGGATTCAGTGATCTTTAAAAACCCAAATCCCACCCCCACTCTTCCCAAAAATCTGCTAATAAAATACATTTTTTAAAAAAGAAAGCAAAAGGGGAAAAAAAAGAGGGGAGACATGTAGAAGAAATACTTGCATATTGGAAGAAAGAGTTAACGAAATATGCAGTGTGCCTCAAAATGAGCTATAAAAGTTCCATAATGAACCTTCTAGTCCTGAACTATCTCTCAGGTGCATTCACTTATATTTCTTTATGCTGCCATCTCTCACTGAAAGTATAACAAGAGAGTTAAAATGTAATTTTACATGTAGGTATATCACCTCAAATTAGCAACATAAAATTACTGACATTTATTCTAAAGAAAGCCCTACTGGCTAGAGGTAAAATGCTGAACTAGCATCTGTCAGTACTGCTAATTGAGGTAAGGTTGGGAACTATAAAGTACTATTAAAGGAGTAAAATAATACCAAATGGAAATGCTGAAAAGGTACACTACCCTTCTGACACTCTAAATTATTATCCCGATTAAAGTAACTAGTATGTTTGACTCCTAAAAGTGCCACGGACAGTAATGTGCTTCAGAATTGCAAGGAACATTTTTACGGGCCACAGTACCTGCAAAAAACCACATTAACAAATTCCTGCAATATAATATCTATATGTTTGATGTTTTTTTAATGAAGTATTCCATCTCCTGTATTTTTAGAAAGCATCTGTCTTTTTTAGAAAGTGCCATGTTTTCATACCTCCAGCTTCAGCAGTTCCACCCTGTCCTCTTCAGGCTAAGCTTTGAGCAGACCTTCGGACTAGAAATTACTTGCAAGGCTCTTGCCATCATTTTATGAATGATGAATGATAACAGGATAAAATCCAACAATTGACCAAAAGGTAAAACAAGTTAAATCTAGAGAATTATTAATAAAACTTATCCAACTTTAAAATTTTTTTCTTGTTTGGCTTATCTGCTCCTTTGATACCATAGTGTAGAGTTCTGTGCATTCATTTAGGAACACACAGCAAATTTTACTGGAGCATCTAGAAGTCTTTAAATAAATTCTGTTTGTCAAACAAGCATTACTGCTTTCTCTTTCAGGAGGAATAGCCCAGGAAGAGAATCCATTTTGTTGCTAGACATAGCCTTTAGAAAATGCAGAGACTTAAAAACAGCAGTAGTTGTGGTACAAAATAAAGGTAATATGGAGAACATTCAAAGATGAGAAGGACTATTTTTTATTTACTTCCGTATGAATGACAGTGATAGGGAAATTTGTTAGCAGACACCTGCTCTTTGAAAAAAATGCTGAAATCTGATGGTAACACAGTCACAAGAGTATGTCTACTCTGCTTGAAAAATATTAAGGTGTATTAGATTGAAAGCAATAATTTATGGTAACATCCTAAGGGATTTACTTTTGTACAGACTGCTCACATGAGGAGCAAAATATATTTCTGACTTGATAAAAACTTTCCTAATAGGACTAGTAATCAAAGGAAAGTTCATGCCTGCCCTTTCATATAAACTGAACCTCACAGATAAAATGAAGAATTTCAATTGGTTTAACATTTGGACATACCAAAAGGAAGCCAAATAGAACACACCTGAAAATAATTTCCAGGCTGAGCTGTATTAAACTTCTGTAGGTGATGCACAGAATCCTTAATCTCACAAAGTTCAACAATGGGAAATACAAAGTCCTGCACCTGGGAAAGAACAACTCTATTGACCAACAATCTGCTGGGGTCACTCTGCTGGAAAGCACCTTGGCATTTAAGGACCTGGGGGTTCTGCTGCACACCAGGTTGAGTGTGGCCTTGTGGCAAAGAAGGCCAATGGTGTCCTGGGGCTGCATTAGACTTGCCAGAAGTGTTGAGTAGAGGTCCTTTTCCTCCACTTAGCACTGGTGAGGATACAGCTGGAGTGCTGTGCCCAGTTCTGGGCTCCACACTACAAGTGAGACATGGACATACAGGCCCGCTAAGATGACAAAGAAACTGGAACATCCCTTCTATGAGGAAGGACTGAGAGCTGGGATTGTTCAGCTTGGAGAAATGTCTGAAGGGAGGATGCAAAGAGGATAGAGCCAGGCTCTTTTCAGATATTCAGAAGCCATCTGGACAAGGTCCTAGACAGCCTGCTCTAAGTGACCATCTTTGAGCAGAAGAGTTGTACCAGACAATCAACCTGCAGAGGTCCCTTCCAGTCTTAACCCCTCTATGGTTCTGCAAAAGAAGCTCCACAATTTCTATATGCATTTCACAGTCATCAAGGAAGCATTTTTTGTATTCTGAATGATCTGAAAGTCAGTTTTTTGTGTGGGAGACTGCAAGCATGCACACATGCATGTATATACACACAGATATCCTTACTCCTTTGAAAGGATAGAGAATCTGTACTTAATGTTTTTCCTGCCTCAAAAATTCCACATCCCAAGACCTTGCAAAAAAAAAACCTAGCTTGAAAAGTCATGGTGAATCTACTACATATGGACAGTTTTTAAGAGGGGCAAAGGACACAGCTCTTCTTGAGTTAATAATGTCAGAATATTCCATCAAGCTAATTAAGGTGTTACCTGCTAAAAAAGAGTAAAGAAAATCCTCAAAAGCCACCAAAGTTCTCCCCAGTATTTTGTCAGCATTCAAGTGACATCCACAGATTTAACTGAAATGCAGTACTTAACTGGGGCATTAAAACAACCTCTGCAGAGCTGGACACTTTGTAAAGTTCATTAGCACCCAGATTACTTTCCTACAGACTCTTTGAGCCCCTGACAATCATCTGAAATATCATTAGATTCTGACATGCTGTTCTTATATATCTAAATGACCTTTTGGATACACTTTTCAGGTTCTCACTGTTAACACTGCATGCCAAATGTCACCAAAATTCTTTTGGAGTTAAGTGTCACCAGAAGACATTTTGACAGGCCATTTTGTTGCTAGATACAGCAACAGAATTATGTTACACTGAGGGTGAGGGACTGAAAGTGAGAAAAAGCATCTGATCTCTAGCCAAGTATATCATTACTCCAGAGGTACCCAGAGAAAAGCTTATGGAGGAAGGAGAGGCCACTACCCCAAGCAGCTCAAGGCTGCTGGAATCCTCAATCACACAGGGTGTTTTAAGAGACTAAGGTAGCTAAAGAAGACAGGCAGCATGGGCTGCACTACAGGGTAGTTCCCCAGTGTTAAGCACCACCTGGGTTCCCAAGCAGGTCCTGTTTTTCTCAGTGCCCAGTTTCAACAAAATGCAGACTGACAGCCTGTTTCCCCAAGCCTCACACACATCTCACACACACTTTGGCATAAGATGATTGACTAATCTCATCTCTCCTGAGAAGCAGGCTCATCTTACGTCATGTGAGCAAAAACGGGGGCAGCCACCACATCATGCACCAAGATAATGCACATCATGCACATTGCCAGAATGAATACACAGCTCCTCCCTGCGAGCCCACTGTACCTCTAGGTGCTTTAAGAGGATTAGGGAAGAGAGGATGGAGGGTCAGGGAACACATTTTTACAGGAGAAGTGGAAAAATTAATTGTTTCGTCTTGCCAGTCTTTCCCTCCCAAAGAACTCCATGGCAGTAAGATGATCCAGTTCAAACAAACATCAGAACAAGTCTGCCACATTATCTGAGTCAATCAGTACAAGTGAAACACCATTAAGCAAACAAAGCATCAAAAGACAGGAGTTCATGCACCTTCAACTTTACGGGGACAGCAAAGAACAATTTTCAATAAAAGGAATTCTTAGTAACTTCCAGAAAACTGAAATGTTTCTATGAATTACTCAGCAACCGAAAGAGAACAAGGCCTTGTGTCACATACACTTTCTAATGCACATCTCCTACTCCTCTGAAACTATCCTTTTGCCAGCATTATCTGGTGCACCACGAGCACTCAGGACCAGGCACTTACATGGCAGGAGCAGAAAAAGTTTCCCTGTCCTTAGGAGCAGGGCTGCACCTCCCAGGGTTCTCCAGCAACATCTGAAGACAGTTCATCTGAGTGTTCCACTGAAACAGTGTTAAAGAACCATGGAATTCCTGAGAAGCTGGACTGATTCACAAAGTTAACTTGTTATTAAAGAGCTTACCAATGGAACTGTAACAAACAGGTAATGAAAAATTGTGATCAACGTGCTGATGAACAAGCCACCTAAAACCACCCTTTTTTTTTTTTTTTTTTTTTTTAACAAATAAAACATTACAGGACTTGCATAAAATTTCACATCACACTCACTGAGCACATGAACTAGACAGTGGGGTGTAAGGCGGTGTGTGCCTGCTCTACAAGCTGCCCAAAAAAAAAAGCAGACCACCTGCAGATTAGTCAGGAGGAGACTTTAAAAATACAGATGATAAAAGGAACTGAGAGGGTGGTACAAAGTAACTAGCTTCTCAAATAAATACTCTTCACAGCTGTAAACTAGATTTTGAATTCCTGGGTAAGCAGAAACAAATCCTTAGATAAAAAAATGCCACACTGACTTAATTAATAGATATGTGGGGGCAAAAAAGGCTGACATTTCTATAGCAACAGAATTAATGGTGCATGGAAGCATTTAATTCCAAATTTTCAATTAAATTCTCTGTCTTTCACTGGGGTTTTCTTGGTGATTTTTTTTTTTTTTTTTTTTTTTTTGGTTGGTTTTTTTTTTTTTGTTTTTTTTTGTTTTTTTTTTGTTTTTTTTTTTTTTTTTTTTTTTTTTTTTTTTTTTGTTACAATGCAAACTAGGATATTTGTCAGGGTTTGAGAGTACTAGATTTGAGAGCTCAAGCAATAATGTAAGTGCAAATCAGCAAAACCAGCTTGACTTTATTCCATCTATAAGCTTTCCCCACCCAGAAAAGTTTCCAGAAACATGAGCTGAACCTTGAAGTTTGTTAGATGCTCTTTCCCAGGCCTTTTTAAACAAAAAGCAATAAAATGTTGCAGGCAAAGCATTCTGATCTTAAGACACCATGTACAGTACTTATAACAACCACCCTATGGAAGTCTTGTTATTGCTGCCTATTAAAAAAAGAAATCTAAAAACCAGAAAGTTAAAGCCTTGCTGCTGTGGAGTAAAAGAATGGTCTTTTTATGGTGTGCTACTGCTGCCTTAAGGGGTAAATCCTGTTTAGGGCAAACCCTAGAAACAGAAAAAAGCCCAGCATCACTGTTGTACTAAACAGATCCCTCTTTTTGCTGATTTTATGGCACACATAGAGCAAAAACCTCCTTATCAGAACAAATGCTCAACTACTTACTTGGAGCCAATTAAAAATGATTGTAAGATGACTTTTAAATTAAGGCTTTCAAGATATTCAGCCAGCCAAGTAAACTGTGAGAGCCGGATGCCCACCCTCAAAAGTTTAGTGCTAGTGCTAGTCCCACCACCCACTCCCTCTTTGTTTCATAAATAAAGTTATTTAAGATTCCAGGTCCCCTCTTTGATATATGCAAGCTGCTTTTTTGGGAGGATTGGCCTTTTTATTTGCAGATAGAGTGGGGGTAAGGGGAGGAGGAAGGGAGAGGGAGGAGAGAATCAAAGCTACAGAGCTTCAATTCATGTTACAAATGGAAAAATTTCTAGGCTCCTAAAAATCCCAGCCATTAGAAATTTTATGCCAAAATCCTGTAAGTGAACGAAGTGGAGAGGCAATATCAGTAAATCAAGTGAAGGTATCCATCTGAGGTTAACTTGTACCTTTATATAAAAAGAAGCTTAGCTCAATTCATTAAAAGCTGTAGAGCATTGAAGCAGTGGGATTTTTAGTAATACAAACAAGTCCCATCTTAGGCTCATCTATATTTTTTTAAAGGTACTTGGACAAAGAAGTTAATTCCTCCTCAGCTATTTTTATCTACAATTCATAAAAATGATAGCTGGACATCTTAATTTTATTTTAACCAGCAATGGGAAAGGACTGGGGAAAGAAGTAATGAAGTCTTCCTTCCCTTTTTCATCAGTCTTTGAAAAGCAGTAACATGCACAGCAAGAAAAGATTAATGAAACCTAAGACACATTAACTAATTATATGATAGTGAGCCAGTTTTACACTACTTGTAAATACAGCCCCATTGGAAGATATGTCACATATTAAGGTCCAATCATTATCTGCCATATCACCAGGCTGGAATATGGAAACAGACATTACCAGTGTTTTCAGTTCTCTTTGATATTCAAACACTGACTTTACAATGTGCAAAAGCAAGAAAAAACATCAAACCTACCCACACTGTGTATTTTCCTAAAAAAACTCAAACCAGAAAAAAATTTAATATTGAATTAAGACTAAAAAACATCTTTTAAGGGCACTCAAACTCTAATGTAATTTAAGAAAATCCACATCTTACAGTGCTGTTTACCACCAACAGCACAAAGCCTTTGTAGGACTGTTTTTCTATATTAGACAAAAGAAATACAAAACATTACCTGCTAGAGGCTTACTTCAATAATCTCAAAGTATTTTAAAAAACTGTGTTTTAAGATAACACATCAGAGGCTGTTTAAAACAAGCTTTAAACAATTCATCCTTTTAAAAAAGATCACACGTGGATCACATGACCTTTTGCTCATAGAACTGTATATATATATTTACTGAAGTTAACTTAGCCCAGGTGAGGTTCACACCCAAATCCCTATATTTAACTGAATATATTTTTAATGCTTTTCCCCTTGACCTTCATGCTCCATTGCAGCAATTGTATTTTATCTATAAATTGGTGTTTAGTGTTGGTTTATGTTATGCATAAAAACTTCAAGGTATTAACACTACAAGCCTTTTTTTAAAAAATTTATTGCACACATATTATGTTTTAAAAATATTTATGACAGAGGTATATTCACGTATGTATGTGAGTACATACAGACACCCACACAGAGCCTGACTTTCACTAGGGAGCAAAAGGCAGCAACCTTTCATCTCAAAAGTGGAGTCATTTCTCAGCTGCAGAAATAACATGCACACATGAAAAAATTTGCAAGTATGGGGCTTTTGCCTTTGTTCAGCTGGGATTTTTTTTTAGCATATCTGCATTTTCAATGACTAGCTTACAGTCTAGAAGCCTATGGTATAAATTTCATCCCAGAGTGAATTTTTATGATGGAGTTATAAACCCCTAAAGAAACAGGGTTTACAATGGAAGTGCTGACATAACTAACTATAGCAGCACTAGCAGTGCTTCTGTAATCAAGGCACATTATATTTATGAGGTAGGTAAAAGTCTGTAACCATCAATCACTGGAATCATATTGACAGATTCTAAGTTTGAGGTCCAACAGAATTAATTCAGTTTTCAGTTTCTCACACCATTGATATGAAGAGGAGAATTTGCAGGCACTTTTATGGTCTTAGGCTTTGACATCTTTACAGAAATCAGTGAGGGGCTGTCTTGCTGAAACATTTCATTAAACTGTGGCCTCAGCATTTCTAGGTTTTGGACCAACCTTTCACAAAAGTAGAAGTAGATTGTCCAGAAGCCAAACGTGACCTTACTCACATAAGTATGTTTCATGAGCTGGTCATTGCAAACATTAATTCTACATATATCCACCAGACATTTAAAGTTATACCTAAGAATGATTAATCACCCAGAGAATATCCAACTCCTAAATTATAACTCAACATCCCTATATAAAACAATCTAAAATGTCAGCACCTCTGTCTTTATGATATCACACCGTTCCAATAATTCTGTTTTACAAGTAAATTCCTATTATACATTAATAAGTGCTGTTGGTGGCTAAACTTCATGCCTTTGAGTAATGACCAGGTTGAAGGCAATTAGGCTGGCCAGGTGCAGCTGGGTTAGGTACTAATAAAAAGTTTTTAAATTTTACTATTTCCGTTTGGATTTTGGGGATGCATTCCAATCTGCCCAAATTAGGGAGGAAATTGTTTCCATGTTTTCAGCTGTTCCATGGTCTGACTATTACTGACTGATAACCTGCATAGATTTTTTTCTTTTACTTGCACGCATACACAATAACAGGACCAATGTCTATTTTTCAACTTGTCAGAGCAGCACAATAGGAAAACTAAGAAACTATTATGTAAGTTTGCAGAAAGACTTTCCAATTCAGTCAGAAGGGTATCTGGGCTTGAGTGAAACTTGTCTGAAATCAGAAAATCTGGGTTAGTTTTCAAAGTCTTTATATATAAATGCAGGATAAAAATTAAAATGCAGCCATGTTATTTGCCATTCTTCCTAAAGTCTAGACTGTGGCGTGTTTTCCACAAGTTATTTTTTTTAAATTACCTGACAACTTTTGTTTGTTTTTTTTTAATCAAGCTGGCTTGTACCATTTGTACTGATTCTAAAAGCCATGGTTTTACTGAGATGTATGTAGGAAAACAGTGCTAATGCCTGTGGCTTTAGGCAGAGAAGGAAGGCTTTCTGATGAGACACCACTGCAGGCAGCGTGCAAGAATGTTCTGTGTGTGTGTACACACACACTGACATGCACTGTCCTGCCCTCTTACACACTTCCACATGTGACTCTTCCTCCAAAACTCAGCCTGAAGTTGATTACAGAGAGCAGCACACACTCTGCTTTCCAGAGGCATCAGGAAACTTCCATGCCTTCTCACCAGGATGTCCTCAGAAGGTAGTGGTAGCAACACGGACCTGAAGAACTGGGGGACAGAAGAATTATTCTGTTCCTCCCCCAAAAATGTCTTGAGATTTTGTATGGCCCTGAGCTTCTCACCTACATTATAAACTCATTGTCTCTCATGAGGCTTTACTTTTAGAAAATGGGATCCCAGGACATGGGTTCATTTTACATTCTCACAGCAGCATTTGTTAATTTTCCTATTCCACATGTAAACCATATGGAAATAGCACTTGGTTCAGGAAGGTCCTGAGCCACAAATTGCAGGTAACTGTGAGACTATTCTTTATCAGGATCAACACAAGTTGTCCCCATTCCTACTGTCCAGAAAGGCATCCTCAATAAAGCCTGTGCTAAAATGCTGCTCATAACAGGGACCTTGGGTCTGACTGGCTTCAGCCACTTCTGATGAAAGCTCACAGCACAGTGAAGATGCTGAGAGCACATCTGCACCAGTGACTGTAGAGACACACTTCTCTGCTTCCCAGGGACCCCAGTCCAGCATTACAGGCTCTTCAAACATCTGATTTGTATTCTGAACTCCTTTTAAGCCCCAGTCAGAAATTTAACCTCAACAAGCTATAATAGTCCAACAGCATTAACAAGAAGGCATTACTGGACAGGATTTCAACACAACTAAGCTGCAACCTTTGCTCGTGCTGAAGCTTTTGCACAGATTTGAGCTTGGGGGAAAATATAATGAATTTCTCAAACCAGAACAGAAGTACAATTCTATGTGCCAATTAAACACCCCTAAAATGAATTCCTATGACTCTAAAATCTGAAATTAAACATGGTATACTTTCACTTTGTTGAAGGCATTGCTTTGCAGGCAAAATGAAATAGCAGTGCAGCATGCAAATAGGGACATAAAGGGAGCTCAAAGAAAATTACTTGCTTGGCTTCCACAAGTGAGCAGTGACCTGAGGAGGGCAACGTGTAGGTGTGCATTTAAATATTCAGAAAACTGCTCTGGATCACATGCTTTGCTACAACTGCCTGGCCTTTCAAGGGATGAGTGAAGTGCCACACACAAAGTCAAACCTCATCACAAAATGTAGGTAGAAAGACACAGGATATTAAAACAAAGCTCACTAAAAAATGCCAAAGCCCTTGCTTTCATGAGAATCAATAGGAACAGATTCTTAGAATCTGCAATATGTCACAATTTCTTGACTCTAAAGCATTGCCACTTGGTTTAAAATGTTCTTGAATCAAGGTGTTCAAGAAACAGATCATCTAATACTGATTACACAAGTAAAATGGGAACAATTATCAAAATCTGGAAACCCCCCCCATATGTGTTTTTAAATAGCATCTTATTTTGAAATGATTATATTTGATCTTCCAATAAATCAGTTTGACAACACAACTGATGGTGTAATACAAGTGATACATGTGATCCTCAAAACCCTCCCCTGTAACTCTGCACATTTTGAAACTCAATGGCTTAGACAGGTTTGGTCAGTAAACTTCATGAAAATAAATCATGTTAATAATAATAGCAATAATTACAATAACAATGGTATCAGCTTGCAGACAGTTTTCTCAATTACATAAATCTCAAAATCAATCACACTGTCTCTTTAACAATACAAGAAGGAAGATGGCTTCCAATTTAAAGATTCTGACAGGTAGTTACAGTACTTAGAGAAAGTAAGAATAAAAAGAAACCTCCTATACATTTGGCTCTGTTCATGAACAAACTGGAGGCATTTTTAGGCTTTTCATATGGCACCATTCCTAAGTTCCCAGTCTGCCTTACCCATACCAGTCCTACTTCTGTCAGCGACCTCAAGATGATCATTTTTGTCATGAAGAATAAACCTGGGCTGTAAATAGAGCGTTGGGATATTTTAATGAATAAATTATTTATTACAAATTGTCTTTAGAAGCCTCGCAGAAAATTGGAACCTGGGTAGCATCGGCATGTAAACAGAATTGCAATTTCTAAAAGAGAGTCAACATAATTAGGAACCAGAGTAGCTAGCTGCACTTAAAAAGCTAATGTATGATATTATATAAGAATATATAATTACTAAAAAACAGCTATCATGCGAAATCAAAAGCATGTAGTGTATAACAGCAGCGGCGGGACCGGCGGGGAGCGGGAGCAGCGCAGCGCCATCCCCTGCCCTGCAGCGCCCTCTGCTGCTGCGCCCGGGAAACGCAGGGGGACCCGAACACGGCACCAGGACCCTGCATCCCGCATCCCGCATCCCGGGTCCCGCATCCCGGATCCTGCATCCCAGATCCCTGCACCCCGGATCCTGCATCCCGGATCCCGCATCCCGGATCCCTGCACCCCGGGTCCCGCATCCCGGATCCCTGCACCCCGGGTCCTGCATCCCGGATCCCGCATCCCGCATCCCGGATCCCGCACCCCGGATCCCGCATCCCGGATCCCGCAATCCCTGATCCCTGCACCCTGGATTCCTTCAATCCCAGATCCCTTCAATCCCGGATCCTGCCACCTCGAATCCCTGCATCCCAGTCCCCTCCAATCCTGGATCCCTTCAATCCCAGATCCAGGCATCTCGAATCCCTTCATTCTGGATCCCTTCAATCCTGGATCCCTGCATCCCCTATCCGTTCAGTCCCAGATCCCTTCAATCCCGGATCCCTGCATCCCCTATCCCTTCAATCCCAGATCCCAGCATCTCGAATCCCTTCATCCCAGATCCCTTCAATCCTGGATCCCTGCATCCCCTATCCCTTCAATCCCAGATCCCAGAATCCCAGATCCCTTCAATCCCAGATCCCAGCATCTCAAATCCCTGCATCCCAGATCCCTTCAATCCTGGATTCCCTCAATCCTGGATCCCAGCATCTCGAATCCCTTCAATCCCAGATCCTGGCATCTCAAATCCCTTCATTCTGGATCCCTTCAATCCCGGATCCCTTCGTCCCGGTTCCTTTCATTGTGGATCCCTTCATCCTGGATCCCTGTAATCCCATATCCCTTAAATCCCAGATCCCTGAGCCCCAGATCCCTTCAATCCTGGATCCCTGAGTCCCAGATCCCTTCAATCCTGGATCCCTGCATCCCCTATCCCTTCAATCCCAGATCCCAGCACCCTGGATCCCTTCAATCCCAGATCCCTACATGCTCCATGCTAGCAAACACATGCATACACATTTAATTTAATAATTCAGGGAGTGTTAGCTGTGGGAAAAGAACTGAACTGCCAAGGCATCTCTTGAATGAAATCTCACCAGGAAATACAAACCTGCAAAACGACTGGTTCCCTGAGAGGGATAATCCAGCAAATTATCCCAGAATATAAAAATATACAATGAGGGAAGGTCAGAATTGTATTTCCACCTGTTCACAAGACTCCATGTCCCATATTTCTTTCAGTTTTTGGAAGCTACAAAGAATGCTAACACCCATGGCCTTACCCACAGAAATTTAATTATTTTAATGCCAGTCATGTTGTGATCCCTTTCTCCTCCAAATTTAAAAAAAAAAAAAAAGAGCAATACAGAGAGATGGACGCTTTCAAGAGGATGCTCTCACAAGGACAAGAGATGCTTTCAAAACAACACAAAAGGACAATAAAAAACCTGCACTTGACTCAAAATTGAAAATATCATCAAAGCTCCTTCTCCTGAGAACCCTTCAGAGCAGTTTGAAAGACTTGATTAAGCAGTCCACACGCAGTGTGCTTCCCTCACCCATCACTGGGGCTATACTGGTTTGCTTTGCTTTGCCTTTTTACTCCACAAGCACATGCCACACCTTGAGGAAAAAATCCAGGCATGGCTCTGCAGTCCCAGGTGCCCATGTCACCACTCCAGCATGACTGTGGATGAGGCTGCTTACACCCAGCTAAGCACTTCCATGCTGAAACTTCGGAGCAGCCAGCACTGGTGCACCAGCCCCTAAATTACAGGGCAACACCATAATTTAGCATGAGGATGCAGAGCTGTACAATTCCCAGATTGTACAGGCAATCTGCAGGCAAGATGAATTCAACCCCAGTGCTCATGACAACACATCCAGCCAGATCAAGTTTTGTCTCAGAACTGCTACTGGGAACCCCCTCCACCCTCCTCAAATAACAGGGAATGTCAGGAATATTTTGGGCCACTAACTACAAGACACATTGAGATGCTGGTGGGTTGTCCAGTGAAGGGCAACAAATGTGGTAGAGTCTGGAGCACAAGTCTTATGAGGAGTGTCTGAGGGAACTGGAATAGTTTAGCCTGGAGAAAAGGAGGCTCAGGAGGGACAACCTCACTTTCTACAGCTGCCTGAAAGGAGGCTGCAGCCAGGTAGGTGTCAGCCTTTTCTCCCAAGCTACAAGTGACAGGATGAGAGAAAAAGACCTTGAGCTAGCAAGAGAAGTTCAGATTAGGAAAAGTTTCTTCACTGAAAGGTGGAGTCATCATCACAGGAAGGTGTCTAAAAGGCATGCAGATGTGGCACTTAGGGACTTGGTTTAGAGCTGGACTTGGCAGTGCTTGGTTAAGGGCTGGACTTGGTCTTAAGGGTCTTTTCCAATCCAAATGATTCTATCCAATGTTTTAAAAAACTGAAATATCTAAGAGGACTTTTTTCCTGTGTCTCTCAAGTTTTCTATAGCTATGTGAGAAAGTAAAAAATTTTTCAATATTAAGATGAGTTTACTACCAATGCTGGAGCTGTGATGTTAGACAATCTTCAGATGGTTACAAATTACTTTAGAAGGCTAAGCTTACTACAATGAACAAGCACTTAAATAACACTTACAACAGACAATTCTCAAATGACAAATCATATTTGCTTGAAGCTGCAAGCAGGTGCAGGCATTTAAGGTATCAGGAACAATGAAACTGCTCAACCTGAATCAAAATCATTTCAGTATTTTTAACATTAGTTCTCTGCTACACTAAACAAAAATGTACTTCCTTTACTAACCCATGTGCATCTAATGGAACATGAAACATGTCTTTTAATTACTGCCAAAAGTACTTTCATTAAGTTCCTCTTCCACTTCAGTAAAATATGTTCCAGTATTTTCAAGTTGTTTTTTTGCTTTTAGAATTATTACTTTCAATTGTATTATTTTAGTATTTTTTTCAAAATTCCAGACAGCAAAAACATGAAAGAATCTTTGTAAAGCAAACAAACTGCTGGTGATGCCATATGAATTTCAGTCACTGTATTTGTATTTTATAACTGAACATCCAGGCAGTTCAGTAACAGAACAAAAAATTTAATACAAGGGAAGAAGAAAGAAAGGAAGAAAAAAGGATCCCTTTCTAAAATGATCATTAAAGAATTATAAATAATGCTATTAACTGAAGTGGGTTGCTGAAAAGCAAAAATAAGTAAAATATAAGAATCCACCATTATGGCAAGGCACACATATTTTGATTTACCAGGCATGAAAAAAATTTTTATGGTAACACTTTGCAGAATTGTACAAAAAGTTGCCCTTCTGAGCAACATCCAGAAGGATGGCTCCATTGGCAGGAGCCACCAACCCAGGCCAAGCAGAGCAACAGCCTGGAGAGGAAGGCAATGACTGGAGACACATGGTCATCCTTCACTGAAACACCTTATCCTAAAAAGTGCAGGAAGAGATTTTTCTTTGTTTTCCTCAGGGGACAGTAAGTGTAGGAAAGAAGCCCTGTGTAATTCCTTTTCTCCTCTCCTGCAAAGCTGAGGCTATCAGCTATGTATGAAGACAATCCAACCACTGCACATGAAAAACAGTATTTCAAAAGTAGGAGTCGCAAGTTGTGTTCTTAAGTTTTAACTTAATAAAACTAATGCTGTGGTAGCCACAACAATTAGAGAAGGAATTTAATGAGAATACATTTCAATGACTAACTGCAACTTGAAATGCAAAAGCTGAGAACTGACAGATTATTCTCAGACCAGCAAACACCTGATCTTCCAGCACGCTCTATTCTTTGGCAGGAGTGTTTTCACATCCCACCTTTTACTCTAGTGAAAGACACTACTGTTAAAGTATTTGGGGAAGAGTTTCACTTTATCCACAAAAAACCCCAAACCAAACCCACAGCAAGATGTTTCTCACTCTTACTTCAAGTACAGTTCATGGAAGAAGTCAAAGATAGCCAGATGGTTGTAAATGCTTTACCACCATGGGGCTTTCCCTCTCTGTCCTCAAAGTTGCACTAACTTTGCTATGAAGAGAATTAAGTGCAATGGAATGAGAGCAAATATAAGACCAGTACTATGCTTCACTTAAAATAATTTATTAAAAAAAAAACTTAAAATAACAAAACAAAAAAAAAAAAAAAAAAAAAAAGTAAAAGCTCTGCATGTGTCTCTGGCCCCATGCACCTTATATCCACCACATGAATGTCAGAGGCAGCCAGTGCCACCACAGTTATGTGGGCCATCAGAGATGGGATTACAACACATGTGGACACAGCCAAGCAAAATATGACCTTGCTAGCTGAGGTAGCAAGCCATGAAAAGCCAGAGGCACCAGCCTCTGTGTGCCTGAGAGGGCCCTAAGAGCACCCAGAGGAATTGCCTTTTCTGCACAGCACTGGTGGTTTTTATACCAAAGGAGGGTGTATTAAAACTGTGTTTGGCTACTTTTTTCACACAATACTATTTACTTCCTGATTCCATCAGATTTTGAAAGTGCACTAATTCACACTAAATGGTCCAAAACTCAGACACATAGTATCTCAACCCCAAAATCCCTAAATCTGCAGGTAGTTCTCCCCATCCCTGCAGAAATGCTAAGTTTTGCTTTTTTGAAAGGAAGCTGTTCAAAAACTAACTGGAAGTACACAGAAAGCACTTCAAAGTATGAACATGGCACAATGTTATCTCAGACTTTTTCCCCTACACTCTTTAGGAGGATATTTAAAATCTTTATTTCCACACACTGGTGTAAAAAACAAACACACAAGTTGAGGAGACAGAGCATTGATTATTTAGCTTAGCTATCTGCAAAACTTCTCTACCTTGGACAGGGCACTTCTTCTAAAATGACCTACCTGACCTTCATGTCTGAAGCTGTAAAATCAGGACTTCCTGTGCTCTACAGCTTAAAAATTATATACTTCATTGAGATGAACTTGCAATCCACCATGATCAGACTGCAGTTAAAGCTGATGAAAAAGGAAATGCTTTTCATTACATTCAATGCTTCAACTGAAAATCAGGATTTTTTTTTCTAGTTCCAAGTGTAAATTCATGAGCTGAATCTATTTGTTATTTTGAGAGGTTGATTATCAGTTTGTGTGTATCTGCCAGACCCGCTGCAGCTGAACATCTACTTCTTGACAGCACTTTGGAGCACAAGATATAAAAATATCCCAAGCAAGTCATAGAAAATGGGGAAAGCAAAATGGAGGAAGGAGTGATGGGGGTAGGGAGGTAGTGCAGCAATTCAAATAAGCTTAAATTGTTTAAAACATCATGAGCCTTTCACAATACTCCATCATTAACAAAACAACATCAACTAAAAATGTCTTTAAATAAGTAGAAACAGAGCTACCTACCATCTTTTAATTCTCAGAAGCTTTCTATAATTTTGCTGCTCAATTAAATTAAAGAGCTAAAAGAACATGTTTAATATCTGTTCACAGGATATTTTTAATAAGAATTATAAATCACTCAAACAAAAAGTTTAAAAGAAATCAGTAAAATTAAAAAAAAAAATCTTCAAATGGCAATAAGGCAAAACCTGAAACAGAAAAAAATCTTCATACAAATCCCTTAATAAAACATCTGTAGGTCTTCTGGGGCAAAGTTATTTGATAGTTGTTTTGGTTCTCTTTTTTAACAAATGCCTAGTTGAAAAATAATCTTCAAGTATTTTCAGAAAGCAATGTGTACTTCTCTGTCTGGAAGCTCAGAAGAGAACTGTACCTAGGGAAAAAAGAACTATTCCCCTGGCAGGTCAAGGAGAAAGGTTTTTATCACCTCCTTAATTTTCACAGCTACAATAAGATTTTTTGGCAATGGGACACGTGGCTGCTCTTAATTCCAGAATTATTAACACAAACAAATTTTAAAACCACACCATCTTAAAGCTGACAAGTACAGTAAGAGTTCTCTTTGGTCTCTTAACACTGCATATAAAACAGTCCAAAGCATTCATGTTCTTCAACACTGATGTGAAGTGAGGAAGTGGGATTTGATTTGCAGTAGAGGAAAGCAGGGAGCACAGACAGGAGCACACAGAGTGACTGCCAATTCCTGCTCACACTGCCAATTCCAGCATGCCACACTGCATCAGGGATTAAACACAAAGTGTGACAAACCACCCCACATGGCCTGACACAACTGAGAGCTTCTCCTGTATCAAGGAATTGCCAACAGACAGCACAGTGGTAGAAACTCTGCTGAAAGCTATTTCATTTTAGAAATGCTCTTCTCCAAAGCAGTACTCAGGAAATTCCTTTTGGAAACTCTCCTGATTGCTATAGATGCAGAAGCTTGATTCATTGGAGACATGGAATGAATTGACCTGCAGCAGCATCTCAGGCCTGTTTTTTAATATTGGCTCATGAAACTTCTTTTCAACAAGTCAAAGAACGTAGAAGCTTTAAAAAATCTCATACAAAGCATTTAAAGAAAGGCAACATAGGTAATAATTAATGTATTAACCTGACAATGGCATTGACCAAAGCTGCATTCTGTATGTAAAAATATGAATAAAGACAATATAACTAATGCAAATCAATATGGACCTAAGGACTAATGAATAGCTTTCTAATTGCTTTGAGAATAAATTTCCTTAGATAAAGTCAGCAACATTTAAGTCACAAATGAAACTCCACAGTAGGTTCATCTGCTGATATCCAGGGATGTACAACAGGGAGTACAAAAAAAAAGCCAGCAACCCCAAAAAGTATCCTCCTACAGCAAGCAGCCTTGTCCTAAGGGCTGTATATTGAAAGGTGCTGCCTGAGCAAACTGAAGTGAAGATCTGATGGCACAGATATTGTCCCAAGCCAGACATACTGAACACTGCAGCAGTCAAAGTAAAACCTTCCACAACCAGTGCCAAACCAGCCTGCACAAGTCTGGCACCACCAAAATGCAGCTGTCTGTTGAATTAGTGCCTAAACACCAAATACAACCTTTTCCACACCCACAGTTTGCATATCCCCTTATCTTCCCCCCAAGGGGTGGGGATGGACTGCAGTTCTTTCTGAACAAGGAGCCCATGAGACCAGACTCACCAATTCTCCTGTAGCACATGGAGCACAGTTGCTGCCCTCCTTGGCAGCAGCCAAAGCAGGCAGGGACAGCCTGAGCCAAGGGGGTGACCACTCTGTGTCCTTGTCACATCCAGGCACAGACATCCTGCACAGCCAGGAGCTCCAGGCCATCACCAGTGCAGAACACAGCCTCTGAGCACTCTGCTCCAGCACCAGCACATAGGGAAGGGGTACAAAGCTCTTCCTGGGTAAGAAACTAAACCCACATTATTTCTCTGCCAAAGACAAGGGAGGTGTCTAAACCCACTTGCTTCACCTGTGCTGCTGTCATCCTGCAATTCTTCATTCTCTCTCTCACACACACACACCCTTTCAAACTGTCCATCATGAAATCTTAAATCTTCTATCCTAACATTTGGCAATGCTAGTTACTCAGCTAACATCTTACCACAGCATATATAAATTTTTAAATAGGCTTAAACTCAAATATTCAACTTCACTAACTGAACAAACAGAAGGAGACTTGCAAGTGTGAAATGGATGAGGAGTCATCCCAAGCAGATGGGCTTCAAGCACTATTACTGCCACACCAGACCCTAGACATGTATTATGTGACTTTTAAAGGTTTATGCTATTAACTAAGTTCCTACTGACATATTTGCTGAGGATACAAAGAGAAATGGCAGAACATTGCTGATGGGAATCATCATGAAAGAAACTAAAACTGACCAGAAATCACCTTTGGAATGCCTGAAACAGTAACTACATGGTGGAGAGGGAAATTATTTTTTTTTTTTCCAAAGACTAAGGAATCAAGGTGGATAAGCTACTGGGTAGTACGGTAGGAAGGCTGGAAAAGAAAAGAAAAAATCAAATTTTAATTCACAAGGATCCAAATTCTTAATAAAGCACATGATTTTATAGCAAGAATAAACCAGAAGAGCTTAGCAGCATTAAGATGACTGGATACTAGAAATATTAAGCTCAAAATCAGAATATACATGCTTTCCTCAGGAAAGAATTAGGGCAAAGAAGTCCTGTAACCAGTGCTGTGCAAGAAGCTCAGAGCAGATCAACATTGTGAAGGTCTCTGGTCTGCAAATCAAATTTTGGTACCAGTATTCTGTTAAGTTTTTGTGGTTTTTTAAAATAAAAATCTCAAACTTGAAACAGCTGCTCCATTCAAGGGAAGAACAGACAGCTGGCTAATACTAGTCTGAAGCCTAAACATCAATCACAGCTGCACATAGTCACTTTTATCTGTGCCTCTGAGTTGGGATTATCTACAGAAGCATGTCAAACAGAGCTGAAACTCCTGCTGCTCAAACACACTATCAAGCCCAGGAAATTCTTACCCCACAACTCATTTCTCTGGAGCGTGGGGTCAGCCCTGGAAGAGCTGAGACTTCCCATATGCAACAAGAATCCAAAACCAGTAAATAAATGAATCAATAAAAAAGGCTTTGCAAATTTTAAACAAACCTGACAGATCAGGGAATCCCACTGAACAGAGCAATGCTACTTGCCATCCAGTTGCACCAGGCAATGGCTTCTCTTGATGTGAGATATCACCACAACAAGAAGAGTCAGAAGAACCCACATCACACAGACATGAACCTTTCCTGCCTCACTCTAAGCAGGCAAAACCCACCCAACCTCACCACACTTCTGAGCCATTCCCATGTCATTGGTGACACATGAATGGCTGCACACAAGACAGCAGCACACAAATGCAAATGTTTATCCTTCCCCTTGTGAATTCCCACAGTGTTTATACCTCTCTCTCTCCAGAAGTCATCTCACTCCTACGAATTTGGGAGTGAGTGAAGTTAAAGCTCGTAACAGATGGTACAGATTTTGCTTCTTGACACATAAAGACAAAGACATTTCACATAAAGACATTTCAGTCTATCATTTGCTCAAAATCAGGCAGGGTTTGTTTTTGTTTTTTGTAATATGCTGTAAAGCTCTGCTGATCTTCATTATGGACATGGTTTAATGGTGGACTTGGCAGTGTGAACAGTTAGACTTGAAGATCTTGCAGTTTTTTCCCAATGTAAATTATTCTATGTGGGTGAGAAAGACTGTCTAGATTGCCAGCAGCTCAGCTTTGCCACAGTGAAAAAACACAACCATAAAAAGAAGAAATCCTCCAGAGATGCACCTGTGTTTGTTCACTTTGACAGCATACTGATAACAGCATTCAACAGTGTAGGTGTTGAGGCTGGGAACCCTTCTGACTTCCATGCCAGGTTACACACAGGAAGCAAATCCCAAAGCAGCATCTAACCATTGCAATATTTGAGGAGTAGCTACTGTTTGTACAGAAGAACACTTCAAGCCAGAACATGGCAACCCTGGAGTCTTTACACACACAACCACAGCCAAGGGTCTTCTGGACACTGAGTCTTGCTGTAGATCTGTGTGGAGCAGAGCTACCACACACTTCTCCTGCCAACCCAGTAACAAACTTACCAAATACCCTCTGTAGTCTTGCCTATAAAGAACTGTAGGAGGAGCAAGCTGTTTACAAATCTACAGCCAAAGACAGAAAACAAGGCATTAACTTGGCCTCTGAAACAAGGCTCTAAGTTAAGAACATCAACATCATCATTATCATTATTACTATTCCCTAGACCTACTGGATAAACTAAGAATACCACCAAGGTCTGTTTTAAGATGCTCATTTTTTTGGATTAAAGTCAGGACACAGACTCCCACCAATATTCCTTTAAAAGTTACATTACTGCCAGCTAAATTTGTCACAGCAACCATTAGTTCAGGTAATCCAAATGAGCATCAATATCTAGATCAGCACTTTCTTGAAAACCATATGTGAATTTGTTTTTCCACAATCAAGAGGCCATGTAGTTCTAAGAGTACATATTTAAAATACCTTGACTGGTGTAAAATAGTAATTTAAAGACAAGACCAACAGGCAAAGTGCAACACCAAGAACAAAGATCAGTCTTAGTGCCAAAAGGAGAAGAAAAAGTGCTTTTCTGTATACCTATACTGAAAACATTCCTGGTACCCAGAGTCACAATGCTTCTCACCTTGGGCTTCCAAGGAGATGCTTGTTGGCAGCATTCCATCTGATGTACGAGACTTGGATGACAACCAAACATCCTCAGAGTAATTAAACTGAAACCTTTGACAGCTACACTTCAATAGGAGCCTGGTGCAGGTCTGAATGAGCACGAAAATGCAGTCTGTGGGTGTAGCTGGGTGGTCTCAGTTGGCCCAAATGCAAACAAAGTAAGAAGCCATAGAAGAACTGAGAGACACCACTAACAGAGAACAGAAGTACCAGAAGGATTATGTGGCTTACAGAGTGCCAGCCTCAGAAAGCTCTGCTGCTTCAACACCAATGGTCATCAACAGTTGCTTGAATATGCCAGCTTAGCTCCTGAGTAATGGTGTTGATAAGGAACAGAGCTAAGCATGGCAAAAGCTGAAATACAGGCACACCCACTCCAGCTCTTGAACTATGAAGAAATCTTCCCCTTAATTTTTCCTTAAGGAGGTTAAGACTACTGAAAAACAAAGAGATTGTTTTCTACACAGGAAAAAAAACCTCAGAAGACACAGTTCAAAGAGGTGAAACACTGTAAAGGGCATAAAAGGGAGCAAAAATAAAGGCAAGTGAAGCCAGGTGTTATTCATGCTTGCCTGCACAGTACATCACCTCACTACAATAGAGGGAGCTTTGCAAATGGTACCAAAATCCCAGGTAGATGCTTCCTTGTAACCAGGCAAGAACAAGAAACAGCAGCTGGCAAGACGGAGGGGAGAGGAAGAAGAAAAAAAAAAATCCAGAGAAACTTTTAACCCACACCTGGGGGAATCGAGCCTAAGAATCTTAATTGACTCAATTAAATCTGCAGAGAGCAGAGATACTGTAAATATTAGAACTAGCTTGAAAAAAAGGAAGGAAAAAATTCTCCAAGGCAAAACATTCTTTTATTCTATGATCTCCATTGTGCCATGCAATTCATAAGACAGAGGTTTGCCCCAGGGCTATATTAAGGGTTATGCTTTGTGGTTTACAATTTTGATATGCCATTTCTGAGGTTTCTCAAGACATCTCATGGGAGAGCAGGATTACAGAGTATGACAGAAACACTTGTCCTATTACAGAAATTCAAATATGAAGAACACACAATATATTGAACTGTCAATCCATCTGCCCATTTTTTCCTGTAAAGGGGACAAAGGAAAGCAGAGTCTTTACTCCCTTTTTTAAGCTACACGTTGCAATTCTGTTTAATAAACTCCATGAGGCTTTTCTCTTTAGTACGCATTCAGTGTAACTAAAGAACTGGGGAGTGTCAGTTTTTATGGTGGTACCACAGCTACATAAAACCTACCACAATGATGGTACTTGGCCTTCTGACCAAGGAGAGAAACACCTCATGAAATGGCATCACAGACACAGGAGACAGAAAGTTGTAAGGGACCCAGCAATCCCATTTGAAAGTGCATCCTCACGCCACGAATTCGCTGGGAAATTTTAACATTTCAGCTCCAAAAACATACACTAAAGCCACAACAGAGTGCATGAATACTCAACAAAATATTGCACCTGTCAGCCCACTCAACAACAGAGGGAAAGACCTGAGTTTAAAGAAAGGGATTTAAGACCCATGTGTAGTTTATGAACTGTACAGTGAAAGTTTAGCCTCAGAAAACCTGTTATCTAAAACAGATGTCGCCTTCGCAATGCTCAATTTATGATAAATTGTTTTAATATTTATACCTAGTACGGGCACTGCCATAAATCAGACAAGGGCAAAAATATAACGAGCATTCCAAAGCACAGAAATTACACGGACCTGCTCTGTGAGACCCGTTTGTTTGGAAAGCCAAGGGAATAAATCTCTAACGGGGGTTTTCTTCACTGCCTGCCTCATGAACTACGAAGCCAAAAAAGCGAAAACCAAACTATTATGGGCTGCATCCAAACGCGGGGCTGGCAGCTGGGGAGAGAGATCCCAGCTTTGGGCACGGAGCGGGAGCAGCTCCGGGCTGTGCGCTGCCCGCAGCCGCCACGCGGGGGCGCCCCCGGACGGGAAAGGAAAAGGGAAAAGGGAAAAGGGAAAAGGGAAAAGGAAAAGGGAAAAGGGAAAAGGGAAAAGGGAAAAGGGAAAAGGGAAAAGGGAAAAGGGAAAAGGGAAAAGGGAAAAGGGAAAAGGGAAGGGAACGGGGAAAGGACGGAAAAGGACGGGGAAGGACGGGGAAGGGAAAAGACGGAAAAGACGGAAAAGACGGAAAAGACGGAAAAGACGGAAAAGACGGAAAAGGACAGGAAGGAAAAAGGGAAAACAGAATGGATGGGGAAGGACAAGGGAAAGGGAAAAGACGGAAAAGGGAAAAGGAAAGGGAACGGGACAGGGAAGGGAAAGGGGAAAGGAAGGGAAAGGGGAAAGGAAGGGAAAGGGGAAAGGAAGGGAAAGGGGAAAGGAAGGGAAAGGGGAAAGGAAGGGAAAGGGGAAAGGAAGGGAAAGGGGAAAGGAAGGGAAAGGGGAAAGGAAGGGAAAGGGGAAAGGAAGGGAAAGGGGAAAGGAAGGGAAAGGGGAAAGGAAGGGAAAGGGGAAAGGAAGGGAAAGGGGAAAGGAAGGGAAAGGGGAAAGGACGGAAGAGGGGAAAGGACGGAAAAGGGGAAGGACGGGGAAGGACGGAAAAGGGAAAAGACGGAAAAGGACGGAAAAGGACGGAAAAGGACGGAAAAGACGGAAAAGACGGAAAAGACGGAAAAGACGGAAAAGACGGAAAAGACGGAAAAGACGGAAAAGACGGAAAAGACGGAAAAGACGGAAAAGACGGAAAAGACGGAAAAGACGGAAAAGGACAGGAAGGAAAAAGGGAAAACAGGATGGGGAAGGACAAGGGAAAGGGAAAAGACGGAAAAGGGTAAAGGAGAGGAAGAAAAAAGGGAAAAGGGGGAATGGGGAAGGACAGGAAGGGGGAAGGACAGGAAGGGGGAAGGGGGAAGGGGGAAGGGGGAAGGGGGAAGGGGGAAGGGGGAAGGGGAAGGGGACGGGAAGGGAAAGGGACGGGAAGGGAAAGGATGGGAAAGGCGGGCAGGGAAAGGGACACAGCAGAGCAGAGATAACTGCGACAAGCCGCCCATCAGGCCGTTCTGCCAACTACTCAAGGGCCACACTGCTGAGGACACCAAGCCTGGAGGAGCTGCCCTTCACCCATGCAAAGAGAGCCTGGCAATGAGGGCAGGGCAGTGACCCGCCGTGTGAAGTTTGATAAGCTTGTTCTGCTGCCAAGGGGCTTCACCTCCATCCCCTCTCCACAGAATCTCAGGTGCTGCCTGTGACCACCAGTGGGCAGCTGTGACACCACTTCTGCAGGGAGAGGACACAGCTAAGGAACAGCACTTTAAATAATGAGAGCTCATGTTATAGTACATGGTGCTGGTAACACCGAGGTGCTGGGATCAATCCCTGTATGGGCCACACACTTAACAGCTAGACTTGATGCTCCTCGAGCATCCCTTCCAACTCGGAATACTCTGTGAGTCTGCATATATAAAAGATGTAAAACACCAGTTTCTGCCTGAAACGTCTTGCTGGTGAAGACAGCAGATACCCAAGCAGGAAAGCAGAGCCTTCACCTGCCCAGATCAAAGGAGACCTGAACTATTTCACATCGAGGAACAAAGGGTGCCACAACTGCACTGACATAGTGTGTTTGACAAGGTGGGCTCTGGGTAAGAAAGTGGGTAGCTTCCCATGCTTCCCACTGGGCACAGAGGGTCAGAAAAAAAACAATGGAGAGTAATCAGGATAGAGAAAATTGCCTGACACAGCTTCAGAACCCACTACTAATCTGAAGAAGTTTCTCACTTTTCAGTTGTGTCATCACAACCCTGGAGAAGGCCAAGCCAGTTCTGCTTTTGGGTCACATGCTATTTTTACTGGGCATTTGCAACAAGACCTACAGTCCAGACAGCCAGGGAGCCACAGCAAGTAGGGGGAGCTCCTAGCTTTTAAATTTAGGAATTCTTTTTGTTCTACTTTAACAGTTCCCTTAAACCAATTTCTACTGGCAATATTCCAGCTTAAAAAAAAAAATTAAAATTAAGAAATCCAGCCACAAACAGAACATCATAATCCTGCAAGAAAAAAAGGCTTACATGCTGCTGGAAGCCACACTGACAGAGACTTTAATAAGCAGGGACTTTATGTTCCAGGTGCAATTTGCAATGGCCTTTCTCAATGACAACCCAAAAGAGTGCAGACAGACCAGAATAAAGCAGCAATGAAGAATCCCCTAGAGTTCAGTTTTCTCCAGCCCACTTGCATGGTTTTGCAACTCCTCTCATCATTCTGTTCTACACAAGTGACAGCAATAATGACCCACCAGCTGAATGAACCAGAGCACTAATTTTGGCTCTACTCATCTAAAAAAATCCTCCAAAACTGAAGTCTACATTCCATTTGTTATCTGTGTCATTTAGCCAGAGGATGCTCCACCACAGGGCAGTTTTTTTACAGACAAGCATGTGCTACAGGTAACATTTGCTGCAGAGCAACTCAGTTTAAAATGTGAGCAGCCTGCCTGGGGAAGCAGAGATGCCACAGCTGATATGTCACCTTGAGAACCCACTGTCTGCTGGTGCCATGGGGACTGGAGAGGGCACTGTGCTTCTGGCTGCTTTGGCATCACCACAGGTACAGCCAACACCAACAAAACTGAGATCCACTTGCAAAAATTGAAACAGACACCAGGCATGGGAGGGTACTACCAGAATACAGTCAGAAAAAAAATTAAATCTCAGTCTAAATATAAAACCTGTTCAAGTAAGTAATCTTTATGAAACTGCAGGTGTTGCTGTATTACATTATTTGCTAGAGCAAGCAGGCAGTACATTTTATGCCAGGCTGCCAGCAGTTTGAACACTTCAGTTTAGAACAACAAGAGGTCGTGTCAAAGCCTGGCAATTCCTTGAGACTGGTATTTTGCTTTTGCATTCAGAATTAGCAGCAAAAGGCAACCCCAGGTACAGACATCAAAAAGTCTGAGGGATATGTCTTAAGGCAAGAGCCACAATACACTAAAATACTATCTTCACCAATTTAGACAGCTACTTTGGTTTGGATACTGCCATTATAACCTCACCTGAACTCAGTGATCCTTTTGAGGAAACTGAACCTACAGGAGTTCCCAAACTCCTTTCCAATATAAAGGGTGATCTTAACAGTCTGTGATGATCCAGTGGGGACACCTTGAGGAGAGGCAGCTGACATACTTCCCCAACACCAGGCAACCTGTGAGCCAATCCTCACATGTTCCCAATCTCCTAGGTGCCTTAGAATTCATTGGCTCTTTCCAGGCACGGCACAGGTCAGGAAGTCCTACCAGCCTAACAGATTCTTTTCTTGCATTCACAAGAAAGCAGGCAGCCTAGGGAGAGAGATGTCATCTCTGCAACTCTGGATACAATCAGCCTTAAAAGGTCTAGAAGTGGTATCCGTGCCAAAGACTTGGAGGTTACAGAGGTCTGGCCCAGAGAAGGTGTAGAAACCAGGAGTCAGGAGAGAGGACACATTAACAAGCTCCACCACCAGCTTCCTGCAGTACTCTTTCAGCAGACAGTAAGCTTTACCTGGTGCTTCTGGGCTGAAGCAGAATTTTTGGAAAGTCAATCCAGAAGCAAACACTGTCAAGAAGAGATACTCTGACAGGACTGTTATTCAGTTTAAGGCTTGAGGCCCCAGCTAGCTCTGCTTCACAGGCAGCTCATACACGTGGCACAGCTGGCAGTTCAGCAAATATTCTCCTTAAACATCTGAAAACAAGCCCAAAGAGGGAGAAGTTTATGTGGCTAGTTAAAGGACAGAAAGTGATGGTGCCAACTCAGAAGACTCCCACGTGTCTGAGATCAGGGTCTCCTATATATTCTCATGTGTAAGAACCAGATTCCAGAGTGAAGATTGTTTGCATTTTTCTGCTGGGCTGGAGATGGAAGTACAACCAAGTAGTTGAAATTTCACTGACATTAGAGTTGTGCCAGCTCCAACACCAACTATTTCAATAATCCTCTTTTTTCCAGTTCATTCAGATGGCACACAAATAGCTGGTTGTAGAGGGAACAAAAAACCTTGACTCATCATCACCCTAACCAAGCATTAGAAAAGTGATGCAGTACAGTCATGAGATGATGTCAGGCACAGTGCTGGGGTTCAGCTCATTTCCATAGCCAAGATCAGAAGAAAAACATTAAACACTCTTTGTCCCATATGGTATGCATCAAAACACAGGGAGCAGCCAGTCCAGAATCCAGAAGGATATACAAGAGACAAGCTGCTGGACTGTGCCTACTCCTGCTTCTGCTCCTCAAAGTGATCACCATCATTGACTGGTACTGGGGCCTCCAGCCAAAGTCATATAGCACATGTCCCTGCCCTCCCAGCCTGGACATTTGCAGTAACTCTGCATTTGTAGGGACACACATTCTGTGAAGGAGTTGTGGTTTGTCATTCATTCTCACACTTGGTATTTCTGCCATCCTTTCACACACCAGGACCAGCTGAGCAACTCAAGTGCATCAGCAAGGTAGGAGGGACAGAGAGAACTGTCCCTCTCCACAGTGCAGAGGCAGGGCAGGCAGAGAGCTTCCAAAACAGCAGGTAATTGAAAAGGCTGCCTTTTCTCCTACATGGGTATGAAAATACAGTTCTCCCTTACACACATGCTGGGGAGTATTTCACCATTTCAGTATACTTCAGATAGCTTCATATAGGAAGTGGATATAAAAAGACTGTTAAATAATCATTGTCATAGCAGGGTGCCCAAAATCACTCTCTTGGAAACACAGTAAGAGAATGACAAATAATGATTTAGCAATATCAAGTTCAGCAACCAGCTCAATCTCTTTGTTCGCTTAGAAAAGCTTAGATTATAATTTGAGTTCCTACAAAGGAACAAATATTATGATGTTGATTTAACACATTGATTGTTGATTATGTCATAACACATGTACATACACACACATCTAGCATTAAAACAAAAGTTGGCAGAATATACTTTTGCCTGAAACTAAAAAAATTAAGTTTTTAGTAATATCTTAGGGAGCCAAAATCAAATACACATCAGTGTTTGAATACAGCAAACACCTGGTGAACAGTGTTTTGCAACTTCATGAAAAGAAAGACAGAACAAGAAGTCCTCTTTCTGTCCACTCCCCTAGTCTCAGTACTCATGTACAAATTATCAGCTATTTTCAAAAACTTCTGCTGCTTTCTGAGGAAAAAGCTGCAGTGTCACAGGAAGCTCAAGAAGATTTTGAAAACCTATCATATGAAGATCACTAGATTATAACTGAACATTACTGATATAATTTTCCTTGTTATCTCATCCACACATGAAATGCCATCACTATAATGAAGCCAACATACCTGCCCTTCAATATCCAGCCTTCTTCCCCTCCCATAAACTGAAGACCTTGGTGAAGCACAACCTGCCTGTAGTATTAGTATATATAAGAGCTGTGCAGAGGTCAGCTCTAGGCTTTACTGAGATTTAAAGTTTTCTCTTTTCTTTCTTCACATCCTGTAAGTAGTAACCATGAAGATGAATTCTACATACTTCTATTTCTAGCAGAAATACTGATGTTGTCCCATCAGAGTTCAGGAGGGTAAACTGTGCCTTTCATACCCATTAAACTGCAACATTTTATGGGAAAGTTGGAAATCCCTTTGCTTTCATGTTAGACTATGCTGCAACCACTCAAACAAAATATGCTGGATATCCCTAGCTGTACACAGTTCCATGATATATTTGAACTGCTGTTAACAATGAATCACCAAGCAATATGAATATCCACTCTTAGGGCTACACAATGATGTTTACCTCCAGTGAACAGGCTTAACATAATAGAGTACTCTGATGAAATACAAAGATTGCATACTAATAAAAAATATTTTAAAAAATTGCTTCCCCCACATTTAAAGTTATAGTAAACCCAATAGGTCATTATTCTTAAAAAACTGGTGACTGCAGTAAACATTCAAGACTAATTTCTTCCACTGCTGCTTGCAATGATTCATTCTGTGACAGGATACTCACAAAAGAAATTAGCCTTACTAAAATCATGTAAATTTCTGGCTGCCAGCAGGTAGCAACTTAGCCATCACTGGAAACTCTCAGGAAGGAAATGCCTACAAACACTGGGAAATTTAACACAATCAACACAACTACACCTTAGTCCCTGGGAGAAAGTAAATCCTTTAGCATCATTCTACAGTGAGCAACCTCAATAATATAATGAGAGTTCTTTGAAACTAAAACAAAGCAGCAAGTAATAAACTAAATGGCTACACAAGTATATGGGAATATACAGTCAGTAAAACACATGTACCAAGTCCTGGGCTTCATTCCTGAGGAAAACCCACAGTGAATACACCAGTGAAAGCACTGTTCTATACTAAGGAAAAGAGCTATAAAGAGGTTCAGAGATTGTACTTGTTCGAAAAATTGAACACGGAGACATTATAACTAATGCAAAAATTAAGAGGTAGAACTAGTAAGCTCACCTTCTTAATAAAGCCCTGCTTTGTCAATAACCAATCTAAAGACACAATTTGCATTTGTGCATCCTTGTAAGGTTATTCTTTGCCTTCCCAGAAAAGCAGTGGGCAACAGCCAAACTGAAGTATGACCAAAAATACAGTCCAGGACCCAGAATAAAATCTCAGTATGCAGAATTATCAGACAAGAACACTTTTTGTGCATTTCAATGACTGCAAAATCAGACAGTGCTTCAACCTCTAGCATAACACTGTTCAGGGATAAAACAAAACAAAATCCCACACCTGTTAACAGAAGTAGAAATGAGTCATAAGCATCCACTTAGCACAAGCTAGTAGTACACTGTGACCTTTCACTACATAACTACATCCTACAGATCACAGATTCAATGGACAGCATCCCAAAAGGCAAGTGCATATGCTTCTTGAGTACTCTACAAAACACAGGGGAGCAGTGGAAGGTATTAAAGTTTCCTGGAAAAAAACAGCCACTTAAAATAACACTTATACAGAACTACTAGACGCTTTTGCCAAGTGAAAGGTTCTGCTTTTTGTTCTGCATCCCACCTGAGACCCTGGCCACACCTTAAGGCTCTAAGGTTTCCTACATGGAGATAGACATTTACAGAAAGTTTCATGCTGACAGCTCTAAGTGCATTCTGCCTCCACCAAGACTCCATACTAAGAAAGATACATGAAGTTATGCCTTGCAGAGAGAGGAGGCAGGACTGAGACACACAAGGTCTCACCTGTGCATGCACACCATGCTATACCCCAAGCTCTACACTCCACAGCAAAGTCCCCCTTACTCTGTTCAGAGTTGCTCAGTTTCCTTCCTAGAGTCAGAGGCCCCAAAAGCTGCTGAAGAAATGCATGTTTAAAGATACTAGCACATGAAAATTAGGAGTATGCAAATGAGAATTAGCTGCCTGAGCTCTCTTTCCAACCACATTGCACCCCAGAGGCAAATATTTTTAAAGTTTTTTAAGACATATAAAACGAGTTGTGAGAAAAAGCTATTTTAATCAGTATTTTCCAGTAAGGAATGCAACAGGTGCCAAGAACTGAAGGAAACCCACATCTGCTCCACTGTGACCGTAGGCCCTGCCTGATCAGATTTTATAATACGTATTTTGCACATGCATGAATTACTTAGAATCTGAGGAATGCAGCCCATACCACTGGGAGACCATAAAAATATAAGGAATCTGCAGTCTTTCCTGCAGCATGGATCTGGAATGCCTGTGCTGTTTAAGCAATGCTACAATAATAGTGGCCCCAAAACTACTGTCAGGATGATTAATTTCAGTAGCTTTCTTACCCTGGCCAGAAAGCTGTAAAGTTTACATGCCACACTGAGACTTTTAGCTCTGCATACAGAGCCCACCTGCCTATTTCACTTGGCCATGAAGGTGGAAAGATAAGAATAACCACTGCTTTTGAGAGGGATTAAAAGGGAATAATATCAGGCCAGCCCTCTTCCTGGGTTTGCAGCAGTTTGGATGCCCAGGGATGCTCATGAGCTACTGACATGAGTAACAGCTGCTATCTTTGTCTAGAGAGCTCACCAGCCCTGACTGACTGCCCTGAGAAAAGCTTTGGGGTGAAGTGAGGAGGACAGTATATCTACAGTAAAATTGTATTCTGTCTGGTTCAGCAGGGTGGGGAGGCAAGAGAGCCTCTATTCGGCCTTGTAAGGAGCTACATTCCTTCAACTGTCTTGTAGTAAGTTTCAGGGGATTGCCACATTTATATGCATCACACAGATAATGCACTTGAAATGCTTTGGGACTGATATGAATAGGAACTATTCTTCCCTTTAATTAGCATTTTTGCCAGATGAACACTGCTGTGAAGTGCCAAGCTGTGGAGTCCTCCTACAAGTTCCAAGAGATACACAACTGACAGCCAGAGCATATCCAAAATTGGAAGATTTCCTTTTGCAGCCACAATTCATTTTGCCCACTTCAATGAAAGTAACACAGTTATCAAAATGATCATCCAAGATAAGGAGAAAACCAGTGTACTACACAAACCCTGAGAGGTCACACATAAAACTCTGCTGAATTCTTGGGCAGTTGCATGATGTTCTTTGAATGGTGACTAACATTATAAAACATTGACCACAGAAAAAGAAATGCATTATTGTACTTCCTAAGAGACAGCTTATCAGAAGAAGATACTGAATTTATGGGTTTTTCAAAAAGGCAAACAGCTGATCCTACCTCTGATAACATACACAAAAAGTAGCCACGGGTGACTGTTAGACAATTTACAAGAGAATTACTCCAAAACTTCAGCTTAAGTTACAACCAGTAGGAAACATTTAAATCTAGAAATAGAGTGAAGATACAAGTTATACTGTTTGGGTGTTGGTGTTCTTGTATTACCAGATGAATTGCCAATAGAAAGACAGTATGGATTAAGGGGAAAAAAATACAAAAACATTGGCTTGTTTCCTAGCAACAGCTCAGCTAAAATTACTTAACATTTCTACTCAATCAAATGTAAATTTGACTATGTTATCCCTTAAATGTTGATTATAACAGGCCTTTTCAAATGCAAATTCAGTGTGTAAAGTGAATGTAAACGTTGACAAAGCTGACACCAAAATCTCCTGATTAACATCATTTGCATGTACACAGCAACATTATTACAAACCTTCTAAAGACAGAAGGAAATGAAAATTGGAGAGAGAATCACCTTCTGCATTATCTCATTCTTTCCTGCTTTAAGAGCAAAACAGACAAAAATCTAAAGCCCTTTGGATTGCAAGCAAAATTCCAACAGTTTAAAAGTGCAACACAATAAACTGTACCTGAATGCTATTCCTTGTGTTGCTAGCAAGTACAATGGGTGAAAAAGCTCTGGTTTATTTCTTAGTTGCAGAACTTGGGAATTACACATATAACAGGCAGACTGTAAAGATTGTAATACCATGTAGCCACTGGCAGCTTGCAAGTTTTCTTGCCTGTTTTACCTGCAATTCTTGCACGAGGAAAACAGAAGGAAGGGGGAGAAATGATTATATGTTACTCCCAGAGTTTACAAGTTTGTTCTTTGCAATTTCATCAGCTCTGAGATTAAACACCTTAGTTATGCGTGCATTCACACAGGGCCAGATTATTTTTGCCTAAAACATGTAGAAGAGGCTGCAGAGAGGATGTTAACACGTTTCTTCTTGTTGCAGCATTTCACAATATGGGTACTGAAGTGTATTATTTTACAATAATGTGCACTACTTCAGGCTGATTTACCACCAGTTAACCAAAACTCAACGGGAAGCTGAGAAGAGATGCAGTGTTCCTTCAGCACAAAGCAAGCAGCCAGACTTACCCACTTAAACTGAGAGTATTTTCTAGTGGAAACCACCACCCTTTCTTCTTAATCATCTCAAGAAGGCTGAAACACAAGATTTTACATCTACAGACACCACACAGGCTTATCTTTAGCAATAGAGATTTTTATTTCCCACACTGATGCAGACAGGTACCTTGATACTTGCTGTGATACACACATCCTAGTCCAGCACATTGACACAATGAGAACTTGCACAGCATCAGCTACAACAGTGCAAAATGAACAATTCAGCATTCACCAGCCACATCCTAATCTTTCGTCGTGCTAAGTTTTTAAAGAAAAGCAGAATCACTTTCTTCCTCCACTGCACAGCTTCTTAATAGAGTTATTACAGGCCTCTAGAGGATTATCTTTTCTACCCTGGATTAGAATTGCTACCTAAAGTATTTCAGACAGAGCATAAACCACTCCCCCTACACCCCCAAGTTGCAAATTTTAGCCATGTCAGATCCTAAAAGTTTCTAAGAAATTTCTAAGAAATCAACAAGCATGACAGCTGAGGATTGGGAAGGTATAATCAGGAAAATGTTTACATCCATATTAAGCAGAAATCATACCTGTCTCAAAATGTCAGTCCCATCTCAAAATCATGGTTCTGGGACAGAGTTGGAAGTGAGTTTTGGACTTGGCCTAAGGGGTAGGAAAGGAGAGAAACCCAGGAAGATACAGGCAAGAATACTCCATCAACCCACGCCAGCTCCTGCCTGCTACCCCACTGCTTACAAACTTCTACGTGCCAGATAAGGCTCAAACTTGTGTTTGAAACAGAGTCCAGTTTTAAAGGCAGAGCTCATGTCTGGAGATGCATTCTGATGACATGTGAGCTGATTTTCTTCAGCAAAGCCTAAAGCAGCAGGAGCTCTACACCTTACCTCACTGATCCTTCACCCCTACGCTGCACATTTGCTGCTCCATTCAAATCCAGCTTCTGATAGGAGAAACAAGGAGATGCAGACTTTTGGAAAATCTTGAGAAACTATCTTATTTTTGTTTGGAAGCTTTCCAGAAGCACTTTTAGTGCCTTTAAGTATATACACATGAAAATTAATACTGTTCTCTCCTTATTAATACATTCTTTCAAGTGACTTTTACAGTCTGGAAGCAAAGGTCAGTTACACTGAGTTCCAAGAATCCACTGCACTAAAAAAAGTAACTTTATTTGACCATATGTTACTATAATTGAACATACAGGAAAATATTCTTTGATCTTATGACTGTCTTTGACTGGATGGATAACAATCCCATTTTTACAAATGATGAGTCTAGTTGGAACCCTAAAGAAAAACAAATCTGAAGTACCTACATCATTGACTTAATGATTTAGCACTAAAAATGCCACTGGGGTATGTGATATGGCAGCTGTGTGTTGAAAGATCATTTCCTAACTGGCTCTCACCTCAGAACCCTGACATAAGAGGTTGGGAGCTCATACCCTTGACAGGGACTGAAAGAGATGAAGCAGTAGTTGTTTCTACTGCAAGACATTTGTAGTTGGGAACTAGAATAAACTACTCTCATGCAGCATACAAGTTCATGGAGAAAAGGCTCATTAACATGAGAAACATTTGCTACAGAACAAAACTATGTAAACAAAACAAAGGCAAGATGTGCACAAAAAGTTATCTATTATTCTACACCATATGGGCTATCACTGCCAATAAAGTTCCAGAGACAAAGATTCTAAACAACTGAAACTTAAAAATCAGCTAAAATTAGTAGAATGCAGACAAGGAACCAACTAGCAGCCTTTAATTCTGTACAGAGACTATAGTAGAAAGGAAATGTCTCATAGGAGTTCTCAAAGTCATTGTTCATCTTTAGGTGAGGCCCTATGGACACTCCTAAATATTAAGAGTACATTTATTCACACTTCATGATACACTAGGATCCACATACTCAGGAAAAATTAAAAGACCCTCAATTAACCAACTGCACTACTTTTACAGGAAAAAAACCCCAAAATTTGTTCTGAATAAAATGCCTGAAGTCCATAGTGGTATATGTAACTGCCTTTCACATATGCTTAGTGGGAGAATTCAATTCAGTATACTTGCAACAATGACAGATGTCAAAGTTAAATTAAGAAGGTATTATTACCACTCATCACACCCTTAAAGACCACAGCAGGTGAAGTTAAATATTCCTCCTTGAGTTTCATATGTAGTAGAGGAGTGCAAAAACCATGGTAAAATCGATGCTGAAATAGTAAAGAGGAAAACTATAATAAGACAGATGAGAAGAACTAGCTCAGATTTAGACAGGGTATTTGAATAAGATTTGGAAACATCACAGAAAATTAGTTTTTAAGCACTTTGTATTCTTAATAGGAGATCAGACCAGCTTTTTCATCTTGTATAGAGGCAAAACTCTACAGATTTAAGAGAAAAAAAATCCAATACACCTCTGACTGAATGTGTTGCTCAGGAACACAATGGTGACACAGAAGCCTTGTCTTGCCTCATGACTGAGACAGCTTCAGAGAGTCACTATTCCTGCTCTTCACAAAAGATTGGGAATATGCAGGGTTGGGAGGGGCCAAACTTAAAGTAAGTACAGTCCTCATGAGTCCAGATGAGCAGTCCTCATGACATTTTTTAACTCTACCTGGTGGCCTCCAGCCAGACCACAATAAGGTTTTATTTATACAAAGAGAAACTACAGTACATCCCTGCCTGTGATTTCTGCAACAGGTTCTTTTATAAGCATAAAGATAAACTATCTGATTTAAGATTAAGTAGCTTCAGCAAGCCTCTTTCAATTAACCAAATACTACAAATACACTCCTTTCCAGCTACCCCACCTAAAGGCAAATGCTTACCCTGCATTTTTCTTAGTGTGCATAAGCACACCACAAGAGTATAAGGATGGGGAAAATTACAGTAATTAAGGGACAAGCTGCTCACCCAGTGCCCACTTTGATCTTCAGCAACTTGGCAACTGAACTTGACACTACTTTCTGGGTGAAAAAGTAATCCATTCAGGAGTCATAGAATGGTTTGGGTTTGAAGGGACCTTAAAGACCATCGAGGTGTCCCACATGAGCAGGGATGCCTTCTACTAGATCAGGTTGCTCAAAGCCCCATCCAGCCTGGCCCTGAGCACTTCCAGGGATGGGGCATCCACATCTTCTCTGGGAAACCTGTTCCAGTGCCTCATCACCCTCCCCATAAAGAATTTTTCCCTAATACCTAATCTAAACTTACCCTCTTTCAGTTTAAAGCCATTACCCCTTACCCTTGCCAAAAGTCCCTCTCTAGCCTTCTTAGGGGCTCCTTTAGTAATGGAAGGTGCTATAAGGCCTTCTAGAGCCCTCTCTGTTCCAGTCTGAACAACCCCAACTCCTGTGAACCTATCTTTATACAAGGGCTGCTCCAGTCCTCTTGTCATCTTCGTGGTTTCCTCTGGACCCAATCCAGCAGGTCCATATATCCTTCTTGAGTTGGGGACCTGAGAGCTGAGTGCATTTCTCCAGGTGGGGTCTCACCAGAGCAGAGCAGAGCAGAGGTCTGCTGGTCATGCTGGCTTTCTCTGGGCTGAAGTGCTCATTGTTGGGTCATGCTGTGCCTCTCCTCCACCCACACCCCCAAGTACTTCTCTGTAGGGTTAGTGTTAGTCCATTCTCTGCCCAGACTGTATTTGTGCTTGGGATTGCCCTGACTCATCTGCAGGACCTTTCACCTGACCTTCCTGAACTTCACCAGGTTTGCACAAGCCTGCCTGTCAAGGTCACTCTGGCTGCCATCCCCTTCTTCCAGTGTGTCAATGCAATGAAGCCAGCTTGCTGCCTGGAGTGGCTAAAATTCCTTTGTGCTGTTCATCAGGAGTTCTCCTGCTGACCTGCAATCCATCTCCAGGCTCTGGGCATCTTTTGCAGGCACTGGCATCAAACTGGTAGGAGTAGGACGGATAAAAGTTCCCCTCCCCCACCAACTTTAGTTTAAAGCCCTCTTTTAAAGCCATCATTTAAAACAGCTCTGTTCTAAAAGAACTAGCTAATCTGTTCTTACTACCAAATGTAATCCTTTACCCCAGCATCAAAGACTCCATTTAGCTCAGTTCTTTAAGTTTATAAAGAACTGAAAGGATACATGAGGCATGGAAATTAAAAACAAAATAGAAGAGAGGAAGCAGGCTTGCTAACTGCAGGAAATAGGACTTTTTCTACAATCTCAGCCCCACCACTACTTATGTTTTATTCATCAATTCTACTTGCAGTTTTTCTCTTCAGGCAAAGACAACCTGGCAGCACCATCTTTTTGTTACTCCAAGTCAAACATAATCCCAGATCATTAAAAAAAAAAGAAGATAAAGTACTAGGACTCTTACTAGAGACTCAGGAACATTGCCTTGTTACCAGTCTAGGGTGCCCATCTCTTGCTCACATTCCTAGGGTTATTTTTGGCACAGTGTACTGGTTCAAGCACACACAATGGAAGCAAAATCCTATCATTTCACAAGAGAGGGAGAGGCAGTTTACTTTTGCTGACCTCTAACTCACAGCCATTTTTGCACTTCTCTGAGAAGTCATCATCCCTCTTGAAACTGTGCATACCTGCCTTCAGCACACTCCTGCTACTCTGACATTCTCAGGAGTTTTACTTGCTACATACAATACTCTTCTGGTCTTCACAGAACTGCTGTGAACTCTCCTACTCTTCACCTCTTTCAAGATATCACTTTTTAAATTACTTTTTTCAAGCCAGGTTGAAGTACTACTAATGCTGCATTATGGCAGCTTCTGGTTATCAATGTCAAAAAGTCAATAATTTACTGCCAAATCCATGGAGCTACAAGTAAGAATGTGTAAGAGAGTCATCAAGTTCTACAATAGCCAGATGATGCACAGTAAAGTTGCTCAATGTTTGCCACATCAAGAGCTCTAACCAGATAAGCTTTGGAATAGGAAAATTTAGACAGAAAGGAAAAAAAAATCAAAACTAAAGAAATACAAGAACATGAAATTGAAAAGACATCAAGAAATAAACAGAGCAACTAATAAAAATAATGAAGTCAGAAATGGTCTCACAGACACTGCTCTGAAATCAAAGCTTACAGACACAACACAAAGCTTAGAAGTTAAAATACATGGCTACTGGGATAAATATCTACGGGTCTCCTCACCTGCCCACATATTTGGACTGTTTAAGATTTTCTCCTTCAGAATCAGGGTGATAGTTATCAACCTGAGATAGTTAGCAAAGCTTAAACAGCATTTTGAATTACAGGAAAAAAAATAGGGTCAAGAGTATAGTTATTACATCTGTTAATTAAAAAAAAAAAAAAAAAAAAAAAAGGTCATCAGAAATAGAAGGTATTTAGCTATTCTCTCTAGAGGAAACCCCATTTTTGAATTCTGTGATCATGCCTTCTTTGAACAGGAAATTGCACTTCAGTCTCTTACCCAAACCAAAACCAAAACCAAAATATTTATTTACATGTCACATATTTACATGAAGACAAAGGAACTATAAACATCCTTCATGCATGTATATGTCTGGTTTATATATTTATGTATAGACTTATTTATGAGCCTAGATCTCCTGATATCCTCACTAAAATCTTTGCAGCAGAGAAACCATTCATGTTTCATCCAAAAGTGTCATAGATCATCCAAAGGTTTTGCTTCTGAGAGCTGCAAATTATGCACACAAATCTTTCCTGCCCACACACCTCCCTGGCATCTTGCAACAACTCCTGTAAGGAGGGGAAGATCCAGCCCTGCCACTAGCCCAGGACTGGTTTCACCTCTCCAGCTTGGTTCTCCTCCATGGTTTGCTGAGCCATCTAATCCTTGCATTTCTAAATGTAAATAACACATTGCCAAACACTAATGCTTATTATTACAGTCAACCAATTAAACTGTAATTCTACCATTGTTATCCACCAACACTCTTCCTGCTTAAGTGCAAGCTATGTTTACTTTATTACTGAGGAGCTCAAGCATTTTCTTTCACAATATTCTCTTCCTCCTCCCACCTAAGCCAAGGTGAATGCTCATGAATGAGACCAGTAACTAGAAAAATGTTTTCACTTCTACACTGACATGGACAGATGCAGAAAAACCGAGAATTAGTATTTTCAGCAGTTTTAGGATCTGTAGAAAGATTCTGCAAAAAAGGGAAAGATGACAGATTTCAAAACAACAACAACAACAAAAAACTTTCTTCTACACTCCAAACACAAAACCACCACAGAGTTGACATATTTTCCAATTTTTAAATTTTTTGACTCTTTTACAGTATCATTGCTGAAGCTAGAAGTTCCAGATCTGATAAACCAAATGAAAGAGCCATAAAGGCATCTTACAGATGGCAGAACAAGTAACACAGATCTTATAAAACCTCAGACCTATTACCACTGTGTAGATAAAAATATTTTGGATTTTATTCCAATCTGCTCTGCAAAGAGCCTCTCCCTTACCCCACTAAACAGAATCTGCACTAGTAATGCTAGTTCACATAGTTACATAGAGAAAAAAAACATGCAAATTCCACTTCTATGCTGCATTTAATAAACAGAATAATTTCCTCTGTGGTCTATATATAGATAGAAAAGTGTTGGTTACCTCTCACAGACAATGCTTTATCTGTTCACTTATGGTCATCTAAAGCACATGGAAATAGCAAATAAAAATACAGGACTCCTGATCCTTGATCCAGCTCAACTATTTTTAAAACTGGATGCACAGAAGTTATAAAAGTTGGAAACAACACAGAAATCTCTATCTAGTGGTGAGGCACTGGTGATTTTTAGACCTCATTTTTGGCAACTTTACTTCTTCAGGAACGCTGCAAATATGATGAAAAGGAAAACTTAATCCCAACACCTTGTATTCACAGCTAAATATGGAGTGCAGTGCTGGTAACCCACATTTGAGAAACACGGAACAGTGTTTTCATTATCCTATAACCAGCTCAAAATAGCATCATTAAGCTGACACCACAAATGTACATCACCAGGAAAAGACTGTATTTATTTGAAAATCCTTACTCCATATCAGAGGACCTCCGTATATGCTTCTCCCTCAAAACTTGAAATGATAAGAATTAGCCCCAACCACAGATGCACACTCAGCATGAAACTTGCAGATCACAAAACATGTAGAAACTTGCTTCTCAGGAAATGTCCACAACCGATTCTCAAATTCAAGACCAAATGCTAAATACCACAAAATACAATTGTACTGTTTATCTAACCCCATAAACTGGGACTATCAGTGTGGTTATCTGAGCACTTGAATGCAATTGATGAACATGCACTTCACATCATTACTACACTTTTGTGGCAGGTAGACATACAGACACTTCTCTGTTCTCCTCCAGAAAACATCTGCTGAACTCTGCAACTGCCCAAGACAGCAAAAGTGTTATTGAAGCCATTCTCCTAAGGTCACATCCTTACAACATATCCTAAGCATCAGAAACAAAATCACATCTAGATGAGTTCCTATTACATTAACAAGTCCAACAAATCACTAGGAATGCATGTTCTTGAACACGTTCTTCAGCATAGAAACAGCTCTGTGCTCTCCTCTGTGCCATCTCCAGAAACAGCATCCAAGAAGGGAGGATGGAGCTGCCTCCACCCAGATCTACCTCTTGCTACCACTTCTTCTCTTTCCTCAGGTCGTCAGGTGGGAAGAGCTGTCAGGCTCAGTTTAGTCTGCAAAAGTACTACATGTTAGTACCATGGATCAGTTTTGTTTTACTAAGCCATATATGTCAATTACAAAAAGCACGCAGGACCAAAATGAGACACCACAGCTGACCACCAGTTTTCAGGTGAAGAAGTCAGCACTTCCTAAATATCAACCCCCCCCAACAACAGTATTTATGATGATTATGCAAAACAAGGATACAAGTTGTCATCTCCCAAATCACTTGTTTCCCCTTTCAAAGTAAAGAAAACTGTGTATCTACAGACACATGGGAGTGTTACAAGCAGAGCAATGTAACAGTTGCGCTTCGCTTAGGGACAGACAGCCCTGCAATCACCTACACAACCAGAGGCACCAAACCCTGCTGGTGTCTCAGCATCAGCTGGTCTCTCTTGCCCATATGATGTCTCACCATGAAGTATCACACAGGCAAGCTCTGTTTCATGAAACTTGCAGGGATATATGCTCAACTAGAAGTATGTTCTGCCCATGTAAACTCGTATTGCTTAGGACACGATTACTCAGTAGCTCTTTGGTTTGCAGGAATCCTTTTCCCCATCCTACCACACCATCATGACACCACACCAACTAGTAGAGAGCAACGAGACAGGAGGACTGTGAGACTTCAGCTTTATCTTCCTAGTAATCAACAACATATGTTCCTGAACTGCACTGTAAGGACACAGAGAAAACAGCTCCTCTGCCACGGTCTAAGTCACTTTGGGGCTAAAAATACATAACACAGAACAGCTCAATGTGTTTTCAAATGGGGCTGTCTCAGATTCTTGTGAAATGAAATTCTGTCCCAGAAAGGAATCCAAATCAGGTTTGTATCTACCCAAATTTAAGTGTGAAACCTTGTGGCAATGGTCTTAATTCTGCTCTTCATAAAACGTCAGGGGGAAAAAAAACACAGACCCAGACTCAAAACAATAAATTTGCTTTCTTGAGCGCTTATCATCTGCTCTGCCTCCTGGACTCTAAAAACTGCCATCATGCAAGACATTTGATTGCTTAACATCAGAGGTTCAAAGGAGGGAAGCTTCAGTGGAGTCACAGTGAGGAAATCAGAGTAAGTCCACATAAACAGACTGCCTCCCAAATAAGCTGTCATCAACAAGTGTGTTCTACTAAGCTACCTACCCACAGTAAGGCAGAAAGCAACCAAAGGGTACCCAGAGAAAGGAAGATCTTTATGATCATGACAAGAAAGGTGTTCTCCTGTGCAACCACTGGTAAGAGAAATGGGGCTGGGGGGGGAATAAATAAAAAGAAAAGAAAGAAAAAAAAAAAAGAAAAAAGGCAGAAAGTCAGTTCTGCTACAATAGTAACAAAATAATGTTCGTTTAGGAAGGATGGGCTACCAGCTCAACATTTAACAAATCCTAGGACTCCAAAAAGGATGGTTCTAGAACTGACCTTAAGAGAAAGGCTACAGTATTCCTGGAAGAAAAGGAGGAGGATAATGTCACATCTGCAAAAGAGATTGCTTACTTACCAGGAGTGCTTCAGCACACACATTCACTAACAGAACCAGTCTTTTGGACTGAGCATTCAGCGCTCAGTATGCTGAGCAGGAAAGCTAAGCAAAAGAATTCAGCTCTCAGATATGTAGAGTTCTGCCTCAAAATGAAAATACAGAGGGGAGTTATCCACATCTAGATTATTAATGCAGCTCTTCAGGAACATGATCTACACAAAATGAGTTAAAAATCAGCAGTGTGACAGATCATCTGCAAGGAAGGAAATTCAACAGAGGTATTGAGGTACCTTTAAAAGGTAGCTACAATAACCCATAGAATTGATCTGATATCAGGATGTGTTAAGTAATATAAACAAAAAAAGGTTTTCAGGATAAATTAGATAAGGACTTTGTAGGCAATGAACTAAAGATACTTAAAACATCCATTAAGAGCTCTGAATCTCCTCAAGTACATGCCTCAAGCAGACTGCCTGAACAAGCCCAAGCATTCAACCTCAAAGTGAGTCAGGAAAGAGAGAGTGGCCTGTATACTTGCTCCAGAATTAGACATGTGTTTGCCTAGCAAGAAAAAACAGCGTTTCTTTTCAGGCAGGTAACTGTCCAGCTTATGAGATTCAAAAGCCCCAACCAAGACCTCATTTTAGAAAGCAGATTCCTTTTTTTTTCACAAACTCCTTTTCTCCCTTGCTTCAATTTCAGATTTCTTCACCTTTACTACTTCACACTGCTTCTTTATTTTCTCGGAAAGGCACTTTCTGTATTTATATGGTTAATACAGAGGCCTGAACAATACAAGTACAGTATATCCTATCATGCCTATGTTCAGTCTCCTGTTCTTAAGCTACACCTGTTCTGCAGAGCACCAAAAATAAATAAATTAGAACAATCAGTATTCACAAGAAAAGAAGGCTTTGAGCCTTTACAGGATGAAGAGGTTCAATGGTTTCAGGACAGAAAAGCAGCACCCATGAGAAAGCCTCCCATCAACCACTCATCTGTGGAGCAACAGGAGAAGGGAACAGAATGAACAGTCAGGAAGTGAGCAGCAGGTGAGCACAGACACTGGATGGAGATTTCTAAGCTTTGGTTTTTTAAAGCAGTAACAGAACAGTAGGCAATTTATGATTTCCCTACAAAGCCTAAATCGGGTACCCACCAAATCTACCACAGAATGCACGTGTAACACCTTTCCACGTGGGGACATTCTATGCAAAGGGTAAACCACCTTGGGGCACCAAGCACCACAATCTGGGGTCTGTGTGTACATGCAGCAGAATGCTCTGCTGAGCAGAACTCCTTATCAAAAGCTAAACACTGCTGGAGCAGAGTTCCCTCCATGTAGGTATGGGATTTATAATCCCTTTCCTTAAACCACCAGTCAGGCAGGGCTTGGTAGGTAAGCAGAAGTGTCAGGTGATGAGAGGGGTTGAATAGAAGTATAGAACAGAAGAAAAGATATAAAGGTCCAACTTTGCTCCACAGGTCAACACAGATAAGAAAAAAAAATTATTTCAAATCCCAGGCTTGTATGACATTTTTTCAATCATGAAAGTATGAACAATCCCTCAAAAGTGTCTTCTCCCAAAGTACAGATACTGGAAGGTTTGAGTTTTTAATTCCTACCTCTACAATTTACTATCTTGTATCAATTTCCCAAAACAGAACTGTGGGCTCTTCCCAACCACCTCTCTTCAGGTCTCTCTCCTTCTCCTAACTACTTGCAGCTCTGCAGACTTCTGAAAGAAACATGAACCTGGTCTTCAATTACAACTAATATTTCTAAATTACATGCAGAAAGATCAGCATGAACTATTGTTCCTAATTATCAATATAGCAAGTCTAATGGCATACAATGAGTGCATAATAAATTTTAAATTATTACACCATTCAAGCTGACAATACTTTCTAGAGAGCTGTATACTCAATTCTATGCCATGGTTCTAGTCACACAACACCACAGAGATTATGAGCAAATACTAACAGGCTTTCCATATGTATGCACACCTGCTACTACAGAACAAGCAATTGCAAAACTGTGTGTTTGAGCTCAATCTTGAATTCATGAGGTATCAAGTGTTTTTAGCAGCCACTTACACCACTGCAGGCAAAACCTCAATCCTTTCCATTATTAAGGGTTGTGCTTTGCAGGGCAGAGCAAAGGGATCTGGTTTCCAAATGCAGATGCTATAGGCAGGGTCAGAGAAAAGGCAGGGTCAGAGAAAAGGCATCCCCTCATTTCCAGCATGTTTGGTGCTGGTAAGCAATCCTGTGGCTGGAATACTGTGCCATTAGCAGGAACAGAAGGGTTCACTACTGTACACCCACTACATTTCTGAGGTCAGTGGGATCAAGTAGAAGTAGGGTGACAATGTTACAGGAACTACACTTCCTACTTAAAAAAGAAACAAAGGAAGAAGTCAGGTCACCACTGAGAAAAAAAAACCACAGCTATCAATTGACCCAATGTATCTCCAGAACATTCATTAAGTTTATAAATGCATATAATTTTTTTGTTATATTTGTTTCAATATTTGAAATGCATTTGAGGCCATATATACAGTTCAGCTATAGCAAGAGCAGATATAGAACCTCTTGCCCATCTCTTTCACAATGATTTCTAACTCAGAGTTATGAAAATTTGCTGCAGAAGTAAAATTCTGCGGGTAAAGGCTGCTCAAAGACAACCTTTTTTTTTAGATTTCATTAAAATCAAACAACTTAATATTAAAATACAAGAGTGCAACCAAAAATATCCACAGAAGTAACAGCAACAAATACCTTTTCCCCATCCTGTGCATTCAATTATTGTTACATACCTGAACAAGCACTTGGTATTTACCCTGGCTCTGGAAGCAGGTTGAGCAAGCCACTAAAACTCCCTGGCATATAACCACATCCCAGCTCAGAGTATCCAACACAGACTTTATCTCCCCACTCAATCTGGTCTAAAGAGAGCTCTGGGTAACTGCCCCATGGTAACTGACAGCAAAGATTAAGTATTTGCTTTGTTCTGATGGCAGGTTCTTTACAATCACCACCCCTCCCCCCCCCCTCCAAAAAAAAAAAAAAAAAATCTGCCTGGAAGAAAAGGCTTAATCTGGATACATGAAATGGGAACACTAGACACAGGTAACTCAATCTCTAGACAGCTCTCCTAAGACAGACACCAAAGTCTGGAAGCCCTGTCAAGCATGGCTGCTGAAGATTAAGCATGAGGACTGATACAGATACAGTGTCAGCATTTCTCACCTGTAAGACAGTATTTAGTAAATTTATGAGATTTTCTAAGGTGAAAAGAAAATGCAGTTATTACCAATGCTATGACTGTGTGCAAAGAGTCCTACAGCACAACTAGAAAGCCTCTCTCAAGTACAGCAAGTGCCCACAATGAGCCCAGGAAAATGAAGACTCCTAAAAAGTGCAGTGAAATCAAAGTACATACAAAAATTCCATGTAACATTATCTTCCCACCCTTCTCACTCACCACACCACTACTTTGCCTCACAGACCAAAGAACACTTATAACTACAGTAAGGACCAGTCTTCCTAATTCCTCCCTGGAAGGGTGTGCAACCACTAATTTTATTTTAAGCTTTCCTTTTTCCTCCAAAATCACAGTAGTTACAAGCAATTTTTAGTGAACTTGTTACTGTCAGCTGCCTGGTCTATGCTGTCACATCCATGGCACTCTGCATTTGATGAATAACCCTCAGCCTGGGCACACAGAGCAGCATACTTGTGAGCCTCTCCCCCTTTCTGTGCTGCCACTGCTGTGGAAATTTTTCACTCCCCTTCAACAAATCCATCTTCTTCACATTAACGTACTTATTAAGTGAGCAGGAAGCTCTTGCAATATGGCCCAAACAAATTTATTGGAAAAAGCAGTTACTTGGGGTTTTCCTTTGTGTTTTTTTAACACATCTTTTCCTGTGATCTACTCTAAGCAAAAGGAAAAATTAAAAAGTTTAGACAATGAAAGCCTGACTCCTCAAGAGAAAGGCTCTGCAGATATTCCCAGAACTTAACAGGACAGACAGAAAAGCTCCCTGGTCCCAAACTGAAATAGAGATGAGTATGTGCATGGTTCACTGTAATTTTCTGCATGAAAACTGAGATCTTAACAACTCTCACATCACCAAGTTAACCCAGTAAAACCATCAGGTAGCAGACTCTCCTCAACCCAACATCAAGTTAAAGAAGCTGTAACACTTCTCCAACATATTGCTACAAAACCATGTCAACTTCAAGGGCTTCTCTAAAAGTTTGTCATCAGATTTACTTGTATCAATGTCAGTTCTTTGATCTGAAGACAAAGGAAGCAAGGGTAGACTTCAGTAACCTGGTATGCAGCTTTCACCTGCCAGCAGGCAAACATCTCAAGTCTACACAAAGCCTTTAAAGGAATTTTGAGGTCACTTCCACAGCACTGATACACACACTCTGATGAACATACACAGCAGGATTACATCACAATAAATTACTGAAATAATTAAATAGTGTTGTTTTCAATGCTGAATGCCCCTAAGGGGCTGAGCAAACATCCATGTACCTTAGTGAAACTGGATTTCTTGCATCTTAAATGTACCACCTCCCTGTTTCTGGGTTATGGCTTCTATTGGGATAATTCCCAGAAAGTAAGATAGTGACTACATTATACACTGCTGGAGAAACAGGTGATACTCCTTCCCACTTCACACTGGGGTATTTAGAGGCTCAAATTTTATTCACAGAGTATTTACTGTCTGTCAAAATATGATGGGGAAAAAAAATTAATTTCCATACGGAACAGAGACATTTATAGTTTACTCAAGCTTTAAATGAACTTGGGGCAGGTATCTCACAAGTGACCAAATATTCTCTAAAACTATAAGAAGGTTTTGTTGGACTAGTTTCAGCAGTGCCAGTGTTTCAAAATTAAAGTGCTCAGCTTTTCACAAAAAAAAAAAAAAAAAAAAAAACCAAAAAAACCCCTAATAAATAAGACAGCCTTTATTAGCACACAGTGAAATCTTTTCCAAAATGAGAAGAAATGTTTCAAAATTCATCCATAATTAAGTTTTCATCTCTATGTCCATCCGTAAAGAACTGATCAACTTTGCTTCAAAATCCCATTCAATTTTTCCCTTAAGCTGGTAAATCTCTTCTTCTATGTCTACTCCATCCTTTGTAACTCAAAACAGAACATGAAAAAGATATGACTAACACCTGTATTTAAGTCAGTTCTGTCTTTAATGAATTACAGTGTCTGAAATGAAACTGCAGAGTAGTAATATACTCCATCCTGTGCACTTATTAGAGACACAAGTGTAGTGTCATCAGCTTCTCTGGTGAAAAAATCCATTCCCCTTGTTTATCATGGCACAGAGTTAAGATGGAGCCTTGGAAGAATTCAGGGAACACAAATATTAATAGCCAAGAAAACATCATTAAACCATAAACTGGAATATTTCTTCTTTTCTACAGCTCTGAATATTGGTTCATCATCTCATAACTAAAGTGTAATAAACCATAGGGACTCTCCCAAAGCATTTCTAAAAGTCTCAAGATAGAATTAGACACTGAGTAACAGGAATTGGTTGTTTAATCTTTAATGTGAAGTTATTCACTGAGACAGTCCTTTAAAACCAAGGACTCTTTATTGTTAAACACAGCTGATTTATCAAATCAATTCTCTAATTGTCGCCATTTCAAATTAACACTAAAATCTTTGTCTCTGCCTTTTTCTCAAAGTGTATAGAGCAGCTATTTTCTTAGATGGTTATCATCCAAATTTTAAATAACTGGTGCTTACTAGAGATAAATAAAATACATTCTCAATGAAAAACGGCTTATTCAAGAAAAATAATTATAAATAAAGAAAAAATAGCACATTTGGGAGCAACATAAAATGTACACTGCAAGCAGCAGGCCTGTAGTGCTTCCTTTTCTGCATTAAAGTATTCTGCAGCTTGACACAAAATATTTCTGATTACTTGTTTGCATTTGCATTATATTCTAGAAGAGGAAGGAATGGTAGGTAAGATTGTCTCAAATTGAACAGATGTTTCTTTATCTTCTGGCATCACCCTTATTTTTTACTATACAATTATTATTTTTTTATTATATGATTTTGAATTCTTCAAGAAACGATGAAGTGGAAAAAGATAATTTGACCGGCAGCCACCTGATTATTTTACAGTTTTCATAAGACCTGGAGATTAGCTATGAAGATATCCATTTTGTCACAAAGGTAAATAAGCCCTACACAAGTGGAGTGTAATGCCACTGCAACAAGTTACCTGATGTTTCTTCAGGTTTTCATTTCCCAGCTCTTTTGTAGATCTGCTGGCATACAAGAGGAACAATCCCTGCCAGTTCTATGGATACAGCACTGCAATGGGCCTCACTCCAGCAAGTAGAGGAAAAAGGAAAGATCCCTATCAGCTTTATGTGAGACCTTCAATTTAAAAATGAAAAATTAGTTTGCAACATGTTCACAGATGTTTGATTTAAGTTCTTCCTTCCAGAAAATATATGACTCTGGCTTTACACCATTAAACACTTTACATCTTATCCTCCATGTATTTGGTAACCTCAGAGCAAGAAAAAATTTCATGTCACAGAAGTATGAAAAAATTATGTTTTAGTCTAAGTTAAATGACAATTCCATTTTCCTCCACATGATTAATATATTCTAGAATTTGTTACAAGAGGCACATTTACATTTTATCACAATTTATATTCAAACCCAAAGAGCAAAAGAAGCCATACTTGTAAATGCAAAGTTATCCAAAAACCTGCTCTACTCAAGATTACATGTGGGGGAAAAAAGTGCTGATCAGATCTTTTAGTCAAAAAAAGACTTTAGTTGATAAAAACGCCTTCCTGAGACAGAAGGGCTTTCCTCACCATACCAACTTGCAAAGCAAAGCAATTAACCAACATCCTTGGAAAACACATCCTTCTCTGTGAATGCAATTTAAATAAAAAACAAAAACTACAGTTGCAGAAGCACTGGGCAAAGCTACTTTAGCTAAAAGTAGCTGTAAATGTAGGAAGTTGCTTTTCCTGAACAATAATTAGTACTCCTGCTGAGGTAAAAACACCTAATTGTTTGTTTATTTTGCAAGGACACACATTCATGCACATTACTGGCAAGTACCTGTCTGCCCTCTATCTCCAGATGCTGATGAGAACACTCCATGTACTTAGCTGCCACATCACTCCTGGTGGAAAAAGCCTTAGGTTAAGATCTACCACCTTTTCAAAACAGCCAGTGTCAACTCCAAATGTTAAATTACACACTGAGCAAATGCTAAGAGAAAGTTACATGATGGCAGCCACTTAAACGATGTCCACACTCTTGTGAAGAGCTCAGCTTTAAGGGAACACAATCTGTCACACTGACTTAGGTTTCCCAGGCCTTCCATAGATGCTGGTGTGTAGCCCCTCATCCTCATCTTTAGCAACATTCAACAGTTGGATCCTCATATGCTTGTTTTATACATCATGCAGCCAGCTCCAGTATAGAAGCTGTCACCTCTGTCAGGCTGCACTTCATCTAAGATGCTGCTGGAAGTCTTGGCAACACAGCAGTAGGGAGAAAAGCCCACATTTTAGCAATACCAAATGACATCTTAGCACGTGCTCACACATTTAACACCTCTAACTACCAAAGTGAGGACACCACACCGTTATTAGCATGTCTGAGAAAATATTGAAAGGCACAACTTTAAGAAAGGTACGTGCATTCAGCCAAGGGCTTATTCAACTACTTGAGCTCTTTGCTGGGGAATCGGCCCTTGACTGCATAATATTAAGAATATTAAGAACTGAAGTCACTGAAGGCAACAAATGTCAAGGCTACCAACCACCAAACATGGAAATTCATAAGCCTCCTTCTCCCTCCATATGACCTGAACTTTCCAGATGGGTAGCATTTTATATGCAAGGTTTTGGTCTGTCTTCTGCAATTACTCTTTTATGGAGAAAGTTTTATTTTTCCTGCTAATCCAACACTTACAAAAGCAGCTGCCTCTGCTCCCACAGCAAGTACTGTTCTGTTGCAGGACCCATCCAAGTATTTGGGAATCAGTCAAGCCTCATGAAAAGATCCCAGTTCCAACAGCAACACTACAAAAATACTCCACTGAAAGCTATCCAGCACCGTGACTTCTTGCAAAACTATATTGAAATGTTCAGCAACAGTGATCACCTTTTTTGTGCAAGTACTGTATAAGCAGATTATCTTCTTTTCCACCTACAAATTCTAGTAGTTTCAGTTAAATACAACTATCAAACTCTACTTCTGATTAAGAGCATCTACAGATTTATGTTTTGTATCTCTTCTCATCCACTCTTTCACCTCTTCCAGGCCACCATCACATGTCTGGACATTCATTTCACTCACATCTATTTCCTCAATGCTTGATGAGCCTCAGAAGAAGCAGGATTGCTCATATCAGCTGAAGAGCTAGACAAGTGCACACACCATGTCAGCACTTACCACGAACCAAGTGACCACACAGTGCCTCATACAAACAGCAATCTCACCCAATTTTAAAGTACTTTACTATGAAAACCATGCAAAAATTAAAATAAATAAATGTTGTTAAAACTTGGTGAAGAAATTCAGTTTGAATATTGGTCCTTTGGCATCAGAGTAAAGTTCATCTTAGCAACTAAGGAGCTACCCAAACCACCACTCTAAAGAGTGTGGTTCCACTGCAGGTACATTGGGGAGAAACAAGTTGAGGGAAAGGGAAGAAGAGGAAAAAAGAGGAAAAAGAAAAAAAAAAAAAAAAAAAGAAAGAAAGAAAGGAAAAAAGAAACCTCACCAGAAGTGTGACCCTCTGGACTTCCTGCCTGGACATGTATGAACAGGTCAAAATGCCCTAGAAGACTTACTTAAGTGTATTTTCAGAAATACTCTATGGAAGCAGTTGTGCTGGTCCCAACATCATAGCTGAAGACATTATGGGACTGCAGAAATGCAATAAAGTTTGCCCTGTTGCCACAGCTGAATATTTGGCCATTCAGAATTAGAGGGTTTGGGGGTCTTTCTTCTCCTCTCTTGACATTACCAAGGGGAATTGTGCCTTTCCATTTGATAGACTGAATCTGACTAATTATAGTAAATTTGGCCTTTTGCTCATGGACTAGAGATGTCAGAAAAGCCAACCAAACTACCTGCAAGGAAGGGGTCAGAGTAGACAAAACCCAGAGACAGTGAGACAGCCTAGCAAGGCAGGCCAAAAGCCCCCCCCTTCTCGGCACACTTGCAGAGAAGGTAACAGCACTTCAGGTTGCTTGGACAACATGCTCGTAGAAAAAAGCTGACAGAGGAGTATTTACAAATCAGCAGTTTTAAATCAACATCCATTTCCAGCTGTGAGCCACAGTAAATGTGGTCACACTGTTCAGAAGCATTGCTATGGACTGCAGCACACAGTCTCATTGCAGAGGACACCAGTAGGGCCTGCCTGTTTATGAAAGACCCCAGAGCAGTGCCTTGAGTGAGCCCAATTCTTCACAAGTCTTTGATCTATAAATGCAAAACCCAAAAAGCAGCTGATGTGCTGATGCACACCCAGGACCACCTCGGAGTTGGATACCTCATCCAATGGTCACAACTCTCCCAGATTATATGCACTGATACTTTTTCAAGTAACTGGTAAGCTCTTACTTGGTCACTAAGATGTAGGTGGAAAAAACCCCAAACCACACCACTGTAAACTGAATTATTTCATTACAATATGATTATTCATTAGTATTAAAAGCAAAGAAAGCAACTGTGGAATTGCTCAGAAATGTCTCCAGAATGCCACAGCAGTGTTTCACAGAATCACAGAACAAGCAAGGCTGGAAGGGACCACAGTGGGTCATCTGATCCAACCTCCCTGCTTAAGCATGGTTATCCTAGAGCACATGGCACAGGATTGCACCCAGATGGCTCCTGAGCATCTCCAATGAGGGAGACTCCACAATCACTCTGGGCAACTTGTTCCAGTGAGTAGCCACCCACATGACAGAGAAGTACTTCCTCATGTTCAGGTGAAAATTCCTGTGTGTCATTTTCTTCCCATTGCTTTTTTTCCTGTTTCCTTATGCTAAGCTGAGTTTTTCTCCAAAGGCTGACCAAAATAAAAAAAAAATAAACCTCGATTAAGGTTTGCTCCCACTTTTCAGATACACAGTCCAGCTCTGAGAAACAACCACATTCCTACCAGCACATCATTCCACTGATGATGTGAACAATTAAACCACCCTGTGAAATGTGGCAGAGCAGCAGCACAGCAGCAGCCAGACCTCCGAGAGCCTGTGCCACATACACCTCCCCACACACAGCTGTGTGCAGCACCAAGTTTGTTATTTGTGCTGTAACACTGTCTGCCCAGCAATCACCCACTTCAGTTTAAACTAATAAAGGAATATAACTCAATCAAGTTTTCCTTATTCCAGCAGCACGCACTCAATGTCCAAAGCAATCTATTTTTACATGGCATGTTACTCTTCACTCCGTATGCCAAAAAAATACAGTCAATTTTTACAGCAACACATTTCAGTGTCCATTTCTAGGCCTGTATGACAGCAAATGCTGGACACTGCATCATCTTACTGAGAAGGTAATTCCAACATAAGCTCCTATTCAGACATTCAGTCCTTTATTTCCCAGTAGCTTTCAGAAAGGTTAATCACCTTTCAGTTGAGCACTTAGCTGGTGAGTTTTCATAGATCCTTTAGGCTGTGGCAAGAGCTCCTTGCACACACCAAACCATAGAGTTGAGCCTTCACATAAGAACTGGGATCCATACAACGGTGTCACTGGTTCAACTCCCTACTGATTTTCCCAGTGTCTCACACAGGTAACATGACATTGCCACATCTTGTATTAACAAGCAGGTCAAGTTCAACCTGCAGTCATGCAGAGGTGAAACATTAAAAATTAAGCACAAGCAACCTTCTGTCATACCCCAGCAGTTTGTACTCAGATCAGCTGCTTGTGTGACACTGTGTGCAGAGCCTCAGATGTGTGTCCTGGAAGTCTTGGCAAATGACATGCTCTATTAAATGTGTGCGTGTTCAATCCATAATGCTATAACTCGGAGAAAAGGAAAAAGTAATTAATACTGGCTATAGAATTAAATATATAATTATTTAAAAATTACAGTATTTCAGCGTGAAGTTGTCTTCTCTGTGAAGAAGTCTCAGACCTGCTTATTGGGACTCAAACCGCAAAGCACAGACCACGTGGGCAGGACTGTATCTTCTCTGACACCCTGTGGGCTGTGGCACCTAAGGGCTGATAATCCACTCGAGGGACACGTAAGATGACTTATGAACTTTCATTTTGGGGAACTATTTCCCATAACCTTTTCTGGCATAATGTGATGCATGGTGTAGGAAAATCTAAGAATCTGAGATTAAAAAAAACCCCACCAATATCATAATGGTATGCCTGCACCATGTCGAGTCATAAATTACACAGTTTTGCGGTATGTGGTTTTGTTACCTCATACTAGGCATCGTGATAATTATGAGAACCACACCTTTCATCTTGCTGACCTATAACGCTACATTAATGTAACGTTACACTCACAACTTAAGCTTCAGTGATTTTTTTTTCAGGTATTCAGGCAGGCTTATTAAAACTTTAATAAACTGAAATGCATCGCTTTGTAGCAGCACTGTTTCTTCTAGCGAAACACTTAGTCCCTAGGTACTTAAAACTTCTGAATTTTTTTCCCCTAGTTTTAAAACTTGGTCTGCTTCAAAGAAGTAGCTCGCTTTTTGATAGCTTAAGCGCTGTATTTTATCAGCAAAAAGAGAAGATGCAGACGGGAAGCCAGCAGCGCAGCAGCCAGGGCAGCACACCTGCCGGGGCGGGAAGGTGCGGGAGGCGGCAGCGCCGTGCCCGGCTGCGGACGAGCCGCTCTCGCCGGCAGCCGCAGCGCTCCGGCAGCACAGCACGCCTGAGGCCCGGCCGGGCGCGGGCAGGCCGGTCCCGCCGGAGCGCGGACAGCGAAAGTTGGCGCCCGCGGCCGGCCGGGACCGCGCCGCCCTCCCCCCTGGGCGCCGCCCGCGCCGCCGAGGGCCGGCCCCGGCGCCCTGCGCACGCTCCCGCCCGCCGCCCATGAGGCGCCCGCGCCGGGAAGGCACTGACGAGTCATCGCCCCGCCGCGTCCCCGCCCCCGCGGCCCTGGCGGGACGGGCGGCGGAGGGGAGCGGGCGCGGCGGCGGCGGAGAGGGGAGCCCGCAGGTGATGCTCCGGCGCGGCCAGGCCTGGGCTCCGCGGCTCGGGGCAGCGGGTCCCGCCCCGGCGCGGCCGCCTTCTTCTCCCGCCCGCCCGGCCCCGGGGGCTGCGCCGGCCCCGCCGCCGGGCGCTCCTCCACGCCCACCGCGCCGCCGGCCCGGGCTCCCGCACGCCGGTGCCGCCGGCGAGAGGCGCCTCCGCGCTGCGGCGGCCGGAGCGCGACCCGTGCTCCCGCCACACCTAGCAACAGCGCTGACAGGACGCAGTGGCGGCGGCGGGAGGAGGAGGAGGAGGAGGAAGCGGAATGGCTGCCGCGGCGGCGGCTCCCTCCCTCCCTCCCCGGAGCCCTGACAGCCAGCGCCGGGGCGGAAGCAGCAGGCGGCGTGCTGTGCCCGTCCTCCTCCCTCCTCCTCCACCGCCGCCGCCTCCTCCTCCGGGCTCCTGCGCTCCCTCCTGCCAATGCAAACTAACTCCCCCTCGCCAGGGCCGGCGGGCTGCACGCCTCCCCCGCACCCACCCATGCCGCCGCGCCGCACGCCGCCGCCTCCCCGAAGAGCGCTCCACGTCGCCCGCAGGACCCGCTCCTGCCACTCCACGCCCGCCGACCCTCCTCCCCGGCGGCCGCCGCGCCCCGGCTCCGCTGCACCTTGTGCCCCCCCCCGCCCCGCGCCGCCGCCGCCGCACACGCGGCCCCCGCCCGCCCTGCCCTGCCCTGCCCCGGCCGCGGCCCCGCGGGCACTCACCGATGTGGTTGTCCTCGATGTGCTCGATGAGCTCTGCCAGGGTTGGGAAGTGGAGCCCGCAGCCCCGAACCTGCAGGCGTTGGAGAAGAAGGAGGCGGCGGCGATGCCTGTCATGGTGTTACATCGAGATCCCCCTGCGGTGCCTGCTCTGCCAGGGCCGGCGGCGGCAGGGCGGAGAGAGGCGTGGGCAGGGGGAACGGGACGGAGAGAGAGAGAGATGGGGAGCGAGAGAGAGGGTGGGGGTGGGGAGGAGGAGGAGAAGGTGGTGGTGGCGGCGGCGGCGGCAGCAGCGTCGGGAGCGGCGGAGGGGAGGGACGGGCTGGGTGGGGGAGATGAGGCAGCCGCAGCTGGGAGGAGGGACCAGCGCGGCTCTGTAACAGCTGTGCTGCCCCGGCGGCGGCCGCCGGCGGCGGAGGAGCAGGGCACCCGCGCCGCCCTCTGCCGCCGGGGACGCCGCGCCGCCCTCCGCCGCCGGGGGACACCGCGCCGCCTCGCCCGGCCCCGCGCGGGGCTGCGGGGCAGCGGGGACAACTTTCCCCCCCAGCCCCTCGCAGCCAGCGGAGGGCTGGGGGCTGTGCTGCGGCCGGCGGGGCGAGGGGAGATGCTCCGGGGGGCTTGCTGGGGCCGGGAAGGTGTTGCCCGGCCCGGGGGCTGAGCCAGCCGCCGGGAGCTGGCTCCTGGCGCGGCCGTCACCTCCACCCTCCCGGGACGGCGAGCGACCAGCCCTCGCCGAGGTCGCCGCGCTGAGCGGCGGTCGCTCCTTCCGCAAGGGGGGCCGAGGCCACCGAGCACAGCCTTCACCTGCTCGGCGACGAGCCGCAGGCCCCGGGCACCTGCTCGGGGTACCGGGGTCGTCCCCCCGCCGCCGGGCGGGCTGCGGTCCCCCTTCCCGCTGAGCTGCCGGGCACAGATCGCCGTGCCCGGTCATTCCCTCTGCGCCTCCCGCCGAGCGGGGTCAGGGGTGCCAGCCTGCGGCCCTGGGGAGAAAAGTTAAACGAGAGTCACGCACACATCGCTCCCAAATCCTATTTTGACTTTGTCTCCAGAAAGCTATTCAGCAGAGAGGCTGACTGATTAATTGATTTTAATGAAGGTCTCCCTAGGCTCAAATTCACAGACAGCTTTATTTAAAATTAAAAAAAAAAAAAAAAAAAATCACCAGATAGCTTGTCTGGAAGGCTCTCCCCCTCCCCCCCTTCTGTTATATATTAATCTTTTTTTTCTATAATTACAAGATTCTATGGTATTGTTAATAATTTTGAGCAAAAGTGGGGCTAAAAAACGCCTCAGAATCTGCATGAGACTCTGAATTGTATGGACATAAGTGGTTCCACTGATCCTGCTGACAGATTACAGTCCCAAGCTGTTATCTCTGTAAAATCAAGCATGTGCACAAGAATAACCCTAGCCCTTGTTACCTGTATTGCAGGTAAGGATGTTCCTGGCATTACTGTGGGAGCCAAAGAATAGCAAACCCTAAAAATGCAGTAGAATGGTTAGTGAATGAAAAAAAATGAGTATTTGCCCATTTCCTTAAAGGATGAAAACTCTTGGAGCTAGTTCCTGGTGTTCTGCATATCAGAGAACCCATCATTTTTGTTGAGAAAACAAGCTTTATCTTGCAGTTTATTTTACTCATTTTCTTACATGTCCACTTTAATATTTTTCTGGTGTTTTGCCTTTATCCACTTGTATTCTTCTGGATGTGTAAACCCACTCCTTTTAGTTTACATCAAAGCAAACAAAGCGAAGACAAAGCCTTTCCAGAAAAATACCATGTGGAGAGAAGCCTTCTACTTCAACTCCACCCAAGGTGGAGTTTGTAAATAGAGTTTGCATAGCCATGAGATGCTGAAACATAGAACTATTACACTTAAAAAAGAGAAGTAACATGGACACATGTTAGTCCACAGTATGTTTTCAAGGTTCACTGTGGTCAACGTATAGTTTAGGTTAGAAAGCTGTTGCTTTTAGGCATTTCATGGAAATGAATAATTCTTTTGAATAATACAGGGGCGCATCTGTCGTTTGGTCCACTTGTTTCAAGCATAGCTACTTCACATTTTACTATTCTTCTGATTTCTCCACTGTCTTTCTGGTGTTATCAAAGGAGTTTGCTCACTGTGATTTGACTCAGTGAAGGAGGAGTTGTTCCTACCTAAGATGATAATTCTGAAAACTCACACCACACAAGCTGCTGTCATGAATAATACCACAAAGTCAGGTTTGTGGAAGTGCCCTTGTAACCAAGACATAAACAAACAAATAGTGGGTGTGGAAAAAGAGTGGAAAGGGAAGATAAGCATCTTCCCCAATAAATTGCAGTTTTAGAGACTAATATGTAGAATCAAACACACAGGCCTTTTAAAGTGTATGAGTAAAAATTGTCTTGGTGTCATTCACTAGCATAATTCAAGTAGAAATTTTCAAAGGCAGTAAATCAAGATTAATCTGAATGAGTATTAAATACAAGAATTTCATGTGGCTAATCTATAAAAGTCAACAGATATGTGATTTAGTCTGTTATGAAACAAATCTGTGATGGACATTGTGTTGTTATCAAAAACTTTTAATAGCTATTAACAAAGAGCACTGGTCACCTACAAAGAAAGGAAAGTATGTTTGTAGCTGACAAGTAATAAACATTATGGTTAACCACCTGCTAGTAACATACAATGTAATGATTGCTTTCTGCTGTGTGAACTTGTCCAGTTAGCTGCAGGTCTCTTTTCATTAATTGTTTGCTAAACTCTCAGGATTTTTGTGACCCTTTGCGGTAGAGAGAGAGCTTAACCCTTGCAGCAGTCAAGAAGAGCTGGAAAGCCAGGAGTTAGGGGTGTCCCATGGGGATTCCATTCAGTATCTTTTGATGAAATTACTCCTATTCCATAGGGCCTGTTTTGTACATATTCAGCTTAGATGGCCTCAGTAGAAGTTAGGACAGTTAAACCATTTCATATGTTGTTTCCTCTGATTTAAAAACTTGGAACACTCTCCCTGTTCTTCCACAGAGGCAGAAGGGATTTCTTCCCGACACAATAAAGGAGTTTCTGCCCCTGGTTTTGATGTCCAGGCTCATGACAGACAGGCATGAACAGACCCAGTGAAGAATGCCCCCAAGATGAACTCTTCCCATCCCTGATTCACTGTTATTTTCATTTTACCATCTGTATATTTACAGACAAAATACATGATGTCCTGATAATAAGTGAAGCTTGTAGAATGAACACCCACTCTTCCTCGTGTATTTGATGTACTTTTCTCTAGTACCTGGGAAGTGGAGTAGTTTTACCAAACTTCTTAACAGTAGTTTATCAGATCCAGTATGTTTTGAAGTCCTTTATTATGGATGATAGCAATATGATAAGTGTTGCTTGTCAGTGTTGGGACTGGCACTGTCTAACATCTTTGTTGGCAACATGGGCAGTGGGATTGAGGGCACCTTCAGCAAGTTTGCCAATGACATGCTGGAGGGAAAATTTGCCAGCTAGAGGGACCTTGACAGGCCTGTGTATTATTGAGGGAGTTCAACAAGGCCATATGCAAGGTTCTGCATAAGGATCAGGGAAATGCCAGGCACAAATACAATCTGGGCAGAGATTGGATTGCAAACAGCCCTGCAGAGAAGGACTGGTGGATGAGAAGTCTGACACAACCTGGCAATGTGCACTTCATCCCAGAAAGCCAAATGTGTCCTGGGCTGCATCCTGCATGGCCAGCAGGTCAGGGGAGGTGATTCTCCCCCTCTACTCTGCTCCCCTGAGTCCTCACCTGGAGGACTGCATCCAGCTCTGGAATCCCCAACATGGGAAGGATGTGGACCTGTTGGAACAAATGCAGAGAAGGCCACAAAGAAGGTCAGAGGGCTGGAGCAGCTCTCCTATGAAGATAAGCTGGAAGTTGGGGCAGTGCAGCCTGCAGAAATGAAGGCTTTGGGAAAACCTTTCAATGCCTAAAAGGGGCCTATAAGAAGGTTGGAGAGGGGCTTCTGACAAGGGCATGTAGTAATAGGACAAAGGGTGATGTCTTTAAACTGAAGAGCATAGGTTTAGATTAGGTATTAGGGAGGAATTCTTTACTCTAAGTGGGTGAGACACTGACTCAAGTTGCCCAGGGAAGTATTTGGGATGCCCCATCCCTGGAAGTGTTCAAGACCGTGTTGGATGGGGCTTTAGATTAGATATTAGGGAGAAATTCTTTACTCTAAGTGGGTGAGACACTGACACAAGTTGCCCAGGGAAGTATTTGACATGCCCCATCCCTGGAATTGTTCAAGAGCATTTTCTTACTCAGGCTTTTTTGGGATAGAGAACTCACATATCCATATGACAAACTGCCAAAGTGCTCAGAAGCTGGCCTGTCATTTTGTTCTGAGGGAGAAATGAATGGAAATTAGGCCCAAGTGATTTGTCAAGCTGGAGCTAACTGCTGTGTAGATTCATTTCAGAGGTGTTAATAGCTACTGTAAAGGATACTTCATATAGATGGAGCTGAGAAAAAGCTCAAACAGCTGGTAGGACCCTGTTTTTTGTTTTTGAAGAAGTTATTTTGAAGACCACCTAAGACCCTTAGTTTAACAATCATTCCATCTTGGGCAGACTCTTAGGCAAACTGAGAGCAGGACTGCATGTGAGAGGGATGTGCTGCTACTGAGACCTCCTGTACAACGCTGAGGGCTGATTAACTGAGCAGATTTCTAGATCATCTGATTACCTGCTTTAAAATGTGTATGTTAGGACTGCAGCTTTTCTTTGCTAACTTGATATATTTGTGCCTCACTTTAAGTCCATTTTAGAGAGTAAGGAACATTTTTAGAGCAATTTTAATTCAGTTCTAACTTAAACTGATGTTTTATTGTCTTGGACCCCTCATCTCATTGAATAGTCTGGCTCTTAGACCCTTTTCAATGCCTTTTGATTGCTGTTCTTTCTCATAAACAATTTTAACTACTAACTTAGCAGTTAGATTACTTGTGGTAATCAACTGCTATTACTGCTGGGCCTTATCTGGGAGTAGGCTACTACCAGCCACTCATACCGTTCTGGATTCCCAAAAGCCAATTATTCTATTCTAATGCTTTCTGAAGGCTAGAGGTCTGAATCTGAAAAATTTGATAGTTGCTACACTTGTTGCTTTGAGGATGATTAGATTTTTATTGAAGACACCAGCTGCCTTTCAAATAGTAAGAAAAATGCCAATACTTTCTTTAGTGTCTCATTTAAAGCATAGTTTAAGTAGTTCTTTTCTGCTGTATTTGTAATAGTTGAAAGCACAAATCTGTGAAGCTTTTTAAATGTACTCTTTTAAAATTACTCTTACACTATCAAAGTCATACTTGAAAATATACTTGAAAATATCTATTTAAAGAAAAAAAATAAAGCAAGAGTAATAGGATATTGCAAAGAAATGATTGGCCTCAACTTCTCTTAAAAAAGATTACTGGTTCATTCTTCAATCACATTTTTGATAATTTTCTTTCTTCTTGCCTCTGCATACTGGCCATTATCAGAAATGTCACACATTCTGTGAAGATTTCATAACAGAGACATATCACTGCTGCAAAATAATTACACAAGTAAACCATATTTTCACTGCTGCAAAATAATTACACAAGTAAACCATATTTATGCAGTTTGTGTCACGAGAATCCTATTTTTAATTTATACTGCTGAATTAGTTTTCTCTTGGCAGTGTACTGTATAGCTTCAGGGTGCAATGGAAAAACAAAATGTTAAGCTGGGAAGACTCTGTATTCCCCACTAGTTCCAGATGCCCCAAAACAATAGATAGAAACCCTGCTCAGTTTAACTTTCTGAGAGACTTCACATTTTCAGAGGATAAAGCTTCAGATAAAAAGGAGATCAAACTGCCTCTGTATTTCCAGTTACCTGTAGCCTATAACAAGGAAAATTTTCTTGTTTTGACTATTTCAGAAAATTTGCAGCTAACATGATGTTATAGGATAAATTACTATTACATTGTTAGTCTGCCCTGGAATTATAAAATGCCAGCTATTACAGTGGTCTCTTGCAAGAGTTCACAATTACAGAGGTATTGAATAACCTACTCTCTTCTTACTATGGATTATAGTGGAATACTTTGCCAAAATCTTATATGTTGTTTCAGTCAGACAATTGGGGATAATTAGCACATCCATTTTAAAATAACTAGCTAGAAAAGTAATGCAATTTTGTGAGTTTCTCTTAATGAAAGGTCATCTTAAAACTGCATAAGTTTATAATTTTTAAATTTTTGCCTTTTCCACTTTTTCTTCCTAAAGTGATAACCAGATTTCATGGCATCTGCTGACATCAAAATTTTCAAAGTCAATTAAAAAAGGCAAGTTCTTTCCAAAGTATTCTGAAATTATATTATCATTTTCACAAAAAACCCAAAAAAACCAAAAAAACCCCCAAAACAACAACAACAACAACAAAACAAAAAACAAAAAACAAAACAAAAAACAAAAACAACCAAAAAACCCCCACAAAAAAGTCTTTAATTAGAATGAGCATTTCTTAGTGTTCTTTCTTTCGAGTAGAAGTGTCCTCACAAATGACAGAGCATCAGACTCTCTTATCCTCTGGCTCTGATGATCATTTATGATGCTGTAGTTACAGGGTGATTTAAAGCAGTTATAAGGCTATGACTTACATCAGAGATCTGGAGTCCAAAGACATGGGAGACACATCCCACATGATTTTGTGCTATGTCATGTTGTCCTTCCTGTTCACCTATTCCTCTGCCCCAAATCAAAGTTTACTTAAGAAGATCCAAGTCCTTCATTTCTGGATTTCACAGTAACAGGGAGCTGTGTATTTTAGAGCCTGCAAATTCAGAACAGACTCTCTTCTGTTTAGCCTGAAAATTCCCCATTTAAAAATTCTTCACTGAGCCAGGAATACTGGTGACAGGGAGAATTCTGCACTGAGGCATGGATGCCAGCAAAAATTCGCTTGCTAAATCCCATGTAGGGTTGGAGAATCTCTGGTGTTCAAACAGTAAATTACTCAGGGAATTCTCCCTCTTAAAATACATGCCTCTTCTCATTTTCAAGTTAGGTAGGGGAAAAGAAGGCTTTGAAATAAAGTTAACTTACAGCACTGGGGGTGGATGCAGTTTCTAAAAAAAAACAGAATCAGGTAACTTTGTTCATAGGAGGCTTGACAATTGTTGGCTGTGGAGCCTGACATAATGGGAAAGGACATCCAGAATTCAGAATAAGATTAATTTGCAAATGAAAGAAATGTTCATCTTAGTAAACTTCTCAAATGATCTTCTGGGCTGACTGAGCTGTCAGAAGCTAAACTGGAAGAATATTGCAAATCACTTGCTATCACCACCAAGAGTGGTTTGTCAAATAGACATTTCTTGTGACAGCTTAAATCAGAGATACAGACAGTGTGCCTGTTATCATCACATGGATTGTGAGATGTGAATATGGACACTTCAGAACAAAAGAACAAAAAGCCATCAGCTAGTGGAAGTTTAGATAGTTCTCAGGTAACAGCTGAAGACTTTATGAAGATTCTCTGCCCTCCACTGAGCAGATTACTACCCATAGTTTATGTGGAATCACCTGTTCAAATCCACAAATACATTGTATCATTGGAAGTAGATATGGGACAGCAATAAAGGAATCAAAATCTTTGCAAAATTAATGTGGAAAATAAAAAGCAGTGGGGAGAAAATATGTGAATATTTATAGAAACATGGGAGAGATGATCAAGAATGGGGATCTAACACATTCACAGACAGTATTTTCTGTATGCCATCCTAGGCAAGGGATACAATTCCATATCAAGTAATATATGAATATCCACTGAAGAAAAAGTGCTGAGTAGACCCAAAGGCTCCATTGTTTCCTTCAGAGGAATGCACAGTTGGGAAGGTTTCAAGGACTCTTTTGGTATCTTTCAATGTGTATTGCATCATAAATCTTATCTTAAAAATAAAATAAAAAAAAAAGAACAAAAAAGTTGACACGTTCCTACAATATTTATCCTTTTCCTCATCTTGATAACAATGTATAAGAATTGGAAGCTGTGAGATACATAATTACTTGAAACCCACCCTGGTTTTGTGTACGTTCTGACTCGAGCACTGACTTCAGTGTGATCTTAGGTATTCAGCACTTTGCAGAATTTTGTCTGCAAACATCTGCAGAAGCTCCTGCTTTACATAAACCAAAACCTACTCATCATAGTTGCAGAAAGTCATGGGTTTCTTCCTAAACAAACAAACAAAAATGCCTGTGCATAATGCAGTATTTGGAAAGAAAGTTGGACATTACTCGTTCTTCAGAACATCTTCTGATTTACAGATTTCACATTAAAAAAAAAACAACAAAGCCAAACCCAAAAGTATCAAAGGACACAGTGAAACAAGAATCCTTGTTCCTGGTTTTTTCCTTTTATATGGACCAAAAAGAACAGATATTATTTTTAAGAGCTCACTCACTTTGTGGTCTTGTTTGGAGTTCAGATTACTTGTGCTTAATTCATTGCTTTACAAATCCCTTATACCAATGTATCTTCCAGTACATAACCTGGACATCTAAACCCAACATTCTACCAGAAAGAAAAAAATTGGGGAGCTTAATAAACAGAAACCTGGATTAGCTCTTTTCTGAAAGAGAATCACCAATGCATACATGTGATTATTTTTTTATTCTACAACCATTTTTACTACTTTGTTTGATATAGTTTGGGGTATATGCGTGTGAGGGGTATTCTCTTCTGCAGAGGAGTAGAATTAGAGGCTTCTTTTGTATTTAACAGATGTGACTCCTTGTGATGATAGTAAAAATGTATTCAAGCACTGGCAAGCAAAGTTCACACTTTGTCTTCAACTCATTTGTGTAGCACATTTCCAGTTTAGCTGTAGCTTGAGGTGCCACATTTTCATATTGTCTTGGAAGTATACATAAATATCACCTCTTAAATTGTAAATATAAAATGATTCTTTGATGTACAAAAATATAAAATATATAATTTAATATAAAACCCTTAGTATGAAACAATATTTTCTTTCTGTCTCCTCATTGGATTAATAATCAAGGTTGGCCTTTTGTTTTGATAATTGCTTTGTCCTTTGAGCATTGTCACAATAATTTTATATGCATACAAGAATAATTAGATCTTTAAACTTAGTGTCTTATGTAGATTAGAAAGACTCTTTCAACTGAAGTAAACTATTACAGAGCCATAAAAGTCGTTGGAGCTTTCATTCAGGGTAGGATTTCAGAGAAAAGACTAGATCAGACTATGCAATGTGTAACTCTGGCCATATCCAAACCTCCACACTCCTGTTTTCCACTGGTAATATAGGCCTTGATCATAGAAAGCAGATTGATTAGTTTTCTCCATTGCTTAATTAACCCCAGTGAAGTCAGGGGGGTTCCACACCTGTGTGGTTTACATGAAGTTCACAGCTGGTTTGCAGTGCCAATGTTTTCTGTGTACAGTTCTTCTGTCAGATCTGCAGTGTCAGACTTCACAAGATTGGCAGTGGGGAATTTATGATTCACTTTGTTTGGGTTTTGTTCTGGTTTTCTTTTGTTTCTGCTGTCTGGGAAAGCAAGAGCCAAATTCTTTTTCCTTCTTTCTCCAGGATGTCAGTTTGTTTGATAAACATATTCAAAGGACTGTTAGTACTCAGGCAATATCCTTGATTCTGCAGTGAGTGTCTCATCCACGTTTGATCTTGCACAACAATGAAGGTGATAATGGCTCAACCTGACTCTTGAAAGCATGATTTCCTTGGTGAAATGGTGGAGATGAGCTTTGAGAAGGGTCTGCATGCCATATTGTCCCACCTCCCAATGATGCATCTGGGACAAAAAAAGTGAGACGAAAAGAAAATCCCTGGAGACCCACAGGAGGCTAGGGTAGGTGTAGTGTAGTGTAGTGATATTTCTCTTGCTGCTGCAAATGAGTTGCCTTAATTGGCCAGGACAAATCTAGCCCAGGAAAAAGCCCAGTTTATTAGTCTACAAGAAGTGCAGACAGTTTGGTAAAGGGGAAGAAATTGGCTTTTATTTTATTCACCACTGTTGAAGTTCCAGAGGGAAGCATTTGACACGGTACAGAGTTTTAAGGACCTTAGTGAATCTAAAGGCTAGTTATCCCTGAAAACAACTGTTAGTATTGATTTAAGCATGTTACCAGATCCTTCCTTCATTTTACAAAGCAGACTTGTGCAGGCTATTTTCAGGTGAGAGGTCTATTTCATAGAAAGCTGCAGGCTAAATCTATTTCTGGAGCCATCAGACAGATGCTTCTCATGCTTAACTTTCTGCTCTCACCACAGCACCTACATAATCATAATCAGCAGATTTAATTTGGCTGGACAAGGTAAGTAAGTCAAAGCCATCATTGTTCAAGCAAATTGTTTGAATATCCTTCACTGCAGGGAAGCTGCCTCTACTTCATGAGTGATGCAGGTCAATTCTGTCAGAACTGTTCATTTGCAGGAGAGGAGCAGAAATGCAAAGAGGGTCACATCATCAGCATTTTTTACTGGAATAATTAAAGTTTTGGGGGCACTTCTAATTCAATTTAATGTTTGAGACTTATCTCCTTTTTTACTTCTGGCAGTGTTTGGGAGGTATTAGGTCCCACACTGGCAGTAGTTGTCAGTGCTTTATTAAGAACTATAAACTGTCAATTTAAAGCACATGATTTCCTTACTGTCTGCTTGATAATCTATTGTTAATTATTACCTAGTACTCTTCTTATTACCTTATGTTACCTGGTGTTTTTACATTTCAGTTTTGAGGCTGTATGGGGACAGTTAACACACTCTCTTTTGGCCAGGGTGCTCCCTGATCCACATTATTTTGTTTGTGGATAGAACAAAAACACCCTAGCATCTCCTCCTGGAAGTGGATTAAAATCTGTGCTGATGGTATTAAGCCTCTCGCTGCCTTGGATCTCAAAATGATTTTGTCCATTTTGCTACTAAAATAGAATGAGGCATATCAAATATATGTATGAGGATAGTATGAAAATATGAAAATACCCCTCTTTGGAGGGTAATATTCTTGCCTGGCTGAGGATTTCCAGTGGCCAGATTGCCACCTTACTGAGACCCACACAGTACCTGCTGCTTTCCCTTTGTTTAATGTGTATAAGTGATTATTAGAGAATACACATTCAGTGTAGTTTTTTACCTCTTTTCCACACTTGGTGATGAAATTGGCTTTATTAGTAGCAGGAGAAAGTAGTTGTGATGGATAAGGGCCAGCAGTTGGATAAGGCAAGAGCAAGGTAGTACAACAACTGGAAGAGAAAATGATGTTTTCTCTCTAAGTGATTTCAGAAGATTTTGGACACCTAGCTGCTCATTCTCTGATGACTCTTGTCACCAGGGATAGCAGCTGCCTGTTCAAGGATGGCAAGGCAGTATTTTTTTTGAGGGGGGGGGATCAATCTCATTCAAGTATGAAACATGAGCCCATGGGACAGAGATCACAGTGCAAAGGGGAGCAGACAAAGCAGTTTGTGAAGGTGTTATAAATCAAAAGAACAGTGCAGTTCTGTAATCTGTTATACACTCTGGTCATTTTATGTAGATTATTCTGTTGGAAAACTTAATGTATAACAATTTGGAGCCACTGCAGAAAAAAACCCTGTATTTTTGCTTGTCAAGATGAATTTCTTTCCCAGCTATGTTGTAAGCCTATCTTATGGTCAGCACTGTCTGCCTTCTGGTTTCTGGGGTAATTTTTATCTCTTAGTTGTGATCTGGAAAAACAACAATGACCAGAGTTCTACTTAACTGAGATATTTACTCCAGCTCCATGATACACTAAGTCACCTGAGGCCAGGTGGGGTGCCTGGCTTGAAACCCATCATTTTTTAGTTTTTGCAAGTCCCTTAAAGCTTTTTTGAGGGACAAAGATCTTTTTTTTTCTTTTGACTCACCAGAAGTAGCATAAGGATTCAGTGGCATATCTAAATTTAAAGTGAGTTGGGAGTGAATGGTCTAAGGGATGAGTCCATTTTCTAGAGGGCCCATGGCTATTGGATCTTCTTTCCCTGGCTTGTAGTAGGTGCTATATTTCAGGACTACCTTTTTTTCCCTTGCTTGCAGAAACTGAGTGTTGCTTGAGCAGGGATTTGAGGTTTGGGATTCTGGAAATTAATAATAAAGTCAGGTTTTTTATGTTTCTCCTATACACACACATTCATATATATATATGTATATATATATATACACATATATACACATATATCTATAAACATATATATATACACACACATATGCATATATATAAATATAAATATGCACATATATGCAAATACACACACATGTTTACATTATTTGTGATAGGGTTTTGATAGTTGTGCTTATTTCTTTAGAGGGGTGCCTGGGTTTTTGGATGATGGACAAGAATGAACCTGCCCTTTAACCTAACAGAGAGAGGGGATCATAGTTTGCAATTCGGGAGTGCAAAACAGTGCCTTGTTCCATCTCATACTGCTAACTGGGGAGTCAAGAAATAATCCTACTAGAAGGCTTCAATAATGCCAGAGGCTAGGAGAATTAAAAAAAAAAAAAAAAAAAGAGATGCATTGTTTCTATACAGCAAAAAGTTGAAGGGTAGAACTTATAAAATACTTAATTATTTGCAAATCTATACAAAACATTACAAATGTATTTTGTTGATTTAGATTTATATATATGCCTGATACAGAGGAAACACATCTTAGTGATTGTCTTTCTGAGAATTTTTTTTTCTTTTGTAATAAAAATTTATTTATGCATGGTCTCAAACCCTTAAACAAAAAGCAAAAGTAACTGAATGTCTGCAAAGAGCAATTTAGTTCACCTACAGCTGAAGCTGTTCCTTTTCAATGCCATCTCAAACAAAAGAAAAGCAATCAGGTTGCATGGTCATGGAGCAATTCGTTACAGCTGCACAAGTTTAGCAGTGGGAATGGGTGTTTCCTTCCAAATATGATGCTTCCTTCTCTGAAAATAAAACTGGGGGATGAGGGGGAATTTACCAGGCCTGATTTACTCAGAAATGCAACTAAGTTTCTAAAAATTAACTTTTGTGGCTTTAGGACAAGTTTTTTGTTGACATTGCTGTTTTCAGTAAACTACTTAAAGTGTATATAGTTAAAGACTTGAGATTATCTAAAAGTTTCCGACCAGGAATTTGTACTGACCTAAATACATTGTTGGGTTTTTTTTTCCCTAAACCCATTTAACTCAGGCCAATGCAACTCCTTTGTACAAAAAATCTTTGTATAATCACTTAACAAGAACAGGCATTAATAAGTACCCAGGCAAGGTGCAATATCCTTTAGAAATCGTTTCATTCTAAAATGAATGGAGGCTAGATTACTAGTGTGATCAGAAAGAGAAAAAGGCACTAGAGAAGTAAAATAAAGAACACATACAGAAGCCAGGATTCTACCTATAGAAAATACCTGTAGTACTCTGTCAATCCCAGCTGCAAATACCTGCAATATTATTCTGGCCCCATTTAAATCACTGGGAGAGGTGCATGAATAATAATCAAAGCAACAAAGAGGTCTCTTCAAATAAAATTTTGAAGTTGTGTCAGGAAAGGATTAGGTTGGATATCAGAAGAAAAGATCTTCATCCAGAAGGTGTTTGGAACAGTCCCAGGAAGTGGTCAGAACACCAAGCCTGACAGACTTCCATAAGCATTTGGAAAATATTTTTAGGCACATGGTGTGACTCTTGGGGATGATTCTCTGCAGGGCCAGGAGTTGGACTTGATGATCCTTGTGGGTCAGTTCCAAATCAGCATATTCTGTGAGTCCACGAAAATCTCCTGAAGTTTCTTGAAGGTTCTTTTTCAATAAGGAAGTGTTAAAAGGGTCCTGATTCATTGCTGAGCTGAATGATAATAAATAAAAATAATTTAAAAGAAAAAAAATAAAGAAGAAAAAAAAATGGGAGGAAAATAGTGATTTCCCCCAAAATGCAGCACCCAGGCCCACCACCAACCATTTCTGGTCTTATTCCACTATGAAAAGTTTTACAAAAGTTTAACCTGCTGTATTATATTCATCCCAAACTGCCCTGCACTTGCAAACCTCTACCTACACATTTATTTGGTATAAAAGTGGTTTGGTTTCCATTTGGTTAAGGTAGTTGATGTAACACCAATTGAAATAAGTTCAGCCTGGACCAGATTAAGCCTGATCTCAGCACTTCTTGCACAAGGTAATTTATATCACTTAACAAGAGGTTCCCCCTCATAGTTGGGATAATTATTCTTGGAAGAATAGTAACCACAGAACTGAAAGCAAGCTCTTGAGAGAGACCCCTGCAGAGGCAAGAAGCCATCCTATCTTAGAAGGAAATAAACTTCAGAAAGGGCCTTCTCTCCATAAGAGAATGCTCTGCCCTGTCACTGCCAGCCCACATTACTGAACATTGGTGGTTTTTTTGGTTTATTTGTTATGTGTGGTGACTGTATGAACATTCATTCTGTGTATTCTGGAATAATGGTGTGGCAAATGCTAATTTCCCAAACACTTAATGGGTTTTTAAATAATTTGAGCATTTTCAGAGTTTGGCACTTAGTTTCTACTTTCAACAAACAAAAGCATCTACAGTGTGCATGCTTGTTCATCCAGAATAACATATGCTTGCAGTTTAAAAGCCACAAATATCTCCTTCTTTTTTTTCTCCTCAGATATAATAAAGTATTTAAAGGAGTATTGAATTTAAAATTGAAATTAAAATAATGGCATAAAAGTAACAAGACCCCAAAAATGAGAGTCTAATCAAGACAGTACTACTTGGAATGCAAAGCATTTATGCCTTTCCTCTCTCTCTCTCTCTCTCTCATATATGTATGCATATGTAGTACATGTATGGTACAGAAGAATGTGTGACAGCCTTTACTTGCTACTTGTGAGTGTTTTTGTCAGTATAAGGATGCTGACACAGTGTGGTGGGTTCAGCAGAGGGTAACCAAGATAATCAGGGACTGCTGCACATGATGTGTAGCATGTGTAGCATGTGTTCTTCAATCAGCAGAAGAGAAAGCTACAAGGGAATCTTCCTACTCTCCCAACCCACATCATGGCAGCAGAACCAGACCCTTCTCAGTGGTAAACAGGGACAGGAAAAGTGGAAACAGACACAAATCAGATAATGGGAAATACTGATTAAGTAATAGGAAAATCTTTTTCACCCTGAGGGTGGTCAAGTTTTGGAACAGGTGCCCAAAGAGGGTGGGCAATCTCCATCCTTCTGAGAGAGCCACAATTTGACTGGACAAAGCACCAAGAAAACTGCCCTTGGTTGGGTACTGGGGTAGGCAGAGACCCCTTCTGATCTAAATTATTCTGTGATTTTGTGATTTTAATGATGCATAACACACCACTCTATGCATATTCTAAGCCACAGTAATAAGGCAGCTCTAGCCAGCCTTTCTCTTCTTGAAAAGTTTGTTAAAATCTCCAAAACTGGAAAAAAAATAAATATTATGGCACTTCAGTACACAGTAAAGCTGACCCAGGAAATATTATGAGCAATGGTTGACAGCTACAGCATGGGATCATTATGTTTAAAAATACAGTTATTATTTTTAAAACTCCTGTTATGAGTAATATTTATTAAAGTTACTTTTATGAGTCTGTTACTGAGACAAATGATGGCACCATTCAAATTATCTGGCCAAGCCTTCTTTCATGAAATACTATTTTCCTTTGGAAAAGCTTTTTCTTTTCTTTCCAATTTAAAAGCTGGCCTATGGAATTTTGAGATGTCTGTTGAAATAGTATGTTTAGTGTATTTCACATTCCTTAAGTGTTGTTCATGCTTGTAGTCCCTGGAAACCATGGGAGTTTGGGTTGCACTGTGGCCTAAGAATATCTGTTTGAACATTTTGTAAGTACAGATTCTTGCCTTTTATATTTTCATTGCAAGTTCCTGTTTAAACTGGAATCCTGGCAGGTTTTCTAAAGAAGATAAGACTATTTCTTGTGGCATATGTATATTTGAATGGTCTTTTGTAATATGGAAACTGAGCTATAAATGTATTGAGTAAAGCCTTATTGACCTTCAGGATTTGCTAAATGTCTATGCTGGATTTCATAGACTAGTACTTTTGGCCTCCTAATATCTCCACCCAAGAATGACAATATGATTGAAGCAAAAATTGTAATTTACTATGAGTAAGTTATATCAATTTCCAGAGAATTCAAGGCACATGTGTGCTTTCAGCCTCTATGCTAAAACTTTTTTTAAGTATGTAGGGTCTTAAATATTTTTCTTTGCTTTGTTTTTTGTTGGGGTTTAGATGTGGCTTGTTTTTTGTGTCTGAGGTTTTGCAGATAACTAATGATGCATTTTTTTTTTTTTTTTGCATAGAGCAAACTTCACTTTAAAAAGAACGAAGATTTACTTTGGAAGAACATGGTCCATTTTAGCTGTGAGATGGCTGAAAAAAACAGAAAAAACATATTGATGTAATCTCTGCATGCAAGATAACTTAAGCATATCCAGTGTTGGTGGGGCAGCAGCAGGTAACACAGGACCAGCCATTATTCAGCAGGTTTCTCAAGGACAGCAGGGGGTACTCCAAACTCAGGTTTGTCTGAGTGGCTCAGAGCAAAGAAATAACCTCCACTATTACACAGAACTGCCTTTCTGCAGATGGGTTTAAGTCCATCTTGACAAGTGTTGGCGAAGAGACCAATCCCTGAAAAATACTGTCCTCAATTTATTTACAGGACAGCTGTTGCACTACACTCCTGGCTATACTGGCTGCCTTGACAGCATGTCTGAAAAATCCTATGGGAATAGTTAAATCTCTGCAGAACTTTGGCCTCTCTTGCTGCATGTGTCATAGAGTTCAAAACTTTATGTGTTAAGTCTCTTTTCTTGGCTCCTTCAACTCTCAAATCGCCTGGACAGAACAGAAAGCACCAAAAGAACAAAGTAGCCTTGTTGTTCTGGCTTGACTCAGATTAGTAAATTATACCTCACTTGCAGCACTTCACAAATAACACCCACACATAAATGCTAACTTTATTCTCTCTGTGTTGCTTTCCTGAAATATGAGTTTATTAAATCAAGTTTTGCCTTTCTATTTACATTTACAAAATACACCTCATGGAGACATAACCAAGAACTTGTAAAGTACATCTGTTATATGTAAATGATTTGTACAATCAGGTGTTCCATCTTAGTCTGAAAGGGGTGGATTGGATATATGTGGAATGAAATTACTTATAAAATAGTAAAATGATAAGCTCAACTGGATACTATTCAGTATTTACTCTACAGTACCTTTTTAATTTAGAATATGCCTCACTGTAACTTCAAAAAGGAAGGCTACATAAAAATGGAAATCTAAACAGAAAGTTTCCTTGGAAAAGCTGTAAACCTAAGTACAGTCAAACCATATAATTACAGAATTAAATGTATTTTAGTTCTGACTAGTTCTGCTGAAACCTCCTTTAGAATCATAGGATAGCATGGCATCATCTTATTTTTCCTTTCATTCATAGATCAAGAATATAAGCTGTTTGACAAGAGAGATTATGCATTTCAATTCCAATTTTTGTTTTGATTCAAAATTCAGTGTAGGTTGTAATTCATGAACTTCTAAAGAAACATGAGATTTTTGATTTCTAAATTCCCTAAGATGTTCTTTCATAAATTATGTGAAAGAAAAAGATAATTTTTGATACTCTGGCTGAGATTGTTTTAAATTGTCATATGTTGTACTTTCAACCTGAGGTAAATAAGTGGTCTGATATTCACACAATAATTTACCATTGGTTTGTATATTAAATATAAAATTGGATTCCTATAGGCAAAATACTTGACTTAACTCAGAGGGCAATGAGAATTAAAATTCATGGATGATGAGGCAGAAGGTGAGCTCCATGACCATTACCTGAGGGCTTTTGGTGTATATTGAGCTTAGGAGATGTAGGTGGATAAGTGATTGCACTACAAATTGCATAACAATAATTTTCTCAGCAGGGATCTTGCATGGATGCTTCCTCTGTCCTAAGAAAACTCCCCAGAGGGGGAAGGATTTTCTGTGATCCGTGGGTCATGGGACACAATCAACACCCAAGCAAGATTTCTTCACCTAAAGAAGGAAGGATAAAGAGTCTTGAAGTCAGAGACAATGCAGAATCACAGTGATTCATTCTTATCTCACCTCTGCCTGGGGTAAAAAAAAACCCTCTAGTTGTATCAGATATGAAAAAAGAAAACAAATAAAAGGAATACTGGAAATTATAAGTGGTGTTTCTTTTTTTTTTTTTTCCTTTGGAGATACTCTAAGAAGAGCTACCAGACCATACAGAGCTAAACTAATTCTATCTATACCTGGAAATATATTCTAGATATATATAATTTTATAATTCTATATAATTCTATTAGTATCCCAAAAAGTGTTCAAGAAACAATTCAGCATGGCACTTAATGCTGTGGTTTAGTTGATATGGTGGTGTTTGATCAATAGTTGGACTTGGTGAGCTTGGACACTTTCCAACTTTAATGGTTCTATACATAAGAATTTGGAGGAAATAGCTGCCTTGGTTGCTTCAGAGGTGAATCAGCTGAAGTGACAGTGTCATGGGTTCAAGCCTGACAACATACAAACAAACATTACAATGTTAAGTTTTCATAATGAAACTGGCCTCATTCAGTGAATATCAAAATTAAGGTTACAAGCAGCATAAATTAATCCTGAAGCACCACACATTTAAACCAGTGCTCTGTAAACTACTGATGGACTACAAAGCTTATTCCTGTATGTACTGCAAAGAACCAAAATGGCCAAACCCAAACTTTGTGTTTAGTTATTTACTTGAATAAAGCAATCATGGGAGTGTTGCAAAAGGTAGTCCTGGAATTTTTCAAGAAGCTTAGGTAGACCTCTGACTAAAACATAAAAAAGCACCTTTATGATGATATTTCATGGAATATCTTTGTGACACAATTAGGGGCAGAAATAGAACTCCTGGAACCAGTCCAGTGCATTAGAAAGAGTAGCTTACTGTTTGCCCAATGCAATAAAAGAATTACAGAAAAAATATTATGTGATAGCCTGCTTTCTGCTATACATAGAGGGTCAGAGTTAATTCTGACATTTTTAGTATTTATTACATAGGCAACTTAATTAACATTGTTTTGACTGCAGCAAAATTATGAACAACTGAGAGCAGAAATTTGAAACAGAGTATTACAGTTGTGTGTAAACTTGTTTGCCATAGCCCTGTAGGAAAGAAAAGAAAGAAAAGAAACAATGAGAAAAAAATACCTGATGTAGCTGTTCAGTTGGTAAACTACATTTACCACCCAACTAATACTCCTTAATACTTGTAATGGATCTAAATCTTAATTCATTTCTCAAACTGGATCATGTATGACTGTGGTGGTTTAACATTGGCTAGATACCAGGTGCCCACCAAAGCCACTCTGTCACTTCACTCCTCAACTGGACAGGGGAAAGAAAATAAAATGAAAAGCTCATGCATGAGTTGAGATACAGACAGGGAGAGATCACTCACTGATTAATGAAAAGGGCAAAACAAACTTGACTTGGGGAAATTAATTTAATTTGTTACCAATCAAAATCAGGGTAGTAATACAAGGAAAATAAATAGTAAAAACACTTTTCCCCCACCTCTCCTTCCTTCAAACATCCCACAGGATTAGCTCAGTTGTTTAGAGGATGGTGTTAATAATGCCAAGGTTGTGGGTTTAATCCCTGTATGGACTGTGCACTTAAGATCCAGGACCTTCTGGATGCTTTCCAACTCAGAAATGATATTCAGTAGATGATATCTGCAGGTAAGTTAACTCCTGGCTTTCTGCCTTCTCCTCCCCAGCAGTGCAGGGAGATGAGGAATGATGGTTCCAGTCAGTTTATCACACGTTGTTTCTGCTGCTGCTTCCTCATCCTAAGGGAGATGAATCCTTTCCCTGCTCCAGTGTGGGGTCCCTTCCACAGGAGACAGTTCTTCAAGAACTTCTCCACTGTGAGTCCTTCCCACAGGCTGCAGTTCTTCAGGAACTGCCCCAGTGTAGACCCCTTCCCCAGCGTTCTGTCCTTCAGGAACAGCCTGCTCCAGTGAGCGTTTCCCATGGTTACAAGTCTTGCCCAGAAAACCTGCACCAGCATGGGGTCCTCTTCATGTTTTCCCATGCATATATCTCAAATCTTATCTGAGGAGATTATCTATGAAATTAGCAATTTAGCAGTGCTAACCAGAAACATTAAAATAAAAACTTAAGGTAAAGTGATATTTTTGTTAAATATCCACTAGCAGCTAAGATAGAGAGCAGCTCACTTTACAGAGATCATGAAATTGTGGATGAATGAGTGCTGTAATCATATTAACATGGGGTATATTGGAACAAGCAGCTGACAGCCAAAGTATCTCAGGTCCCATCACCTATATAACATAAAGCCTTCATTCCATCTGTTGCTGTGTTTTTGCATGTGACACAAGGAATACATTTTATAAACATCTTTTTCTAAAGAATTAAGCTGCATTACATTCTGGAACTTTACATGTCAAAGTCTACTCTTGATTAAGCCAGTATACACCAATGAACTGAAAAATGTTGATTTAAAACAGTACAAGGCAGGGAAGAATCCACTCCACTTCTTCTACAGTGTTTGCAGTCTTTTTCTAGATCTATATCTATAACAGACAGCACACATTCCTAGAGAGGATACTTCCCTTATTTACACCTGTTACAAGCCCTCCCAAATAATTTGTCTGCAGATTTTGATATTAACAGAGTTTCTTCTCTAAACTGTGCCACGATGAGAATATTTGAATAATTCAGCACACACAACCTTCATGTTATCTCTGTAGCAGTGTGAACTGATGTCAAAAAATTGAGGGTTTAATCTGACTAAACAAGTTGTTTTCTTAAATACTGTTCTGTTTTTTGGAATCAGATCTCTTGAGTCAGTGGAAAACTCTTGCAAATTTAAGCAGAACTTGGACTTGGAAGCTTTAGCATAAGCATGTGCTTCATTTTTATTGTATGCCTCTTAGATTAAAGTATAAGAATAAAACACACACTGGAGTTAACATTAAAGAAAATGAACCTTTTCAGATCAGATGTTTTACTGTTTACTCAAAGGCCTTTACAGTAACAAACATAGCAGATAGGCAGTGGGACTGTAATGTTTTAGTGCAGAGAACACAGCCATGTTGCATGAAAGATGAACAGTCTGCATTTGCTAGAGGGGGCAGCTGATGGTTTCAGGTTTTCTAGTCAAGGAACTCAGAACTAGCTTAGCAGACATCTAACCTTTATCTCTCAGGCTATAAACTTTATTCTCCACATCATAGTACCACCCAGTCTGGCAATGTTTCTGTCATCCTTTATAAGGAAAGATCAGAATTGTCAGATTGCCTTAGTAGGAAAGCTGCAGGTCCAGACTATTTCCCCAAGGAATGCTCTGGTGGCAACTGGCAGGATCCCAGATGATGTGCCCCAGAACTGAGTGTCCTCTAAAAAATTCAGAATGTGAAAAGGACTGATCCAGAGCTCAAGGACATTAAAGAAAGAGGAAATATGCTAAAAATTGTTGGCACAGCAGTTAAGTAGCTTTCTAGGAGTATAAGTGAATATTGGTGAATACTACCCCACTGGAGTTAGGGACTGCTTTAACATGGACTTCAAGAACATCATGGTGATCTCCATAAGTGAAGAAAGTCTCTGTAAGCACATAATCCCAGCCATGCATGTCTTATTCCTGCAAGTAATTAATCCCTTTCCTAACTAGTATCATTTTAAATGGTTACATACCTGTGATTTTCTCTGTGTATAAAGACTGGGCCCATGTTTGAGCTAATTCACTGCTGGTGAATATTTTAAAGTTTCTGTCACAAGACCAAGGATTTAATTGTCACTTTGCTTAACAATCCCTTCAGAGAGACTGAAGCATATGGGAATAAACGTGTATATGTCAGTCCTTTCCATGGATAACTGAAGGACCTCCAAATCTCCATAACCATTGATATAACACCATTCAGCTACTAAAAATTGAACAATCTTTAAGGGGAAAAAGTAGAATTCCCTTCATGTTCCTAACTTGCCATCTTCTGAATAAAATACTTGTTTTCTCAGATGAGGTTTCTCTTAAGAGATATCTTTCCTTTTTTTCCTTCTGTATTTAATAATTTCATCATCCATTATGTAGTCCATCTGCCCTCTTGTGGTTTCCTTTTTGATCTTTCCACTTTTACTTTGCACTTTTCAGAGACTTCTTGACTATTTTATATTTCCTGTTCTCTAAGTATGGGATGAGCTCACAAGTCAAGTTTCACCTCACTATGTATTTTTCTAGTCTGAGTAATTCTGAAATCCATTTTTAGTGTTAGATGAGGCTGGGAATTAGTTGCAGCCCTGGAAAGACT